>CM053402.1:125060030-125119499 GCA_028644305.1 Xerus rutilus | reverse complement strand
TCTGGAAAGAGTTGTATAATCAATTAGAAATGTTTGAAATAGGCAAGAGGTAGAGAAAAGTTTACTCAGGTTTATTCACAAATAAAAACAACATTACTGCCTGTGGTGAAGTCTTAATCTACTGTTCTCCAAGTATCTTTTTCCTTATGGTGACACATTTTGTAAAGATGTGTATTTGTTTCCAGATCCATGAATGTATTGGCCCCAGCAGGCATTAAGGATGGAGGTGTTGCCTTAGCCAAAAACAAGATGGTTGTAGATGTCGTTACCATCCCCAGGAAGCTACAAGCATGTTCATAGTACTTTCTCTACCATGTTAGGAATTAGTGCCTGTGTAATTTGTTTTACAAGTGACAAAAGCAAAACACAGAATAGGCCACTAACCTACCCTACCCAAGGTCACCTGGTGTGTTTAATCCTCTCTGTGTGAGCTTTTGCTTTATAGTTTCAGAGGTGATCGGGTTGCTATCTAGTCATGGTATGTGGTAATTTGGGTGAATACATGGAATGCTGGCAAGAATGTAAAAATAATTCCCTTTGAGAATTAAATGAAGAAGATGACATATTGATCTTTGCAAGTAGCCCTGAAGAACTCAAAAGATTCTTGGGTCTTTAAATCAGAAGGGAGTTGGTGAAGGGTGTAAATTCCACACACCAGTAGCCTGGATCCAAATTTAGAGTTGACCACTTTTTTCTGGTGACACTGAGTATCCTACTTCTTTGAGCCCTCAGGTTCAAAGTACCTGAGGACTTCATGAAGAAGGTAGATATTGTAATAGGATCTACTTCAGGTAGTCATAGGGAAAATTATAAGAGATAATGAATGTCATATCTGAGTATAATGTTAGTCTATCATGCAATATTTGACAACAAGGAAATACCGAATAAATGTTAACTATTACTGTTCCAAGCATTGACTATAAGAGACCCAAAGTTTTGAAACATCTAAAAAGATCATGAAAACCAGAAAGGATCCCAGAGAGCTATAGAAGCATGGCATGAACTGTGTAGTCCTTGGAAGAGTGTAGCCCAGTCATTGTCCAGGGGCATGATGTGATGATCCAAGGGTGAGGACTGTGTGGTCCCAAGGGCAATATGTGCAAATCAGTATTAACCAGAAACATTTAAGCATCTGAAATCATGCCCCTACTTCTGATTTCTTGCTGCCCAGCAAACTTGTGATGATAAATTGGTTTTGTCTGTAGTTTTCTAAGAAGGCTAACAGATGCAAGAATTAGACACTTTTAAAGTTACCTTTCCAGTCAACATATTCTACCTTTCTGATTCTGATCAGTGCTGGGAGCCTGATAAGATCAAGACTCTTACAGACACAGGAGGCAGATACAGAGCAGTGGGGAATTCATCAAGTCACAGTCTCTCCAGCTACATTCCCCAGGCTGTTTGTTGGTGTTCTACTATAAAGAGTTCCCTGGCCAAATCATGCACAAAATTTCATCCATGAAATATTCTTCCCTTAGTGATGTGCGATGGCTGTGTCTTATGGAGTCAGATTGCTTCTGGAGCTTTTATATTTGCTAATGTTTGTTGTGAGCTTCTAAGAGGGGCACAGAATACCCACCATGTCCTACTCTTATTTGACCAGGAGCATGGATGTTTCTCAAAATGTACTTTAGAAAATGCTGTACTAAGGAACTGTCTCTCTGTAAGACTTCTTGGTAGCACATCCTTTTGCCTGTGAAAAACAGTTTTGCAATATGACAGTTAATTTCTTGCATGAAATATTCTTCACTTAGTGGTGTGTGATGGCTGTGCCTTATGGACAGAGAAACCAGACATGGGTGAAAATTTTGTCCTGCATGGTCCATAAAATGACTAATCCACAACAGATTGTACTTCAATCACAATTTATTATTTACAGTACAGTGTATTTATGCATCAAATTGTAGGAATTTATAGTTTTCCTCTTGCTTATAAGGACTATCCTGTAGAGAGGCTTATATTTTTGTTCAGTTTTTCATAGAATTCTCCTCATCGTGGCAGTTGCATGCTCCTAATGGCTGATTTTCTGCCAACAAAATAACTTATACAACAATCAAAAGGCAGCTCTGTGGGCCAGTGATTTCTGTATCTGAGAAGTAAACGTGTCTAGGAATCCTAATATTGTGACTTCTGTAAAACTGCAAAACTTGTACAAAGCTGCCATGATATTTTGCTAGAAAAATTCACCTCTTATTTTTCTAGGTTTCCATTTTTGTATATTGAAAAAACCCCACATGATTAGATACTATATACACATCAAGAAAAAAGAAAATAAGTGTATGTTGAAGAGCCAGTAATTCTAGGTAGCATAATGTAACAGTGTGTAACATACATAGAAGCCCTGAATCCTGGCTCAGCTACTAACTAGCTGGGTACCCATGGGCATATTCTATAATCATCCCATGCCATGAGAATACTAATAACATTTAACTTGAGGGTTATTGTTAGTATTAAAGGAATTGGTATCTATAAAGGACTTAAAACAACACACAGCAGAGTAGGCACTATATAAAATATCAAATCCACATGCTTAAAGCATGAAAAACCAAAAAAGTTAGTGTTTTAAAATGACCTCTTTTTGTATAATTATAATGACAAAATTGTATTTTAAGACTTGTTAATAACTCAGGACTTATAAAACTTATTTAGCTTATTTGAATGAATGGCAGCTTTGAATCTGATAAAACTTATTTACTGCTGCTCTTTATTCAAGGAAATAAGGACTTTGCTAAATGATCAACTCAAAGTAATAGCAAGGAAGGAGAATGCTCTAATTTGGTATGTTATTCGCTTACCTATATTATACTGCCCAGACCCTAGAGGTCTCTTCTCTACTATTGATTTCATGTTGAAATAGGGTCACAAAATTCTAATCATTGGAGATATATCTATAGCTACATCTATACATGTATATATTACAAATAAGTATAGATATTTTCTCAGGGATGTGATTTTGTGTTTTTGTTTACAAAAACCACCTTGGTTTGTTTGGGCTATTATAATACAATAATTTAGACTGGGTAATTTATGAACAACACACATTGATTGCTCATAGTGTGGGGGCTGGGAAGTCTAAGATCAAGGCTCCATCAGATTTAGTGCCCGGCAAAGGCACTTTCTATATGTCCTCACGTGGCAGAAGAATGGAAGTGCAAAAAGTGATGAGCAGGCTTCCTCTTTTATAAGGATACTAATCCCATAAGTGAGGTCTCCACTCTTATGACCAATTCACCTCCTATAGATTCACCTCTCATTGTTCTTGCAGATGGCAGGGGCACAAACATTCAAACCACAGCATTCCACAAAGTATTAAGCATATTCTTACAAGTCGAGAGTGTCTGTTTGTAAAGAGACTAACACTGACTGCTAGCATTTGTTCTGATAATATTTCTGTCCACTTTAATTGTTGTAGCTCATGAGAAAAGATGAGGTAGGTTTAGTACATAAAAGATGTGTTTGTATCAAGAAAGAGCCCCAAACAAAGATTTGACAAAAGATTTCATAGAGAAATATGAGAGAAATTGAGTCATTGCCCAGCACCATGTGTTAATGATGAGGAACTCAAAATAACCTTTGCTGCTAGCAGTCAGTGTTAGTTTCTTTACAAGCATGATTTATTTTCAGCAAGTCAACATGATCAATCACAGTAAACAAGTCTTGTTAGTTAGAATTTTCTTTTTTGTATTTAATACATTTTCTTGCTTTATAAATTTTTTTAGTACTGTTGATATTTAATTATATGCTTGTGTATACATCATGATATATTACAAATAACATTTACACTGAGGATCATGTCAGAGAATTCCCCCCCCTTATATAAGGAATTTATTGATTAGTCATATTCAAAAAAATGCTGCCTAGGTGTTCTCGGTCCTGTGGACTTCATTTTGCTTGAAAAGTTACCCAGAGTACAGAAAGCCAAGATTTTCTCTACCTTGTCCTAATTTGGAGTGCTCAGCTTAGTGACTCAGACAAATCAAAACGATGCGTAGTTGTTATTGTACGAGGATAGTTCAGACAGGTGGTCTGTTTCTTTACGACTCTTAATGTCCCCATCCCTTTGATCTCCTTGCTGCATCTCAAGTGTGTCTGGAGAACTCCTGAGCCTTTGCTTCAGTTGATTCCTATGCCTAGAATACAAGATGACTCCCAGACATCCCTCAAATCATGGCTCAAATATCCACTTCTGAATGAGGCCCCTGCTTTCCTGTTCTGGAGACCCTGCTCAGCTCTACATTTCCCCCCAAGCACTTACCACTTTCAAGTACACTATATAATTTATCTTATTGTGTTCAGTGTTCCTTGTCTGTTTCCCCTTTCCATTTCCTGCTAGAGTGTAAGCTTCGTGAAGACAGGCAGTTCATGTAACCCAAGGATGTAGAATTGTTTCTGGCACAAAATAGGCACTGAATAAATAAATACTGAATAAATTTTTCATTCTACCTTCTCCTTAGTTCAATTATTCATGACATTTTATTACCTAAGTTTCTCCTTTCCAAACAGTTTGGGGGTCAGGAATGGGGGTGGCATCTGTATATACATTAGTGAGAACTTCAGGGGACACAGCTTGGCACTGTTCTGACATGTTTCACATTAAATGAGGCATTTTATATTAACTGAAACATATTTAATAGATATTTATAGATAGGTTACCAATCAAGTTAGCTTCCTTTGGACTAACTTCAAATAAGTAATTAAGAAAGCAAAACAAAAATTATCTGCTATCACAGTCATTTTAATGCAGGTGAGTTATATTTCAAGACAGTGTTTGTTTTGCATTTGGATTGCATGAGGTAGTCTGAATCAGAGCAAGGTGGGTGAAAATTTCCTGGGATGGTCTCTTTAGCAACCTTGTTTGAAATACTTGAATAAGTATCTTCAGTCTCCAGACCCTCAAAAGAATTTCAATTTCCAGAGAAGTTAAAGGACAGCCTCCAGATTACAGAAGGACTCTCTAAGACCTGTAACCAAGATCTTTAGAGTCCTACTGAGGGAGATAGAGCTCTCTTTTTTTAGAGGGTTATGATATTAGATTATAGGGCTGTAAAAGCAGAGGAATGGCTAGTGATCCATGATCTCAGGAAGAAGTTTGGCAGGGTAAAAGATTAATTTCTTTACTCAGATCACATTAAAAATTTTGCTTTAATATTCCCATTTTCAGTGATTTATTGAATACTTTTCATTAGGTAACTAGAGCTTTTATATTATGTTTAAATAAACAAGCTGGTTTTTGTAATGCAGAGAAGGCTTCTACAGTCTTAATTAGATTACATTGTGATTTATTGCATATGGGATACAGAAGAGAAATTAGACAGATGACTCAGGAGATTTATTGTTAATGTCAGTGAAGTTACTGAGAAATGCAGAGAAGAGTAAAATAGATTAAATATAAGTAATTAGAACAAGTGATTAATATGTTATAAGATGTGCAAAATAAATTAATGAGCAGCTTCATGTATTTTTTAAACAAAATTCAGGACATTAAAATGAAAGACTATAAAAGTCAGTAGGGAGAGTATTACAAATATGTTTTCATCATTTTTCTGTGTAAATTCTCATATGCTTATGTCATCTTGTTTGTTCCCCCAACAACTCACGAACAACTTTACGCTTCTGTTATTTGCCTCCTTGTGATTTTTTTTTCCCAGTGTAGAGTTGCTTCTCTTGGGCTGTGAGAACTGTGACCAAACCTTAATCATTGTGTGTCCACAAGATCCAGCACACATTTGGCCCATGTGAAGGGCTCAATGAATGTACATTAAGGGAACGAACGGGCTTAAGCAGCAGTCTTGAATGATGTTATTTTAAACATGCAGACCTTTACTTAGAAAGATCCAGATTTAATTTCTCTTTGGTTTTGCACTGATAGAAAAATTAAGAACTATAACGTCTGAATCCTGAATGAGCAGATAAAAAGCCAGTTGCTTTGAATGCATTACCTCATCTAACTTAATGACCTCTTGAGGTCATACAATTCCCAGCCTCATTTTTAGAAAAGGAATATAGGACACAGAAATGTTAAACTATTGTCTCAAAGTCACACAAGCAATAGAAACAGGATTTAAATAAAGAGAATATATTTAACCACTAAACTGTTTAATCCTTTTTTGTTTTTTTTGGTACCAGGAATTGAACCCAGGGGTGTTTAACCACTAAGCCACATCCTCAGCCCTTTCTATTTATTTTTTTATTATTTTGAGATAGAGTCTCACTAAGTTGCTTAGGGTCTTGCTGAGTTGCTGAGGTTGCTTTGAACTTGGGATGCTCCTGCCTCAGCCTCCTGAGTGTCTGGGATTACAGGTGTGCACCACCATGCCCAGCTTGCTTAGTCTTTTGCCATGAAATAAATGAGAATATAATTTCCATGTTTACTTGCTGGAGATTTGAAATGTACAATATCTATGCACAATGTGTAAGTTCACAATTGAATGATTTTGTTTTCTTTTTTCTTTTTAACATATATATTTTAGTTGTAGATGGACACAATACCTTTATTTTATTTATTTATTTTTATGTGGTGCTGACACTTGAACCCAGTGCCTCACACATGCTAGGCAAGCAATCTACCACTGAGCCACAACCCCAGCCCATGATTTTGTTTTCTTGGTTGAAATATTTACCTTCTGTTTTACTTGTGACCCATTGTCAACTTCGTTTACAGTGCCAACATTTTGACTGTCACTGTCCCTGCTAACGTCACTGAGGACCTTGTCTTTGACAAATGCAGCGGGGCTTTATCTTCTTTAATCATGGCAGTATTTGCTACAGCTGATCTAACTTATTCCTTTTTGAGAAGGTTTATTCTTTGGCTTCCTAAGTCTATTCTCTCCTAGCTGCTGCCTGCATTTATTTCTACCTTGTCTTTGCAGTCTCTTCTTCTACTTTAAGCACCCGTGTTCTCCATGCTCCCCTCCTGGACTGTTTTGTTCCCATTTTGCCTTTGGCCCTCTCTGCAAGCTCATTCCGTTCCCACACAATTTAAAGCTTCAATTCTCGTCCTTTTCCTGAGTGCCGTTATTGTATTTCCAGCTGTTGACTTGACATCTTTACCTGTAGGATCTCAGCGTCCTCCAACTCATTATAGCTAAACTGAACTTGGTCACATCCTGTCCTGTGAGCAGCCCATCTCTTCTTTTCTCTAATGGTGCTGTTTGTAGTTGCCCAAATCAGAAATTTAAGGCTTATTCTGAATTTTTTTTCTTCATCACTCCCCTCTAGCTGGCCAGCTGACCTCTTCAGCTTATCTATTTTTAGCCCCTCTGCTGCTGCTTTCATTTAGATCTTCATCATCTTTTGGCCCACTCTGGGCCACTTGCTGACTGATGTTCCTGCTGCCCACTTTCTATACTGCCACTGGATTCATGGATCTTATAGAACAATAGTTCTATTCCTGATCATAAAAATTAAGCTTAGTTTAAAGCATGGAATATACAGAAAATTAAAAGGATAAAATAAAAATTACTTGTAATCTTGCTACCATCTGTAATATAATTCTAACACTGAAGTCAATTACTTTCTAAAGTACAATGTGATTATGTCAGTGACCTTGGTTCAGACCATGTACTCTGAAGCAAGATGGCAGTGTAGCTCCCACTGAGGCTGTAGATGATTTTTTCTTTTTCTTTTTTCTTTTTGAATTTGTTTTTTTACTTACATATGACAGTAGAGTCAATTTTGACACAACTATACAAACATGAAGTATAAGTTATTCTAATTAAGATTCCCAGTCTTGGGGATATACATGATGTTGAGATTCACTGGGGTGTATTCATATATGTACATAGGATATTTGTGTCCAATTCATTCCACTTTATTTCCTATTCTTATTCCTGCTACCTTCCCTTCATTCCCCTTTGTCTAATCCAATGAACTTCTATTCTTGCCCTCTTCATCCCTGCATTGTGGGTTAGCATCCACATATCAGAGAGACCATTATCCTTTGGTGTTTTGGAATTGGATTATTTCATTTAGCATGATAGTCTCCAGATACTTCCATTTACCAGCAACTATCAAAAAAAATCATTCTACTTTATGGTTGAGTAATATTCCATTCTGTATATATATCACATTGTCTTTATCATCAACAGATGAATGAGCACCTAGGTTGGTTCCATAGCTTAGATATGGTGAATTGAGCTGCTATAAATATTGATGTGGCTGTGTCACTGTAGTATGCTGATTTTAACCCCTTTGGATATATATACCAAGGAGTGGTATAACTGGGTCAAATGATGGTTCTATTACTAGTATTTTTGGGGGGTGGGGGGGTGGACCTCTATACTGCTTTCCAGAGTGGTTGTACCAATTTGCAGTCCCACCAGTAATGTATGAGTGTACCCTTTTCCCCACATCCCTGTCTTTTTTCCTTTTTCACTTCATAAAATTTGAAAATGTTACTAGTTTCTATTTTATTTTAAAGTAGTTTGATGATAATTTTATTAACTTAAATAAAAAGATAATGTTCTTTTTCCACACTAGAAGAACCAAAAGGCCTTTTGTGGATTCAGTAATATAGTCACATGGCTTAAACATTTTTATTAAATATGAAAAGGTAGATTGGTAAGTTTTCTTTCAACCTCTTGTATATTTCCAAATGTTTTCTTTCCCTTTGACAGGTAACAATGTTCATTAGTTTCAGGTTTATCCTTGCAGAGTGTAAGGATACATCCCTCCTGTGTGTAAGTGTATGTATATATACATACACATGCACGCATGCTTATCTACAAGCAATTGCAAATGCATGATTATTTAAATCTCCTCCTTTTAATATAAAAAGTGTCAAAATATATACTCTATGCCTTATTGTTTTCAGATTTTCCCGTGCCAGTACATAAAATGTCTCATTCTTACATATTTCGTCACTATTTTGTTATTGAGTTGTAACAAACTGTACATATGACAGATTAAATGAAGAACATTTAAATTATCTACAGTTTTCTATTACAAATAAGTAGTGTTGCAATAGTTGTACATATATGCATGTGTTAAACTATATCAATACAACTATTCTCTTTTAATTGAGTAGTGCAAATTAACCATTTTAAGGTGTACAGTTCAATGACTTTGAGTATATTCACAATTTCATGCAGCTGACACTTATAGGAAGCTCTAAAACATGTTCATTACTTTTAAAGAAAACCCTATATCCACCAAGGAATCACTTACTAATTGCCTTTACTCCAAGTCCCTGGCAACCACTAGTTTGCTTTCTGTCTCTGGATTTATTTATTCTGGATATTTCATATAAATGGAAACATACAATGTATGACCTTCACATGTGGCTTCTTTCACTTAGCACAATGTTTCCAAGATTGCCAAGTGTAAGCACTTCATTTCTTTGTCGGCTAATATTCCATTGTATGGATAGACCACATTTTGTTTATTCATCTATCTGTTGTTGGATATTTTCATTATTTCAATCTCTTGACTACTATAATTAGTGCTGCTATGAATATTCATGTACAAATATTTGTCTTAGTACCTACTTTTAGTTCTTTGGGATATATACCTATGAGTGAAATTGGTTGATCGTCTGGTGACTATATTTAACTTTTTGAGGAACCTCTAAACTTTTGTCCACAGCTCCTGTACCATTTACATTCCCAGCAGTAGTGCATGAGAGATTTCTCCACATCCTTACCAACACATGTTGCTATTATTGCCATTCCTTGTGGATATATGTAATTCTGATTTGCATTTTACTGATGTCGAATGTCTTTTAATGTATTTGTTTACATTTTGTATTTTTTTTGAGAAGTGTCTATTCAAATGATCTGCCCATTTTATAATTGTGTTGACTTTTTAAAATTGAGTTGTAAATGTGCTTTATGTATTCTGGACACTAGTCAACAATGATTCCTTCAAGATTGACACTGGTCTCTAATAGTGTCAGGGATTATAAAGAAACAGATTCCAGTCTATTAATAGCCAGAAAGTGTTCCTGATATCATAATAAATAAAAGCAGAGTAGAAGTTCTGGGAAGTCAGGAAGCAGACACTTACCTCCTACCAGGAGGGCAAGAGTTTCCCAGAAGCCAGAGCAACTGAGGTTGGAAAGGTCACTGAAGAAGCAACAAATCATTGTTGACTTATATTTTGTGAGAATTTTATATGGACAATGATTTTACTTTATTTTGCTATAGCCATTTACAACTTTGTAATAACAAAGACACTGAAGCATTAAGAAATGAAGATGAAACCTTCATAAAAACTGCTGTCATAGGTCACACATGGTCAGTAGGGTATGTTGTACTTAATTGTTTTTCCAGTAGTAGGGATAACCTTGTGCTGAACTGATCCTTGTGACATGATAGCAATGTGGAGTTATCAGTGAAGTGTGTTTCTACAGTGTCTCTAGAGGACTTTTGACTTTCTGAGTATCATGTTTTAAGCAACTGTGCTTATTGTAAATGACAGTTGGTAGAACTGAAAAGTCCAGTAGAAAAATCCCTAATCAAATCTTCAAGGAATGACTTGAAGGAGATGCACCTGTGGAATGAGGGAGTAGAGCTCCAAAAGTCTCCTCTAAAAACCAATGAGAATACTGGTGGAAATTAGGAAAATCACCTTTTCCTGAACTCTGGAAATCAACTTAAGATTTTCAAGTATATAAGGATCAAGAAACAACATTTTGGGGATTACTCAGTGGTAGAGTGCTTGCCTAGCTTGCACAAGGCCCTGGGGTCAACCCCCAGTATTACAAAAACAAAACAAAAAGAAATAACATTTCCAGTGTTCCAGAGGTTCATTGGCTCCTGCCTCACCTAGGCACACTGCTTCTGGAAGGCAACCATTGTCCCAATGAGCACACCACAGATGAGTCATGCCTCTTTTATTGCTTTTAATGAGGAATAGCACATATTTAGGGAAGTACTTAAGGTGCCTTGATCTTAAGTGTACAGTGAGATAAAATTTTACATATGCATGCATCCAACTATCATTCAGATCAAGGTTGAGAACATTCTCAGCACTCTGAACATCCTTTTGTGCTGCCTTCCATTTGGAGTCCTCTTAAGAGTTGGCATCTTAAAGCCATAAACTAAATTTGCCTGGTTTGGAACTCTAAAAATGGAAAAAATAACTATATGGAGTGAATCATTTTTGTCTATCTGATTTCACTATCTTTGTACCTTGTATTTTTGGGGATGGTACTGACAACCGTACCAGTTGTCCAATAGGTTGTTCCACCTTTTGAATCTGTCTTTTGGTGATAGTGTCTTTTAACCTGTGCCACTATCCTCCATATTTCTTGTAAATTAGAGGTTAACACAAAGGTCTTGAATAGGATGTGTTCCCCCCACCCACCCAAGGGTGATGTGTACTTCACATTTATATTCCATTAAAGAAGGGCTGGGATGTGGCTAAGTGTAGAGTACTTGCCTAGCAATGCACGAGACCTTGGATTTGATGACAAAACAAAAACAAGAACAAATTCCCATGAGACACTTATGTCCTCATTATAAAGCCGCTCATCAATTTTTCATCTAATATTTTCAAATATTATTTATTAGGTGTTAAAATTGTGAATTTTATAATTCTTTTATCCTTTTTACATGTATTTCCTGGAGTTCTTGAGTAGAAAGTACTTTTCATTATCTATGCCTTCCTAGTGCCTCTGAGTACAATTTATACCAAAAGGGCAAGGCAAATGTTTAATTCTTTAATTTTCATTGACAGTATTCAGAGTACACAGGCCTTGATACCCTGCTTATTGCCAATTTTTTTTCTTTTTTTTTTTTTTTTTTACGAGGGATTGAACTCAGGGGTACTCGACCACTGAGCCACATCCTGAGCCCTATTTTGTATTTTATTTAGAGACAGGGTCTCACTGAATTAGTTGTTTAGGGTCTCACTGAGTGGCTTAGTGCCTCGCTGTTGCTGAGGCTGGCTTTGAATCACAATTCTCCTGTCTCAGCCTCCGAAAGTGCTGGGATTACAGGAGTGCACCACTGTGCCCAGCACTTTATTTTGACATCATTATGAACTCATGTATTTAAAAAAAATATTTCATGTGTTTTAATGAGTTGAAGAGTTTTTTACACAAATGGGAAAACTTTAAAAAAATATTTTAAGAGTAGTTTTACTTCGGCATGTAAACATGTATGGTGGCTTCTTTATCATATCCATGTTCTTTCATAAATAAAAGCAAAATTGTGTGTGTGTGTGTGTGTGTGTGTGTGTGTGTGTGTGTGTGTGTGTATAGCACAATATCTGTACTATTTTAGCCTCAGGCAAAGGGTGTAAGTGACTTGGCCATGATGACAGGAAGATGATCTGGCAGGGCTGGGAGTTAAACTCAGCAGTCTGACTTTTGCACTTGGATTCTTAGTCAACCCTGCTGTAATTCTGGCTGCCCCATTGACCCACAGCCCAAAGAAAGGCCAAAGAGGAGGCAGTTGTAACTTTGCTACTCAGAGTAATGAGTAGGAAAGTGATCTGAACACAGAATGAGCAAAAGAAGCTGCTTTTAAAAGAATTGCAAAATTTCTTTGTGAGAATACATCAAATTTGTGCCAAGAAAAAATATGCTTCTTGGTTTTATTTCCTTTTTTTCTTTTCTTCATTTTGCTTGTTGTTTGATCCAAATTTTAGACTTTTGATTTTAGTGTGTCTGTTTCCCGTAGGAGTTAGAGAGGCCCTTGAGATAGCCTGAGACTGAATTCTTTTGGTGCTTGTGTTTGATTTAAATTGATAATTTCTTTTTTTTTTTTAAATATTTTTTGGTTGTAGATGGACACAATATCTTTATTTATTTTTATGTGGTGCTGAGGATTGAACCTAGTATTGAACGCATGCGAGGCAAGCGCTCTACCACTGAGCCACAATCCCAGCCCTGATATGTTAATTTCATTTTAGATAAGTCTCTTTGGGTTGGTAACTATTGAGTACCTAAAGTTTTGAATACTATTTTAAACAATTACAGACTGAAACTAGTTTTTATGTGATGTCTGTGATATGTGGTGTGTGTGTGTGTGTGTGTGTGTGTGTGTGTGTGTGTGTGTATGGATATAAACTTTTGCTCTTCCCTTATCAGATGTGACTTCAATCTGTTTTGTCCCCTACAGATGTCTTGATGATGGATGATACTTGTGTTTTTCAGAATCTTAAAACAGCGTTGTTGATAATATGCACTTAGCTACAAGGTCATTTTTTTTGGAAACTATTTGATAAATGAAAACTTTTGAAGGAATCCTTCATAAATCCATAGTATATAAGGATGATTTTTCAAAAGTCAAAATAGTTGATGATTAAAGATAAATTTACAAGGGAAACACAAATGCAGAAGAAAGACACTCATTTTTTTTCTGTTTTACTGTTCTGAATTTCTCTGTGATGCTAAGTCATGTTGAATAAGTAATTCATTGGACACCACTTGGAAAATATGGAAGACTGCAAGGAATTTAAATTTTTTTGCCAAGCAGTAATTACTATAAATGTTTTGGAATATCCCTTTTGCAATTTGTGTGTGTGTGTGTGTGTGTTTGATGTATTTTAAAACTCTGTTCAGTTCATATGGTGCAGATAGTTCTACAGTATGTTTTTCCACTTAGTGTACCATGAACATTTTCCATGTTATCAAATGTTATTTTGGAACATCCTCTGGCTTTCCATAATTTACCTTTTCTTTAAATTTTGGACATTTACTTAGTTTCTAATCATTATGAATCATGACACATTCACCACTGATTCTAATCAATCTTTGGCACATATTTCTTGAGCATGTATCTTATTTTGCTTATTAAGCCATGGCAAATAATATTTTTTTCATGTGTAAAGGTATCATTACTTTTCTTGGCACTCTGTTTTTCCCCTTGTACTTTTATCCTTTACTGAAGGAAGTTTTCAAATTCAAAAACAATGGCTGCTTTTTTTTTTAGCATTTGATTAAGATGTTTATATATAAACTCTGAAACAGGTTAGAATGTAAAATTACAAATCCTGATGATAGCAGTTTATAATGGAAATGCTTACAGACTCTTAAATATAGCTTGATAGGGAAGGGTGGGAGTGAATCCAGTTGTTACAGTTTGTTCCAGGAAAGGCATTTTGGATGAACGCCATCTGCTTTTATAAAGATTCCTGTGATTTTCGTCTTATCTGCTCCACTTAACCTTTCACAAAGTGATTGCTGAAAAAAATGTATTTAATATCCTAAGAGAAATTAGCATAATTCCTTTAGTTAATTGAAGACCGGCAGTTCTATTTTCTCCAAATATGTTACTTGAATTTTAATGAAAGTACTAAATTTGAGCACAGTTTAATCCTGTCAGATAACCTAGATGGGGTGATAACTCCAGAGGTCAATTCACCTAACCAATTGCCTTTCTGGTGGACTAATCTACTTAGAGTATTTGTCACAATGAGAAAATTCTAGAAACTTTTCCAGATTTTATTTATATGATTTAGAGTCTTTTCTTCCTTTGAGTTTACCGAATATGAGTATATACTCTGCAGCTGACATTGTTCTTTGCTTTATGTGTAGCTTTACAGTCCTCTCCAAACTGTACTGGCTGTACATTGTTATTATCCTCATTTTACTGAAGTTCAGGAAGGTTAATCACTTGCCAAAGGTCACATGGTTAATAAATGTCCATTTTGGTGGCAGAACTAATGCTTTCCAGACAAGCTATCACAGCATTTTTAGTCATATAATTACTGGTTACAAGAGAACATATCTTAAATTGGATTTTAAACAAATTTTAAGAAAGTATAATGAACAAATTTAGTGTGTGACTTAACTTTTAACTTACAAGTATCACAGAACAGATTTGGATACTTGAAGGTTGACTTTATTTTTTTTTTTGAAAGGAGATGCAATTATGTAAGGGGAAAGTCCCTCATTTACGTTCTTCCTGGTTAGAGCTCTTGGCCAACTACTAGCATGTGTTTGCTATTATTGTGACTTCAGCTATTGTAAGTACAGATTCAAACTTCCAGGTTCTCCATCCATACCTTTTATAAACACCATGTTTAACTTGGAAGGGAGAAAAGTTATTCTTGGCAACACTTACACAGCAAAAGTAGAAACTGCAGATGACTCCAAGGGATGAGACAAAGAATATACATATACAAATAAAATAATTTTACATCCTTCTCTACTTGTTTCATTTTAATTGCAGATTTTTACACGCCTAACACCTAATGTGAAATCCTCCACTGATTTGTAATAATATAATTTTATTTGGAATAAAAAATAGCATAGCTGTAGAGCCCATTAACCATGCAATTGTTATAAGTTGCATTAGAGAAGTGAGATTGTATATGAATCACCTCAATATTTCACTTAAAAGCGCTTGTTGCTGTAGTTTGGATGTGGTTTGTTCCCAAAAGTTCATGTGTTGGGAACCTGGTCCCCAGTGTGGTGATGTGAGAGGTGGAGTTCATTGTGGGTGCTGCCCTCCTCAGAGAGATTGAGATAGCTCTAATGGGGCTGTGGCTGGGGCTCAGTGTAGATTTTGGGAATCTGAAAACAGAGTGCCAATGAGAAGAGAATTCATCTGACTGCTTTTTGAACACAAAGTCAGAAGAAAAAGCTTCTAATGAAAATTGCAACAGATAGGTGGACACATGCTGTGAGGCTTCAATAATGTGTGCAGTGATGTCAGACTTAGACATGCAGGATGCATAAACAGAAGAGATTCAGAACGGCTTTTAAGGAAAAGGGTTGTTCCTTCCTGCTGCTCTAACCGTGATTCTGGTTTTTGTTTTTGGTGCTAGCATAAAGGTAGATGGAGGAGACACTTGTTTTTCCATTGTTAAGTTATATTGTAATCTAAAGATTGAGTCTTTGCTCTTTCCTACGTAATTTCCATAGGTAGTCTCTGAGCTTTGGGGAATAAGCTACTTTGGTTAAGTGATGTCTTTAATTTTCTATGCTTAATCCATTCAGCCCCAAATCATAGTTCCTCCACAGTCATCCTTGCTAGAGCAATAATTCTGAATGCCGAGAACTATGATAATCAGATGGGTTTTCAGAAGGTGATAAGAAGGAAGTAGGGAAAAGGAACAACTTCCATTCTGTTATTGCTAAGTGTTTCTTTACTTTCATATATATTGATGCTTAACATTTCTAGAGTGGGTTCTCCTCCAGTGGCCTCTTCTACACTCCCTTTCTGTACTCTGATCTTTCAGTCTCTGAAAGTACTGTGCTATTCCTCACTGCAGAGCCTCTGCTGAGCACTTGTATCGGGAATCACCTCTGGCTCCTCTCTTCTCCCTTCCATGTCAATTCCTAGTCATCCTTCAGATGGCAGTGGTTCATGCCCTGATTCCTGGAGTGGGCTTTCTCTTATTCTCTGGACCATGTCATTTTGTCAGCAGATCATTAGATCCCTGAGGACTTCCTTTTTTTCCTTTGTAACATGTATCATAATTGTAATTCAGTGTCTTTAGTTTTTTGTGGTTTTTTTTTTTGGCACTAGGATTAAACCCAGGGGTGCTTATCCACTTAGTCACATCTCCAGTCCTTTTTATATTTAGAGACAGGGTCTCACTGAGTTGCTTAGGGCCTTGCTTTTACCGAGGATGGCTTTGAACTTGCAATTCTCCTGCCTCAGCCTCCTGAGCCACAGGGATTACAGGTGTGCACCACTGCACCCAGCTCAATGCCATTTTATATATTTTTTAATCGCTTTTTCTGTCTCTCAAATATCAGCTTTATAAGGGTAGGGGATATGTTTGTTTTGTACATAACTATCTCCCCATACCTAACACCATATGATATCATAATAAGTGAAGATAATGGTGTTATATAGATGCATAATTGTTATGATTGTTATGTTAATATTTTTTCCTTTTTATTTGTTGTTATTAATTTTGCTGGCCTTTTTTCTACAAAGGAGTATGATTTGGAGAAAGAATTAGCTTGTGTGCATTCTAAGATCTGGACACTATGATCCTCTGGCTATAAGTTCTTAATAACAGTTGTTTACCATGACTGAAGGGGTGCTGGATAAACTACCTGTGTTTAAAAAAATACTCTGCCCATCAAAGAGCACATGTATGTGGGGGTCTTAAATCTAAGTTTTAAACTCTATCTAATCTCCCACTTTCTGCACTTTAAGTTTCTTTCTTGTCCACTGGGAAATCTAGTTTAATTATAATAGTGGTTGGTGCTGGGAGAAAGTAGATTGCCTTTATATAGGAAAATAGCCTGTCTGCCACATGTGGACATTGGTAACACATGAGTCCACCAGATCCTACAGTGCAGCTGAAGGGGCATATCTGACAATGTTACCGTATTTGGAAGGCAAAGGATCATGGCTCGGAGGATAAGAGTGGAGCATCAGGCTGGAAGCCAGTGGCAGTAAGGATTGTACCATGAGAAGAGAGGGTAAGCTCCTTTGTAACCCAAGGAGAGTCTGTTGGTCCATAACTGGAGAAGAGTCAAGAGTCCAAGATTATCACTACTTTTGATGAAAACAGAGATGCTCATATTGTTAAGTCTGTTTGTTGTTCATAGGCTATGGATACCTTTGATGCTAATAAGAGGAAATGAATTTGTTCTTTCTAGACTTATATTTTGAATCTCCTAATGGTGGCTGAGGCCACTGTGGTCCCATTGGCTACCTGCAAATTAATGAGGTTGCTGAATTTTTAGGAATGTTATTTGAGGGATATTGTAAAAGAGCTTGGGTTTGGGTATCATTCAGATCTGATTTCAAATCCTGGCTGTTGTTACTCTTCTCCAAGGAGCCTCAGTTTCCTCATCTGTAATATGGATCTAATCACACTGTTGGCCTCATTCTTAGAGCACAATAGTGCTCATTAGAGACTATTTTTAAAGGTCTACTCTGTGTCCCTGGCACATAGTAGGCATTCTGTACATACTTGCTATTATTGTTATTTGCTAAGACACACCAGCAAGTTATGATGATTTGTTTTAAGAGAGAACCAACTCTATAGTTGAGAAGAGGCTTGTACAGAAGAGAGGCCTCTTCCAATTTCAGACCCAGCCCATACCTCTGTGGCCCCCTCAGTTTCAGGACAAACTGTGGGTTAAGGGAATAGTACAGAGAAAAATGCAGCCACCAGATGCATTGTGAAGCTTAAAACCAGCCTGCCTCACTTTACAACAAATGCACCAAGGAGTTGAGGACATTTCGTCTTGCTTTCCTGGAAGTTTGCTGGAAAAAGATGGTCTTGTAGGCTTTGATTGCATTCAACCATCCCTTAATGGCAGTGGCTCATACCGGTGGGCTAATAGCTTCAGGGGACTGCCTTTACCATTAAAACCCAATGGATCTGAACTAGGGATTCACCCATCCCAACTCTTTCCAGTGGAAGACAAGGGCACTAGCTAGATTGATGATTGTGTCCATGTTTGCATTTTTAAATAAGTGAGGTCTGAAAGTAACTTCTGGATTGATAACCACATTTTAGAGTTTTCATTAAATCTATATAATGTTTGAAAATGTTTTAATCTCTTTTACAGTTTGAAATCATAAGTTCACAAAGTTTACTTTGGATTGATTGGGCTACTCCAAGCCTGTTTTATTAACCTAAAGGAATGTAAGAGCTGATTAGTGGAAAGGATACATTGGAGCTTCCACACACATAGCGGCTGCTATGTTCTGAGTAAAGCAGACAGCAGCTTCCCTCTGTGAGAGAAGTCAGCTTGTTTGACATCAGCCTACTGTGTGTGAGTGTGTGTGTGTGTGTGTGTGTGTGTGTGTGTGTGTACACATAACTCATTCTTTGGAATTCTCCCATGGAAAAGCAAAGGAAGGAAGCTGAGGGAGGATGGGGCGATTGCATCCTGTACCCTTTACAGAGGTGTGGCCACTGCTGCCTCTGCTGAAGGGACACAAGACGAAGTGTTTTTTCACTTAGGATGCCTGAACAGTGATAAGTCTTGATGAGAGGCTGCAGGGGCTCCTGGTGTCATTCTTAGCTGGACGGGAGTCTCCTGGTGGAGGCCTGCTCCAGTCCTCCTAGTATTCCATTTCTAGAACATGTGGGAAGAGGAGGAAATGCAGGAGCGTCAGTGAGGTGGACCCACAGGACTCAGAGCCACCTTAGACTCCAGGCTGGTTGTGACTTCAGCTCTGGCAGCTGCTGAATGAAACTGCCGAGTGGCAAGGGCAGGCACAGGCTTTTAAGAAGAATGCAACACGTGTCTTTCTGGTGCTCCCCAAACCTGGTTCGAGGTGATGGATTCTTCTTCCTTGGCAAAGGGAAACTTTTTGGAATTATATGAGGTAAGGTACTGGAAAGTTCTGTGGAATGAATTTGACTCTCATCTGATTTCCTTATCCACACTTTTGGATTTATAGTCATCTCTGCCTTTTACTTGGAAAAGTTATTAAATGTGATCCCCTCCCTGCTTGGTTAGGGACAGTTAATAGCAAAGTATATGGTATGTTTAATTACATTTAGTCACTTGACAACTCAGTATAAAGAGAGCTACTGGGATGAAAATATATGAAGCTTTACAAGTAAATGTGCAGTTCCCCCGCGGTGAATTTCTAGTTCCACTGGCTTTAAATGGATTACTATACTGTGATGTTCAGTACAGGTTCTATCTACAAGAATGTTTTTGAAAATGGCATTAGATTGAGTCTAAATAGATCTCATGACAAGTTATCTGCCCCTGGAAAAATTATTTTTATATGATGAGATTTAAAACTCTTCAGGCAATGAGTTGTTAAAACATTTATTTTTAAGCTAAAATATCTATGGACTAGTATTCATAGATTTTCATGTTCTAGAAACTTGTTGTAAACTATAATCTTACAACAAAACTTTTATTATTATTATTTAAAATTTATTTATTCTATTTAGTTATGCATAATAGCAGAATGCATTTTGATTCATTGTACACAGATGGAGCACAACTTTTCATTCCTCTGGTTGTACATAATGTAGAATCACGTCATATATGCAGTCATACATGAAGCTAGGGCTATGATGTCCATCTCATTCCACCACCTTTACTGTCCCCATTCCCCACTCTTAGACCAAATTTCCTCCATTCTTCCTGTGTCCTTTCCTCCATTATGGATCAGCATCCACTTGTCAGAGAGAACATTTGGCATTTGGTTTTTTGGGATTGGCTTACTTCACTTAGTATGATGTTCTCCAACTCCATCTATTTACCTGCAAATGCCTTAATTTTATTCTTATTGCTGAGTAATATTCCATTGTGTATATATACCACAGTTTCTTTATCTATTCATCTATTGAAGGGCATCTAGGTTGGTTCCACAGTTTAGCTATTGTGAATTGAGCTGCTATAAACATTGAAGTGGCTGCGTCACTGTAGTATGCTGTTTTTAAGTCCTTTGGGTATAGACTGAGGAGTGGGATAGCTGGGTCAAATGGTAGTTCCATTCCAGGTTTTCTAAGGAATCTCCATACTTCTTTCCAGATTGGTTGTACCAATTTTCAGTCCCACCAGCAATGTATGAGTGTGCCTTTTTCCCCATAACCTTGCCCAAACTTTAACTTGAGAATAAGACCATGGTCTTTAGATATTTTCTTGTGGCAACTATAGGAAACTGACCAAGTTTTCTATATACTTTCTAAAATTTAGAAGCAGAATTTCAGTTTTATTCTAATTTCTTACACATTAGTTTTGTCCCATGTAAAGTTTTATTTTGGCAATAAAATTGCCAATCAGTAGCTCTCAAGGAGGATGTGGGTGTTATTTTTGTTCCCATATAGGAATAATTGGCATTTAGTGTCTGGGAGCCAGGAGTGCTGATTATCCTGCGGTGCACTGGATAGGCCCTCACTGAGAATGATGTGCTAGAACTCCAGTAGTTCCCTTGTTGAACTCAGGTTAGTGAAAAGTAAGCTAATAATTTAGCAGAAATTCAGATGAGCAGTTTAATTTCTAGAGAGTTCATTTTCTGATCAAGCAGTTTTGGGGAGAGGCTTACAGGAAGCAGCTACTTCTACAAAATTGTTCTTTAGAATCAGTAGCAATGAATGTTTCAGAAATATTGTTTCCATGTGATTCCAATTAATATTTTCAGACTTAATTTAGATTAGTTCTAACAAATATTTGGTTCAGTTCAATGAAAGTAACTCCTTCTTTGAATATAGTTATTACAGTTTCTGATCCATACTGTATACACTTATTAAGATTAAAGGAATAATTTACCCCTAACTAATGGATGCTTTTGTGCTGAACATTGTGTTTTATAATGATTGTTTAATTCTCAGATCTTTCAGCACTAGGTGCCATGTAAAAGTTAATATCCTGAAGGATCTAAAGTTTGCTTGTAAACTTCACTTGGTACTAAAATGGATTATATAGATGAAAGGGACCAGGGGGAAGGAGGAATAGAGGGGGAAGGAGGAGTAGAGGGACAGGGCAAATAACTGGGGAACAATAGTGATCAAATTATATTGTTATATCATGTGCATGTATGAATATGTAATAATGACTTCCACCATTATATATAATTATAATGTACCAATAAAAATATGGAAAAAATAGAAGGGATTACCTTTGAATGACAGCTTAGTGCATATGTGATTTTTTTAAATAATTAGAAGAAAGAAAGTAGGATATGTAATCAAAATTCTATTATCATTCCTTGCAACTTTTTATGTATACATGGTTCTGAAACAAATTCTCAAGGTGAACACTGTATTGAAAATCTTGGTTTCATCATGTGAGGAAATGAGGGTGCCTCCATGTGGGTCTCTATCTAGACAGACTTTTAAGCTTTGAGTGGCTTCCTTCCAGGAACTAGGCAGTATTGGGCTACTACTGTGTGTCAGCTACTGTGCTGTGAATTTAGTGGCACAGTTTACAACTACTGTGTAGTAGGGATTTCACCTTGGCCCTGGTCTTTTGGCCACTATTGATTAAGAAAGCAGCATCTCAAGAGACATAAATGAACATACTTTTGTTTTAATTTATATATATATTTATGAAAACTTAGAATGGAGCAAATTTTAAAAGTAAAAACGAAGGAAATGAGGTTGAAGCATTGTGCTTTTAAGCATGAAAAAGAAAACATAGCTTCTTTCAAAAGAAGGAAGACAGGTTAAAAAAATCATTATAAAACTCACACACACAGCTCCTATTACGTCAGGTTCACATACGATACTCATGTACTTCTCCCAGCATTCTGAGCCAGGTGCTGTTATTATCAGCTTGTAGATTTAAAAAATGGAATCTATGTAGTTTTAAGACTTGCTCAAGGTTACAAATTCAGTAAATGGGAGGAATGGGATTTAAACTTATAACTGTTGTCATCTCACAGCTGTCACTTGGCCATATCAGTATCAAGTAGTGTGTTACTCTTGTTGTGCCTGTAATGTACAATATGTACCTGAAAACAGAAAACCTACTTCTCTTGGCAAATAGAGAGTCTGTGTGGAGTCAGCCATTGATACAGTCAAAATACTACATTAAGAGTTTTACTGAGCTACTAATGGATGAGGAATTGGAGCTTTATATTTTGGTTAATTTAGGTTGAAGATGGAGAAAGTGGGACTTCTTAGGAGTTGTTTATATTCAAACAGGAGGAAGGGAAGAACATGTTGGATGTAGAGAGTGAAATTTCAGGATGGTGGTTTGATGTGGAGAGGGTGAGAGGTGGATAAATCACCTCCTAAGGTTGCTGAACCGAGGAGTCAGAGATTAGTTCATGGCCTTTTGCATTAAGGGTGGATATTTATATCTGCCACACCTCTAACTGCACAGGAAGGATGGAGATGGGAGGAAGGTCATGTTCAGGTTATGACTCGGTGCCTGGTACTTGCCTGGGCATGAAGCATTGGGAACTGTATTCTTGCTACTCTAAAGTCCACTCTTCACACAGCAGAGGATTTTTTAAAATGCAAATTGTGTCACTTTCTTGCTTTAAGTCCTCCTGATTCAGTCATCCTCAAAGTGGACTATAAACTATTCACTGTGGTCTGGGTAGACATGGTGTGGTTTTGAGGAACATAGTGTCTGGAGCGAGAGCCTGGATTCACTCTGCACCCACTAGCTTCATGACTTTGGATGAATTTCTTAACGTGTCTGTGCTTTAGTTTCCTCATCATTAAAAACCAGATATTAGTTTCTACTTCAAAGAATTGTTAGAGGTTTAAATGAGTCAATGTATGTAAAATGTTAGAATAGTGCCTAGCACATAGGATGTTCTTGAGAGAGTTTATTATTATTTTTACTGCTATTATTAGTATTACTACTACAATTGTCTGCAAATTAGCCCCTGCCAACTCTGATCTCATCTCCTCCCACTTTCTGCCTCCTTCATGCTGGTCTAATTCATCGCTTTGATGTTCTTTAGAACATGGTAGGGTGGCTCTTGCATTTTTCATTTGTTTGTTTCATTTTTGCAATTCTGGGCATTGAGCTCAGATCTTGTACAAGCTAGAAAAGCACTCTACCTGAGCTGCACCTTCAGCCCTGCACTGTATGTATGTATGTGCTTTCCCCCAAACCTCCCTTCAGTTCACTCCTGGGCTTCATTCAAGTCCTGTTTCAATGTTCCCTTGACCAGGCTGTGTGAAATAGTATATTCTCACCAACTTCTCCACCTCATGCTCTGGCTATCTTGTGTTAAACCTTCTCTACCATTGAATGGCATTACATTGTATGTTTATGTATTTGCTTAGGGGTTACTTTCCCCACCAGACCAAAATTTCCACAGGGACAGGGACTTTGACTCATTTATTCCCATCTGAAGTACTATTGCTTAGAATATGGCAGGTACTGAAGGCTCAGTAAATATTTGTTGAATTAATTTTTAATGCATATAGTTTTTTTTTAAAATGATGGGCTATTTTTTTATATCTTTATTTTATTTTATGTGGTGCTGAGGATCAAACCCAGTGCCTCACGTATGCGAGGCAAGCGCTCAACCTCTGAGCCATAACCCCAGCCCCAATGCATATAGTTTTCTTTGTACTTTCATTGATTGCTATTTTGCTTCTGTCTTGGGGGGTTTGAAATGTTCTTTCTAACTATCTTTAGCCTATTATCACTTTGGTCCAAATTATAACCTTTAGGAAAAAATCATTTATTCCACTATTTACCATGGAAGTACTTAAGCAGAAAGAAGTCTTGTTCTGCCTCATCAGTTCTATTACACAGATTAGGACTGAGGCATTTTATTGTCATCATCAGAGAATATTCTAGAAGGGCCTAATATTGAATTATGTGGTAAGGTGTTTGCCAAGCTACTGGATGTCAGCTACACTTGGCCCTTTAGTTGAGGTAGAGTTTGCACTCTTGTTATGTAAGTGTGATTGCTGGAGGGAAATAGCTCTGTACAGTATGATGGAAAAAAGATGTACTGAGAGCAACATGTGCTTGAGAATAAACTGGAAATTTTTAAGTCTCAAATTTTAAAAAGAACACCTGGTTCCTTCTGATATTTTAATCATAAAATTGGGTACAGCCAATTGCAAATAACTTTATGAGATTTATTATAAATGTTTGCAATAACCAAGTCAAATATAGTCTTCTTGATTGATATGAGGAGGCATTAGTCATTTTTCTATATGAAGTATTATTACAGAATGAGTTCTCATAAATCCTATATAAGAAATTGTTCAGTTGTGGAAAACAAATAAAATTTAAGTTAGAAATTTTGTGCAAGTTCTTGTCAAGAATGAACTTGTTTAAGATATTTCAAAGGCCTTTACCTAAATACTAGTCCTGTGATCTTAGGCAAGCCTATACATCTTTTAGTGCATTGATGTGTGCAGTTGTAGGTATTGAGGAAAGTTGAACATTAGCTCAGCAGTGTATTTGAATTAAGTGTGAATATTAATTGGAAATTCTTGTTCTAAAGATTGAGTTTAAACTGATCTTATTGAGAACTCTAATAAGGCTTACATGGAATTTTCAATATTCTTCTCATTTTCTACTCTGAACAAGATGGAGATCATTTTAAAAAGCTTTTATGCATTCCTTAGTGAGAATGTTATTTCTCTTTTGTATATTTTAACAACAGAATACTAATATTTGGTTATTATTATATAATCAAAAGAATATATCAAGACACCTTTCATTCATCCAGATCTGAGGTCCATGTGCCAGATACTGTGCAGAATACTTGAGATCCATCAGTGAACGGAATAGACAAAAATCCTTGACCCCTTGGACTTACATAATAGACAGATAATATGCCAGGTGTGTAAGCAGAAAAGATAAGGTAATTTAGTATTACCTTATTTAGTGCAATTAAGATTAGCAGCCACTTGATGGCAAAAGTTTATATTTGTCAATAATAATGAATTATTGGAAATATCACTTATCAAAGTAAAATGTCTAGATTGAGCAGAATATTAATCTGCATGGATATTTTCTACTTGATAAACACTGTGCTTGGCAAGGAGTAACCCAGAAGCTTCCTTCTCCATGGCACTTGGATTTTTTTTTCTTTGAAACAGAAAAGACTCATCAAGTTTCTGCTCCAGGTCAGCTCATCTTAATTCTAACCTGTGTCTCATCATATATGGAACTTTTATATTCTAGATGAACCTGAATCCAAATGGGCTATGAACCAAGTAGGGTAATTGAAGTCAGATCTATATGGTTTATCCTAATATGCTTGAGCTGGTAGATGAATTGAATACTGAACTCTAGACCTGTTTCTTAGAAAAGGGCCTGTAAAGGAAGGAAGCATTGCATCCTTTATTCTCCCTCATTTCCTACCTATGAGACTAAGCAGGGACATCCAGGTAATGCAACATTTCTACCTTGGAGTGAAAATGACTGGCAAAGAAAAATGTTAGTGTCCCTCTTGGACAACGGGTACTGATGGTTGTTGTCTGTCTCAGCTCCCTTCCAGGAACCCTAAAGTATCTATCAACCTCAGGAATCTCCTCTGTCCTGGCCACAGACCTCTTAGAATAATTCTTCTCATTAATTACTATTGCCCTTTCATTCTGTTCCTATTCCTCAGTGGCCCAAAATTATTATATCAGGAGTGGGTACTTAGTTTGACTAAATTAACTGGGGAGAAAACACTCCTGCAAGGAGACCTATCAACAAGTACCATGTTCTTATGGGTGCTTTTTGTCATAGTGATCCTTGTGCTTGATACTCAAAACCAGATTGATGCTACCTCATCTTTCCTGAGGTCTTGAGAGGAAACTGGCAAAACAATGTTTTTTAGAATATTGCCCATATGCATCACTATTTTTGTTTTAAAGAAGCCTTTTGAACAGGTAGATACTTTGTGCTTGCTGTCCCTGTGTTCTGCTCCCTTCAGGGTACAACCTCCTGTGCTTTCCAAGTAACCAACAGCTTGTAAGTAAATTTATTTGTGAAAATATGAGAGGCCCTCTCCTTATCCAAGTAGCTTGGACCATTAAAGTATCTTTCAGAAGGTGAAGCAATCATCTTTGTTTTCTAGCCTGAAGCTGTCATGCACTCTTAGGGATTCCAACCATATGATCCAGCCATACTGCTCCTCAGTGTTTATCCAAAAGAATTAAAGTTAGCATACTGTAGTGATAGTTTAAGTCACATGTGCCATAGCACAAGTCACAGTAGCCAAGTCATGGAACCAACATTGATGTCTGTCAGCAGACAAGTGGAAAAAGAATATGTGATATCTATACACAATAGAGTTTTATTTAGCCATAAAGAAGAACAAAATTATGTTGTTTGCAGGAAAACAGATGGAACCAGAGAACATTATGCTAAGTGAGATAAGCCAAACTCAAAGTCAAGGGTTGTATGTTTTCTCTCATATGTGGAAACTAGAGAGAACAAAGGAAAGAAAGGGACCTCCTGAAAATAGGAGGAAGACCTGTAGAGGTTGGAGATGTGGGGGCAGGGAGGAAGGTACAGGAGAATAAAACAAACCAAATTATACTATGTACATATACAAATATATCACAGTAAATTCCCCTATTATGTATAATTATAATGCACCAATGAAAAGGAAACAAAATCATTATTTTTGGATTATCCTCCAACCCCCCCAAAAAATTCTCAGGAATTCCAGGTCAGACCAAGAATGATGAGTCTAAATCATTGAGTGGTTTTTTAGGATGGTGGGTTTATCTGTTAGGAATTTTGTTCATCTGCACATAACAGAAACACAGCCACAGTGGCTAAGCTAGATAGGAATTTCTTTTTTCTTAGGTAGCTAAATGCTAAAGGCAGGTGGTTTCAGGGATCAGCTAATTATCATTGTTCCCAGTGTCTGCTCTGCCATCCTCAGTGTGTGGCTGTCATTCCACAAGGGCAGGGAAGGAGCAAAAGGATGCTGGAACTGTTCTTTATTTACTCGGAAAGTAATATTTTCCTTTAGGTCCCACCTGGCAGACTTCCACTGACATCTTACTGGCCAGAACCAGGTGACATGCCACCTTAACTGCTAGGGATTCTGAAGAGGTGATTATTTTTAACTAGGCACATTGTTGCCTTGAACAGAATTGGAGTTTTGTTGGCAAGGAAGATGTTGAATGGTTAGGCGGTGAGGATTCTGCCTGTTAAGAGCTACCTGCCATCTTTCAAATCCAGCATTAAGCATTTGCCTGAGTGCCTTCTGAATAGCAGCATCTTGGTTATACATCTATCTGTATGGGATGGAGGTTTTTGCTTACCCTGTTTGTCTAGGAGAAGAGATGATACTGTAAGTGGGTCATGCCTTTTCTCTCTTAAGAATAGTGACTGTTTCTTGGCCTTTCACAGTAAAGAATCTTTGACTTATAACAGGTTAAATGCAAATGGCATAAAAAGACCATTCCTCCCAAAATTCCCAGGCTTATCAATATGGTGAAACCTGATGGCTCAAGGACAACCACAGACAGAAATCCCTCTGACCCACTCAATTTGGCCCATTTTCCATTTCTTTCATGCTCGAAGGAGCAAAGATTTTCTTCTTAGAA
This sequence comes from Xerus rutilus, assembly GCA_028644305.1. Lineage (NCBI taxonomy): Eukaryota > Metazoa > Chordata > Mammalia > Rodentia > Sciuridae > Xerus > Xerus rutilus. Next base: position 125,091,680 of record CM053402.1, on the reverse strand, counting down.
CCATTCCCTTTGGGCTCAAGATCTGTTTTCCCTTTCCTGTCTTAGTGTAGCTCTTAATTTACCCTGCTTTTTTCCAACTCTGGGTTAAAGTATATTTCTAATCTTTTTTCCTAGGAAAACAAATGACGTACATGCAACCTGAAGAGCTAGTATCCCTATATACTTTTTGATGTACCTGTACGATTTCAAATGCTCTCCTTTTCTTGTTTTCTAGTTTCATTTCTTCCTCTAGGCCCCTAATACAGAGCTTTAACCCAACATGATGTGAGAAGGTTATAGAATATGAATCCCTTCAGCCTTCAGAGTGCTGAGGTAGAGCCCGAAGCAGCAGGGCATCCTTGGCAGTCATCATCTTAAGTGTAAGCATATTTTCCACTAACCTACCCTAGTTCGCTGAAGACACTGCCATTTCCTGTGTGCCATGAGGGTAGAAAACTTGGAAAATCCTCCCTTCAGACCTACTCTTTGGGTCCCTGTCCTTTCTTTCTTTTTTCCACATAGAAGCCTAAACACTTTGTGTCCTTTTTTTAAATCTTGGTTTGAGGTCTACTGCCTTTGGCCTTTTGAAAAACACTGTCCTAGGGCTGGGGCTGTAGCTCAGGGGTAGAGCGCTTGCTTAGCATGCGTGAGGCACTGGGTTCGATCCTCAGCACCATGTATAAATAATAAATGAATAAAATAAAGATCCATCAACAACTAAAAAATATTTTAAAAAAAAGAAAGAAAAAGAAAAACACTGTCCTAGAAGATAACTTAATAGCTTCACATCCCTTTGGTTCATCCTATATATTTTTTTTTTTTCCAGTTCTGGTATTGAATCCAGGGGCTTGCACATACTGGGCAAGCACTTTACCACTGAGCTATATTCCCAACCCCCTGATCCCATCTTGAATTGTTATAGTATCCCAGTTTTGCTCTTCTTTGCTTTCTGATAAGGGATTTCATAGATGGAAGCTTACCCCAACCTCTTTCTTCTAAATTAGCTCCTTGATGAAGCTGCAGCAAGTGTACCCTTTGTTCTTTGCAGTATTGTCTTTTGGCAGCATTGATCACCTTGGCCAAGCCCCAAAATGCCATCTTCTTTCCAACCTCCCACTCTGACTCCTTTGCCCAATAAATGCAAATGTAGAAATTCAGGGTAATAATCTTCTGGGAGGTAGTCATTAAAAATAGTGCTCATTAATATTCCCCTTTATCTTTTTTTCTATTTATTTTAGACCATGTATTAATCTTGGAGCTAAGAAAAGACAGGTTAGCATTAAATTAAAAGTGTTTTATTATTTTTTCCAGATGAGAATTCTCCAGCCAACTTTTGGGATTCTAAAAACAGGGGTGTGACTGGAACACAAAAAGGACAAATCGTGTGGAGAATTGAGCCTGGGCCTTACTTCATGGAACGTAAGTAACTGAGTGTGAAATGTAAGTTTAGTACTGAGTATTGCATAAATATGTACATAAGTCTATAGAATCTTTACTGATTTTTGTAAAACTTTAGTTCTTATTTACATGCTTATGTCATGAAGCTTCACAGCGGAAAATACATGGTTTTAGAAAATGCTCATTAGAGAATGTTCACATATTTAAGAAAAAGTGTTAGGTATTTGTAAATATACAGACACACCACAAATTATTAGGAATGTTTGCATATATAAATATATATCTACTATATATATTTATATATCTTATGTATCTTATGAATTATGTGTAGTTATTTTAACACTTTACAGATGCATATATACCCTTGTATCTACATTTGTAGTTAATGTTTAATTATATTAATTTTGGAAGCAGAAAGGACAATTAAGATTTTTGTTAATTTAAGAAATTTGTTTTTAGAATACTTCATTATTATTTTTGCCAGCAGCAGAATAGTCTGGATCCTGGTTTTTGCAAACTATTGATAAGATAGTCTGGGGGGCCCTGCCATTGAGGAACTCACTAATACTGCTAACATGGAATCAGAAAGTGGCTGCAGATAATGTAACCATTTCTCAATTAAACTGATGTTGTGTTTATTTGTAAATACAAATTCTTATATATTTACACAAATATCTCCCCCTTTTTACTAACAACATACTAAATATTCTATAAATTTTTTTTTTTTGGGGTACTGGAGATTGAACTCAGGGGCACTCGACCACTGAGCCACACCCCCAGCCCTATTTTGTGTTTTATGTAGAGACAGGGTCTCACTGAGTTGCTTAGCGCCTCGCCCTTGTTGAGGCTGGCTTTGAACTTGCGATTCTCCTGTCTCAGCCTCTCTAAGTGCTGAGATTACAGACTTGTGCCACTGCACCCGGCTCTATAAATTTTTATGGAATAGAAAGGAAATGAATAAATAAATGATTTACTTGTTGGTCCAGGTTAATATCTAAATCTAGAGAATTTATATTTCTTTAATGTACGAATAGTTGGCTTTTTAAAAAATTTTCTGAGTTATTGAGCTCTGTGTAAGAATTTAGATTTCTCTATGCAAGAGATTTAATATACAATAGAAAGGGTGTCAGTACTAGTAATTAAGGATAGAACTTATTAAGATTTAAAATATAAGGTATAATTTGATTAAATGGAAATTTGCTGTAAGTATATCCTTGTTGATGCATCTAAAACTTCTATAATATAAAAGTTATTTAAAAAGTTTAATATCTGTTAGTTGGAATAGACATTAAAGATGTAAGCTAATTTCTTCCATCATCCTTACTGGTTGGTCAGCATTCCAGAGCTTTCTATAATCCTACTTCTGCCCTCTATGAAATATCTTCATAGTCCAATGCTCTGGCTAGCTTTTCTCTTAAATGGAGCGTACTTTTTTTTTTTAATTGTTTATTTAATTGCATTTCAAGTTGGAGCGTACTTTTAAAGGGAGACTATTCATGACATAAGAAGAGGAAGTGGGGAGTGGAATAGGTGGGGGAGCAGATGTGCACAGCGTAATTCCAGCTAGTAGCAGAGTGTCTAGGACAGTATGGGAACATTGGACATGGGTTGTTTCTGGGAGGTGGAGTTATGGGTAATTTGTTATTCTTGTCTATTCCTATTTTAGTTTCCAACATCAGCTTAATTGGCAAAACTAAGTGGTAAGGAAAAAAAGTCAGAATGTGGAAAAATGGACCAGGAAATAGCTGGTGTTACTTTTAATGTGATTCTTTCTTTGAAAGGATCCCAGGATTTAAGAGGCTGATGAGGTGAGAAATATCACCAACTAAATTTCAGGAGAAAGGCAAAACCACCTTTTTGTTTACTTCAAAATGCTGAAGACTGCTTGTCATGATTGCCTTTTGATGGAGGGTACAGATTTATATTCCAGAGCCCAGGAACACCTGGGTCAAAGCCAGTGTCACACACTGCTATAATCTGGAACATTGTGTGAAGAAAAAAAAACTATTTACAGAGTATCCTATTTGCCATAATTTTCTTTCTCTCCCCCAAATGTTGAGAGTCATAACATCCTGTCTGATTAAGCTATACTAAACAGTAACTATAACAAATATAAATTTACTATATTGTAAATATAATAATCAGTAAGTATAGTAAATATTTGTCTTGACAAATGTTTTTTCTACATTTCATTCTGTTATTTAATAGAAATGGGCTTGACATTGAAGCTAGGAATCAGGAAGGAAGAGAAGAGTAGGGTCCCCCTGCCCATTCTGTTTTCTCTTCTCATTTAGCATTTCCACACCTTAATTCTTCATACATAAAATTAGAAGGATTGAATAGCAGATTATAAGCCTGGAAATATTCAGTAATGTTTTGAAGGACTGAGAAAGGTAGTGAATAGGAATTTCAGAAAGTTTCTGCATTCAAATAAGCCTATCTTCAGAGGATCAAAATGAAGTCTCCCCGGAAATACCTCCCTATCTTTGCAGTGAAAAAAGAAATCATGTAGGTTTTTACCACTGCTTAGGAGTAAAGTTCGTGTCTTTTAGATGTCAGTTTTTAAACCCAAAGTCTGGTTACAGAAATCCTAAGGGAGCTTCATAGCATAATGAAATTTTTGAGTTGATGGTATGGAACTTTAAAAAAAAGAGAGAGAGAGGATTTCACACAGCTTCTGAAATTCTAGATATTGTCAGCCTCTGACCTTAAAAACTTGTGGTATTTTAAAACTTTTCCTTTCATCTTCAGAAAGAAAATTAGTTATCTTTAGCTCATTGGAAGTCCAAGCAGAGTAAAGTCCTCTGAAAACTGATCTGTCCAGACTCTTGGACAAGCTTGGATTTGAGCACTGTTTAGAATATTTCAGAATGTCAGCTTGCTCTGGTTTGTTTAATCAACCTCACAGGAGGTAGGTGGCCCAGGCTTATATTGTTATGGGCCCTACTTAAGTGAATTAAGGAATAAGCTCAGTTTAATTTTGGGCAGATGACCATTCTAAGGATTAGAGAGGAGAGTTTGCTTCCTCCAAAGAGTGTCAGATAGTCCTTGAGTGAGTTCATGTCACAGCGACTAAACAGATCATCTATCTGTGCAGTACGCTTTAAGTTTGGAAGTTTAAGAAGTTTCAAAAGTTGTCCTGGCAAGCAAGATGTCTGTTTTATTCCATGTATTCTTTCATAAACTATGGACGTTCATTCATTCCTACCTGCTTTTTACTCTCACTCTTTCCTTCTATTCATTCATCCATGATCTCACCATCCACTGTGAAGTATTTACCGAGTGCCAACTTTACTCCAGGCACTATTTTAGCTACTCAGTAATCGTGGCTCAATGAGCAAGTTTAGAAGCAGTCAACTTGATTTACATTACTTTGTGATTATTAAGGATAAAAAAAAACAGTGGTATTTATAGAAGCTGTATAGTATTTTCCCATATTCATTTGCCTCAGCCTTGAGATGTGAATATAGTGTTAGGAAGCAGCAGTAGAAATCCAAGTAGCATCTGTGAGAGTGTCATCTTTGAGTGGCAGCACTCAGGTGCCTCAAAATAGGCTCCTCACAGGATGACTCTTTTTTAGGGGAGAGAGCGTGGCCTCAGCCTCTTATTTTTACTCTCAGAGCCCCCACTCTAAGTGCCACCATCCCTAAGTCCCTTCCCACTGATGTCAGAAGGGTCTTCTTTTCCCTTGGATTGAGATTTGGTGTTTTTCATTCTCCATCCTCATATTTAATATTTGGGGATAGTTAGTTCTCTAATCCTATAGATTTCTGCCACATCTACGATGATTTTCCTGAGCTTTAGCCAAGAAAATCCTTTCCATTTCAGACTGGGCTACACATGCCTTATTAAAGAGAGGGGACAACTTGCAGAAATGCAAAAATAACAAATGTGCATGCCACCAGGAATGTAGGCATGTGTTTCCTCAAAAGTGTGAAGATTAAGATGTGTTTAGGAGCTGGGGTTGTGGCTCAGTGGTAGAGTGCTTACCTAGCATGTGTGAGGCACTGGGTTTGATCCTCGGCACCACATAAAAATAAATAAACAAAATAAAGGCATTGTATCCATCTATAACTAAGAAAAGAAAATTTAAAGATGTGTTTACTTTTTCTCAGGTTGTGGCCCTTGAATAAAAGGGCTCTGAATAGGAACTATAATCTTAAGAGTTTCATAAAAGCACCCAGGACAGTGATTAAAATCATGTTTTAGAATGAATCTCAATTAGCCTGATTTTTAAAAAATTATTTTAGTAAAACAGAGAGGATTGAAAGAAGAAGGATGTTTATGTCCCATCTGTCATTATGGTTCAACTTTATGGTCAGCTTCTAGAAATTTGGAGCAAATTTAGACTTTCTAAATAAGGATGAGCTATTAACTACTGCCTAAGCGAATTGTGTAGCTATGCAAGGCTACAGATCTGAATCCAATCTTTGAGGCGAAACCATTTCAGGCAGGGAGTGACCTGCAGACCATTTTTAAGAGACAGCTTGAGACATAATCGTATATAAATGCCTTGAGGTGATGTAACTGAGTTGGGTTGCTTTAAAAAAAACAAAACAATTTTTGAATAGGTAATATATAAGAAGAGTATAATATCAAAAAGATACAAAAAGTGAAAGTAAATCTCTTGCCAGATTTGTGTCCCAGGAACTAGTTTCCCCACCCTGAAGGTAACCAGTTACTAGTTTCATGTTATCTATTTGCAAATACTTTATTCATATACAAAACCAGTAATATATCTTCATTTAAACAGATGGTAGGATGGTGGCTTCAAAATGCAATATCAGGATTGCAGTTACAGAAACTCCTTTACTTCATAACACACTTAACACTGTCTACAGTCCCTTCTTCCTCCCCATCCTCCCCTGCACACCCCACGCCTGCTCTGGTAGGGATGCAGTTGTCATGCTGTTTCCCTAGGGATATTTTATTTGTATTGATGAAAAGGGGCATTTAAATTGAGGGTACTAAATATTTATTTTAGTAACATTATTGCTAAAATATCCTGAAGTTTATGGAAAGAGGCCAGAATATATTTCTATGATTCATGATTATGTTCAGCATTTAGAAGGGACCTAAGGGGGGAAGATGTCACTTGGGCCACATTCTCTCAAGCTAGTCACCAGCAGGTTCAGATAGGCCAATATGGAAAGCCTCACCCTTCTGGCTTGCTGCACTCTTATGCTTTTCATAAGTGAATTCTTTGGAAAAAAAATACTGTTTTTTAAAATAGCTTTTTGCATTTTTTCCTCTGTAATTTGAGGCTAGTAGGAGGAGATGTTGCCTGCTGCATCAGGCTGTAGGGACACCACCTAGGATGATAGGATCACTCATTGCTCCTTGATCCACATCCACAATTTCCCCTGGTAGTGGACATGCTGGCCGTTTGGGCACTGGGTTCCTTCCTAACTGGATGCTCACTCATTGCCTGAATTTGCTTTTATCGGCCTTCAAATGTACTTCTCTGGAATAGCTTTATATTTTATTTTCTTTTTAAAAATTTCCTCTTGCAGTTAAAGGTTACAACATTGTCACTGGAAACCTGGATACCAACTTCTCTTTTTCACTCTTTTGTATAGTTACTTCTTCTCCTAACTAATGTGTTCAAATACATTAATCAAAATGCCACTCTCTCCCTTACTCAGAGGGCAAGTTGTTTAGTTAACCATTTAAAAAAATTTTGAGTGATCTCCTAAAATGCTAAGTAACATTTGAAGGTGAAAAGCCCCACCCAGAATGGAACATTCCTATACACTAAAGGGCAGAAATCCTCACTTGTGTCCTGCTAAGGGAGCCTACTGGCTTCCATCCAGGAGCAGACAACTTGTTCTGTCCAGAACTGTGGTGACCAGCTTGTGTGTGTGGTTTTGACCTGATGATCTGTGGAAATTCCTCAGCTTTGCACTTCTGTAACACAACTCTTCAGGATTTTGGTGATCATGTTTACAGAATCTACTTTTGTGCAATTCAGAATAAGATTATCTTATAGTCCCACAGGTTCTGATTTATCGTGTGGGTTGGAGATTTTTTGTTACACTAAGAAATAAAATAATACCCCACATGGATCAACTAGCAAAACTGTACTGGTCATCAATATCCTCCAAGAGGAGGAAGCAGTTGCTTTTCCTTGGTCTCAGAGTTTGTTGCCTAGCTGGCTCTTAAAACCTTAGAAAAAAAGTAGATAGCATCCTCTAATGTGAGAGGGAGTTAGGGGAAGATATATTATAAAAATGCACTTCTCTCTATTGAAAAAATGTCATGCTCACTTACTAACCATCTATTTGATTTATGAGGTGCTGCTACAGGCAGATTCATAGACTGCAGGTTCCCGGCATTTGGAGTATAATACTAATGAGCTCATGCCCACAGAATTCAATTGTGCATATCATGCATGCTATGGAGCTTTGTGCTGCTTTGACAGTCCTTGTGCATGTGGCCTCAGTTTGTTCTCACAGAACATGTGCTGTGGGTCATGGAAGAAAGCGAGTGGAGAGTGAGGTTTGCTTAGCTCCATGCAGTTATGACTATCTCAATAACAAAGATCTTGTGTTAGTGTTCAGGGAAGTCATTTGAAGGAGTATTCTCAGAAGGCAAAGTCAGAGTAAAGCTAGAATTCTTGCTGTTCCTCACACTCAGAATGATCACTGCTGCCTCTCTGCCTCTGCACTCCTGATTCCTAGCTCTCTAACCCCATTTTTCTCATTCATAGGACCTATTAGTTCCATGACACCATTCTGACTCCACCATGTCCTCCTAGTCTTCTTCTCCATGGTCTCTGTTCCCTTCCTCCTGGTGCTCTTCCTTTTTAGTGTATGTGTGCTGTCTTTTGTCATGCCTGGGACTGTCATCTCAGCAGCTGCACTGTAAACATCTGCTAGACCAGAGAGCTTTCATGGATTTGCCTGGTACAGTGCTGGGCGTGTATTTTGGTGGGGACATAGTAAAACATCTTTTGGTTGACGATGCTAACTAAATTGTGAATTAATTATTGGAATGTGGTTAACTTACATAATAGAAAGACTCAATATTTTACCTCATGATGGAACTTTTCTTGAAATTTAATATTTACTTATTGATAAGAAGAATGTGGTAGGGCTGGGATTGTGGCTCAGTGGTAGAGCCCTTGCCTCACATATGTGGGGCACTGGGTTCGATCCTCAGCACCACATAAAGTAAATAAAGGTATTGTGTCCATCTACAACTAAAAAAAAATTAAAAAAAAAAAAGAATTGGTAATGTAAATTCCTGGAAGAGTATTTTTCTTTAATTATTTGATCTTTCTCTTAAATAAGCTAACCAAATACTATGTAAGAAGCTTTTGGGTACTGTCTGGAAAGTCAATGAAAATTAACTTCCTTGGAGAAATATATAGAGCAGCTCCATTTTCATGATCCTGGTAACTCAGTTGAAAGAGGAATTCCCTATTATAGCTCAGGACTCTCCCTCCGATGCCTGGCCACTTGCATCATTGCCAATATAGAATGACACCTTGGGAAAAATGCATCTGGCCATGGCACTTCAGGGACTCAGATGCTCTGTATATAGAGAAATCCTGGTGACTATAGGTTTTATATTTAACACATTTTGTCTTCTTATTCTTTGATTTTGTAATTACTTTCCAAAGACCATAATTGGTATTTGTAATGCTTTTTGTCAAGCTTAAATTAACAGAACAGTGCCATGAAGCGTATATGTATATATTTTCACTCAATAAACCAACATTATACATATACATATACACACTCACATACATATGTACATACATATGTGTGTGTATGTATGTGTGTAGTTCCCAAATTTAATCTCTCTCTAATGTCAGCATTAAAGTCATTTGGAAAATTAAAATAATACAGACTCCCACAGAGTCTATATGGTATACTTTTGTACTTTTTTGATTATTTTCTTTATTTCCATTGACAGTGGCAGTCTGTATTGTAGAGGTTAGGAGATTGGGCAGATTGTGTATGAGTCCCCACTGTCATTTCTTTTTTGGCCTATAAAAACCTCAATTCCTTGTCTATAATATGGGGACAGGAATATCTGCCTCCCAAGCATGATGTGAAGGTTAAATAATAGCATCAACATGAGGTATAACATTGTGTGGCAAATTGTGGAACATCTTAATAAATGTAGTTAGTCTTATTATGTCTACACTGGGTATATGGTTTTTGTGCATCATTTTTCCTATGTGTTTGAGCTATTCTTAGGACTTTTCAGAAGAGCTTATAAAATCAAATAGGAATTGGTATAACCTGGTATAATCTGTTGTCTCTGATGGGAAAAGAGTCAAGGGTGGGATGGCCTGAGAGGGGAATGGTGGGTTTCCTCAGTGGGTTCCTACATGACTTGTTTAATTGTTCAAATTATTTCCCCCTTCCCTTGCTTTTCAGCGGAGATAAAAATCTGTTTTAAATACTACCATGGCATTAGTGGAGCTCTGAGAGCCACGACCCCCTGCATCACCGTGAAGAACCCAGCTGTTATGGTGAGTGCCTCTCACTGCCAGCTTCCTCATGAGGTCTGTGCAGGGATACAATTTCTATTTTTGCCTCTGCAGCCCTGACAGGATTACTAGGAACAATGAAAAAGGAAATGCATAACAGCATGGGCACTGTTTTAGAAAAGGAAATAGCTTACAAGGCTGGCATACCTGAATCTATAATACAAATCAGTGGGAAAATATGCTGTGTACGGCCAGCTCTGCAGGGAACCCTCTCATGAGGCACAGTGGTGAGTGTCCCATTATGAAAGGTTTGAAACTTGGTTTGAGTGGCTAGTTGGTAGGAAATGGTGATATTGCATCTTAGGTGAGTTTAATTTTCATGAATTTGGAGAGTAAAAGAGAAAAAGTGACCATTTTAATAGTGGGTGATTTTAACTGCCAATCAACTCAAGGAGCTTTTGCCCCCAAAAGAGTGTGAGATAGGAGTCCTAAATGGGCTGTTTTCTCTGAAGGTCTTAGTGCTGGATCCTGCTCAATGTTGACTTAGGGTCTAGTGCCTAAAGATAACATTTGTATTTTTTTTTTTTTTTAGAAAACATGGCCATTTGATGGAAGCCAACTTCTTTATCAGGCTCTCAACTGAAGAAATAGATATCTAATATACTTTTGGAGAAAAGTGGTTGTGTTGGACATTTAAAATAAACATGTCTGTTCTTGGCATGGCACTTTCCTAAGGATTACTTTTCACGACTTAGTGATTTTTTTCACTCAATAGACCAACTTTAAAACTCTAACATTCTTGCAATGAATGGGTCCATTGTATATGAACAATTGGATTATGGTTTGGAGTGATTCTTAGGGCCCAAGATATGTAAAACCGTGCAGTTTTTATTAGTCATTAATAAAAACCAGATCAGGAATATAAGAAACAGTGTTGACTTTTATACTGTAGAATCTTTACAAAATTGTGTGGGTTTCCATGTATACAAACATTTATACTTTTGGAAATAGATGAGTAACCAGCTAGAGTTCCTGTAATTCAGAAAGCAATCTCTGCAGATGGCATTCTGAAATTGTCCAGACCCATCATTCACTGTCTTAGATGGTGTCTGTACCTCTGGATCAAGTAGTCTTTTCCTTTTACTTATATACACTGGGTGCCTGCTAAGTGCCAGTCACTAGGAATGAAATGATAAGAACAACACAGTTGTGGTTCTTATTGGTCTGGTGAAGGAGAGCAATATTAATCAAATTACATTGTATTTATTTGAGTGATAATTCTTTAAGGGGAAATATATTGGTAGGAAGGTTTCTCTGAAGAAGACGTGGTGTGAGACAATCTGAAGGGTGAATAGAAGTTCTTTAGGAGAAGGAGCATTTCAGGCCAAGGAAGCAATGTATGAAAATACTTCAACACTCAGAGGAGGGGGCACAGGAAAAGGAAAGACAGTGGTGGAATTAATCCAAAATAATTTTTCTATGTATTTATATTAATGCACCATAGTGAATCCCATCATCATGTACATCTATAAGAATGAGGTCCTAACTAGAATAAGATATATTCCATGCATGTATAATTATATCAAAAAGAATTTTATTGTCATTATAACTAAAAAGAACCAACAAAAAATAACATGATTGAAAATAAATAAATAAAATCATATTTGAGTCCCCATTGTAGTAAGCCTAGTGTAGAATATAAAAGAATAGCTCACATTACTATTTAAGACTTCAAAGGTCACAAAAGAATAATAATTGTTGACTACAGAATCTGCCATGTCCCCCAGTTAATATTCTAAAAAGAAAAGTTACAAAACTAGAAGAGTGCACAGTTTATTTAAAAAAACCTTTGAAAATTCATTGCATATGAAATGAGACAATAATTAGTGATTCTAATAAGCATTTTCTGGATTCAGAGTTTTTTAGACTTGAGCAATTTTAATGCCCAGATATCACTGTAGACAATGGGAGTTTATAGCCTGCTGAACATTGATTTTGTTCCATTGATTTTGCATTTAGATCACTTTGTTAAAGCCTGTTGATAGTTTGGCAATAATTAATTTGCTTCACACAGATTTTAGAGCACTTTAAGAGCTTTGTAGATATAGCACTGGCAATCATAAAAGAATATTTTGGTTCAAAGACTAATAGAATTTTTGGTCAATGGATCACTGAGTAAGCTTGAAACTCTTGGGTCTGTATCCAAAAATGAAACATTGTCTCATAGAGAAACCTCTTTGGGGAATCAGTGCTGTGCTTCTATAGCAGCATGATAGTCCCCTAGGTATATGATGTGTGTTAATTATTATGACTGATTAAAAACATTGATATTCAAAAACTTACTTAGTATGATTATACCATGACCAAACAAATGCAAAGAATAGACCTGGAAGAAATAACACCTTAGGGATAGAAATGAGCTGCCAATCTAATCATATGGCCTCCTTTATCACATGTCCCTTTGCAATAAAACAAGGATTTACATTTTTTTTTCTTTGCTGTCATTTGTATTTTGGTGCTACTGTCATTCAAGAATACTCAGTGATATGTGTTTCAGACACTTGGAACAGGAAATCCTTTGGCTGAAGGGGCAGATTAAGGCCACCATCACTCACTACCACATATTGTCTCAACACTGAGACAGTGTGGCTTCTGGTTTTCCTGGAATGAATCTATAGAATGAGTTTATTTTAAAACTTCTCTAAACACTGAGTACACATATGTTTATTACCACTAATGTCCCTGTATCAATGGTGATGTTTGGTCTTTCCTTGGTTTATTAGAATGAATGATAAAATTGAATTCTTTGAGTATTATTTCAGATGAGCATTTGCCAGAGAGGTCAGCTAGGACACTATTTTTCTATGAATTCTTTGAGAATTGTTTCAGAGTAGCCTATTGCCAGATGGTGAATTACATTTTTAAAATGAGAATTAGAGGACATTTTTCTTTTGTTCCTATTAGTTTTTTATAATATTTAGTTGATTTTAAATGAAAATAGGCTATGAATCTTTTCAAGTAACTTACCTAGCACGAGTACCTATAGCAGGTAGAGGCATCATGTTCTTGGAGTAATACATTTGAATGAGCAGTGTGGTCCATTTGAAGTGAGGCCTTGGTTTTTCAGATCTGTCTGTGCCCAGGCATGGAAGATGGGGCAGGTTGCTGTATATCTTGTCTCAGTGGTGGTCTGCACTGCCTCCCCATAGTCTAGAGTCGCATGTCATGATAGCAGGATGCAATAGTCACAGGGGTCAGTTGTCTGTCCAGCTTGCTCTGCCTCTGCCTTAGTTAATCTGGGAATGATGAGTCAAATGAACACAAACAATATAATAAACCACACATATTTGCTGAGCACCAAATCTATGGTCATCAAGGATTTGGTTCTATAGGTGGAATGAAATAAAGATACCCAGATAATACCCTGGTGTGTTGCAGATGACATGTGAAACAACCAGGAAACAATTAAGACACACAAAATAGTCTTAACTAACATATAGGAATTACAAAGAAGACAGTTGAAATTTGTATTTTGAAATTTTAAATGTATTTGGAATTTATTTTGTAATTTTTCACCTTTGCTTGGATTAGTGATGGTTTTTAGTCTCCTGATGATATATGATGTCTTTATAGGAATATGGGAAATTCAGCAAAGATGAGGCAAAATATTAAAAGCAGCACTGGACAGTGGTTAAAGAGGTAAAAGCAGATTTTAATCAGGAACCAGTGCAATAGGGAAAAGAGACCTTAATATAGAACTGGCACAATTCCCAATATAACAAAGGAAAGTGAGGATTTATAGCCAAGGAGCAGAGTGAGGCATGTGGGGTCAGTAGATGAAAAGTTACTAAATGGGTAAATAAAGGATAGGGTGATTTTTGCTAAACTGAATAACAATTCTTGCTGAAGGCAGGCCAGTGTGGTCAGATATCACCTGGGGGAAGGGGAGAATGAAGAATTTGGTCTGATATTAAAAATGATCAGATATGGAGAATGGAGATCCTCTCTATATTGAGAGCAGCATTTTTGCTAAAACTCAATCCTACAAAGATGAAATGGAAGCCCAAGATCAGTCCTAGTTGAGCAGAGTGCTCAAGGGAGCTTGACTAAAGTTTTGATCAACAAAAAGAATCTTGGTCAGAGGCTTTAATCCAAACTTCAGAATTAAAGTGTAATTTCCACTTTCCAATGTCAGAATATATTCTGCCTTCAATTCTGTCTCTTTCGGTGTTACAGACTTCTTTTTCAGAGTATCATGAAAGTCTTCTAGTGTACCAGAATTGTGCATAAATTGAGAAAGGCCTAAATTTGCAATATGATCTGTAAATGACTGGTTTCATGTGAGCTCTAACTTATTTGAAAGATTTTAGGAAAAATATATTAGTATATATAGTATATATACTATATAGTATATATAGTGTATATTTTAGGAAAAATGTATTAGTACAATAGCACCACTTGTTATTGCTAATTATAATAGCATGTGCCATGTACCTATAGCACAATAGAATAGAAGCTTAGAAAGGAGGTAGGACACCCCTGTGGAAACTCAACTGTTTTTCAAGAGAGGATGACTGTACATATGGATGAGTCTGATAAAAAATCAACTGTTTAGTTTATTCTAGGTTTTCATAATAAGTCTGAAGGAATTGGATGTTTAGTGTTTAACTTAAGGGAATGTTAAATAGTAATGTTGATAGTAATATAAGTGCATTTACTACATGACAACTATATTCTCATTAAGGGAAAAAAGATATAAGGTAGGCTGATTCATATTCATAAAGAATTTCAAAATTTGTTATTTTGATTTGGGGGTAAAGATTAAATTTGAATATTGTCTTGCCTTCAAGAATCTACATTTCTTTGTTCCAAGATTTGGCAATCTACAGCCATGCTACAATGTGTCTCGATACAAAAATCATTGTATTTGCAAACAAATGCAGTTCCCTGGGAAGATAAGGTAGCATAACACCTGTGTGACACTTCAAATGCTTGTTTTTTTCTCTTCAGATGGGGGCAGAGGGCATGGAAGGAGGCGCTTCAGGAAATCTGCATTCTCGGAAGCTGGTCAGCTTTACCTTGTCAGGTAAGAATGTCTTTAAGTGTGGTATCCAGTTTTTGAGAGTGTCTGATTTCAAAGGTAGGGATAGTCCCTTTTTTCTGCAGACTCCCATAAATATTATGTGACCTTGTTTGTTTTGGAATTTTTGGTCATACTTCTAGGAATTCAAGTATATCTCTTTCTCTGATAAAATTACATTATTAATATAAATTCAGAAATTATTTCTTCTACCAAGTTTTCTGATGATACAAAGACTATATATGTAGTTACTAAAACTGTAATACAATGTGCTAATTCCACCAAGGAATTTTGATTATTTTGAACAATTGGGCTTACTTCAGTTAGAGAAAGGAAAAATTTTAAGTCTAGGAGGAATAAAAGTCAAGGTATACTTTTTTCTGTGCAGGAATACACATAAAAATTGGAAAATTGATAAGACAACCTTTTGATTTTTTTTTCTTTTTAGTTAAATATTCTAATTGCTTGTATGTTTCTCATACAGTTGATGCATGGCTCTTCCCTCTAAGTCATGAATTTGGACACTTTTGCAAGTTTATGCCTTTGATGTAGTTGAAACCAGCAATTAAAAAGAATAGAATAGTATCAGGGTTTACTACTAAAACAATTTTTTATTTTGCCAAAACATCAGTTCATACAAACTGAAAATTTGTGCACAAAAAATATACATATCTATGTAGGTATGTACTGGACTGCAATGTAGAAAAGGTGAAATGTATTTCACACATAGGTCATTGTCAGAGAAGTTTGAAAGCCACTGATTTAAAAAAAAATGAATTGGCAGTCATAAAGTCAAGGTTACTTTAAGATCAGTATTTGAGTTGGACTTCTAAAACAGACGACTGTTCGACAACAAAGTCTAACAGATGTCTGTCACTCTAAGATGTTTTGTTTCATTTCTCTGTGATGTAGTGCTTCTGAAATTCAAATTAGACCCACTTTTCCTGACTGCAAAAAACGTTGTGAATAAAAATAGACATTCTCAAAAGTGAGATCTTAAAATCAGACTCTCCCACAGGCACACTTGTCACATAGAACCGAAGCATTCACATCTGTTCATTGCTGGTCCATGGCCCTCCCAGTTGCTACGTTTGCTTTTGCATGGTCCTTCTCTCCTCCTGTGAGCCTTCTTGATACAAAGCCTTTTTTGCTTTGGTTCTCTGGTGAATCTCAGAGGTTTGTACACTGGCAGCTTATGGTTCAAATTTGGCCACTAACTATAATTTTCTTTTTTTACTAAGAATTGAACCCAGGGACTCTTTGTCACTGCACTATATACGCAGAACTTTTTGGTTTTTATTTTTTTCATTTTCAGACAGAGCCCTGCTAAGTTGCTGAGGTGGACCTTGAACTTGTGATCCTCCTGCCTCAGCCTACTAAATACATTTTGTTTGGAATCCTTAGGATTTAAACAATATCTAGGTTTTTAGAAGGGCAGCTTAAATCCTGTTGTACTACTCTCATGCCCCTATGTCTGTCTGTTTCCTGAAAACATCTTGATTGTTTAGACCTTCATAGTCCTGAGAGGCTGTAGGTACTGAAATTCCTGGTTATAGTAGTGAACAGTTAGCCATCCCCAATAGCTCAGAAAATTTAAAGTTCAAACATACCTTGCGTTCTCTTGTACAACATGAAATTTTGCTATATACCGTGGGTTTCTTAGTTTACAGTTACTGCTCCATGCTTTCAAGTGAACTATATCATTCTAAATATAACACTCACATAGTGATTTTTAACTCCAGAGGGGATATTATTAACTCACCATGGAAGAATGCCCATCTGGAAGGTAAAATTCCTAGAGCATTTTCCTGAAAAGTAGAAAAATAAATTTCAGCGCACAGCCAAACGCTTCTTTTAATACTTCTTTCAGCATTCCACCTCTCTGCACATGGAGGCTGGTTACCTAACATCTGTTTTATTTTCTACCATATAGTCAGACATTTGCAGATACACAGAAGTGGCTAAAAATCATAGGAGATGAAAGTAATTCCATAATGTTAATTCTAAAAAACTAATCTGGTTGTAACATACTGTGAATGCTAATTTTTACCTGAGAGCATTAAAGCACTGTAGAATGGTTGCCTAAAAATATTCTACACTTGATTATCTAAGGATAAGTAGGAATACAAAAAATTGAACTCTACAACTAAAATAAAAGTTGTGTTTGAATTAATATTTTAAACCTCCTTCAAACAAGGCTATAACTAGGGGATTTATCATGTCATACCTTTGTGTCTTTGAGTCCTTCTTTGGCCTATAATGTGGTGTGGATATGAAAAATAAAACATATACAAGAAAAAAGCAAGAAGCAAGAGCAGAAATAAATGCATAAAGGGAACCGAATTATCAGATTAAAAATAGTTGGTAGTTTATTATATTTATTAATGAAGATTTGTTTGTACTATGTCTTGTTTCTCATTGTGGAAGAGTTTAATATCAGGGTTATCCAACAGAGACGTCTTTCATCACAGTGACTTAATTTTGTGGTGAAATGTTTTTCATTTGAAGGAATAGTTTTTGTAAATGGCTTAGCTCTGTCAGACTTTGCAGCAGCCATTTCTGTCCACATTCCTCTTCATTTATTGTAAAGAAATTCCTTATTTGGAAGTAGATTTTCATGTCTAAAGTATATTATTCTGTTTCTGAGCCCAAGGCAAGCCCACTCAAAGGCAAGAAAATAAATGTGCAAATTGCATTTTCCTGTCAAAGCTTCTTTATGCTAAATAAAATCAAGTGAAAATGTGTGGCGTGATTAAACTGACAGTACAGTGCAAGCGCTGCATTTAATAGTGACTGTATAGTTTATGAAGTGTCAGCAGTAGGGACTGTAAGGACAATGAGATTACAGCAGCTTCCCTGAGTATCTGTCTAGTCCTTTATTCGTCTCTTCCCTTTCTTGCTGATTGTCAGGCCAAAGATTGTATTATATTTCATGAAGTGTTATTAACACAAGGTCCTTTGGTTGAATACTTGAGTGTTTGCTGACATATCAAGCTTCCCCCCTCTCCTGGCTGTTATGTGTCACAGGACAGCCCTCACCTGCTTTCTTCACATATATCTAAGCCATATGTTCTTGTGGGCCATTGGGAGCTCCCTCCAGTTTGCCCCGGAGGATTCTGTGGGCAGCCCCAGGCCAATTCTCTTCTTGTAAGAAAGACATTCTATTTCAGGAATGGGCTTGTATGGGATGACCCTGGAGAACCTTTGAAAAGCCAAAAGTGTCTACACTGTCTGAACCAGAGTGTTCAGGACCTCCCCAAAGTGATGGTAACCACATAGTTACTTACGTTCTTTTCTTCCAGAAGTTTTCAAGATTGCTTAACTCCCAGACCTACATTAATCTACCAGTAATTTCAGAACTGGAGAAGCAGCAGGGCTAGCTTTTGTTCCTGATATTTCTGTATCTCTTAGCCTGACCATTTAAAACAACATATCAGTCTCCTCACTAAACAGACTTCAAGCTAGGACTTTTATGCAGCACATGACAATGTGTGACTCTAAGGTGAGTTCTAGGACATTCATCAAATATTTAAGTTACAGGCTATGAAAAAGTATCTGAAGAATTATTTAAAACAGCCAAGATCCACATCTTAGAATCATTTCTGGTCCACTTTTTCCATCTAACATTCTTCATACTTATGAGATATATATATGACATTTTGAACATGGCACCAATGAATGTGTACTCTGAAGCTTCCTAATTAAACTTAATTCAAATTCATTTCTATATGTATGTAAAAGATTCATTTTTTTTTCATGAAGGAATATGCTTTTTAGTAAACTATTTACCAAGGATTTTTTTCTCAAGACAGAAATTACTACTCTGGGAAAAGTGGTGAAGATGTACCTGCTGGCATCTAAAGGTTCCCAGGATAGGGAATGCAGGGGTATGAGGTGGTGGTAAAGGTTTGGCTTCAGTTTTACAACCTGTGAAGAAACACATCTTTGAAAGCCATAACCCACTTGTCCTCGTTTGCCCAAGCAATTATAGTGTAAATAATTTTGCTGTTGTACCAAATCGTTGTGTTTAGAGCCTCTTATGTGATTAAGAGTGGATTATCTTTGAGCTGTTATTCTAATCAGGATATATGGATCCTTCCTTCTTCTTTCTGTCTTTTTCCATCCCTCCTTCCTTCCTTCCTCCTCCTCCTTCTTTGTCCCTCCCTCTATCTCTCTCTTTCTTTAAAGATCTTAGGGCAGTTGGGCTAAAGAAAGGGATGTTCTTCAATCCTGACCCTTATCTTAAGATGTCCATTCAGCCAGGGAAGAAGAGCAGTTTCCCTACCTGTGCCCACCACGGGCAGGAGAGAAGGTCTACCATCATCAGTAACACCACTAATCCCATTTGGCACCGAGAGGTAAGACGACCCTTAAGGGTCTTCTGCTTGACAGAATGTCAGCCAGGTTCATTGTTTTCCCTCTGAGCTCTAAGCATCCTTGAGCTATTCCTGAGTGTGGGCACTGTGGCTGGGGTATCTAGGATTCTGTTGGAAAGGGGGTATAATTAGAATGAGCTATTTCTATCTCATCAGAGTTGGGTCTGAGACAGTTGAGGTATTTACCTCAGGGACACAATTTAAGGGTCTGACAAAAGATTCAGTAATCAAAATAACCATCTTAATGAAATAAATACATATATATGTATTTTAATTTATTTTATTTTTATGCAGTACTGGGGATTGAACTCAGAGGTGCTCTATCACTGAGCTACAGCTTCGCCCCTTTGTTAATTTTTTATTCTGCATCAGTGCCTTGCTAAGTTACTGAGGCTGGCCTTGAACTTGTAATACTCTTGCCTCAGCCTCCTGAGTCACTGGGATTACAGGTACATACCACCATGCCTGGCTTAATGAATTATTGTTTTTTTTTTACAAAATTAAAATTAATCCTAAAAATTTGCCATGAACAAAATTCCAGAATGTTAAATAAGAACAAGATCAGTAACATTACTTTGCAGAACCTGAGGCAAAAGGAAAAATTAGTAATACTGACTGACCCAGTTTTTTGTTGTTATTGTTTTTGGTGCTGGGGATTGAACCCAGGACCTTGTGGCATGTGAGGCAAGCACTCTACCAACTGAGCTATGTCCCCAGCCCACTGACCCAGTTTTTAAAAAAATTTTGATATTTTGTCCTAGCATGAATTCTTTTCAAATTGAAGAAACTTCTCTGTGGGTTTTGGCAAATCTTTTGTGGATTTCTAGATTTTTGTTACATTAGCCATTCCAAGAGTTATCACCCTGAGTGACAGCAGATTGTGTTGATAGTATTTTAGACTTCCTCACAGCTACAGTATGCTACCCGCCATCCTAGTGCCCACATCAGTAAAATCAAGCAAAGGATTTCCTCATTAGAAATACAGAAAGTCAGAGAATGAACAAAAAGACACCATGTGGTTACTTACAGCATGAGCAAGGCAAGCTCTCCTGCCATTTCTCAGGGATCTAGGCTTTAGAATTTTCTGGGTAAACCTTGACTAGCATAGGAGTTACACAATTAATTAGATTATATCCTAAATGATTAATGGTAGTAATATGTTCTAACAATGTTGTAGAAATGTTTAATTGGAGGGGCTGAGGTTGTGGCTCAGTGGTAGCACACTTGCCTGGCACGTGTGAGGCACTGGGTTCGAATCTCAGCACCACATACAAATAAATAAATAAGCAAAATAAAGGTCTGTTTTAAAAAATGTTTAATTGAGGAGAGAGAATGCAGGGGATCTAAAACCAATTTGAGAAGAGGTGTGGCCCTTTGATCCTTGTCAGCACAGCAGAATATGTCTCCTGGGCAGTTGTTTTGGTTATCTAATTGGACAAATGTCGCTTATGTTCTTATACGTTGTTTAAAAAACTACTTAGGCTCTATTAATAAAAAATACCACTTAAAGTCATATCCCTTAATCTAACATATTTCAAAGCCTAGAAGACAGAATATATCTCAATGTAATCTCTAGAAGGCTCATAGTGAACATGGTAATGAAACAAGCAATAACTTTTTCTAACATTTCATATTTGCAAAGTTTTTGACCACGTCACCAGTGCAAGCCTGATAGAGGATGTTATAGGATGAGATTATCATCTCTCTATTTTGGTGATTAAGAAACCAAAGCTTAAAGTGTTTATGTGCCTAACTACTCAAGAGGCAGAAGTAGGACTTGCATTCAGCTTTCTCCTTCTAAGGAAGTGCTTCCATAAAGCAGACTGCCAAATTGCCTGGCCCTTGGAGAACTTTAATTGTTATGACTAAATAAACGTTGTGGTGCCAAGCTGGTTGGCACCATTCACATCACTACAGTTGCGTGGATTCTGTCAGGGAAAGAGTGACATTATTTTAGTTTGCTGGCCTTATCTTTTACTTATTTTGATATCCTCATCTTTAAAAAGAAAATTTTATCT
Source organism: Xerus rutilus (assembly GCA_028644305.1). Taxonomy (NCBI): domain Eukaryota; kingdom Metazoa; phylum Chordata; class Mammalia; order Rodentia; family Sciuridae; genus Xerus; species Xerus rutilus. The sequence goes on along the minus strand of CM053402.1, from coordinate 125,070,386 downwards.
TAATGATAAAATGAGTAAAGCTCTTTAGATTTATTTTATATATTTATCAACTCCAATTCAGTTTTCTCCAATGACATTCTTAAATTAAAACAAAGCCTATTTTCTTGCTTTTCTTTTCTGTCCCAGCAAAAATGACCCCATGTGTCTACCTAAACTTAGGTAATAATTCCATTTAAACATTGTTTTATTTTAATACTTCTTAGGGATATAGATGTTCCTGCTTTTTTTTTTTGGTACTGGGGATTGAACTCACGGGCACTCAACCACTGAGCCACATCCCCAGCCCTATTTTGTGTTTTATGTAGAGACAGAGTCTCACTGAGTTGCTTAGCACCTCACCATTGCTGAGGCTGGCTTTGAACTTGCGATTCTCCTGTCTCAGCCTCTCTAAGTGCTGGGATTACAGGCTTGAGCCACCGCGCCCAGCTGGATGTTCCTGCTTTAACCACTAAGTGGAAGAGTATTATAAACTATGTTTTGCAACTTCAAAACTCCATGAGATTAGGAATTTAAATGGCTATTAATAAAATATCCTTGTTCATTCTAATTCATCATATATCAAAATATTAAATATTAGAGAATGAAGACGTGATAAATGTAGTGATTATAAAATTGTATAAAATTTAATATTTGATAACATCTAAAACTGTTAAAGCAGGAAAGGCTGCATGATTTAATTAAAGGGCTCTTTAAAAATATTTTTTTAGCTATAGATGAACACAATACTTTTATTTTATTCATTTATTTATATATGGTGCTGAGAATCGAACCCAGTACCTCATGCATGCTAGGCAAGCACTCTACCACTGAGCTACTACCCCAGCCCCTAATTAAAGGGCTTTTGTCACATAGATTATTGACAGTTGTTTTTTGATCATTGTGGATGTTAATGGTTCTGAGTGAATACAGGATTGACAATAGCCATAGATTTTTCTAGTAATGTGGACCCTGTATATCATTACTATTTAAGAGATATCATTTCCTATGCTGCATAGTTATATTTGTCTTTCTTTTGAGCCAACATGCTACCTGCTTTTGTTTTCAGAAATATTCCTTTTTTGCACTTCTAACTGATGTCCTGGAAATTGAAATTAAAGACAAGTTTGCCAAGAGCCGCCCTATTATCAAACGTTTCCTGGGGAAACTAACCATTCCAGTCCAGAGGCTGCTGGAGCGACAAGCCATTGGGTAATCAGCTCTGACTTTTAGGGATCTCGTTGAGATAAATTTATACAGAAATGACTTGGTAGCCCTAGGACTTTTCTCACTGGTAATAAGTGGTAACATAATTCTTTTAAAAACAAAAGTGCCCTTAGATTCATTTAAAGTATACTGGGCCAATAGTACTTTGTTATAATTACATATTTTTTTTCTTGGTATCTATATATCTTTTCCAAGATGTACCTAACATTTGTATTTCAAAATCATATCTCAGTGTTTGATTGTGGGGGGTTTTTTTGTACCAGAGATTGAATTCAGGGGCATTCAACCACTGAGCCACATCCCCAGCTCTATTTTGCATTTTATTTAGAGACAGGGTCTCACTGAATTGCTTAGTGCCTCACTTCTGCTGAGGCTGGCTTCAAACCTGGGATCCTCCTGTCTCAGCCTCCTGAGCCGCTAGGATTACAGACATGTGCCACTGTGCCTGGCTGATAGTGTTTTTAGTGTATTGAAATCTGTCTGTAAAACTCTCTCCCTGGGGAAGAATTTAGTGTCAGAGGATACTTAGTTTATCCTGATTAATCCCATCTGGAGAACCTTTTATTCCTGAAAAATAAAAGCAACCTTATTTGTGGCCATTTAAAACAAGACCTAGATAAGGAGGTATAATAGTAAGCTCCTAGACATGCATTCATTCAGGCATCAACAGAATCTTAACCTGTCTTTGATGCTTTTCTTTCTATGAATTTTTGGTCAGTTATGAGTAAAGAAATCATAACACGCTTCCATCCTTTATTATGCTGTACGTGGTTCTACATGGTAAGCACCAGCAAACTCAAACACAAGTGCCCTGAAATAGCACTGAGGGGCATCTGGTTGTGTACCTTTTCACTGCAGGAGAATATTTTGAACGTGTGGTGGTGGTGGTTGTGGTAGCAGCAACAGTAATAGTAGTAAATAGGAGTAAAAATATTTACCTAAGATGCTGGGTAACTCCTGACATACACTGTATGTCAGGAGTTAAGTACATTACACTCATTTGCTCACGTAATCTCAACAGCTACGAAAGGTAAATTATGAAATAATACCAATTTCAGAGAGGACTTCTAGACTAATAAGCAGGTGGCGGAGCTGAGATTTGAGTTCAGAACCATCTGCTATAGAATCCTGGCATCTCTGAAACATCTCAAGGACTGGCGATAATGTAATATTACTGTTACCTGTAGGAAGTTGATCATTCATAGTTATTTTGCTACTAATCAACTCTTCAATTTTGGGAAATCATATTTTCTTGGTCTTTAATTTCCTCATCTGAAAAATAGAACATTGAGACCACATGATCTCTAAGGGCCCCTTCAAAGCCCAAAACTCAGAGATTTTAACAAATTCTATTCCTCTTAATGGTCAGAGGCAGTGGATTTTGTGGTTGAGCAGTTCACAGGAAGGAGGAAGATTATATGAAATTCTAACAACCTGACTTATGAAAGCTGAGAAATCTCAATTATTTTTAAGAATAACAATAGAGCTTCTAGTAGATATATTTTGGGAAGGTTTTAAAATTATTTTTATGATTTATAAAAAGTGAAATATTATAGAGTGAGAATTGACTACAATGAATGTAATATATTGATCCTTTAATTTATGTAATTATAATTATGTAATGTACATAATATACATGACACTTGATGGTGTCAATTTTATGTACACCAGTAAGAACAAGCAAGGAAAAATAAAATCTTGTCAGTGACTGAAAATGTTATTCACTTTCTAGCTTTTGATTTGGTCTCTTAAAGAACTGACCACCCAGAGAGGAACCAGTCCTGGCTTTTATGTTTACTAGAAGCAAGTCCAACATGGATTCATAAAATATCATAATCATTGGTTATTTCTAAGTAGTTTAAAAGCACTGCAATGATACTACATATTAGTATTTTGGCTGTTACATATAAATCTGTATTTTTCATATAATTATTGTTTTCCACCGAGTAATTGATGTATCTTAAAAAATACTGTATTCAATTAGTTAGGCATTTGGTAGACTGTTACTCTCTGAAATTCTTGAAGATATACAGGGTGCAGTTATATAAGATGAGCTAGACCTCCTCACGAATAACCTATTTCAATAGTATTTGTTTGAACACGACATTCACCAGAGCATGACTTGCGTTCCTTCCAAAAGGCACATCAAGCTTGTGAGTTCCTCTCATCATGTTGGTGAGAGACTGTCTCAGTGAGAATGTTTTAGCACTCATTTTTCATAATATATGACATATTATTCATAATTATATGACAATGAGAAGCAGAATGAATCAGGGTAGGACGGAACAACACCAGTAGGGCTGCTGAATCCCTGGACAGGCACTCAGTGAATGGGAGAACTCTTGCTCAGAATCTACAGTTAATAGGGAGGGTTCCCTATACTTACAAGTTGAATAGTTGAGTATCTTGTCAGTTAAAATTCCATTTTCCCAGTAAAAAGTCTCACTCATTAATTAGTTTAATTCATATATATATATATATATATATATATACACACACACACACACACATGTATATGTGTTATATGCACATATAATAAGGTAATATCTATTTGTATATTAGGTACCCACTAAATGTCAAGCACTGTGTTAAGCATTAGAGATGAAATAGTGAGTAAAACAGGTAGATATAGCCTTTTCCTTACAGTTCTTATAAATATTTATTCCCTAGATAAAACTCATCAGTTTTGTAAATTTTTAACATTAGCACTGACACTCTGCTTTTATTGATTGAGGAGGAGGAGAGGAGGGTTGATTTATTTTTAACTAGGAAATGATGATTTTATTATTAAAGGACTCAGTCTCCAAAGAAATAGGTGAACAACAAAGTTCAGAGCAGGTTCAACTTGTGCATTAATGGACAAATATCAAGCATTTCTGTGTGTCAGGCACTGTCTAAATATTGGGACTATAATAGTGAAGAAAAGAAAAAGACACCCCTGTCATTATGCAGATAGTAGTCATCATATAACGTTATTTGGATACTCTAAATGGCATTTAACATACCTGTAGTGTCTAATAGTTGCAGATGCCTTTGTATTACTTTACAGAAGAATTTTTTTAAAATACCAGTTTAAGTAGAGAAAGCATTGATATTAATCATATCAAGGTGGCCCACAAGGCAATATGTCATTAAGATGTGTGCTACTGAAACTAGCCTGGAATCACTGAGATGTATGTAAAATGAGACTGTGGTGCAGTAACTGCACAGGAGGGCTTCTGTTTCAGATAAATCTGTGTCTAATCCCAAATCTGGCACTTAATAGTTGTGCAGCTGCATCTTAGTCTCCTTCTCTAGAAAACAGGGCTACCACTACCTCCAGGCTTTCTAGAGGATGAAAGGAGATGATGCAGACAAAGCCCTTAGCAGAGTGTGCATGGCACATAGTAAGAAATCTATAGAAGAAATGAAACATCAAAGCATCAGTCAAGAAAGTGAAATAATCACAATGTCATCTCTAGGCAAGAAAAAGAACTAAGAAAGTCTTGCTTTGAGACCAGAATAATTCATAAGAACTGAACTGGGATTTTAACTTAGTATGTGTTCTTTTAAACAGATGATGCCTGTTTAGGAGTGTACTGAGGAGACAGAGAAGAACAAAAAAGTTATGCAGATTTATGCCAAATAGCTGACCAGAGACTCTAAACTGTCCAATAATGCAGATGTTAGGCAGAGACATTATATTCTCCTTCTGAAATAGCCATTAGAGGGTAGTGTGAGAACAGAGATAGTATGATTTGATACTATCCTATTATTTTTTAATGAAAAAAAAAATTGATGCAGAATAAGAGTTGCTTGCACTCAAGCAAATTAAGTAATTGCATTTGACTTCAATAGATAGACATGGTCTTGAAACAGATGAACAATTCTATCCTTGAGGAAAGTGGATACCCAAGCCTGGTAGCAAGGCTGGGCAAAAACTGGGAAGACCCAATTGTGGGTCCCTGTGGCACCAGGTTGGGGACATGACCTCTCCACCCCCATAGTGACACATTAGCTTCTCCAACAATCACATCAGCATGGCTCACAAGCTGCCCTGGGAATCAATGGTCCGCCAGAGTCCTCCCCAGTGAGGGCCAACAGGTCCACCTTTCCCTTTGCATGTGAGGAAGGAGAAGTGAGTAGTCCCTCTGCTCACACAGCTGGGGCTGCTGCCTGTGTATGGCCCTTTCATGTGTTTCCATGTTGCCTTCTCCTAATTAATAATAATAATTTTCCTCTCAACAAGATTTCCTTTTATCTTTGGCTTTATAAGTGTTCACTTGGGCTATAATGTGCCTTGTATTTTCTTTACTTACCAGTCTGAAAATTTCAAGGAAAATATGTGAGATTTGGGGGTGCCTGCGGGAATAATGTGAAGGCTGACATCAGTGTAGAAAGGATGAGAGAACCATTTCTCCTCCTACAGGGATCAGATGCTCAGCTACAACCTTGGCAGAAGGCTCCCAGCTGACCACGTGAGTGGGTACCTACAGTTTAAAGTGGAAGTCACATCTTCTGTCCATGAAGGTGAGGTGCCTGTGCACATCTGTAAACACTTGCTAAATCTTGCTCTGAGGGCATTTGGCATTTGAATAGAATTGAGTTTGTGTCCTGTTCTGCAAATAAAATAGCTTTCAAAGGATTACCTGCTGAAGTTTTCAAAGCAGATAGAAAAGCCTGTTTATCACAAAATGTCTCTTAGATTTACACCTGCATTTTGAAACTGAGCAGCAGAATTCCAGCAGGAGTTAGCATATATATACCTCACACATCAAACTCACGACATCCTCGTGTAGTCGGGAGTGGTGAAACTCAGCAAGTTGGTAATACCACCAAGAGGCTTCAGTGGGATGACCGAATTCTTTGAACCAATTGGTCACAAGGCAAAAGATCATTAAAAGTTCATTTGCTATTTCTAGTTCACTTTTACAAATGCTGCTTTCTCATTCAGATGCGTCTCCAGAAGCTGTTGGTACAATCCTTGGAGTCAATACTGTGAACGGAGACCTAGGAAGCCCATCTGATGACGAGGACATGCCAGGGAGCCATCATGACAGCCCTGTTTGTGCTAATGGGCCAGTGTCCGAGGAAAGTACTGCTGAGGGGACACCCAAGCATTCTTTCAGGACTAGTTCTACTCTGGAAATAGACACAGAGGAATTAACCTCCACTTCTTCAAGGACCTCACCTCCCAGAGGCCGTCAGGATTCACTCAATGATTATTTAGATGCTATTGAACACAATGGCCCTTCTAGGCCAGGAACAGCAACCTCCTCTGAGAGGGCCATGGGAGCCTCTCCAAAACTAAGGAGTAGTTTTCCCACTGACACAAGACTCAATGCAATGCTTCATATCGATTCTGATGAAGAAGACCATGAGTTCCAGCAAGACCTGGGTTATCCATCTTCCTTGGAGGAAGAAGGTGGGTTGATCATGTTTAGCAGGGCATCAAGAACTGACGACAGCAGCCTGACATCTCAGACAAAGCCAGAAGATGACCACCCGGTTGAGAATGAGGAAGCCTCCATGCATGAAGCAGCTTCCTTTGAGGATAAGCCAGAGAACCTTTCCGAGCTTGCAGATGGCTCCTTGCCCTCAGGCCCAGTCCCAGAGGAAAGCGAAACTGGCCCAGAGTCTCAACCCAGTGCTGACCAGGGCAGCACTGAGTTGTGTGGCTCTCAAGAGGCCGATCAGCCTACAAGTGGGGGAGACACGGGGACTTCGGATACATCAGGAGGAAGCCGAAGAGCCATCAGTGAGACTGAGTCCCTGGATCAGGGCTCTGAGCCATCCCAGGTGTCCTCTGAAACAGAACCCAGCGACCCTGCCAGGACAGAGAGCGTGAGTGAAGCCAGCACCAGGCCTGAGGGAGAGAGTGACCTGGAAGGTGCTGACAGCTCCTGCAATGAGAGTGTGACCACACAGTTGTCCTCAGTGGAGACTCGGTGCTCCTCCATGGAAAGCGCACGGTTTCCTGAAACCCCAGCCTTTTCTTCTCAGGAAGAGGAAGATGGGGCCTGTGCAGCAGAGCCCCCCAGAAGTGGCCCTGCTGAAAGGTCACAGGAACCCCTATGCACTCCAGGTTCTTTACCTGTGGTACAGGTGCCCAGTGGGGAGGAGGAAGGGCCAGCAACAGATTCGGCCACATTACCTGACCAGGAGGAGCTTGGGGAGGTCTGGCAGCGGAGAGAGAGCCTGGAGGGAGCTGCTGCTGCCCCTGAGAGCCAGCCCCAGGAAGAGGGCGATGCTGGGGATGCCCAAGGCGCTTGTGAAGGGGCCACTGCCCAGGAGGAGGGCGCTACTGGAGGTAGGATGCAGGAGACTCACTGCTTGGAGAGAAGTTGTGATGTTTTCCCCTCAACGCAAATTATATTACAGTTGCATATGGCCTGAATTCCTCACTGTGGGTGGGGTTCTGGAGTTAGCAAAAGGAGGAGTAAGAAGGGGAAGAGGGGTAAGATTAAAAATGGAACCAGAAAGAGCTGGAAACAGGGAACAAATATGTGGGCATTTGTTAAGCCTCAGTTCTAATTCCGTGGTGGTGGTGGTTGTTGTTGTTGTTGTTATTATTATTATTATTATTATTATTTAATGCATCTTCTGTGGCTAAAATAAGAGACCTGGCAAACAACAATCTTCAAACTTAAATAATGAATTTCTAGTGGGACCTGAGTCTAGATACAAAACCAACCAGACTGGCAGTTTCGACTTGAGTGTAATCTACGGAGGTTATTAGGAACACCTTAAGTCACATCCCCTTCATAAAACCTCAGAGCAGCAGGTTAGTATGTGCTTTGCATCAAATTTTTTTGTCCCGGATAGCATAAGCGATGTCAATCAAGTTGGGTGATGCATTCTGACACTTGAAGGATAAGCCAGTGTCTGAAGCTGCAAATTTACACATACAATTTGCATTGAATCTCAGTGAATGTTGCTTTCTAGAATGATTCCTTTATCATGTTTTATTACAGATGCATTAAAAAGTTAAAGAGTAATTATTTCATATGCCAAAATAACAGACTTACATTGGCATGATTTTCTTGTTCTACAATTACTTTTTTCTACCTAAATTATTTCCTTTTTTTCCTCTTTCTCCTATTTTATTTTTGTTTCCTTCATTATCTTGAGGCCTTTTTGTGACCCGAAAGTATTAGTGCATGAGCAGAGCAGAGGCCAGGTGAGTGAGTGAGGAGGACGACAAAAGGGGGAGAAATATAGGCAGAAAACATTGCGTGAGAGAGGCCTATTCTGACACTACCTCTTGTTTCTGGGTCTTCATATGGGAATTGAGACTACAGAAAGCAGAGACCAGCCTCAACATTGATGTTAGATTTTTTTATTTTTTATTTTATTTTATTTTTTTTAATAAAGACTGTTTGACACTGAGAGTGAAAGCAATACCTGGGTTAACTTTGTACCTTTAAACCTAGGTTCTCCAGCCAATGGCCACCAGCCCTTGCGATCACTACCTTCAGTGCGCCAGGATGTCAGCCGGTACCAGAGGGTGGATGAGGCTCTCCCACCAAGTGAGCATCTGTTGACTAAAGAGCCTACCACCTTAGTCACAGGGTGCAAGGGTGACAGCAGATCCAATCCATGGGTCCTGGGGAGACAAGAGCCTTGGGGTTGCTACTTGACAGGGTGAGGTAGCCTGGAAAATGCGATGCCCTGACTCCTGTCCGGCCCCATTCTGTTGAATGAAAGGGCAGCTGGGGGAAAAGTAAACACTGTACTGCCTGTGGAGTAAATACTGTAATCATGGAAGTAAGATCCAGAAATGTTGAGCAATTGGGTGCATAATAGAGTTTTTAAAAATTATGTCTAACAGCAGCATGAATTTTCATTCAGTTAGCAGACAAATTGGTCCAGTCTCTTAGAAAAGCCTCACTCTGTGTAATATACCACCCTTTGGCTCACTTCGATCTTTTTTAAATAATTAAGTACAAGGTTCTGATTTTTTTTCCCGTAGGGATCTGGAGATAAATGTTATTAATCTCAGAAATTAGCCTCCTATTTTGGGGGGCCATAACAGTTATCTGGGAATTTAAAAGATGTTTCATTTCTCTCACTTTCAGTAGACACTTAGCACTTACAAGAGAGATGGTTGAGGGTTAGAGGTGCCAGGAAATAGTTGCACAGTTTGAATTCAAAGCAGTACTCATGCCAGGCATTGTCTGGGCAAAATTTAAACTTGATTTAAATTCTAGAGTCCCTTAAAGTAGTGTTGCTCTGTGAGACCAATGCATTTTGAGGAATAATTATACAGGTTAGTAAATACTGCTTGTAAGAAAACATTAGAAGGTATACTCTTTGCTTTGTTGCTTTCCCCTTTTTATTCACCTTCTTCTCTGTTCACCCATCTTATATGAGATCATGGCAAGAGCTTCGACTGTGTATTCTGAAAATGGTGGGACGTAAGAAAAGGAGGGCATGAATTTAAAGGGCCAAAATACTGAATTCATTCTTAAGTTTTGGAGAAAGCTAACAAAAGAGATAAATGGTACTATATGTTCTTTTTTTTTTTTTTTTCCAAAAGTTGGCTTAATCCGTTTGAAATTCTGTTGTACCAGATCCTACCCTTGTAGGATCTTGTTGTGCCCTTTTTATATTTGGATAACTAAGGCCTATTATTCATAGAAACCCTATTTTTAAAATACATGTTTTAAAAATGTTTTAAATATATTTAAAAAATTGAACACGAGATTAATTTATCATTTGTCATCTGAACCAGGTGAAGGAATAAGGAATGACAATTTCCTATAGTTTACTCTGGGAGAAAAGATTACAGTCAGGAAAGAGGAATATTCCTGGAAGATATTTAGGTATAATTAGAGCAAAATGAATTGGGAACATGAGGAGGAGTTCTGGGAGAGCTTCATTTTTATGCATATGTGGATTAATATAACCAGAGCTTCTGGAGGCAGGACAAGGAGGCAGAGCATTGCACGAGTTCATCCATAAACGGCATCCTCCTAGTCACATCAATTGCTCTAATCTCTGTTGAACATAATTTTGGTCTTTAGGTTATATTCAGTGAGGATGAGTACTTGCTGAAATTGGGACCACCATTTATGATATCTCGATTGGTTTTTTTTTTTAAATATTTTTTTAGTTGTTGATAGATCTTTATTTTGTTCACTTATTTATATGTGGTGTCGAGGATCGAACTCA
>CM053402.1:125037971-125059530 GCA_028644305.1 Xerus rutilus | reverse complement strand
AATTTAATAAGAAACTTATCTAAGACACTTGGCAGCATTGCTTTCTGTTTCCTTTAGTTGGTTTCTGTTCTTTTGTTTTTTTCCCTTTGCTCTCTAATTGACCTATGTTTTTAAAATTAGAAGCTACTGTAAACATTCTTGGTGAAGGAATGATCATTTGTTTTCATGTGAACTTGATTTGACATAGTGTTTCTTGGATTATCCTGGCTCTAATGAGACAAGAATGCGATGAGAGTAATTGGTTCTTGAAATCTTTGAGATGAGAAGCATGCAAAGGGCTTTGGAATGTGGTTCCTTGAAAATGCTTTCATGTGCGTACGTTTGTCAGGGAAGCACAGGCTGTGTATGAGGTCTTTTGGAAATGTCCTATTGATGGGATGGTAGCTGTGCTCCACATTTTCAGATTTGACAGGCAGGTTCGTTGTGAGTCTGTATTATCTTGGAGCCTGAGTGGCTTTAATTTGTTGCCATCTGTGTGGTGCTGTTCATTGGTCCAATTTTTCTTTCCCTTGACATTTGTCATAAATTAAAGTGTGCTCAGATTAATAAAGGTATCTTTCAACTCCCAGCTGAGGCAGTGATCCTCAGAGGCAGTCTTGTGCCATCTGATCTCTCTCTTGCAGGTCTTCTCAACTCTGAGGACATTGTTGAAATACTGCTGTATGTACTTCCAGAGCAAATGATAAGCCGGGTTATCACGTGGAGAATTTTGAAATAATTAAAGTACTTAGGAGAATGTATTTATTAATTTAAAAAACAAATATAAAAGTATAAAGGGCTTCTCTGGTAAAAGAATAGATCTCTGCTGTTTTCATGTTTTTTGTTTGAATTTCCCTTTCCAAATGCAATAAGGTCTAAACATTTGCCTTCTGAGATCAGCTCATGCTCTGTGTAATTTGAATGGGGAAATGGCCTTCTAGAGAGTCACAGAGGTGGGATTTCTGGCTCTGAAGACCGGTCTGTTCTGTTTTTATTGAATGTGCACTTATGTATTTGTTGGCAGAGACCAATATACTTAATGTGATTGCTTAACATACAATTAAATAATCTTTAAAAACTTGTATTTATTTGATGTTGGAAGGAAGAAATTGTCCTTGCCCTAAAAATGTGTTCATCTTTGGGAAAGTACAAATTGAAATGTGTAGATAATGATACTGTTTGATCACTGGGCTAGCATTAATTAGCTACTTTTCTTCTAAAGACTAAATTGACTACAGTTGTGTGTAAATATATACATGGAAGTTTCCAGTTTGAAGTTTTTCATCTAAAAGATAAAACAGAGGAAAAAACATAGAGAAAAATCAGGTTTGGGTGAAAATAAACAGTATCAATTTTGATGTGACAGTTGAGAATATTAGGAAATAGACAAACATGTACTTTTAAAGTGCTGCATTTAGAGATTGTTTAGGAGATTGCTACTGTACACACAAGATAGACTTAACCAGTAACAACAGTTTCTGAAGTGGACTGGGGAGAAATACTGGGTTATATAGTGAGGTGTATGTCATTAGCCCCAAATTATAGCATGTCAGAGAGAGAGAGAACTTGTACTGAACTTAATGAACCACATTAGTGTCCCCAGCTCCTCCTCCTAATGCCTCTGGGTGCCTTGCTGCTGTTTAGACTGGGAGGCACGCATTGACAGCCACGGCAGGATCTTCTACGTGGATCATGTAAACAGAACCACAACGTGGCAGCGGCCAACAGCTCCCCCAGCCCCCCAGGTGCTGCAGAGATCTAACTCCATACAACAAATGGAGCAGCTGAACCGGCGGTAAGGATGGGTGTTGTTGCTATTAATGTTCTGTTTTGTGGTTGGGCTTTACATGGCGCAAAGTAGAAGACACAGCTGTCTCTTTCATCTCAGGATGTTGTGGCATTAAGGTATACCTATGACCTCTTTTAATTCATAGACTCCCTTTGGACTTCTTTTGGTGGAAAAAAAAAAACCCACATATATACACACACTGTTTGGAAACTAGAGAGGAAATAAATAGTAATGACCCTTTTAGTCAACCCAAGACTATGGTTTTTAATGAAGCAGAATCTATATGTTTAGAATTTGAAGCTAAATACCTTTTCTAATCTCTAGAATCTTCTTTTGTGGCACATCATGTTATCAACCCAAGCTTTTTAAATCAGCCATTTTTTTTCAAGAACTAATTATAGTGAAACATAAAGTTGTTCTTTCCTTCAGCAATATAAGAATTTAGTTTTCTTTGGTGAAGGGCCACGATTTTCTTTTAAGTTTTATTAATTTGTTAGGGAAATGTTTCACAAACAATAGGAGAAATTCAATGCAGTGCAATTTACTTAAACAATGGATGGCCCACAGGGTCAGGGAATGGGGACCTGCGGAGGACATGAGTGAGGCTGAGAAGATGATAGAAACTTCTGGGATCTGGGGGAGCAGTTGGGTCCCACCTTTTAGAGGCTGCTGGAATGTAACTATAGACTCATGATCTTAGTTATCAGAGCATCCGCAGAACCATGACTAATGAGAGGCCTGAGGAAAATACCAGTGCTATTGATGGGGCAGGGGAGGAAGCTGACTTTCACCAAGCCAGTGCAGGTAAGAGCCTTGGGTTTGTTTTTATAGTCTTATAAAAGTAGGAAAGAAATGAGTAAGAATTTTCATCTTTTCTTTAGGAGAACTCTTGATCTTCAATAAGATCTGATAATCCAACTAAAAAAAAAATAAGATTTACCATGAACCCCTTCAAATCCTTGACCTTTTATTAGTGCTATGAAAAGAATCACAAATAGAATATAAATAACCATAGTCTCTGAATCTGTGGGATAGTGGAAAGGGAATCTGTTCATTTTAAAAGAGTCTAAGAATGCATTAAAATGGATTCAGTTCTGTTTTAGTGTAACTAAGAACAGTTGGGTCTTATGTATGAATTTATATCAAGGGGAAAAAAAAGTGTGGGGCCTGGGGTTGAAGCTCAGTGGTAGAGTGTTTGCCTAGCACATGTGAGGCACTGAGTTCCATCCTCAGCCCCATAAACAAACAAACAAACAAACAAACAAATATAAATAAATGTATTGTGTCCATCTACAACTAAAAAATTTTCAAAAAAAGTACTTGGGGGTTTGAAATAATAGCAAGTGATATAGGTATTGTTTCGTTCTTATAAAACATAGACTGAAGCAAACGGCACAAATTCCTTGAAAGCCTTTGTGGTCTGTTCCGTCCAGATTTCCGCCGGGAGAACGTCCTGCCCCACTCTACCTCCAGATCCAGGCTCACGTTGCTGTTACAGTCTCCCCCTGTGAAGTTCCTCATCAGCCCAGAGTTCTTCACTGTGCTGCATTCTAACCCTGTGAGTAGCAAATCTGGAGAAATGTAATGGAAAACAACTGGCCAAAGAAACCTGTGCTCACTTATGTAATGAGAGTAGGAATGACAGCCAGTTTCCTGAGCACTTAGTGTGTTGCTAGCTCTGTATTAATAAGCACTGCATGTTTTAACCCACTTAGTCCAAACTGTCTTTGTCATGCTACTTTAACAATAAGATAAAACAAAACAGAAAGCCCTAAAATCAAGTGGCTTAGGAACAATGAAAGTTTCTCTTTCACAGTTCTGGAGGGTGGTAAGTGCAGGCTCTGTGTATTGGCTGATTTGGTGTCAGGTGAGGGCCCGTTGCCTGGTTCACAGATAGGATCTTCAAGCTGCTTCCTCACAGGGTGGAAGGGTCGAAGATTTCTCTTGGGTTTCTTCACAGGGGCACTAACTCCACTCATGGGAACTCCACCCTTATACCTGATTCACCTCTTTTAGGCCACCTCTCACTCCATCTCCTAATACCATCATGTTGGTGATTAAGGTTCAACACATGGATTTAGGGGACACAGACATTCAGACCATAACAGAAAGATCATTTTACAAGTCTCTAAGGGCTGAGGAAATGGCTTGCTGAAGACATTAGGTAGAGGAAGTGTGTTGTAGCGGCATGTGGTGACCTAGGATGAGGGAAACATTTCCCATAGAAGCCACGCTGGATGTAATCTATCCATCATGGTATGAATTAAAAGGAGCCTGGATGAGGAGACAAGGAAGTAGTGAGGAAGGGAATGGCACCAGAGGAATCACAAACAGACTTGGCAAGATTTGGTGGTTGTATAGATAGAATAGAAACTGAAGGTGACCCTGAATATTAATAATAAACATAAGTAATAAATAATTCATAGATAATAATAGTACATAGTTAATAATAATAGGGAAAGTTAGAATGAGGGACTGCTTAGAGGAATGGAAGGAGAACATAACAGATTTAGCAAAACAAATTATACCTCTTTGGAAAAACAGATAAGACCCCCGGAAAAGAAGTCAGCATAGTTGAAGCACCAGAAGTTCTCAGTGAGGTCATTAGGATATCCATATTTATTGATATTAATATATTTCTGTCTTATTCCATTGGCTTTGCTTTATAAGCATAAGCTTCTGCCTGGCTTTACTCATCATTATCTCTGGGTTTACAGGTTTAGCTTGGAACAAAGAAGATCAGTAGAGGGTAAGACTGTCCTTATATCATGTGAGAGGAGTTAGACTGGCCATACATAGCAACAGTGTGTTGATTCCCTTTTATGAATGAGCACTGAGCTAAGTCCTAGGGACACAAAGATCAGAGCAGGCGTGAGCCCTGGGATCTCAGACTTGAAAACTCATGACAATGCCATGACCAGAGTTATGAGTGGAGTGATGGAAGCTATAGAAGACATGCTGGAGTGAGTGATTCATTCCAAGGGGAATGTACACAGAGGGAGCCACAGACAGGTTTGCATCTGAGACAGGTTCTAACGGCTGGACTGGAGGTCGTCCTAGAATCCAGATGAGCAAGAGCACTCTAGGTAGAAGGGAGAAGCACTTATAGAACAAGACATTCAGGATGCTATGGGGCTGTCTTGATAATTATTACAGAAGCACCGAAACTGGATTAACAGTTTAAAGCCAATTTGGTGGTGTTGGTATATCAAGAGCTTAGGACATTGGAAAAGTCAGCCTTGAGGCTGGAAAGGAAGGCAGAAGCCAGGGCACACAAACCTAAACTCATGTATGGGGCAATTCGAGGCAGTGACAGACTTTTTTTTACCAAAAAGAAAGGGCTAATATTTAGAGTTGTCACTCAACTCTAGTCTTCTAATGGAAAGACTTTTGGACTTGGAGTCAGAGAGTAAAGCTTCCCTTTGTTCCTTTGTTTTTCCATTCAGTCAACCAATATTCATTAAAAGTCTATGATTTATTTGGTGTATTCTAGACTGTGGAGTTATAATTGTAAACAAGATAGAGCAGAATATAGATAACAGATGAGTGAATAAAAAAGATAATTCAAGTAATGCAACATAGCCTGAGGCAACTGGAGCAGTACACTGAAATAGAGCACTTGGATCCAAGCTGCAGGGGACACAGTTTCAGATGGGAACAGGGCAATGGCATATAGGGAAGGGACAGGCAGGCCTCTCCAGGGATGCCAGGAATATTCAAGGTGTCACAAAATGTCAAGAAGCCAGTATGGTAAAGACCTGTGAGCAGAACCTTCTTTGCTAAGGAAGAGCAGCAGCTTGAATGCAGGAAGGAGTTTGAGGGGCATATAATAATTTCATATAACAGAACTGAATGGGGACACAGAATATAAAGCTTATATGATCTAGCAAGGATATTGGGCTTTAATAGAAACGAACTTCATTCTAAAATTGATTCCTCTATATAGATAATTTAGATTTCTAAAAAGTTCTAGCTACCATGGGAGAATGGGTGTAGAGGGCAAACTTGGCTTTGGGGAGACAAGTGAAAAGGCTTTGTGAGGAGATGCTTGGACTAGTGCAGCATCAGTAGAGATTGAGACAAGTGGGTGACCATGTGATGTATTTTGGATGGACAGCTGAAATTATTGCTGATAGACTGGAGTGTAGGGATAAGAAAAAGACTTCAGGAAGAAGCAACTGATTTTAAAGGAGCATTTCTCTCTCTTTAAGAAGTATATACACATTTATGTGATATATATTGACTATAAAATCTGTATAAAGAAAATATAGTGTACAGTTTACAAGAAAAAGTAAAATATGCACAGAATGCTTTTGTTGATTTTCCCCCCTATTGTATGAGTAACCAATGTACAGTGGTAATGGTGATTGATGAATGAGCTCAGTTTCAACAGGGATGCTTTTGTTTTCATTAATGAGCAGGACAGCAGTGAAACAAAGGGAGCAGGGAAATAGGGAAGTCAGAACATTATACTTGTGTCAGTGAGGTCAGCACCTTCTTTGTTGAGCCAGATAATAGTTTTTGAACACTGGACCTATGTTTCTTCATTTTGTGGGTATGAGCTATTCACAATGTAACAGTATGATTTGAAGTTTACTTTGCATTATTAGCATTTTATATTCTTCACCAATTTCTAAGTCTAGAAAAAGGCAACCAACTTTTTCTCTAAAGGGCCAAAGAGTATATATTTTAGGTGTTTGGGCCAAGGACAATATGTAAACACATGGACCTGGCTGTGTTCAAGTGAAACTTTGTTTACAAACACAGTCAGTGTAGGCCCATGATCTAGATAGCCTACAAAACAATAAATCAAGCCCTGATTTGCATATACCAACTTCTGTACTGTTCATGGCCAATTTCAAGATACTAATGACCTCACCAAGCACAGGTTCTGACTTCTCTATGTGGGCTGCCTTCTTTGTTACAAGTTCCTCATCACTTCAGTGTTTCAAGGAGAGGCTGGAATAAACAGTCATTGGGCTGTGGTCTAAGGCTGTGGTTATTAAACTAGGAAGGCTTTAAAAAATAAATGCACATTCTTTGTTCCTTGGAGAGTCTGGTTCAATAGGGCTGGAGTGGGTCCCAGGAGTCTGTATTCATTCACTTATTTAAGGTCCCTTAAGTAATTGTGATGCAATTAGGGGCCTATAATTTGGGATCTCCCAGTATTAAGACATTGCATCTAATGACCCCATTGCCTGCATCACAGCTATACACCTTGTAGACTTTTGACAGCTAACTTGTTTTAAAAGTGAAAATTCTAAGCAGCTAACAGGTTTTCTCGCTTGTTTTGTTTGCTCTTTGTTGTTATCTTTCGCTTTTCTATATTTGAGCATGATTTAAAAATTTCTCTGGATAGCCCATCTTGGATTTTAAAGTATTCTTTCTAAAGCATTTCAATTTTTTTCTCCTTCCTACCCAAACAGCATTCATTATTGGCGAAAAAGAACATGCTGTGCAAGTCTACAAGATTTAAATTCTGTTGTTTTTTTTTTTTTTTTTTTTGGGTACTGGAGATTGAACTCAGGGGCACTCCACCACTGAGCCACATCCCCAGCCCTATTTTGTGTTTTATGTAGAGACAGGGTCTCACTGAGTTGCTTAGCACCTCGCCCTTGCTGAGGCTGGCTTTGAACTTGCGATTCTCCTGTCTCAGCCTCCCTAAGTGCTGGGATTACAGGCTTGCGCCTCCGTGCCTGGCTAAATTCTGTTGGCTTAATAAGGTGTATTTCCCTGACTCACATATGACAGAAATTAAAGCAGTTGTATTTTTCTTGCTAAAAGTCTCAAGGTAGCATTAATGGGATAAGATTAATGGGATAAGAAGAACTTGCTGGAGTTCTTCTCTTTCCTAGATTAGTAGAAAATGTTAGAAAACAAACTCATATGGTCTATCTTGATTTTATTTTTTCTCTTTTGCTTGAATTGCTTATGGTATATAACTCTTTCTGTAGATTCCTTGTTCATATTATTGAAATATTCAACATGCAAAAGAAGTGTTTTAAAGGCTTGCCTAATTTTGTTTTTATGACTTAAAGATATCAGTTTATGTTGCAAGATAGTCATGAGAAATAGATATTGTGTGGCAGAAATTTACCTAATAGTTCTTATTAAAAATAATAAAATTAAGTAGGTATGTGGTTGTCATAACTCTAAAGGAAAATTTGAGAAACAAAATTTGGTATTTTTCTTTTGCATTGTTGTTGCTTTCAGATATATTCTACTGCCCTCTGCTGGTTGTGATCAGATTTCCTCTAAAATTGTTTAAATAAACTCTTATTAACTCAAGATTTAGTTGTTAGCGCCATGTCTTTCATAGTTGGTATGCCTGTGTTTATCTAACTATACATAAATGCATTTAATTATGTGCAACTGAGTAATGTTTCCAACATACATGCCAAATAATTATTACTTTGACTTTTAATGAGCTCTAGAAGTACATTAATTCTAGCATCTAAATTCCTTGGCACTTAATAAAGAAAAATACTCTAAAATTCACAAATATATTTTTACAAGTCAATAATAACTACTATAGCAAAATAGATGAACTGATAGTTTATAGTTTTTTCTTTAATAAATTTAAATTTCCCTCCATCTTATTTTTTAACTAGATGAAAACAATGTAAAATCCTTTTTATAATTAAAAATATTAGGAAGAAACCTTGTATAAGACTGGACTCTCCATATACCAGCCAGCATCTTCTGGAAATAATGTTTTTTGATTTTGTTTGTAATAAATTTTGGAAGGTGTACAAGTGAATATGTGGATATGAGAAGCATTTGTTATAGATTTGGAATGCCATTTTCCAAACCTAAATTCAGAATGCCTATTTTTTTTTTTCAGTACTGAAGATTGAACCCAGGGCCTTACATATATATGCTAAGCAAGCACACTACCATTAGGCTACCTCCCCAGCCCCAGAATACCTATTATTGATAGAAGAGTTCTGAAATATGAAAGATTTGATTTTTCAGTAATATATTTAACTATGTTATTGAAAAGTACAGAATTAGGTATAATCAGCACTGGGCCAAGTCCTGATTTCTAGATTTGGTCACCATAACATTAAAACAACAAACAAACAAACAAACAAAAGACCTGGGGCATTATCATTTGCATTATGGTTGATTGATAAGAATTGTTTACATATAATTTTATTTTGCTGCCAAATGATAAGAACATTTGCCTCAACTCTTTTCAGTATTTTTCACTAAAACCTCAAGTACTTAACCAAACAAGATTCATTTAAGCTCTAAGTTTAATTTTAACCAAATTCCAGTAAAGAAATTCAATCAATCATTGACTCAACCATTGAATGTCTTGCTGGGCTGGCATGAAACAAAGAGGAGAGAAGCTGGAAGAAATAATTAAAAAGGATAAGTTCACTCACATCAGAAGAAAACAAACCTTAATGTCCTCCACAGATCTTTTAAAGGACTTTATCGGCTATTACGGTTGGCCAGCTCTCCTTCACTCTCTCTGACTCCAGGTGCAGCACCTGCCCGGGTGAAATCATGCTATTCACTTGTTTCAGTTGTTATAACAGAGGTGCCACTTACTCCTTCCTCGTCTGCTTTTGTTGCAGGTAAAAAATCAGATTCATTTACTTCATCTGTTTCTTTTAGACAAACAAACAAATGAACACAGAAAAAGATGCTCATCTAGTTAGGAGCATAAATCCTAGGGGGAGAATAGAAGTAATTTTTTTCTCTATTGACTCACAGCTTTGCTGACATTGGCCTCTGTGAAGACCAACCCCTTTACATCCAGTCTTGCCTGTGTAGTGTTTCCGCATTCCCATTCTTAGCTCTGCTCATTCTCCAGGGTGTTTCAGCACCTGCACCACCATCGTGGCCTTCGTTTTTCCAGCTCTGCCTTTGCTTCCTCTCACATTCCCCTATAATTTTCTTCTCCATCCTTTTGAGTGATCAGGTTTGTATCCTCAGGGTTTAGCACAGGGCTTAGTACATAGTTAATGAAAGGTTAAGAGACCCTGCTTAGTTAACAAAAAGTGGGATGCTAGCCCAAGATCTTCAAAGACTAAGAAAGAAAACAATTTTACTACTATCATTGATCTGTTATAACACAGGTATGATATGTATAATACCCTATATATTCTTCTAATTACTTGAACCCTGTATTTTATAGTGCTTTTTATCTCTTCAAAGCATTTTTACATCCTTTGTTCTATTGGATTTGAATCTCACATTCCTCTGAAAAAAGCAAGGGAGTTATTATCCCATCTTAGATTTGAGGCAATTGAGGTAGACAGAAATTAAGTGGTTTTCTTTGCCTCTGTCCATAAGTGATAGAGAGATGACCAGAGTCCTCATTGTAGTGCTGTGTGAAATGGAGTATAAATCCTTTTTGAATTTTATCTGTATCTCTCTATTCAATTACATATATATATACAATGTTTGTATAAATACATACTACAGAATATACCATATACATATGTTTATATGTATGTGTGCATATATACATGTGTACATATATACGTTTGTGTATATATACATATATACACAGTAATGGTTTCTTTGTGAAAATGTAGCCGTGTAGAGAAGTTCCTGTTTGCCTTAAGTGTTTTAAATAAGACCCTGAGAGTCACATGCATATTATTCAGATTTGAAAAGGCTGATTCTAAAGGCTGTTTGCTAGTTAGTAATGAGAAAAATCTTTCTTGCACTTAATTTACTTTGGTAGATACTTTTTACAAAGATCAGTCAACCCTGGCACTATGTTACATGCCTCATTCAGTGGAGGGGGGCAAGATGAAAGGATATAATTAATTAGAAGATGAACCTTAAGATTCCTGTGCTTAAAAAGCTATCCAACTGCCCGGAATTACTGCAAGCCTGAGGCTAGGATGGGTTCCTTAACCTAACTGCTTAGAATTCTGCTTCTTTTCTTTAACAGGTTGAGAAGCAATTACGCTGCTCTAGATTAGGAATCACAGTGTGGCCTTTTATTGTAATGGTAGGAAGGAAAAATGAAAAGGACCAAGTTGTACATCCATTTATAACAGAATTATCCCATGATGATTTGCCCCCAAAAAGACTTATTAGAAATAAGATTCAAGAGCTTTTTACCATTGCTGTGAAAATTTGTGAGGTCTCAGGCCTCTATGTTTGCAGTGGTTTAAGCGAAAATGTATGAGGAACTTAGAGCCAAAAGTAGAAAACAGATGCCTTGCTGATTGTATTCAAAACTCTAAGCCAGGACCAGCCATAGACTAAATTATTAGTTAGCGAAAGTTTTTCTCTAACAATCTCCAACTTCTTGAATTAGTCTCCTCTGTTTTCATGGTATCACTTTCACATTCTCTCATGCTTCCTAATTGCTCAGAGCCCCTGCCTGTTTGTAGTACCCAGTGCTGTGAACCTTGACTGCTCTCAGCCACCAAAACCTCCTCTTATTTAGACTCAGATTGAAATATGATCCCAAAGTAGCTTATACTCAGATATACTAAGGAACTAAGATCTAGGGATGGTTCAATGCTGCCAGCTCTGTCCGTCCTTTCTTCCTTCTTTCCTTATTTTCATGTTTTGGATAGGAAAAAAGTATTACAATACAAAGCAAAAGTATATAATAATGGTGAATTAATCAGAATACTTTAGATTATGCTTTAGTAACACCAACAACAAATGTCAGTGGCTTAAGCTTATGAAGATTTGTTTCTTACTCCAAATCAGATGTTTAGGGTTCTCCAATCCACATAGTCACTCAGGGACCCAGGGACCCAGGCTGGGGCAGCCACCGTTTCTAACATTGTCCCTTGCTGTGCTTGCAGGGCCAAAGTGAAGTAAGCTCCGAAGGGACTCACACAGGCAATAAATGCCTTGAGCTGGAAATGACACACCATTTTTTGTTTATTTTTTGGTGGAGGGATTGAACCCAGGGGTTCTTTACCTCTGAGCCATATCTCCAGTTCTTTTTTTATTTTTTAGTTTGAGACATGGTCTCATTAAGTTGCTGAGCCTGTCCTCAAACTTCTAATTCTCCTGCCTCAGCCTCCCTAGTATCTGGGATTATAGGCATGTGCCACCATGCCCAGCTAGACATGATGCATCTTGAGAGACCCTGTAAAGACTGGAAAAATGTTTACTGTCCTCAAACCCATTTATCGTTTATCTCTAATAACTAATGCAGTACTGGGCCCAGTAGAAAGGAAATGTTTATTAAATTGAAATGATTTCCAGGAACTCTGATTGGGGTTTGCTCTAAGGTATTTTAGACTGAAAGAAATAATAGAACCTATGAAGTAAAGCTTGAAGGCCCCTAGACTGTCTAGTGTCTCTGAATAATAAAGGTAATAGGAATCCAAAGCCCTTTGAATCTATCTGAGAAGAATAGAATCTAAGCATGGTTCATTCATAAACTAATCAATTTCATGGAGATCTTATTCTTGATGATTGAAGAAAAGAGCTCCCATGCAGTTATTGCTTTTCTGCTGCTTAGCACATGGTATTATGCAGTGAATATTTGTTGGATGCCTGATGTATGGTCTCATTGTCTCAGAATCAATTTCTGGAGTCTTAATTATCTTAGAGATGAAGGCTATAGAGTTTTTGACAAAACAATCAATTTTTTTTGCATGGTAGTGTAGTGGTGTTTTATTAAATTTTCATTTCCATCATATAAATTCAACCATACATACACAGGGGAAAAGAGAGAGATAAAATTATAGGTATGCAGTCCAGGCAGTTCTAGCTGCTATTTCATTTACTGAGCTGATGCCTTCAAGAAAATGTAAGATGAAAACCTCAGTCTACTCTAGTTGCAATTGAACATGACTTCAGTAAAAGCAATTCATCTCATTGCATGTGTTTCTAACACTCAAATATATGACAAAAATTTTTCCATACAATGTGGCCCCCAAATGTATGCCAACTGAATCATCTGGCACTCACCCAAAGAACCAGTGCTCTGGTTTAATGCTAGAGGAAAAACAGTTTATGTCACAGTTTACTGTGAAGTGGCATATTTGTCTCCAACACGGCGCAATTTTGATTGTGTGTGTATTTTTCTAAAACCATCTTTAGGACCCAATGTCCCCTGTACAATGAAATGCTGCAGTGTTCTTGTTCTTTAGAAACCAAGACACCAGTAGTGGAGAGAACCTTCCACCCATAGTCTTCCTCTGTTATTTTGTTCAAGGTGCTTTTCTCTGTTTGCTCTTTTCATATGTAGGTCTAAAGTCATGTTGAAGCCTGTGAACCTGTTTTATGTATCTACTAGGAGACTCGGTGTATACCCAAGTGTAGTCATTGTGATGCTTTTACATTCCTCAAGCAGGTTAATGTCGGTTCTCCATCCTTTTCTCCAGAGTGCCTACCGCATGTTTACAAACAACACGTGTTTGAAGCACATGATCACCAAAGTCCGGAGGGACACCCACCACTTTGAACGCTACCAGCATAACCGGGACCTCGTGGGATTCCTCAACATGTTTGCGAACAAACAGCTGGAGTTGCCGAGGGGCTGGGAGATGAAACATGATCATCAGGGCAAGGTAACATGAGGAGGCTGCCCCTGTAGCCGAATGACTGTGGGTCACCCGTGGCTTTGGCACTTGGCTCTACCTTTTCAGTGAGGGCTGAAGGCCCTTTGTGAGGGCAGGCATTCCATCTTCTCTTCAGGTGAAACCTGCACAGGCAGGCCATCTGTTCCTACAAGTCCTCACAACACTAGTCTGAAGTCATGTGTGGCTTAGAGGTGTGAATTTGGTGGGACATGTTTCTCTGGAGATTCTTCTACCTGTCATTTCTGGCCATTTTCTGCTGAGAGAAAACGTTTCTTAGGCAACAACACTTTTTCTCCCTGTACAGTTCGTGTTGTAGATATTTGAACAAAAAGTTGTGATATTGTTTAGAGAGGGCTGCTAGGAGTCACTCAGCAAGCCACTGCTAAAGACACTTTCTGGGCCTCAGTCCTGGCTCAGAATAGATTTTGTTTGCACCCTGAACAACTCATTGATGCATTTATGATGAGAAATGCATGACTGTCACAGGCCAGAGTAACCACATCTATACTTCCTTGGTAGACGGGTGAACCCGAAAGCCTGGTTATAATCAGGAAGTTGTTCTATGAGTAAGAAGAATGAGAAGGTTAGTGCTTGTTATAAGGTGATCTCAGCCAAGATTTTATTTTTATTTAACATTTGCTTAGCACTCATTATGAGCCATGAAACGTTTATACTTTTTATACATAGAAGGTCCTATGTATAGCAAGTACTGCTTGCTAAAACAGTACTGTTAGTATTGCACTTACAAATAAGTAGCCCCAGGCCCAGATGGCTCTGTGACTTGCCCAGTATCACTGAGACATGCAGAGACTGAGCTGTGCAGGCAGCCTGGTTCCCAGGGCCCCACTCTTAGCCATGATGCACTCTCCAAGTATTATGTAACCAACTTCAGCTTCCTTGTCTATTAAAAGTTTTGGAATTCGTGACTTAAAGGATAGTGAGGATTAACATGACATGATGTTTAAAGTACTTAACAATCCTTGGGCCATTTTTTCAACAGATCTTTACTAAACACAATATAAAGCAGATAAGTCAGCTGGTTCATAGACCTGTCATTCTCAGGGAAAGAGACAGGCAAGGGACAAGTAAATAGATACCTTGTATACTGAGAGGTGATTAATGTTATTATTTAAAATAAAGCAAGGGATGGGTCTACAGAAAAATAAAGATGATTAGTGTGGTTTTATACAGGTTGGTTGGGGAAAGCTTCACAGATAAGGCCATAGGTGAACAGATACTTGAATGACATGAAGAGTAAAGTATCTAGGGGAAGAGTATGTAAGGCAAATGGAACATGCACTCAGCAAATGGTATTTTCTCCCAAAGTACCCTGTAGCAATGACACCACCATAGCCTCATCCTGTCTTGAACTCAGCCTCCAGCAATGTTATCAGAAAACAACATAGTCAAACTCATCCTTATAAAGTGCATGTATTTTAATGCATGGGAGGAACCCAGAAATTCTCTTTGAAACCACTGACTTAATTTCTGCAGACTATTTTAATAAACCTCTAATCCCCAGATGAGAGATTAGAAGCAATAATCATGATTTAAAAGAGATGAAACAGAATGGATTTGTGACTATCCCTGGACCATAGGTAAAATGGCATTGAATCTGTCCTGCGTGCATAACAGAGAGCCTTTCCAGGACACTGGAAGGAGGGACAGCAAGGGAGAAGGTGGCATCTCTGGTTTTGAGTTTGCTTTACCAGCCTGTGGATTGACCAAGGTCCCACAGTTAGGAAGTAATAGACTGGGATTTGAAGCCAGGGAGTTCAACTCCAAAGTCTGTACTCTTCTCCTGCCTCTCACTGGTAAACAGGTGAATGAATATCTCTTGCAATTCTAGTGTAGATAATAAGGGCTTGGAAGGCTGAGATGGGAGCTGTGGTTGGGACTTCTGCTGCATTTGGGGAGGTGGGAGCTTTCTGGTGTATCATTGAAGGGCAGCCTTAGATAGAAGCTGAAAGCAACTCTTAGCTCTCCAGGCATAGTTACAGTCCTTTCTTGAATTCCTGTGTAATTTTGCTTATGTTGTCTCATGATTAGCTGTCCCCATCTGCCTCACAGCATGATGATTAACAAGTCTTCTCTTCTCTAGCAGATGATTCACTTTTTGAGAGTTCTTTTATCTTCTAGTTACCCCCTCTTTTACCCTAGTGCTTTCACATAGAAGGTTCTCAAAGCAAGTTTATGAATGACGCTTGTCACTTGTATTTCCCTGGTTATTCAGCAAGCTCTGCTTTGGACAAAACAAGAAGCTTTCAGGTTCCCTCTCTACTCCTCCTCCTCCTTCCTCCTGAGCCCAGTCTAGAAGCAACTTCTAGATTTGCCCCATTTGACCTCTCTTAATGCAAGCATTGTCTTAGATTGTCTGTGTTACATGCTTGAAGAAGTAGAAATTGTGTTTGCACTTTACCTGTGTTTAGTTTTGGAAAAGTATTTTTGGGGGGTGTAATTACTTAAGGCAAAGGATTTAAATTGTTTAAATCAGACGAGATTTCATAGGATTATAGATACAGTATGTTCTTTTGGGGAGTTATAGGGTGAAAAACATGTTTGAGTCACATAAAAAAAGAAAGAGAAAAGAGAAGTAAATATTCCTTTAAATTAACCATTAATCAGAGTGAATACAGAACATCAAGTTTTGTTAGGTAAGATGATGATGAAGAAGATGGTGATGCCAGCATTTATTAAACTTATCCTATGTGCCAGACTGTTGTAGTCAGCTTTTTCACTGTTGTGACTAAAAGATCTGACCAGAACAATTTTAGGGGAGAAAAAGTTTATTTGGGGACTCACAGTTTCAGAGGTCTCAGTCCACAGACAGCAGGCTCCATTCCTTAGGGCTCAAGTTGAAGCAGAACATCATGGTGGAGTGTGTGACAGAGGGAAGCAGCTCATACAATGATCACAAAGAAGGGAGAGACTCCACTTTCCAGATACAAATATATAACCCAGAGCTATGCCTCCAATTCCCACCTCCTCCAGCCACACCCTACCACTTCGGTTTCCACTCAGTTAATCCCTGTTAGGAGATTAACTCACTGATTTGGTTAAGACTCTCACAACCCAATTATTTCTCCTCAACCTTCTTGCATTATCTCACATGTGAGCTTTTTGGGGATACCTCACATCCAAACCATAACATCGACACTCTACTATTTTCCCATGGATTGTTATATTTATATCTCATGGCAATGTATGAGGTGGGTATCATCTACATTTTACTGAACTTTAGAGGTATTAAATAGTATATGTATTTATAAGGAAGTGAGGAACCCAATATTCGAACTCTAGGAGTAAGACTCTTAAATACTGTACTCTAATTGGAAATAATTGTTTATGACATTTGCCAGTAAATGGATGGATTTGGAGAATATCATGCTAAGTGGAATAAGCCAATCCCCAAAATCCAAAGGTCGAATGTTTTTGCTGGTATGTAGAAGCTAAACTACAATAAAGGTGGGGAAGAGGAAGAAGAAAAGTTCAGTAGATTAGACACAGGGAAATAAAGGAAGGGGATAGGAATAGGAAAGATGATAGAATAAATCAAACATAATTTTCTTATGTATACATATAAAAATACCTAAGTGAGCCCCACCATCAGGTGGCTGCAAGAATGGGGTCCTAATTAGGACAAGATATATCCTATGCTTGTATAATTTTACCAGAATGGATTCTACTATCATGTCAAAAAGAACCAATAAAATAAAATTTGAAAAACAAATAAAGAAATGAGAAAGATTTTAACATCTTAAGGAAGAGGAGTTCCAGGACAAATGCTGGGATTACTGGTTTTCTTCAAAGTTTATTCATACATATTGGTTAGTATTAGATAGATCACAAGTGATTTCTAATAGAACACATGGTCAGGAATCATGGATGGCTATGTGCCTAAATATCATAGAGGGCTCATGCTAGGGGCTCACAGAATCAGTGTAAAGAATGGAATTTACATGTACTGATGGCTTATTAGATGCCAGGCTCTATGTTAGAGATATTATTTCATTTATTTTCATAGTAATTCTGTAAAATAGTTTTTACTATACGTGAAAATCAGGCTCAGAAAGGTTGAGTTAATTGTGTGCAGCAAACTCTTTGATAGAAACTCTGCTCTTTCTATATCCAAAGCTTTCCTGAACAAGGTTCATTTAGACCTCAGTGTCCACAAACTGTCTAATTTTGGAGGCATCATTTTAAATTCCTGGGTCTGACTTTCCTTATCTGTACAAATGAATAGGGTGATCATTTTTTCCTGTGTTAGTTGGCCATTTGCACAGTTTCTTTGGAAAAAAGGTATATTCAAAAACTTCACCCATTTTTAAATTGGATTATTTGACTTTATTTTATTGAGTTGCAAAAGTTCTTTAGATGATATACTCTTATCAGATACATGGCTTGCAGATATTTTCTCATGTTTTCTGGGTCATCTTTTCACTGTCTTTATGGTATTATTGACAACGCTAAAGGTTTGATGTTTGATGTAGTACAATTTATCTGTATTTTCTTTTGTTATTTGTGCTTTTGGTGTTATAGCTAAAAATACATGTAATTTAAAGCTACAAAGGTTTACTCCTCTATTTTCTTCAAGAGTTTTTTTGGTTTTAGCTTCTTGATCCATTTAAACCTATGACCCATTTTGAGTAAAATTTTTTAATGGTGTGAGGTAGTGGTCCAACTTCATTTGTGTGTGTGCGTGTGTGTGTCTAATTATCCCAGCATCATTTGTTGAAAACACTATTTTTTCCTAATGAAATATCATTAGTCATTTAGGGAAATGCAAATCAAAGCCACACTGAGTTAGTACCTGACACCCATTTGGATCACCATACTTCAAAAAATGAAAAATAATAAGAGTTGATGAGAATGTAGAGAAATTGAAGCTCTCATCTATCGCTTTGGAAACAGTTTGATAATTCCTCAAAGGGTTTAACAAATAATTGCCACATGATCTTACAATTCTACTTCTAGGTGTATCCCCAAGGGAAATTAAACATACTTCCACATAAAAGTTTGTATATAAATGTTCATAGCAGCATTATTCATAATAGTCAATAGTTGGAAATAACCCAAATGTTCATCAATGGATAAAGAAAATGTACAAAATTGATACAGAGGAATACTATTTAATACTACCAAGAAATGATGTACTGATACATGCTACAACATGAATGAACTTTGAAAACATTTGCTCAGTGAAAGAAACTAGTCAAAAGATCATCTATTGTAATATTCAATTTTTGTGAAATATCCAGAATAAGGAAATATGTGGAGACAGAACATAGATTACTAGTTACATGGGGTTGGGATGATATGGTGAGTTAATGTTAATGGGTATGGGGTTTCAATGTGGGGGTCAAAGATGTCCTAAAATTAGGAGGTGGAAATAGTTGCACAACCCTATATTTGTACTTTAAACAACATGAAATATGCACTTTAAATAGGTAAATTGTATAGTATCTAAGTTAATTGTTAATAAAACTGTTTTAAAATAAATATTTTGAATGAGACGACCAAGACTGCCTTTTTAGCTCATAGATTTTATAGATCTCTGCTACCTTCATCTCAAAGATTAAATGATATTAATATCAAATATGCAATTGTCTTGGTGTGTTTTGACTGCTCTAACAAGATTCCTTAGAGTGTATAGCTCATAAACAAGAGGAACATACTTCTCACAGTTCTGTAGATTGAGAAGCTCAGATCAAGGTACCAATGGATCTGGTGACTTGTGATGGCCTGCTTCTTCCTGAGTGGCTCATGTAGTGGAAGGAACAAGGCAGCTCTTTGGGGCCTCCTTTATAAGGGCACTGATGCTGTTCATGAGGGTGCCATCATCATTACTTAATCACCTCCCGGAGGCCCCACTTCTTAATGCTGTCACCTTGGGGGTTAGGTTTTAAATATGCGTGGTGGGAGGGGGCACACAAATGTTTGTAATTGTAATGCCTTTCCTTCTGCTTTTAATTACATTTGGAGAGGTCTCTTGTTCAAAATTCTACAACGGTGGAGCTGGGATTGTGGCTCAGTGGTAGAGCGCTTGCCTGGCATGCATGAGGTACTGAGTTTGATCCTTAGCACCACATAAAAAAATAAAAATAAAATAAATAAATAAATAAAGATATTGTGTCCATCTACAACTAAAAAAAAATTTTTTTTAAAATTCCACAGTGGCATTCCTTTTCAGCAGTATTTTTTCCATTATTTTATTTCCTTAATTATTTTAATTTTGTAATGTGGAGAATGACAATTGAAACAAGTTTAAGTTCATACAGGGTTGACTTTATGAGACTGTGTCATCAACATCTGTATATATCTGTGAAATCTAAGGCCTAGAATTTTCACCCAACATGCAGGACACACATTTTGACTTACCTGGTTTTGAAATCAAACGTAAAAGGAAAGAAAATAGGCCAGTGTGAAAAGAAGGTTTCTGCTTGCTTCCCATTGCAATAATTTTTAAGTTTTTGCATATTCTCAGGAGTGTGAAAATCAAGAGTAATTGGGGATCTGAATAACTGATTTATTATTTATGCAAAAAGTATGCATTAGTAGTATTAAAATGTGACTGAATTAAATAGCTTCTGATTTTTGGCTGAGTTTAATCATTAGTGTGTGCTCATGGAGACAATATATCTAGAGGAAAAATGTACTTTAATAAGGAAAACCAAATGGTGTTTAACCTTGGAATGGGTTTATTTTGTGTTTTATGTTTTGTTTTTTTGTTAATTTGATGGGTTTGAGAAAATTGTGCTGAAGTTGGTCAGGATTCTTGAATCCAACACTACTGGATAGGACCTCCATGAACCCTCATTTTCTTTAGGAAATGAGCATGGGGTTCTTTTTTGTGTGTGGTTGAGGATTGAACCCAGGGCCTTCCACATCTTAGGCAATCACTGTCACTGAGCTACATCACTGGCCTTTCCATTTTCTTTCATATGCGATTTAGGACTTGTCCTGGCCAGGTCTTAGAGATGTGATTGGCATCAAATTGTGTAACCGTAGGATTACAAATGGAAGAAAAACAATAATAATTAGGATGATAATGATCGTGATTCATTCAGCAATTTACTTATTACTTAAGTTTTAGAAGATAAAAGCTATATGTTTATAAGTCTTTAGAGGTTCATAACTTAATTTGAGGTCAGCAAGAATAAGGAATATAAAATCATCTGCAAAATGAAATGGAATATATAGCCCTCTGAGCCTAAAGAGTAGGGTGTGTCTGCTGCTCACCAGATTACTGCTACCCTACTCAACAAAATGTTGATTTGAGTAGGTAGACAGATGTAGGGATCTGTATAGAACAGTGAATAAAGAGTTTTGTCCATTTGGGATTTCTGAAAATGATAAAAATGTGACTATGATTGAATCCTTTAATAGAAAATGCATGATGACTTATAAAAGATACATGTTTACTTCTGCCTTAAACCTGCAGAACAACCCAGAGTGCTCTGGGTTTTGTTTTGTTTTGTCTTAACATGAGTACTGTCTTTGTGGGATCTGATAGATTTGTTCCCTTGCTGAATCAATGACCTTCTGCTCTGATGGTTGTCGATCAACTTTGCTCATGAAAGTAGTTTTAAAAATATTCTCAGGGGCTGGGATTGTGGCTCAGTAGTAGAGCACTTGCCTCCCATGCGTGAGGCACTGGGTTTAATCCTCAGCACCACATACAAATAAAAAATAAAGATATTAAAAAAAAATATTCTCAAATGATAAGGTAAGTTAACTCAGAACTGGAACCAAAATCAGATCTACACATTTGCACAGAATCATACACTTCTATTTAAGGTCACTGAACACCCTTCCTCTAGACATTGCCAGTTAACCCTGGATGCCTCTCATTTGGATTATTAAAGATTATGTGCGATAGCACTGGTGTAAATTATGCAGGGGTCTACTGTAGAATGACTTGTTTCTGGCATGAGATACCTGGAAAATTTTCATAGTAAAGGTAGTATTTGAGCTGAGCTTTCCATGATGTGTAGGACTGTGATTAGAAGAGATTGTTGAAGAGGAAAAATAGGAATAGGGAGGGAAAACATGAAGTAAAGGCACAGAGACTGGAAAGCACCAAGTGGGTATGTCTCATTCCTGTGAAGAAATAACTAGTAAATTTCAAGAGACTCATATTAATGGAATAAAATCAATGGCAGCTATGTTGCAAAGGGTTGAAGGTAACAGATAGTGTTGCAAAATGACATGAATAACAAGAAAAAAAAATAAAGACTTTTATTTCTCCAGTTTATATAATAGGCTT
>CM053402.1:124917782-125037871 GCA_028644305.1 Xerus rutilus | reverse complement strand
AATAGAAAAAAATTGTTACAATCATAATTTTTCTAACTTTGCACAAAATTATAAGCAGATTACATTCTTCATATTAAACATCTTTATATGCACTTTCAATGGACAGTATATATATATATATATATTTTTATATATATTTTTATCAACCATCTTTACTATACCCATTCCCCTTTCCTGCCCCCCACCTCCCCCATGTCGCATCTAGTGTTTCTCTATTTCTCTTATCATAAACATTATTTTTGAAACAAAAATGTATAATGGTAATTATATTTTTATTTGGAGTAAAAGGTCTTTCCCATGTTTTCCTGTGTTTTCCCTTCAAAAATCATATGTTATCCTATCTCCATGCTAAATTGGCATCAATTTCTATATCCAAGCTTTGTGTTTCTGGGGCTTTGTGACTTTGGGTGTCACATTAGGAGTTTGAGTGTCAGCATGGTCCACATAACCAACTTTGATAACCACAGCAAATAGTAATTATGGTTATGAGGACAGATGTTAGAACAGAATAGGTATTTGGGTGTTGGAAGTCACCAGCAGTTGAGCCTACTTGGGGGCTCTTGTTTTACCAGACCTGAATGGCGTATGTGGCTGCAGAAGTTGTCCCAGGGATGACCCAGGCCCTGGTTTCAATCCTACATGAAACTGGTGGCCTCTAATTTGCTGGTTAAGTTCTATTTAGCTCAGTGAGTAAAAGGCAACTTAATATTTAGAGATCTCAAGTGAATTCCAAAAATTGTTCAGCAAGATAAGTGCCACACTTTGAAAAATATGTTTTTGTCTACTTAACTACGTTTTTTACTTTTGTTATACGTATCTTTAATTGCTTTGAAGCCATGAATACCTCTTTGTGGTACTGACCTGGTTTAAATACCTTGGGTTATGTAGCAATCCAGATAAAGATGGGATTAAACTCTAAATTTATAGATAGAACATTGTTTTTGAGGATATCTTACCTATTTTTAGGGGGTAAAATGATCTCAAATCAAAAAATAACACATAAGTAAATATACATGGAAGGCAAGTGGCAAAAAAGAAAGTATTTTGCAGTCCTGTATTACTTTTTGAATAAGAGACTAGAACAGATTTTGGGTTTGTGGGTATCTTACTGAGTAGATTGCTAGATTTATAGAACCTGGAAGGAATTGCTCAAATATGGAGATGGACTTTGCTATTTATTTATTTATTTAAAAAAATATCTTTGTGACCTGCATTGGATTTTTTAAAATATATATTATTTTCAGATTTTGTGTTAATGCCTTTTACTCCACCTTAAACATACTGATTTGGATTTTTAGTCTTCCATAATGATGTGCTGGTAAATGAGAAAAAAAGACAATTTGTCTTTCTGTAACACAGATACAAGAATGTTTTGTTTTATTTTGTTTACATGGCCTTTTTAGTATTCCTGGTTTGGCAAACTATTAACTGGAAACAATTTCAAACCTCCTTAACTTAGATTTGTTGAGGCTGAGGTTGGTATTTCTTCACAAATACTGATGGCTTTTTCTTTTCTTAAAATAATAGGAGTTTAAAAAGAAGAAGAAGAAGAAAGAATTGTGTAAAGAAAGAAATGTGTTTTGTTTGGCCTCACTAAAATACCACTTGGCTCCAAACACCCCATATTTCCTGACTCTGACTATGCCCTGAAGCTGTGAAAGGGTAGAAGTTTTTAAAATGAGATCTGAGTTTGTGTATTTGCATTCCTTTCAGTTTTTGAGTTCTTAGTCTTAGCTGGCCCAGCACTGTAAAGCTTGAGTGAATTTCTTTAATGAAACTTAACAGTAGGGAATCAATGTTATACAAAATTTGCTTTGCTAGTGGCTAATATGAAAAGCATTTTTTTTCAGATAATTGCTTTCTCATGTAGTCTGCTTCTCCAACATACTCTATACAGTTACTACATGTCAGATACTTTCATAAATAATCACAGGCTATTCAAAATTGTGACATAAAAGTGACCCAAATTAAAAAAAAAGTACTAGGTCAACTTCATTGCTAGCTTGAACTAGTTAGCATTTCCTGTGGGACAGTGATCCACTTTCCTGACATAATTGATAATGTCTGTCACAATTAGAGATGGCAAGCCTGAAATTTGCACAGTGACTTTTTCATGTTTTCCTGTTCGTTTTGAAGTAGAATACATTTTTTCACAACTCAGTGGAGAATTGAGCAATGATTCCCTTTTAGGTGGATAAAGCAATAAACTAGGGAAACATGTCCAAGGTGGCACAATGGGCCCAGAGCAAAGCCAAAGGCACCTAGAGGAGCTGCTTCTGAGCACATTGTTAGTGCTCTATCCCTGGGGTGCTGATAGAGGTTTAATCACGACTTTTTCTCCAAGTGTGAGGCTTCAAAGGACCTGTAAACAAGATACACATTCCATCTGACTCTAAAACAGAACCCCTTGTGAGATACAAATAGCACCTAGTTCCCACCCCAGGCCATGCCTCCAACACGTCTGCGACAAGAACTGCGCAGGGTATGCGGGGTATGGTGTTCTGTCTTTGATGGGTGACAGACAGCCTTTTTGGTGCTGAAGCAGAGTAGGCCAAACACCATGAGGAGCTGTTCTTGTCAGCCTAAGTCAATACATACCTGAGTGCTTTTCTAAAGTCAAGTACTAGATGAGGCGTGAGGGGAATAGGAAGAGCATAATTAAAAGAAAAAGATGGTAAGTAGAAAGCAGAACAGAAGAAAAAGAGAAGAGATAAATAAAGAGGGGAGATGGGAAAGAGATATGCTCATTGGGCTTTGGAATCAGACCCAAGATGGATTGAAATTCTAGCTTTGTATGTTTCCAGCTCCATATTTCACTTAAATTGGGAACTATTACCCAAATGGATTAATGGTGAACCTTAATGAGATACCACTATTATCAAATAATGGAAATTCCTATTTATAATGGTGATTCCTGACTTTAACTTAGGGAGATCGTGTTTCCTCTGCAGTGTGGAGACTTCCATGTTTTCAAGGAGGATTTGACTCGGCTGTCTTGTGACAGAACTATGCAAAATTTAACAAGAATATTGTATTAGTGCATGTAGAGAAGCTTAGAGGTAGGTAGTCTAAGATTCACTAGGTAGTTCATCAAGTTGCAAGAGCCCCCTGGCGTCTGTCTTTTTTGCTTCACCATCTCCATGTTTTCAGTGTGGCTGCTGGAGCTCCAGCTATTACATCCTTGTTTCAGAGAGCAGGATAAGATGAAGGAAAGAAGGAAGGCTCAAACTGTGCCTTGCAAAGGGCTTCCCAGAAGTGCCCATGTTTCATATCTGCTTGGCCAGAGCTTATCTTGGCCACTCAACTACAAGGGGCCACCTGGGTAGCATAGTTTTCACTGATGTGTGTTCTCTCTCACTCTCTCTCAGCCCTACATAAGGGCTATAGAAACGCCTTGATCCTTAGGAAAAATGTCTTAGAGATGAAAGCTAATATTAGTGATGGTAATGGTAACTCACATTTGAGGTGCCATGACTGTGTGTTCAAAAATTTATGTGAACCATCTCTTTTAACCTTCCTTTTATATAGATGGGATTATCCCCAATTAGCAGAAAAAACTGAGGCTTAAAAAATTTAAGTAGTCTTCCCAAGGTTCCATCACCAGTGAGAGGTAGAGCTATAATAATGAACCAGATGGATCTTTTTCTAGATCTCAAGCATTTAATCATAATTTTGCCTCCCACTTCTCAAGTTTTAATCTGGTAGTTTATTCATATCTACAATGAGATTTTAAAAAACCTTATGTCCCATTTATGTTCATATGGTCTTATGCTTCCCACTCCTTTCACCAAACACACACACACACTTTATTTCCCAAATCTTACCTGTTTTTGTGCTTGTGTGAAAGAACATGGTTTCTAATACTTTGTTAGTTAATTATGAGCTAATTATGAGCCTCTTCACATTTTGGTCAGAAATCTGTGTATTAGAGTTTTGGGCAGCTTGTTACTTTGTTACTTACTGAGCACCCTTCTTCTCCCAGGCCTACCCCTGAAAGCTATGGGGGATCACAGGGTAAAAAGAGTCCCTTCCCTCAAGGCATTTACAATATAATTCTTTAGAGAAGGGATTT
Organism: Xerus rutilus; assembly: GCA_028644305.1. Lineage (NCBI taxonomy): Eukaryota > Metazoa > Chordata > Mammalia > Rodentia > Sciuridae > Xerus > Xerus rutilus. Next base: position 125,033,799 of record CM053402.1, on the reverse strand, counting down.
TAGACAAGCCTGTTAACATCAAATTAGGCTGACAAAACATGCAAATCACAATTGACCTAGAAGTAGACACCCACATGTCTATAATTACAAGAGCATCATTGTATCTCTGATGGCTACCCATCCCTTTAAAACATTCCTAAGAAATCACTAGAGTAAATAGGCAATTCTGTTTAAACACTTTGCATTTCCCCTTCAACAACATGGTTTATATTATTGTGCTAGTAAAAAAGCTTGTTAATGTTATTTGCATAAGGAAGATAGGAACTTGATTATAATGCCTGTTGTTTAAAATTAGGCATTAACTATGTCCATTTGTTAAAATAATTTAAGTCCTATTTTATGACATTTTATTTATTTTAATATTTTTTAGCTGTAGATGGACACAGTACCTTTGTTTTATTTATCCATGTGGTGCTGAGGATTGAACCCAGTGCTCCATGCATGCAAGGCAGGCTCTCTACCACAACCCCTAACCCTTATTTTATGACATTTTAAACTGTGTCAGAGTAATGGATTAGTGTGTTCAAAATCTAAATAAAATGAACACTGGGATGAAATTTGGAGGCAGCACCTATCAATACAAGACTGGGGTTTATGACTGTGCTTTTTATAAGACTTGAGAAGAAAGGTGTTCACTTTATAGGGAAGAGAAAGAGGGAACATTAAGAGGCTGGTGACAAAATCTCACACAAAACCTCCATTTAATCCAGTCCCTGGACCTGTAAATTAGATATTAAGAGAAGGAATCAAAACAAAGTCTTGTTATATCCTTTTTATTTTGCTTTTTTCCCCCCAGTGCATTCATCACTTTACTTGATCTAAAAGTTATTTTTTATAAAAAAGTATTTTTTTTTCTAACTTGGAACTACCAACAAATCATTTAGCCCCATTTTCTAGTTATGTACATGCAGAAACATTTTGTTCCATTAATGGGGAAGTGATTTTTAAAATAGGCATAAATATACCATCTGTCTCTTGCATTTGCCTAGATATATTTATTCCCAGTCTTTCAGGTACTTTTTTAACTGAGCTCCATCAGTTTGAAAAGTCAGTTCTTTTTTGCTTAGGTCATTCATCATTCATCATGTGCCTAGACATTTTATTTATAGATACTAAGTCCCCTGGCTCCACTAATATTCCCTTTTCTCTTTGGTGGCTCAGTTCACTTTATCTGATCAATTTCTAATTGAACTTGAGATACTGGGTTTCATTATTATCTTGAGTGAACTTTACTTTGAAAACGTGTAACATTTGGTCTAATGATAAGAAGTTGCACTTATACAGACGTTTGCAATTAACCAAACAAAAATTCATTTCTACATTGTATTCGATCCTTACTGCAACACTGAGATAATTAACTTACATTCATTCATGATTTCATGTTGTCAGTGTGAAGTAAACATGGTAGACATGATTTCCACCTTCCTAACCTGTGAGTGGGGAGAGATGTTTATTATGAATAAGGGAGACATGTTTTTATAAGAAATCTATAGCTCAGAGGACTGAAGCAACTTGCCCACAGTCATGGTAGGTATGTGATAAGGGTTTGGGTGTGTGATGGATGACTAAACTAGAAAGGCAAGCAAGAGGGAGATTCTTAGCCTTGAAAAAGCAACCAAAGTATTAGGATGTTTTCTTCTATAGACAATGGATAAGCATTAGAGACTTTGGATTAGGGTGGTGTTGTAGTCAGCTTTTTTGCTGCTGTGACTAAATTATCTGACCAGAACAATTGTAGAGGAAGAAGAGTTTATTTGAGGGCTCACTGTTTCAATGGTCTCAGTCCATGGACAGCAGGCTCCATTTCTCAGGGTTCAGGGTGAGGCAGAACATCATGGCAGAAGAGTGTGGCAGAGGAAAGTGGTTCACATGATGATCAGAAGGCAGAGAGGCACTAATCTCAGGTCACCAAATATATACCCCAAAGGCACGCCTCCAATGACCCACACCATATCCACCCTCAGTTACTACCACTCAGTTAATCTCCACTAGAGGATTAATTCACTGATTGGATTAAGGCTCTCATAGCGCAACCCTTTCTCCTCTAAATCTTATTGCATTGTCTCACACAGAAGCTTTTGGGGGACACCTCACATTCAAACCATAACAAATGGTGATGTAATCAATGTTTTGAAGGAATATTCTTATAGTAAGATGCCAACTAAATGGATAAAGGTAGTGGAGATGTGCAACAACTGAGAAACTTCTAGTACTTATATATATAAGATAAAGTCCTGAAATAATGGACTGGTTCAGGATGGGCAGTAGGGGGTTAGACAAATAGAGGCCACCAGGGAAATGGGAAGGGCTTGTGGCTGACTGCTTAAGAAAAGGAAAAGAGAACAATTCAGTGATGCTGAAGTTTCAGATGATAAGAACTTATAATGACCACATATGGGAAGAGCCTAACGTGCATACATTAAAAGAAGCCCAAATGTCCCTTCTTGTAGCATCCTTCTAAGATCATATCTTTGACAACTCTCTTTTAGAGTATTTTCTAAAACCAGTCACAGTGTTCCCTCCTGCTCTCTTCTAGACCCAGTCTAAGTGTGGCTCTCTCTATTCTGTTCTATCCTAAAGGATAAGAAACAGTTACCACAAAGATTAGAAATTATAAGAGAATGGATCCAAGATCCTTACTCAGAAGTGGACCTTTTCATAAAGGTGTGATGGTCTAGGTCAGCTAAGATATGTATGTGGCATGTGTTCTCTATTGATTTTCTGGATTGTATCCTAGGCATTTTTTGTCGACCACAACTCCCGAACCACCACTTTCATTGATCCTCGGCTTCCACTGCAGAGTAGTAGACCCACAAGTGCGCTGGTTCATCGGCAACACTTGACCAGGCAACGCAGCCACAGTGCGGGCGAGGTGAGTCTCATGCTTCACGGACCGACCTGCTGATTGATAGAAGCTACAGCAATGTGGTGGTTGGTGGAATCGAGTTGGCTTTTTGTTACTTTTTGTGCTTTGCTTTGTTTTTCTAGTTTGATTTAAAAGGAGGATCATTTGGAGGATGAAAAGCTTTAGAAAGTTGACAGGCTTCTCTAGAAATATGTATACCCTAAGTTATAAATTTAAAAGACAGGATATGAGAGGAAAGATTGAAGAATAGATGTTTTCATTAACTCAGAGAAAGTGCGAGAGAATTGATGATGCACTAAAATGTCATGAGAAGATGGTAATGAGCCTTTCTGCACACCCAAGGACATAAGAAGAAATGAATGCAACTTTTAGTGGGCTAAAACTTGATTGAATATAGGGAAGAATTTCCCAAGTAAGATTTGCTGGATTACATTGAAATATTCATCCAAGACTATGGAGTTGTGAAATCCTCACTAGTATTGTTTAAGATTATGATGTGTCTAACAAGGTTGATTTATGCACTAAACACCCAGAGAAAATGGGATGAACTAAGAATTACAGAAAACTTGGCTGTTTCTACAGAAAACTTGCAGTGGCCCATGGTAACCACTTGAGGGCCCTCCAATACCCTAACCCAAAACAATAAAACATCCTTTCTTGATTTACCTTTTTCTTTAGCAGGTTAAGCCCAAGGAATGTTTTAGGTTGAGTTAGTTTTCTTCTCCTTAGAATAGGCTTAGGCTTTGAGTGCTTATCATTGCTTAATGTACATTGTTTCTAAGTATTCCCTTAGATAAATAGAATTAAGATTCTTTTGCAGGATGCCTTTCATATCTAAGCACATATCACATTTTCAATATTGTAAATCAAATATTTTTGTAGTCTTTCTGAAAAGAAAAAATTATGAATGCAATAAATAACTGGATTTGATTCATCAAAATTGTGCTCTTGGAATTTCCCCTCATGATTTAAATGCCTCCTGTAATGCATCATGTGTTTACTGGTTGTTATGTGCAGGCACAGAAGAATTATACATGAGAAGCTCATATAAAAATGATATATAAATCTATTGCAGGATGAGGTATGCACAAAACTATTTATGTTTTATGAGTAGCTTATAAATCTCTACCTTGCTGTCATATAAACCATTAGTGGTGAGCTGGAAGACACTGAGAGCATTCATTTTAAAAGCAGAACAGACCTCTCACCTTTAGACCTTGTGTGCACTGTGTAGCATAAGTAGGACTCTGACTTATCACATGTCCCATGCACTTTAGCCATTACCTTATTGGGACTTTATAAGATGAAGCTGGCTGCTGGGTCAAATCAGGACTCTTCACGGGGAAATATACATGAGATTAATAGCCACACTTAACATTTCCTTTCAACCCCTCTCCTTCTGAACTTGAATTATTTTCATGGTCCAGTAGTAGCCTGCTGTGGGAGAGAGGCCCTAAGGAGTATGTTAAAATTTGAATGAAGATTTCTCTTCCTATTGATAGAAACTGAGCGGTGGACTAAAGATCGCACCATAGGACTCTGCATTCAGCCTCAGTGCTGTTGAACCTTTGCTGAGAAGGTGCTTTCTGATGTAGCAGTTGGAAGCCTGCACATCTTGAAGTGTTACTCATACTTAGCAGAGGAAGTGCCTCCTGCCTTATGGTCTGGTTTCAAAGCATGAGATCTTGGAGAAGACCTTTGCTGTCTGGGAAAATGAGACATGTGGCATTATGTTGACAGGCGGGAAATGTATACATTAGTGTATTGAAATGGTATATTCTCTGACTGATAGACAATGTGTAGTTAATGATGGAATCTCCATAGAGTGGCTGGTTCTATTCCTCAGAGCAAAAAACTCAGGAGAAGCATGGTGAGAAAACTTCTAGTTATACACACGAGTCTTTCCAGCCACTGCCCTGTACTCATTCAGCAAGTATCCCCATTAATAAAAATATTGGCATCTCTTCCATTCAACAAATTAACACCCAACATGCACTGCAGTGCAGAAACGTGGTGGTTGGCATCACGAGGAATACAAATAATATTTGTTGTTTTCATTCTTAATTAGGAGAGAAAATATAAAATCATCATACAAATGAATAAAAAAAATTTATAAAGCTTTTTTTTAGTAGTTGGGAAAGAAAACTGTATTTTAATAACCCCTTTAGAAAATTGTGGATATTTTTCATTTTGAAATTTCTTTCCAGCTCTTTCTGAGGTATAACTGATAAATAATATAAGCTGTTAATAATGGCAACTGCTTTGGAAATCTACATCAAATCCTGTGGGAACTCAGAGAAGGCTTCATTTAACTTCAGCTTGAAGGGAAGGGAAGGCTTCATCAAGGAGGGACTGTTTGACCTATACTTTGAAGCATGAGTGAGAACATTCTTGAAGGATAAGCAAACAGTGGAGGGTGGAGAGGCTGTTTGTAGGGTGAGGACCTTCAGAAAAATCCTCAGCAAACATCAGACCATTGCAATATGATAAAATGGTTGTGAAGGTTCTAGTGGATGGAAGTAGAAGCTCCATTTCAGAAGTACTAGTTTATAAATCCATTGTGTTATCTGTCTCTTGTTATCTTATTCTTTCATATTACTGTTCTACTGATGTCTTAAAAGATTTCTGTAATATGGAGGAAATGCCAGAGTTTTCTGGCAATGATATGAATGGGTATTTTTGGTCACCTACTTGTATGTATGACTTTGTAAATCTATAGCAAGTACAATAAATAATTCAGGTTAGAACAATCCTATTTAGCTTCTCCACACCTGCCACTGTTAGCTCCGTGGTGTGGGAGGCTCAAACCTGAAAGAGCTGTTATGCCAGGTGCTCTAATAGGTATGTGAAATTGCTGCTAAGGAGATAATACACTAACTTGGAACCCCACAGGAAGAGTGCTGCTATTGGTTTCCTCCTCTGCTGAGACAGGGAATTCCCTGGCCTGCTGTAGCCAAAAATCCTGGCACTGCTCCAATCCACTGTGTACCTTCCAGTTCTTCCCTTTGATTGTGTTGTTGCAGGTTTTATTTCTGTCAATGTAGAAGTTATTCCTGATTGACAAGTCTGCTATTGAGGTGCTGTAGCCCCAGTAATTACAAGTACATTGAACTGCTTCTGTGCTACTTGGAAATATTCACTGCCTAAAAAGAACAATTAAAATAAAATAACAAAAAGTACTCACTGTCTCAGCTCCTTTCAAGGATGTGGATACCTTAACCTTTCTCCCTTTCAGCCACTAGAGCAGGGCTTTGGGGGCCAAGGGTCCTATGTCAGCTCCACAGGGGCATCTGTTCTGATCGGCTGGTACTTTGCCATGTTCATTGTTAAATATTTTGAACAACTTGGTTTGGGATGCTGACACAAAGTCCTCTAGCTCCTGATGCAGAATATAAATGATGCTTGCATTTACAGGTAGGAGAAGATTCTCGGCATGCAGGACCACCAGTTCTCCCCAGGCCATCCAGTACATTCAATACAGTCAGTAGGCCACAGTACCAGGACATGGTTCCAGTGGGTATGTCACCCCTTTCCAGAAATCCCTCTGTGCTTTCGTGTCATTGTAGACCATGCATATCATGTTTACACTTCCCCATCTCAGCCTGCTACTTTCTGCCTTGTATTCAGAAACGACTGTATGAAGAAATTTATAATTAAATCTTAGAGACTTGAATCTCAAATGGCTTTTGTATTTTAAAACCCTATAGGATGAGATTTTTAAGAAAAAATAATCTACCTTTTCTAAGTAGAAGCCTTAGGTTGTTGAAGTTAAGGGAAAATAATTTTTAAGGTACTCTATTTTGCAATCATAAATTAAGCATGAGGACAAGCATACACTTAGGGTGTATTTAAGGCTTGAAACAGAATACATGGTGTGTGAATCTGTAGTCACCTCACAAAGTAATCAAGTAAAGATAGCACATTCTTAAGGGGATTTTGTAGCAAATAGAAGGCAGCAAGAACCTTCAAAATAGTAAATTAAAAATAAATGAATGTGGGCATCTAGGCCTAAAAAATAACTTGAGTTTTAAAATGATGAAGTTGAAATAGATCTGTGGTTTTCAAATCTGGTGCCCGTATGGCAAGTGGAGTGGATAGACCAAGGGAAGATCATATAGGCTCCCTTTTCCAACATCTTAAATTAGAGCAGTTCTCCATTGTCTGTTTTTATATTTAAATTTTTACTTAAAAAAAAAAAAAGAAACTCCACTATATAGTCAAATGCAGTGTAATACCACTGACCTAGAGATATTTGACAACCACTGGATAAGAAGAAAACTAGGGTCAAGTCTGTCTACATTTAATTATAATGATATTAAACACCACACATAGAATTTTTAAGTGCTATGAAATTGTTGCTGAAAAAGTTATCTAGTTTCTAATTTTGTATGGAATATAAAAATCAATAAATTATAAAAAGGCTTTTTAGTTCATATATAATTAAATGTATATTTAGGGACATTTTGAATCAATACTGGGCTTCTATTTTAGGAGATAGCATTTAAAATTTTTGTATTCATACTCAATTAAAATATGTATGCACGGGCAGCATAATACAGCATAAAATTTCAGATGGCAGATGTCGACAGATTTATGCTTCTTTTGTTTAATAATTTGTTAGTTTTTTTTTTAAGGCATGTATCTTTATCATGTGTATAAACACAAAAGTGTTGACTTGGCCAGGAACTCTCATGTTTGAGAATCGACTCTGTTCTATGAATTTAAATATATTTATGCTTTTCCAACATCTTAAATTAGAGCAGTTCTCCATTGTCTATTTCTATTAACAGAGCCCTTAATCTATTTTAATTAATTGTTTTTAAATTTCTTCAGCCAGCCTTGATTTGGAACATAAATTTTTTAAGCATGTTTTGTTCATGGGTGATGATGATGATTGTGTTTGTAGCTGTCCATATAGTTGTTTTGGTAAAGAGCAATTTGTGGCTTAATAGCATTTATTTCCACCTAGAGTTTGGGAATGATTTGTCCTCTGCATTTTGATTGTAGCTTTTTGCAACTTTTGTATTTGGGGAACTCTGATTCTGCCTCTTTACCTCTCTGGCTGGCTAATATTTAACCAGAAAATGATTTTTCATTTATGACTGTTGTCATTTCTGTGAGGTTGATTTTGGTAAACTTAAAATGATCATTATCTAGAATCTTGGTAAATTAACCTTGTCATTTGATAATAAATATGGTTCATATTAAGTTTAATAAGAGTTGAAATGAGTTTAATAGGAATACTTAAGTAAGCCACACACATCAGATATAAGGCATGATCATATAATAGGCTGGACACACACTGGAATGTCAGCCTCTGTGATAGAAGTGACAGTATAGCTCCAAACTGTGCATCTGAATGCCAGAAATATTAACTGTAATAACAGTTGGGTTTTATGTATGTAAAACCAATGATAAATTTTCTTTAAAAAAATTGTTGTCTTTTCTGATTTTTTTTCAGCTTACAATGACAAGATTGTTGCATTTCTGCGTCAACCCAACATCTTTGAAATTCTACAGGAGCGTCAACCTGATCTTACCAGGAATCACTCACTCAGGTAACCATAACCTTGGTATTTGGTTCAAGTTGCATAAGCCCCAACCATTAAATCTTGGTAACACTTGGAAATTCACTTTCTGTAATTCTTTATGAAGGCATCTTCTATGTCATCAACGCGAGCTCACTGCAGTTCTGGCATCTATGATGTATAAAAGTTGAATGAGATTAACTAAACAATTTAGCACTCTCTTTTAAGAGAAAAAATATGAAAAAGGAAGAAAAATTAACAGCCAAGAATCATCCTCAATATGCAGATAATAAAAAAAAACAATAAGACACTAATCTTTTCTAGTGTAGCTTGAATAAATAAAATAATTATTTATGGAATTGAGATGTGTAGAATCTTAGGCTTGTTATTCACATTTTTCCATAATAAAAACACAATAGAACCCAAGAAGGGAGTCTGATTCTTTGTGCTGTCCAGCATTCTCCCTGCATGAACCCTCTCTTTTAAATAGCTCGTTAGTGCTTCCAGCCTACTTTGACTTTCCTGAATACATGCTGTTCCTCTTCCCTGGCAAGCTTTTCTCTTCTTAGTCTGGCAAGAAAGATCTCTTTTTCAAAGCCCAGGACAAGTACTCTTTCCTTAAAACATTTCAGCTACACTGTGGAGTCTCAGTCTCATGATCTAGCCTAGAATTTCTCAGTATCAGTGGAGCTAGAAAAGGGGGAATTATTATTACATAACCCAAGGCCCTACATGCCACTTTTGCAGATACTAATTTGGTGATTTATCATGTAAGGTACCATTTTTTTTCCTTTGTACTCTTTTGGCTTTTTGACTTCTGTGCTTTAGTTTGATTTTTGAAGTTCTTAAAACTTTATTCTCTAGTTAGATTATAAGATCCTTGCAAAGAAGGATCTTATGAGACTTATTATTTCTCCTCCTCACTACTCAAACATCTAAAATAGCACTTTGCGGCTCAGCGGTTGGACACTTGCCTCACTTGTGTGGGGCGCTGGGTTTGATCCTCAGCACCACATGGAAGAAATAAAGGTATTGTGTTTATCTACAACTAAAAATTTTTTTAAAAAATTTTAAAAAATAGCACTTTGCATAGTATATTTGTTAATTTGAAAATAAATTATCAGCCAAATGTGGTGGCGCATGCCTGTAATCCCAGTGGCTAGGGAGGCTGAGGCAGGAGGATCCTGAGTTCAAAGTCAGCCTCAGCAAAAGCGAGGTGCTAAGCAACTCAGTGAGACCTGTCTCTAAATAAAATACAAAATAGGGCCGGGGATGTAGCTCAGTGGGCGAGTGCCCCTGAGTTCAATACCCGCTTCCCAAAACTGAGACTAGGTTTCTACTGTATTTTAAAAGTTGTTATTACTTTTAAAGTTCTAAAGGCTACAACTACAGAACATTTCAATTATGACCTTACAAATGTTGCTTATGTGGAAAATTCGGTTTTACACAATTAACATAAATCTTAAGATTTAGTCCTTTCCTCAACACAAGCATGCTATTCTCAGTCACACACACAAAAAAGATGCCAAAATTATACAAGTGTAGATTTGGTGTGTTTGTTGTGTTTGTTTATTATGGCATCCACTCAGTAATCCATGATCCACAGAATCCCACATAAGACATTTTAGTTAATAAGGTTGCAGAAATGAGCTCCTCAATGGTCTAAGTAAAGATCTTAGTGATTCTGGACTTCAAATCAAAGCAAATAGACAAGCTAAATTCCTCCTCTTTTGCTAGCTAAAGATAAAGCAAATGCTATTTTCTCTAATTTCTACCTCTAGCACAGGTCCACACAGTCATGCTTGTATGTACACACACACACACACACACACACAGATTTAGTTCATGTCTCTTCCTCTGGAAATACCCCAATCCCCACATAAGACAAAGAGGAGGAGGAGAAAACTCAAGTTTTTTACTTTCTCTGCACTTCACATTAGTATTTAAAATAACTGATGTATCTTTAAATTTCCCCCATGGGAGAGGTTAGATGATTTAATCTAACTGAATAGAGCATTTATCATTATTCTTTAATGACTTGACAGAATCTTAACAGACCTCAACAGAAGCGAAAGCCACAGTCTCCAAATGGTAACTTCTCAGTTTTATTTTTATTTTCTTTTTACTTTTTTAGCTTAAGTCTCTAATCTTCTGAAGATTGCTGAAGATTTTATATTTGAATGACACCCAGGGTCCTCAGTTAAGCATAATTTTCTTCTAACATAGATCTCACTTTATAATCCCTTACTAAGAAATTATCTGATAGGCTTTGGAATATATTTCTATTTATACTTATTAAATGTGACCATGGAGAACGTATATAGTCAGGACAAGTACAAGGTAACAGGAACTTAAATGAATGAGCTAATGCCAGAGTGTGTGTCACATTGTACTTTCATTTTCCAAAAAGTTTTTGTAGTTAAGCACTTTGCTTTGTCATAATGACATAAAGGGGAAGTTTGTATATTTGAAAGAACGTTCTGTTTCATGTAGTTAGAAACTGCATTGTAAGGATCATTACCATAAGGGGCAGGAATGCAACACAGCAGGAGTTTAATCTCATATTTCGGTGATATTTTGATTAACAGATTGTATTAACTTTCTGTCACTATAACAAAATACTTGAAGTAATTAACTTATAAAGAGAAGAGGTTTGTTATCATTCATGGTTTTAGAGTCTTTAGTCCATGATTAGGAGGACCTGTTGACTTTAGGCCTTTGGTGGACATGCCAGATGGCAGTGGTGGGGAGCATATATTGTAGCAAAAGTGCTCACCTTCTGGCAAGGAGACAAAAGAGAGAGGAAGGGGCCACGGTCCCACAATCCCCTTCTGATGCACAACCCCAGTGGCCTCAGGACCTCCCATAAGGTACCTCTTCGTAGAGGACCACAGTACCTCTCAATAGCACCTTCCTGAAGACCATTCCTTTAATGCATAGTCCTTTGATGGACCCTTAGACTATAGCATAGATTTATGTGTGGAATACAGCCACTGGGTAATGTATATCTCACAGGTGATTATGGATCATGTGCTCATGCCTTAAGCAAAGATTACCAACACCAACAGAGTTTTCTATGCATTCTTCCTCATCTGTGGCATATCCACTTAAAAGAAATAATAACCCTTCATATTCCGTCCATAAAATAATGAGGAAATAAGGGGCAGCCTTGGAGATTGAAGTAGGTATGCCTTCTTATTGTGTATTTTTCTTCTTTTGTGTGTGATTCTCCCTAAAACAGAAAATAGCAAGCTGTTTGTTAGTTTGTATACATATATAGCTTCCTCTTCCTTGAGACTTCACTTGGGTATTTTTTCCCATAGAATGGCTGTGGGTTTCCATGCAATAGAATATGGCTTTTACTTTCAACTGCTATATTGAACACTCCTCTGTCATACAAATGTGAATGGTACCAAGTTGTTGTTCCTTTGTACACCCCCATTTTTTTCTTAATTGTGAAAGGGATTTGTTTACTCAATTAGCAAAATCAGGATCTGAATTTGCTACCACCTCTGTCAAATGGGAAATATCCTCCTTGGACTGTCATATCCTACTACTGGTTCTCATGGGTAGACAGTAATCATATCAACATGCTTGTATGCTATGTCATGAAAACAAGAGATAAAGTAAAAAGTTCCACTATTGTATCCAAATAAAATATATTCAGTTAAAAAAAAACTTTTAATATTTTATAGGTGAATATTATGCATAAAACTTAGTAAAATTTTTGGTTTTTGTGTTTGTACAATATTCTGTTATGATAAAGGATCTAAATGTCATAACTTTGAGTTAAGAATCAAGAAGTTCCCCTCTTAATGTGGTTATTAGATCTAATCACTAAATCTACGCCCTACCAGTCTTGCTCTCCCTAGAAATCAGTGATAATTATTTTGGGCATCAGGATGATTTCTTCTTGAGTGCTTCCTATAGAAATTTCCTTGCCACAAGCATGTGATCTGTGCTGGGCATGATGCTGTACATCTATAATCCAAGCAGCTCCAGAGGTTGAGGCAGGAGGATTGCAAGTTCAAAGCCAGCCTCAGCAACTTAGTCAGGCCCTAAGCAACTTAGTGAAATCCTGTCTCAAAATAAAAAAAAATAAAAAGGGCTGGGGATGTGACTCAGTGGTTAAGTGCTGCTAAGTTCAATCCCTGGTACAAAACCAAAAATGTGATCTGTGATATTTTTGTTCATTCTAGGTAAATCAGGCCATTTCATATCTTAAGTTATTAATAAATCAGAAAATTGGAAGTCCCAAAAATCCTAAGCTAGAAAAGAAAAGGCGAATGTATATGTGTCTCTGGATTCCCTAGACTGGAGCTAAACTTAGACTCTGACCTCTGTGTTCCTTCCCATCACCCCATTTTTAGAGCCCTGCATGTTATAGTTTAATTTTACTCTTTATTTTTCTCCATTTTGAAATTATTAAACAACACAGAATCTTATGGAATTAAAAAGATAAGGTTTCCAAAAGCTGATTTATATAAAACAAACCCCAGTTTTCAAAGTATCTAACCCATTTCTTAAGTAGAGAAATTATAGCAAGTGAATTTTTCTACACTTATGATTGGGCTGAAATATTAATCTTGGTTAACATCTGAACTCTTTGTTCTAAGCAGCCTGAATTTATCTCTGCTAGTCCTGATGTGTTTTCTTGCTTGGACCTGCCTAGTTCTGTCTTTGAGTCCTCTTCTAATTTGTTTACTGCTCACTCAGATGGCTAGACCAACATGACAATCTTCTGTTTTTATTGTATGAAATTTAAATCTAGAATAGAACTGTTGTTTTCCTAAGCTGTGGACCATTTGCTTAGGGATAATTGTTAAATTTTTAAAATACCCAATTAAAATAATTTTTGGACACCACGTAGTAATGATCATTGTGAATTCCTGCTAAAAGTCTCTCACTAGAGACCGGAAGTTCTGGCTCTTAGAAAGTTGCAAGGAATTTATCTTAAGAGTTCAGATTTAGGGGTCAGACAGTCCTAGGTTAGAATTCTGGCTCTGCAGTTTGCTCATCATTCAAAGGTGATGTTGAATGAGGCATTTAACAACTCCCTAACTTGTTACCCTAAAAATGGGCCTGGGGATTTCTAACTTGCAATGTTCTTTTAAAGATTAAATGAGATAATTAATACTTGGTATTCATCAGTATTCATAGTACTTGGTTACTATGTAAGCATAGTAAGCATATAATGAATTGAAATTCATATGTTAGTAATCTGCATTTAACTTTTTGATTGTATCACAAGGGCTCAATTTAAAGTAATTTGCCACTGAACCTTGTCTGATTCTCAAAACCACCAGCCTTGAGACTGAGCATCCCTATAAATGTCACTATGTTTCTGTGCATATAATTGAAATGCAGCTGGGATCTCCTTAGTTCTGTGATTAACTTCTGGGTAGGTGACTTTCTAGTTCTGTTTTCAGAGTTCCACTTAGAGAGCTTATCTCTAAAATCTTTTACACATATACAATGAAACCAGCCTTGATTGCTGCATGCTTAGAGGGCTACACAAGAATCTGAAGAAATTAATGAGGACCACAGTATCATGACAATATCATTAACATAACAGGTCAAAGCCAGCCAAAGGTATGTTAAAATATTTTCATAAGCAGTCATTTTCTTGTAGGTCTAGTGAAAGGTTTGGGAATTTGTTTCCTATGACAGTAAGAAACAGATCCTTAGAACCATTCACCTATTTTATACTTCTGTAAAAAGAATAACTCTACCCATGTTTTTATTTTTTATAAGAATGAACTAGTTTGGTTTTTTTTGTTAAATATTTTTTAGTTGTATGCAATATCTTTTATTATTTATTTTTATGTGGTGCTGAGGGTCGAACCCGGTGACTTATGCATGCGAGGCAAGTGCTCTACCACTGAGCCACCGCCCCAGCCCTCTACCCATGTTTTATCAGTCATTTTCTTGTAGGTCTAGTGAAAGGTTTGGGAATTTGTTTCCTATGACAGTAAGAAACAGATCCTTAGAACCATTCACCTATTTTATACTTCTGTAAAAAGAATAACTCTACCCATGTTTTATTTAAATGTATATTCTAATTTATAGATGTTTCTAGGCTTTTGACATATACATATTCTAATTTTTGTATTTTCTATACATTTTCTATCTCATGACTCTTAACTTTAAAACAAGTATACAATCACCTCAGATAAAAGACCCAAAATAAGAACTCTATTAGCCAAAATTAGTTTAGATTTTTTTTAGAGTATCACAACCAGATATTTATTAAATCATTTTCCTATAAATAGAGTTTCTTCATTTAGTCTTGAAGGATTCCACAAATTACAAATATGTTCACCCACGAGATATTTCTCCAAAACATTGTGTTTTCATGCTAATAAATGGTTCAATTAGGGATTTTCAAATTTGTTTTCTTAAATTATGAATGGCCCTGTTTCAGGTATATCTGTTTCACTGTGGATTTTTGCTATATTCTATTGCATTTATCAAGAAAATAGTTCAGTAAAATGTCTTCCTTCAGTAGCTCATCAGCCATGAACCATCTGTGAACTAAAGCAAAATATCAGTATACTGAATTCAACCTCAAAGCTTTTCCCAAATCCAAAAGGATAATAAAACCATTTTAAAAATCAGAGAAAAATTATCATTTTGTGATAAGCACAAAATGGTTTCTAGTGAAATCTGCTTCTTATATAAATTGGTCACAGTTATTAATGAATCAGAAGCATTTTAAAATAAAATAAGCAGATTGTTTTATTAATCTGCTTGTTATATTATTATTATAATATAATCTCTGTTAATCATGTATTTTTCTCTATTTAAATCAGTGGATTTAAATATTAATGCAAATTATTTTCAGAAAATAATTAACTTCAAATAACCATTGCTAAAATCAAAATTACCTTGTTTGATATTCAGTGTCCTACATACAAATGGCTTTTACTGACATATCCCATTGAATAATTTCTTAGTGGAGAGATTACATTTTACCAAAGACAATCTTGTGGAACCATGAGAGCATCCTATCTATCTGACTTTTATAATTTATGATAGAAATAGTGTAATGGTACCATCTTCAGTTAAAATGTTCCAAAATATGTTGGGTTTTTCTACCAAATACATTGTTATATACTTAACATTCCAAATCATATGCCATGAAGTCAGGGTCTACATCTTACTCATCTTTTTAATCCTTATAGGACCTCATGTCTTACATTGCATAGAATGGATGTTTGATACCCATTTATTAAATCTATCAATTGCGTAGACCATATATTTGGAACTTAATGATACTTCCTGAAATTTTATGTTAAGAGATAAATAGCTATATTTCCATTAGATTAATATGAAGATTCATCTTTTTATTACAATAATTTGTCTATTTTTATGTATTCTAATGTGTCATTTTAGATCTTAGAAAATAAGAGCTTAGCAATTATTTTGATAATGGCTAGATTTCCTTAGCATATAGGATTATTCTTGAAGTTTGAGATGAAATTTTGAATTATGTTATCAACTTTTAAAATTACATTGAGATTTTGATTGGAATTACACTTTATTTCTAAGTGATTTATATACAATTAAAATATATGCAGTTATCCATGTTTTCATTTCATATCTATTTTTTTTCATTTCTTGTAATAAAAATTTCCTGTTCTCTTTATATAGAGAACTGGATTTTTCTCTTTAGGCTTTCCTGAAGTATTTTATGTCTTTGTTTCTGTTGTGGTAGATTTTTTTGGTCTTCTAAATTGTAAGTGCCAAAATATGGGAAACTACTAGTTTTTGTGGAGTGTTTTTCTGAAATTGGTACTTCTCATTATTTTCCCTTTACCATGGCATTTTATATCATTTTGGGAAAATACCACTATCCTCACCTCTCCCTTTTCATGCTGTTTAACTTGCTTGTCCATTCTGAGTGCTTCATAGTAACCATTTTTGTAGGGTTTTTTTGTATGTTTATTTTTAAAAAAACAAAATTACATGGAATTATAATATAGCTTCAATTCTCGAATATATTTTTATTAAAATACTTGTTATCAACTGAATAAAATATTATAATTCAAGCCGAGCACTGTGGTGCAAGCCTGTAATTCCAGCACTTAGGGAGGCTGAGACAGGAGAATCGCGAGTTCAAAGCCAGCCTCAGCAATGGTGAGGTGCTAAGCAACTCAGTGAGACCCTGTCTCTACATAAAACACAAAATAGGGCTGGGGATGTGTTTCAGTGGTTGAGTGCCCCTGAGTTCAATCTCCAGTACCAAAAAAAAAAATTATAATTAATAATAAAATATAAACTACTAGTTATGCATCCTGTATATCCTAGATATTAATTCCTTAAGATAGGCTTAGAGTTTAAGCTGTTTAGGCCTTAAGAAAGATGTATTATAACTAAGTGCTTTTGTGTATAATAATGAAACTTTTTTTCCCCAGTATTGGAGATTAAATCCAGAGGCACTTTATCACTGAGCTACATCCCCAGTCTTTAGGGAAAAAAGTTTGTTTTATATTTTGAGAGAGAGTCTTCCTATTTCCCAGGCTAGCCTAGAACTTGTGATCCTTCTGTGTCAGTTCTCAAGTAGCTGGGATTACAGGTATGTGCTGCTGTACCAGGCATAACAAAACTTCTTTTACAAAGTCCAAAAGTGTTTTGCTTCACAATAGTTTCTCCCTTAAGAGTGGATGCATGAAACCACACATATAATTGAACTCTATACACTGTATTTTTTCATATATATATATATGCATAGCTACGGAAAAGTTTAATTTATAAATTAGGCACAGTAAGAAGTTAATAATAGCATCATAAAATAGAGAAATGGAAAAATTATAACCATATGCTGCAATAAAAGTTATTTAAAATGTAGGAATGTTTTATTTCTGGAATTTTCCACTCAATGTTTTTGGACTGTGGTTGGCCACAGGTAACTAAAACTGCAGAAGGTGGAATCATGGCTAAGGGGAACCACTGTGTATGGAATTTTCCTTTTTGAGAATCATAGTTCCCACCATCTTTGGAATTATGAGGAATGTAAACCCTTCATATGGATTATCTCTGGGCTTCTCGTAGCATTGTTCCATGTTTTATGGAGAAGCCACTGTCTTATCTACTATATATCATGGAAGTACTCAATAAATATTTGTGGAATGAACTGCATAATTAGAATGGCTTTCCCATAACAAAGAGAAAAAAAGAGTAGGTCATCAGAAATCTAGCTTGACTGTTTTCAATAGGTTTTACTGTCTGTAGAGAAAAGAATATAAACACTTAGGAGGCCTACCTAATAATATACTCAATAGTTAAAAATGTCTGAGAGCTTACAATATAATAGGCTCTATGCTAAATAGTTTATTTCCATTCTGTAATTATGCTTATTTTATAATAAAAAAGCAAGGAAAAAGAGCTAATTTTTAGTTCTAGAGATAAAATTCATTTCACTTCTGTGCCTCCATAAGAGTCACATGACAAGATGGACCAACACCTCCAAATCTAACCTATGGAATGGAAGGTAGAAGGAAAAGCTGACCTTTCTACTACTTTGCTCTATCTGGGAAATCAGACAACGCCCTGTGACTCTAATAGGGTCAATGCTATTTTTCCTTTTTTGTCAGTATATCTTGGGGAAGTCAAGGGCACTTCTCTAAAATTACCCTTAGGCAGTTTTAAAAACATATGTACCGGTGACTGTGTTACTGAACTGTATCTGCAGGAACCCAAGTGTGCAGAGTCTGCAGTCCAGAGAGTTTTGAGGTTTAGAGCTCGGCTGCTCCTGATTGTTTCTAAACACGTGCCCTCCTCTAACTTCACCAAAATGTTGGTTGGCTTCAGTGAGAATATTTTCTGTGGGAATTTTAGTCTTGAGACTTTGTTGTCCTCAGATGATCTTCTGCCAGAGTTGATCTTCTGGGGGTGATCCTATACACTGGAGGAAGTGGTTATGAAGGCCTAAACATTGTGATTCTGAGACAGCACTATCTGGCCATTAGGGCTGAAGTTGTCACTACAGAGCTTAGCATTTTGACTAAACAGTTGTGGGTTTCCTACTAAGAAATTATCCTCTTTTTAAATAAATAAATAAATAATAAACCCCCTCTTTACCTGTCTTTGCAGTTTCCCCAGTGGATTCTGGTTTAGTACATAATCTGACGTCAGCTTTCTGATTCTTTCTTTTATTTCCCTGCTGCAGCAAAACATGATAGCGAGATTGTTTATTCCAAACACAAGTTTTTGGAAGGCAAATATGTTATTTTGGCATTAGCTGCTCATGTGCCTGGTTTATATCTTATGGAGGACTCATGGTGTGCATAACCTGGAGCTAGGTACCTGGAGAGCACAAAGATGGAGGAGAAGGGACTTTTGCTCTGAGAAACATTTCTAAAAGAACTTATAATCTTCATTATAAATCACCAAGAATTCATAGAATTTCTTCTTGCCACAGAGTCCCTAACTCTATATATAAACAAAATAAACTTGAATAAATAGATGTATTAAAGTAATATTCAGACATCCCCCTAATCACTGTCAAATGTATTTTTAGCAATAACTCTCAAACCAATTATGTAAATTTCAAACACTCAGTGGACTCAGAAATTCATTGGATTCAAATAGGTTATTTTCCATCTAAAAGGAAAAGAAATGTTACAGAACTATCAAGTAGAATTTCCCTTGTTTATTTTAAAAGAAATTTAAATGTGTACAAATGTAACTTATGGGCAAACTTCTTATGCTTATGTTTTTTATAGACTATAAACCAAAATATAAATTAAGTAAAAATTTAAGAAAATTAGTAACATTTGAACAAATGCATAATGTGAGAAGATTTTTTTCTTCCAGAAACCAAATCATCAATGTTGAGACCATCGTCAGTTGGAAAAATACATTTGTGCTTTTTCTACTTGATAGTTCTTGTGTTTAACTTGATTCTTCTGGTTTTACTTCTACTAGTCTTTCATGTGTATCCTTAGCATTATCACGGTAATTATTTTTCCTTCTTAACAAAAAATATTTATTTTTTTTATTTTTTTGGCACCAGGGATTGAACTCAGGGACACTCAAACACTGAGCCACACCCTCAGCCTTATTTTGTGTTTTATTTAGAGACAGGGTCTCACTGAGTTGCTTGGTGCCTCACTGTTGCTGAGGCTGGCTTTGAACTCGTGATTCTCTTGTCTCAAAGTGCTGGGATTACAGGTGTGTGCCACCCCACCTAGCTCAAAAAAAGTGTTTATAACTACTGATTCATTGTTTTATTAAGCCAATTTATTTAATTATATATCCCCAGATAAAATACCGAAGAAATATATCACTGAATGCACCCTAGGATAAGTGGATCCTACCACCCACAACTTTTCTATTTGCAAACTACTGTAAAGCTTTTGTTCTTAGAATAAACTGTGACATCTTTGATGCATTATTTAGCATAAATACATAATTTACTTTTAAAATCCATCTCTTCTATTTTCTTTCTAGCCCATGGCAACTTGCATGACTTAGCCTCACTTGATCATTTTCCTGATGCAAATTAATGCTGCAAGAGAAAAGTTTTGTCTTTGTAATTGGTAAGAGAATTGTGCATGAGCAGCTGCACAATGGGCTGTCATATTTAACAACAAGGCCCTACTGACCTAAGGGCAGCCAGTCCTGCTCACCAGCACTTTAAAAGTTCATCTCTGATTGTTTGACACCAAGTGCCTTGTAACTGCAGACATGGGTCTGCAGACATTCAGTCGTGAATGTCATCCTTATTATCTGAAATATGCTTCTATCATTTTAGCCAATTTGATCACCAAAGTGAAAATACAAAATTTAAAAATTCTTGCAGAACTCCAGATCATGTGTACAGATTTCTAGGAGACAAGGACACCAGTCTGAGAAACACTAGTCCAGAATATTAGGCAAGTATCTGATAACCAAGGAACAGTTCCTTTTTCATTCTCAGAAAAGTGGTGACGTTTCTGAGATGTCTGATGACTTCTCTCTCTCCTTCAGCTTTGTTCTGCTCTTGACCAGAGTTAACCAATATCTTGCTTCTACATAAAAGGACTTTATAAAGGACTGTCTAGACTAGGTGCAGGTATAAGGCCAAAACAGTGTGAACAGAACAGTTGACATAATTTCATACAATGCCAGAATTGGCATTGACTTTCTCTCTTCTGCTGCACCATAAGCTCCTTGACAAGTGACTCTGTCCTACTCCCTTTGGGATTCCCAGCATGTGGGACCATGCCTGGCAAACAGTAGGTGCTCTGGAAATGTTTGCTGTAAGAACACATGAATATTCGCAGAAGAAAGGACTTGGTACATCAGATGACACGTTCCGGTGTCTGCTCCTGGAAGCATATGACCCATAGCTTGTCATATGAGTCAGATTAGCTGGCCTGGTCGGAAACTAGTCTCTGCCTGTCTCTGGTATATTCTTGCCTGAAAAATCAGACTAGTTGCCTACTGCCTAGTGGTTAATATCTGGCAAGTGATGAAATGTTTCCCAATTGACATACTTCCTCAGGTGCCTTCCCCCTTTCCATTCTCATCTTATCATCCCTATGACTCAGATGAGCTGTGTGGTTTTCTTATTCACAGGAAACTTATAGGCCACAGTCCAGAACATGGGCTCTTTATCATCACTCAACCCCATTTATACAGCTCTAGTTAAGTCAGGATGAATGCTCTGGCTGTTTGGCTTTTGGTTTGTTCTATTTGCCAGGCTTTATTGTAATGATAGGCCAAGAAGATAAACTGTGTATTTGTTGGAGATAACTTTTGATTCTTCAAGATCAAAGCATACTGTTATTGACCCTTATACAAGTACTGCTTTTTGGTTAAGTAATTATTCATTTTTTTTCCAAGATAATTATTTTTCTAACTTAGCTTTTTTGAGTCAGTGTTTAGATTTCTTATCAGAAAACCATTTGTCAGATAATGGGCATAGGTTTCCATATGTGCTCCAGACCACTTGAGGGAAAATGTCCTTCATGGTTTAAGCCTTCATGTTAAAGTAACCTCAGCTGGGAGGCTGCACTTCTGAACAGTTTTTTGCTTTCTTTCTTTCTTTTTTAATTTTTGTACCAGGCATGTTTAACCACTGAGCTATATGCCCAGCTCTTTAAAAAATTTCTTGAGAAGTTGCTTAGGGTCTCACTAAGTTGCTTAGAGGCTAACTAAATTGCTGAGGCTGGCTTTGAACTTGTGATCCTCCTGCCTCGGCCTCCTAAACCACTGGGATTACAGGCATGCACCACCATGCCTGGTATGAGCAGTTATCTTATGCACCTCTCTACCACTCATTTCTTCAGAATCTTTTTTTTTAAAAAAAATGGTAATTACTGGCAATAAAGGACAGAAAAGAAAATTTGGTAATACTAAAGATTAGATGCTCTATATATTAACATATTATGTAAAATGGATCTAGACAGAAGAAATGAAGAACTAAACTCTGGATTACACTTCGTAATCTGTGTGCCTAAGGGCAAATTGGTTTTGATATATTGGGAAATTTCTCATCTGAATAATGAAGCCTTTGCTGTTCACCTCATTGCCTTCAAGTCTGTAGGCAATCTTAAGAAAATTCGGAACTTGGAAACCTACACTGCATTCTAACTTTATAAAAATATCAAGTAGAAAAATAAGATGCTCTATGGATAAAAACATCTAAATAAATGCTTATATCAGAGACTGACTTTTCATTTTGTAGTACAGTAATCAAAATAGATTATCCTTAATTCTCAAAGTAAAATTGCATATTTTCTTGGCCTCTCTGTTCCAATCAAATTCAATAGTTTTGGTACCATAGTTTGTTTTTATTTTTTCCCCCATCTTACAAAAGTAAACTTGGCATGCTTTGAAATAGCATTAGGTAAACGAGGGGAAACAACTAGGAGAATTTTTTAAATTAAAATTGTATTCATATAACAAGTTGAAAACTGTAGCATGAAAATGACTCATGAAACAAATAAACAAAAAATAGAACTGTCACATGTATCCACAATAAAATAGTACTTCAAATAACTCACACCATTGAGTTTGATATGTACAGGTATATTATATATGTTTGCCCGAATATGGAAAAAATCTGTTTCCTCAACTGTAGTAACTAAGACTTTGTTTTTCACTGATTTAACAAAGCCATATGCTTTTATATTGAAGTTATAATGCATAGATACTATCTACTTCCAGGTAGTAATGAGCTTATCACACTTAACTTGATAGTCTACCCTTAGAATAGATGAATGTCCTCATACAATCCCTTTTTGAGATAGCAGAGGATGAATGTGAATGGTTACTTATAGAAGAGCAGATCAGCCTAAAACTATTGCTTAGATTCACACTCGCAAAGGCCTTCACTCACAGCAAAGACTGTTTTTAATGACTTGGGTGGTCCTCAGTAAGCAAAATGTTCACAGCAACAACATAATCCCTTGTCTCACACCCACCCATGTTAGAACTGGGAGATGCTGATGATCGCAAGGTCCTTCTTGGGATATGTATTCCTGGGGGATTGCACAGTAACTGCCACAAAATAGGTACCAAAATGTGCTATGACCATTATTAAAAAATGTTCACCACTGAGTTACATCCGAAAAGCCTACCACATATATTCTGAGCTTTTTTTTTTTCCCATCTGAACAGGGAGAAGATCCAGTTTATCCGAACTGAAGGGACCCCAGGATTGGTGCGCCTTTCTAGTGATGCAGACCTTGTTATGTTGCTGAGGTATGTAACACGGTAAAGTAGAAATTCTCCTGATAGATGCTGCGAAGCATTTTAGAAAATAACATGCTAACATTGGTAGCCTAAACATGTCTTCTTTCTCCTTAAAGACTTCAGGAAATACATTGAAGATTTAGGATTCTACTTTGCTAATAATTCATTTCAGATTGCATTTGTTATCTCAGAGATCTGCTTAATTTTGGTTTTTACCCTGCTGGAAAATAGATGTGGTATTAGAGAAGGAAAAGGCTGTAGAGATGAATGAATATGATGTCCTAGTCAGAATGGAACAGAAGAGTAACCAAAGGTGAACTGTTTGTACCTCCTCAGTGTAGGACAGAGGTCATCTTTATGTTTTCTTGTATTTTTTTTCTCAAAATGTGTTTTGTGTCCTTCTGCTGATTCAAGATATTACTTATTGATTTTGTGGTTTTGTGAGTTTAGGTTTGGGAAATCAGATCAGAAAGTTGAAATTTGGTCCCTGGCACTCACTGCCAACTTGATAGCTAGCCCTTCATAAAGTCAACCCATTGTATTTTCTTTTGTGATGGTTAGACTGGCTTTGGTTTTAAATTTTAGAATAGTTCAGAAGGGAAACTGTCAAGTTTTCAAGACATTCATAGTTTTAATATCATCTGTCAGATATAGGCAAACCAGAGTACAGCAATGGTCTGTTCTACCTAGTGGTTGAGAAACCCACCAGAGAGGCCTCTGCAGAAGTTAAGAGAACATCATGCTGAGCCACTGAGGCATTGTTTTGTTTGTCCCTGAGTGCTAACAACTCGTTCCTGTTTTTCATAATGATCTTGACTCTGACCATTTCTAATTCTCCACTTGCTGGTTACTGTATTTGTTGTCATATTTCGGACTGACCACTTGATTGTTGCCGAAAGCTTATTTCCCTTGAATTGTTGCCCAAAAGTTGTTTGTGTGGTTGAAGCATAATTCAAAAGGATGCAATTACTTTCCACAGACACTTTTCTTCACTTGACCTTGAACAACATCTATAAGGGAGATGTCACTTCTCAGTCGAGAGGAGAACTATTAACATCAGACTGTGATCTTTCAGAGTTTAGTGACAAAATAGTTAAGCTTTTGTTGCAAAATTCTGGCTAGAACATGACTCTTTAGCTTCATTCTAGAAATCTAATTTTTTCATTTAAACTAAGAATTCTTTTGGAATTAGTAAAAAAGTATTGTAAAGTAAAAGTCATAAATATTCTTCAACTGAGTTTAGTTAAATAATCTTTAAATAGCATAGGCTTAAATATTTTATAACCCTATAGTTTTGAATATTTGTACTTTATACTTGGATAAATACTATAATTTGCATGACTTTCTATGTATTATATGGTATCTGAAAACTCCTGTATAAAGAGCAAGGTCACATTGTCCCCTTTGTTAGGAAAATACACAAGTTCTCTGAAGCTAATGGGTCTTTAGAGAGGTGTGAAAAATCTACTTCTATTTAGTAGTTCCATTATTGTTACACAAAAATGTTTTACTCTTAACCTTTATTTCAGTTGAGTGACCAAACATATTAATTATTTTACTAACAGTGCACAATAATACATGTGTTACATGGACCTGCATATAGTTTAATGACTATTAAAAATGTGGGTGTTTCATTTTTACACTCAGTTCTTTATTTTTTATACCACTTTGGTGTTGTTGCATTTGCTTCAATCAACGACTATGAACTCAAGCAGAGTATTGATTGTGTACAGAATGGAGGATTTTGTGTTGTTTTTTGTCTGTTTCTTAAGAAGGAAAATCACTCCCAGTACAAATGTACTTGATTTTCAGTAAGCCACAATGTAGAGATAGTACAGGTCTATGACATTATTTAACTCAAAATCAACCCGTGTAAAGTTACCTTCTAATGTGGCTATTATAGAACACAATAATTTTTAACTGACCTTGTGGCATTTGTTATTGATTATTCAATTCCCTGTATCCTTTCAATAACTCAGATCATGTAAAACTTGTGCTTCTGTCAGAGCTCATACAGGACATTATTGATAAAATTAGCCACATAAAATTGTAAAATTTATATAATGAAAGATACCACATATCAAGGCATAAAGAAAGATAACAAATTGAAAGAATACTATTCACAGCACTTAGAGATCATGAATAGATGAAGAATGCCCTTACAGTATTTTAAAAGAAAAAACCCAAAGGAAAAATGGGCAAAAGATATGAAAAGGCATTTCATAGAAGTTGAAGCATGCATATATTCATGGAAAAATTCTTATAATCTATAAAACGCAATTTTAAATAATAAGATACCATATCACATTAGTTGACTTGTAAAACTCAGGAAGACTGATAATACTAAGTGAGACATAGGAGCTCTCATATTATCCAGGTTTGGTGGGATTGTGGTTTCTTCAATCTCTTTGGAGTACACATTGACAATATCTTATACAGTTGAAAAACCATATGCATATTTACTGAGAAACTACTTTTAGGTATATGCTGCATTTAAACTTAAGAAATTCTTTTATACATATACCATGTGATATACATAGGATGTTCATTGAACCATAATGGATAAAAGTATATACCGGGGAAAAAGCAAATATTTGTCCAAAGAGGTATAGAGAAATAAACTGATATGTTTATAGAATGGCCTGCTATATAGCAGACAAAAGGAACAAACTAGATCCTTATGAATTTACATGGATATCAGAATTAGAACAATATTGTTGAATGAGAAAAAAAATTGAGAATCCTATATACTTAGAGTTTATATAATTATTTAACAATGCATGAGGCAGAATTACATATTATTCATCTATATAGATATATTTCAAAATACAAAACTATGGAAGCAAGATACCTGTAAATTATGGTAGTGGAGAACAAAGAGACCTCAGATAGAATGGGCTGGGTAAAGGACAGACTCTCCTACTCTTCCACTCATTGTTGAAATGATGCTTCCCTTACCTCTTTGGTTAAAGAATGCATTTTATTTCTTGTGTTCTCCAGCTTATTTGAAGAAGAGATAATGTCATATGTGCCTCCACATGCCTTACTCCACCCCAGCTACTGTCAGTCCCCACGTGGCTCCCCCGTGTCCTCTCCTCAGAACTCACCAGGTAAGTCCACATATTGCTCACAGTGAATTCTCTGAGAAGTGTGCCCCAAAGTCAAATATTCCCTGCTTCCTAAAGGACTGGGAGGGAACACTTTGGATACATCCTTGGTGTTAGCACAGGTACATGCTGTGTGGTATTTGTTGTCTCATAAAAGTAGCTTGTTTCTGGGGGGATTCATTTTAGCAGAAAGATGATGAATAGGAGGATAAATATTAGTAATACGACCTACTCCAAGGGAGAATTTACTTTCCGTTATGTTATATAGTGCCTTATATACCTTGGAAAATACTAGGGTACAGAATACTACGTTAGTTTTTTGGATTTACAAAGTTCTAGTGAGAAGACATTGGAAAATAAAATCTCCATTTTCAAGAAATAATATCGAATTTAAATTGTTCATTGTAATGGACTTGGATGTTCTCCTCTTCAGGATTCACTAACTGCTTTAGATAGGAAAATCAAAAACAAAGCTGGATGGGCAGAAAGAGCATGTGATAGATAAATTAATACTTGTAAATTTGAACTCGTTTGAAAGAGATATGTGAATGAAGGAGGAAGGAGTAAATGAATAGAGGAATAGATGAATGAATGGTAGAAAATGAAACTTAGCAAAATGGGTCTTTTTTTTTAAGGAAGGTAAAAAATGATCCTAACAGAACATCACTTATATTTACCGTTATTATAGGTGATGAATTGTTCACACTTTAACAGCTATCAGAATTTAAAACTATTTTGGTAGAACTCCAAACTTCAAATGTATCACTAAGTGCTGTATGTTCTTTGATCTATCACATGTGTTTTTACATATTGCTATGATAATGAAGCTGCAGCCTAACTGAATACTGCAAACAGGAAAAGGTCTATTAATTTATTCACATAATGCAGATTTATTGAGCATCCAACTATGATCCAAGCACTGAATTAGACTCTGGTGGTACAAAGATGAATAATGTGGTCTGCCTTTGAAGGACTCATGGAGGTGCAGTGAGTCAATAATGACTCTGAAGCTCTGTTGTTAGTCCTGTAATGAAGAAATGTATGGGAACACAGATGTGGGAACAATTATTCCTTCAGGGCTGGAGGTGGGATGTTTGGGGAAGGTGAGGATAACAGACATGAAGTCACACCTTGGATGATGATGAATAGGAGTTGGTCAGGTAGACCAAAGAAAGGACTTTCTAGTCAATGGGATAGCATAAGCTAAGCTGCAGAGGCATGAAAAGCATTGTTAAGGGCAAATTAATAGTTACAAGTGAAGAGAAGTTCTCAAAGCTCAGGATGGTAAAGTAGAGTAGGGCCAGTTGGTCATTGAAGCCTTATCTCAATGAGGAATCCATGAGAAGCCCCTGAAAACTTAGAGAATAACAATAATATAGATTAGTTTGGTGACAGTATGGAGAATAGATTGAAACATGAGAGACTGGAGCCCAAGACACCATTTGGGAAGCTGTTGTGTGAGCCTCATACATGATGAAAGGCTGGACTGCGGCATAGTGGTGAAGACATGGGAATAAATACAGGGGTTATGTTGGATGCACAGACAAGGACTTTGAGTCCAAATAGGGAAGAGTCAAGGCAGAAGCGAAGGTCCTCACTACCTATACTTCTAAGTAGATGTCAGCACCATTTACCAAGAAAGGGAAAAGGTTGGACTGGAAATGAGAGGTGAAATGAATCTGGTTTTGGACGTGTTTTGTTGAGAACTCTTTGGGCCGTCAGTTGGAAATACCCAGACATCTGGAAAAAAATAGTCATAGAGGGTAATAGAGGTTGATAGCTAGGAATTGAGTGTACTGGTGGCAATCGAAGCCCAGAATGTAGATTAGAGGAAGTAGGGAAGCAAGTCAGTGAAAAGAAGAGAAAATAGAGGATGATGACATAAAGAACCTCAGCATTTAAGTGATGGGCTGAGGTGAGTAGAAGAAGGTGAGCCAATGGATTTGGCATAGAATTAGGAAAGTCTTTTGGGGGGAGCCAGTTTTCAAGCCAGTTTTTAGTTTTCTCTGCGGTTCACAGAGCCAAATGCTCAAAGGGTTCAAGAAGGATGAGGTCTGAGGAGAGGCTATTAGATCTGAAAATTGTGAAGTTGTAAATGATCTTTGCCAAAGAGTCTATGAACTAATAAACTGGGTTGTGACCAGTTACAGAATGATACAGGATGTAAAGGAGAAGCCAGGAGTGTGGAATGCTCTTTTCACAAAGCATGGAGGTGATGGGAAAGGAAAGTCAGAGGAGAAAGTAAAGGAAGGGTCTTTTGGGTGGGGAAGTTGAGCATTTGGATGCAGCAGTCACGAGGTGGGTGGAAGGATAATGGTTTATTCAATGAGGCAAAAAGTAGCCATCACATCAGAGGCCCATGGGAAGGCAGGACACAGAAAGAGAGAACACAGGTCAACTCTGGAACAGTTAGGGACAACTATTCAGATGACACCAGATGAGAGGAAATATTTTTGACACTACAGGTAAGTTTAAAGGTATAGTGGAAAAAACTGATGGAATACACAGCTGGCCTTAGTCATGTACCAGCTGTGTGACTTGAGGTAAATTTATCTCCTTCCCTGATCTTGAAATTTTCTTTTTCTTTAAAATGGACATAAGGACAGTCACCTCACTCATTTTTTGGGAGAATGCCTTGTGTGGTGATGGAACATAACATACATCCAAATAAATGTTAATTTATCCTTTTTTCTTTCTTTCTGGAAATTTTCTTCCAAGAAGTATAGTTCATTTATATGTGAGTCATGCATAACTGGAGCCATTTCTTACTGATTTGCAGAGCTGGCTGCTTAGGCATTTAGTCACTTAGGAAGGTCTTTTTTTCAGTAAGAACCTATGCTAGGCTGTGCATAATGGTACGTACCCGTAATTCCAGCTACTAGAGAGGATGTGGCAATGGGATCACAAGTTCAAGGCTAGCCTCAGCCAAGGCCCTGTCTCAAAATTAAAGGGGAAAAAAAAGTTGGGGCTGCAACTTGGTGATAGAGTACTTGTCTACCATGTGCTAGACCCTGGAGGTTCAAGCCTCAGTAATGCACACACACAAAGAGAAGAAAAGAAAGAGCAAACAAATGAACCTATGCTAAAGTTTAAAGTGAAATATTTCTTTATCTGATGTTTTATGGTTAAAGAAATGAAGCCATGTAGATTATCACTCATGCCCATCAAGGTTCTCCATTCTAGGCTCTTTCTGAGGCCCATCCATCCTCAGAAAAAGGTAGATCACTGGTTTCTCTTAGGAGCCCTATAAAAGTATGCTCTTGAAGACTGGCTGAACATTCTTTGATATTGTGTGAATATTTAAAATGGTGACCCAGTTTGCTTTTCATTTAGGATCCCAAATGCACATGAGTAATCCATGGTGGTCATAAAATGCATTCTGTAAACTTAGATTTAGAGTTAAACATTTTCCAAAGACATGTGTAATCCAAATATATCTAAATTGCTAGCAGCATTTGTGGTGGTTTTAATTTTCAGGAAGAATCATCTCCACATTTTTGGCCTACTCTGTTTCAATGGGCCTTGTTTGATCTTGAGATTAGGACATACTGCCTGATATTGGTGGAAGTAGCCATAACTAATTCCACATGATAGAAGGGCAGGACTCACTAGCCTTGTTTCCCTGTGGAGGAATCTTCTTTTTCTTTAAGTCACATAGCTTCTTCCTCTACCGGTATTCCTGAAGGTTTTGTGAAATTAATATTTTAAAGTGGACTGATCCTTTTTCTCATAACTGGAATTTTACCCCCTTTAATAGTGGGAGAATAACATT
This sequence comes from Xerus rutilus, assembly GCA_028644305.1. Lineage (NCBI taxonomy): Eukaryota > Metazoa > Chordata > Mammalia > Rodentia > Sciuridae > Xerus > Xerus rutilus. Next base: position 125,003,841 of record CM053402.1, on the reverse strand, counting down.
GTGAAAATTAAGACAACAATAAATTTTAATGATCTTCATTCAGAATGCCTAGTAACCTGGTAATCTTTCCACACTTTTCCTCATTCTAAGCACATTTACATGTCTTTTCACATATGGAAGGGAGAGGGGCTTTGGAAACTTTGACTCACTGCTTTCTGCAGCTGTTAGAGTGCTCACCTAAAATTTGTCAAAATTTTGGAATGTGAAGGTTTATTTTTCTAGGACCATTATAATGCCAATCCCAACCTCTGCTATGCCAGAAGGAAAAGATCTTTGCAAATACCATGTGGTTTATTAAGCCAAATAGGGGACCCAGAAGTTTATTTAAGTGAACATTTCTAGGAATTTAAATGTAATAACACCTAATTTATCTAATATTGTTGGAGATGTGCTCCCTTATGTGAATTTTCCAGGTACCCAAAGCTATGACTTTAACTACATGATAATTTGCTTAACCCACTATTTGCTGAAACTCTTCATAAGTACATTATATTTCTCCTTGCTTTCATATACACAGCTCATTGAGGAGATTTCACGGTTTTGGAGATTATTATGCTGATTATGGTGCAGAGCTATGGTCACTTGACTAGGACTCAGCCGGAAGCTAGCACCTACACAAGGTCACACTAAACAGAAGTAAACAGACTTAGCCTTGGAGAGCAACTTGAAGTTCTTTCTTTTTTTCCTAGTTAATCTTTTTTTTATTATTATTATTCTACTTAGGTAGACATGATAGCAGAATGCATTTTGATTCATTGTACACAGATGGAGCATAACTTTTCATTTCTTTGGTTGTATGTGATGTAGAATCACATCATACATGAGTCATTCATGAAGCTAGGGCTATGATGTCCATCTCATTCCACCATCTTTACTGTTCCCCTGCCCCCTCCCCTCCTCTATTCTTCCCGTGTCCCTTCTCCCATTATGGATCAGCATCCACTTATCAGAGAGAACATTTGGCATTTGGTCTTTACTGAAGATTGTCTTGAGGGAATGGGCTATGAGAGGGATTATTTCATCCAACACATGGTGGGATTCTCTTAAAACCTTTTCCTTTTCCTCCCTGCCAAGTCTTAGCATCTTACCAGCTGCTCATTCTGTACCCTTTCCCCTTGGTCCCCCGCTCTCCCCCTCTCCTCTCAGATACTGTCTCTAGCAATATAGAGCTTTTTCTTTTGGTAGTCCTCCATGTTCTCACCCCTGTTAGGATGCCTGTCATTGTCACGCCTGTCAACATTCCTTTATAAGTTGCTTCTTTGCCAAAGTGTGAAAAATTAGAGCATCAAATTGTTTTTAATGCATGGTATGTACATGAACATCCACAAACTCAAAAAAAAAAAAAAAAAATGACCCGAGGGCCTTTTACTACTCTTAGAGAATAAAACAAAAATGTGAGGGCTTCAGCACTTGTGTTTTATGCCAGCTAGTTCTGAGGTTTTGCTTTTTTTTTTTTTTTTTCTCCTTTCTTTCTATCAGTTTCAGTGTTGAGCTATGGTCCAGAAGGTGGAGCCTTTCAGAAATTATTGTAATGCTCAATAATTTGTTCATACAGAGAATTGGTTTTATATATATATATATATTTTTTAAAGAAATCATATGGAGATTTTCTTTCTTTCTTTCTTTCCTTTTTTTTGGTGGAAAGTAAACCAAGAAAGAAGGGGGTTTCCAAGTCATCCCAAAACAGAGAACTAGAGCTGTGCTGGATTAGGCCAAGCTCCAAGCCCTATTCAGTGCAGGGCAAGTGCTAGTCATCAAAATCATCTGAGTTTCAGTTGCACAGCCAGAATCAAAAAAGGACTTAGACTTCTCAGGAGTTAAATGCCAACATTTTTCTAGTGTCGTTTGAAATATTTTGTCAGATAAAATTTTTTAATTTCTATATGATTATGCAATTTTCTAACAGTTTATGAAAATACTTTACCATTCTATGAAAGGTCTTCAGGTTTACATAGCAATGACAAAGGAAAAAAAAAAACCCTAATATCTATTAATGAAATTTTTTCCTCCAAATGATTGCATCATGCTGACCATCCATGAAGTCATTCCTCATTTGATCACTTACTAGATGCAACATTGACCTTTGGTATCTGATTTCCTTTTGTAAGACTGTGAAGACCATATAGGCACCCTCTCTGTGAGAACATCCTATGCTAGAACTTCACTGGAAGTTATGGTTCCCATACAATACTGTTAGCTCAATCTTCCAGGAACATTTTTGGCTTATAAAACAGAAGTAGCATTATTCCTCCCCTGGACTCTCTTGGCAGTTGCACTTGACTTGTATTAAGAATTTGACAAAGACCAGAAGCACAGTTTAATTTTTAAATGATGAAGCCCATATAAGTGATTTTTTCATAATAGAAGTATTAGGAAAAGAATTTTTGCATTGAACAATTTGTCTCCAGAGCCTCCACAATGCAATCTCTACCTAGCGTGTGAATGGAGTCAGAGCTAATTTTTATTGTGTCTGTGCTGATAGTAATGGAATGCATTGTGGTATTTCCCACATCCTTTTAAGCATCTCAAATTATAGAGCCCTAGTGTATGTGCTGTTTCTTAAAGTAATCAACTCTTAAAGAATCATGTTTCTTTTGAGTCTTGAAAGATTTTCATTCAGTCCTTTGTTCTTCATTTTCCTCTTCTCTATTAATGATTGTGCTCTTGAAAGCTGATTCACTATGGCTGCCTTCTGAGCTGTCTGGGTTACTAGTCTGCAGTTTCTTAGACTGGAGTACCATGGGCTTGCGCTGCACTGGCCCTCCCTCCCATCTACCCAGGCGGGCAGCATTGTGCTCAAGGAGTTCATGCTCCTTTGTGAAGCAAATGATATCTTTCACATACACAGGAAGCATTCTCCCTGTGTTAGCCTCTGGATGCTGCCCACATGTTTCACTGGTTACATTTGATCTTCCTGTAAAGGGAATCCTGGTTCTCAACCATGGTTGCACAGAGAAACCATTTGGAGAGCTGTGTACAACATTTATGCCTGGATCCTACCCTGGGTCCTACCACAGATTCTGATGTAATGTACTTTGGGTGTGGCTTGAACTTTGGAATTTTTAAAAGCTTCCTAAGTGCTTCTAATATGCAGTCAAGACTGAGAACCTGCTAGGAGTCTCTTCTTAGATCTTTTAAGGTTGAGTTTACTTATTTTCTTTTTGACATAACTCTTAGCTTTTGGGGTAAAATATTCCTAATTGTACAAACAGATCTCCAGACAGATTATTGATCCGTAGTCAATTTTTAAAATATCCATCCCTAAAACCCCAACACATTTCCCCATGTGTTTACTATTTACCTCTATGCAAATAACAATGACAGCTTATGCAACAGGCATTACACAAGGTATCACCTACACACTAACTCATATAGTCTACTGGTGTAGCCCTGATCTCTCTGTCACTCTCCAGCACTATATTGTCAACTACCTGTAGAGCACAACCACCTGAACAGCTGTCATCTCCAGCTTAGTATGTATAAAGCTTCACATGCTTTTATCCACCAGCATCATTTCCCACTATGCTTTTAGCATCAAACAGACCTGGCTCCAGTCCCAAATCTACTACTATCAGGGGCATGTGACCTGGACAAGAAATTTCATTTTTGTTTTCCTTAGTTGCCAAGTGATGATGATGATGATAATAATAACAGCCACTTCATAGACTTGTGAGGATTTTTCAAGATCCCTGTGTAAAGTGCATCTTCCCTAATGTATAGCTATTGTTATTGTTGAAAAGCAATGTTATCAGGGTTTCCCATTCCTCTTCCTTACTTTTCTACTGTTACCAATTCATATTTCACATTTGTAAATGTTCCTCTGAGTCACCACCCTCCTGACTAGTCCTTATCCCCTCAGGCCTTGGTTGCTGCAACAACTTCTAACTGGGTCTCCACCCTCCAGTCTCCTTTCCTCTTTCCCACTCTTCATCAGTCCAACACATTCTGAATGTGGATTCCCTTTACATTCTGAAAATAATTTCTTTAATAAAACACCACTTGTACATTATTCCCTTGCTGAGGAACCTATAAAGGCTTTCCACTGTTCACTGCATCATGCCAAACTCCTCTGCTAGGTTTTTCAAATTCCTCTCCTAATTTGGCTCCAACACTCCTGATTGATTTAATTTCCCGTTTACTCCCCAGCATTCCCCCTCCATTCTAGGCTCTTCAGCATCTTCTGAATATAAAGCAATGCATTTTCCAGCTCTTGCTGCCCTGCCCCAGTATAGACTATAGATTCTGCTCCATTTTCAAGGTTTGGTTTCAATTAAGCCTCTCTCCTTAGGTCTTTTTTATTTAATCTCCACTTGTGCTCATTACTTTTCTGTAACGTCACTGCTACTTTTCTCTATCACTGATACCAAAAGCAAATACTAGGAGGTCGGGCAGCCAGTGTCATTGAGTGGCTGTGGCAGAGGGAAGAACACATGTCTGGTCTAATAGAACAGCTGCTCCTGTCTCCCCGAGGAAATGCAAGCCAGTTGTTGTAATAGTTCCCAAATAACTTTCAAGTGAAAAACAATAGGTGCTTTTTTTAACTTGAAATCTCCTAATTTTTAAATGTTGATAGTCAATTTTAAATCTTAAAAAAGAAAAAAAAACATGTGAGGCAAACAAAATAAATTTATAGGGGACAGTCCAAGGGCAATAGGCTTGTCACTTATGCTTGATAGTCTGTGTACCATCTAGTTTAGAACTTGTTCTCTAATTATTTTTTGTGTTTTAGTTCTGTCTCCCCAACCAAGATAGCCATGCCAGAACCCCACCTTACTCATTTTTAGCATCCATTATTGAATCTAACACAGTATTAGCAAAATAAATAATGATCATTTAGCTGATTCATTTGTTAAAGAAATTTTTCATGAACTTACATGGTGTATAATGAACACGACTTCACAACTTGGGTTTCTGGTTTCTTTTATTGAGTTGGGAAGTGCTTGGTGGAAATATCCAGTGTTGTTATCATGCCTTTGTGTCTGATTCCCCTGTTCATCATCGGTTTAATATACCAACTTGGTGCTTAGTCACCTTGTGACACATGGCCAGATTTTTCTGTGGAAAGAAGAAGAAGCCCTGTTGCTTTTATACTGCATTAGTAATACTTAACTATTGAATGATATAAATATTTTTAAATAATCTGTAGATATTCAGTGTGTACTTGGTGCATTAGAAATGCAATGAATATCACTATTATTTACTCTTTGTGTAGCTGGAAGACAAGTACCTTCTGCAATTAGGTTTGAATTGTTTTTATATTAAGATTATCTTACTCTGCAATAACAAGTATACATAGTTACGTGTCTGGAATCTTTCTTAGTTTTACAGTGCATATGCCAATGAAGTTGTTGTGGAGAGGAATGTCCACTGAATGATAGAAACTCACTATTCTTGCCTTATGTGCCACCTAACTTTCACAGAGTAGCTTCCTGTTTAATTGCCATGATATTATTTCAGCAGCAAGAGAAGATACTTCATCCTGAACAGTTAACCACTGGACATGAGTAACTCCATTTGACTCATGTTAGTTTGGAGGAAAAAGGGGAACATATTTGAGAAAAACATGGGCATCTTGTAACTATAAAAACAGGATCTTTATTCTTAACCAAAAAGCCACAAAGATGTCTCTTAAGATCCTGGTTAGGCTTTGCTCTATCCTTCAACTTGGAGGAGGGAGCAGAAGCTGAAAATATTACCTAGTTTTATTTGTTAACTGGGGTGGTGTTTTTTCATGGTAACATGATGAAGCTAAGGGCCGTGCTCAACCTCAGTTTGTGTTCCTTTTGTGGTGTCCTGCAGGTACTCAGCGTGCCAATGCCCGTGCTCCAGCCCCTTACAAGCGAGATTTTGAAGCCAAACTAAGGAACTTTTACAGGAAGTTAGAGACTAAAGGATATGGACAAGGCCCAGGGAAATTAAAGTAAGTCAAAGTGATATAAACCACATGATTTATAGATGGTTTAAGGGTGGGATGCAGTTGGGAATTTAGGAATCGTGATCTGAGACCATGAGGCTATGTTTCAGTGGGCATAATTATTTTGGCATTGGTAAATTACAGTATTGTGTAAGATGTAGTTGTAGAGTTAACATACGATTAAGCTTAAGGTTTGAAATCCAGCAGCGAATGCACTACCACTTTCCACGTAAAAATAAAGACAAAATTAAAAACTGATTAATTTTTTCTCCCAAAGAGTACCTCTCTGTTGGCTTATTGGATAGTCATTGGCTATTAAACTATTACGGTGTCTTAGACTGCATGTTACTATCCCCTGAGCTGACCTGAGTGTGTGGTCAGCGTTATTTCATTCTCTGCGACAAATTTTATCTCCAAAAGAATGGGTCATGAATTTTGTTTCTGCCCTCATAGCCCTGCCCTCCCTTTCAGTGGGGGCACCCAAACATCTTCATCATGTCGTTTGTCCTAGATTTGTTTTCACTACTTACTCATCCCTCTTCCCCTCCTCCCCATGTCCCCACTATAGCTCACTATGCCACCTGAGAGAGGGCAGAGGAGGGAGGATCTCCCCTGAAGCACCACTATGACCTGGTGCCTGAGCTGCCTGCCCAGGAGGGCTCTCTGTCATTTCCCCTTTCATTGTCCCATCCCCAGCACCATCACTCTGAGCTTTAATGGTGTTGACTTACAAAGTCTGGACCATCCAGCTTTCATGCACCCAGCCTCCCTGTCCTCTCTTTGTCCATTACTATTGACATGAAGGACAAACAGATGTCTGTGGCAGGACCACTTTAACGTCTTTATCACAAATAGATGAATTGGCCATGAGCATCATTCATTTTTATCTACCCCTCAGGGAATCTCAAGATTGGCTTAATTTAAAAATTAAATTAAGCACAATTATAAACTCCTCTGCTTTGGAAGACACAGATTTTTTTCCCTCTCTCCTGGTTCTCACAGTCTTCTCTCTGACACTTAGTAATTGAATTTTTTGTCTAGGTACATTCAGGCTTGAAGCATTACCTCATAGGGTTGTTCTTCCTTTAGTAAACAAAAGTTTGTGTTGTGTATGTGTGTATGCACGTGTGTGTGCATGTGTGTTGTTTTATGATCATTTTTTTCTTCTGGATAAGTGATTTGGCCTCTGAGGATGTTTTTCAGGCCATAGGTGGGGCACTGTATTTACCCTCGAGTCTCTTATGTAACTTTTGTTATTGCTGCTAAGAATTAAAGACAAGTGTGTACTTTTAATGCAGACAGTGATGATATTAAGTAACTTTACCTCTAGCCTAGTTAATTGTGGTAAATAGAGATTAAATAGCAGGTGCCAGGTTCTAGAAAGATAAGGATGAGGAAATAATCTCTGTTTTCCAAATCGTCTCTTTATGGACAGGTTAATTATCCGAAGAGATCACTTGCTAGAAGATGCTTTTAATCAGATTATGGGCTACTCCAGAAAAGATCTGCAGAGGAATAAGCTGTATGTCACCTTCGTCGGGGAGGAAGGGTGAGGAGAACAGAGAAGTGGCTGGGGAACACAGGCTGTGGCCGCAGGGCGGATGTTTCTCCACGTCGCTGTGGTTGCCTGTAACAGGAAATCCTTCTGGCAGGAAGTGCTGTTCTCATACACTTAAACATTTCAGCATTTTTTTTAAAGGTCTCCTCTGGTTTTTAAATCATTTGACATAGAAATTCTTTGGTTAAAGGCTTGCAGCTATGATCATTTTTGAGAGCAGGAGACTAGTTTGGTTTCTCCTCTCTACATTTCTCTTTCTCTCAAAGGGAAGAAAATGGGACTTCCAGGGGGAAAAAAAACAAAAACAGTAAATTGCATTTTAACAGCTATGATTTTGTGTTCTGCTGGGGAGTACCAGGTAGAATTTGCTTCAGCTGTTAAATAATCTGTTTCAGAATCACAAGTTAGAATCCTGCTCTTCCAGCAGGAAGCTTCCACCGCAATCGCTCTGGGGCCTTGGCTGCTCTTTCTGTACCCTCAGTTTTTCTCTTCCCTTGGGAGGGCAACACACCTACAATATAACTACATACCATAGACCCAGGTATCCAGCTTCATAACTCTTCAATGAGCATGCTCATCTGGACACGGGTTAGGAAACTACGGGGTGATGACTCCACAGTGTCTGTTGTACCCAAATAGATACAACAGGTGTTCAGTTGTTGCAGATCACCTTGGACTGACAGCTCTCATCCCTCTTTTCCCCCACCCCCAGGCCCCTCTCTCTTCCTCGTTAGGTCTCAGCATCATCTTTGTTCCCTGTAGACACTAGAGGGAATTTAAAAAACTCCACATAGTTATCTGAACTCTGATGCTGTTCTCTTTGTTTCTACTCATTTGGATCATTTTAAGCCTATCCCTCTCAGTCATGTCTGGGAATAAAGAAGATTTCCAAAAACCTTAACCATGCAGTCTGTGGTTGATAAAATTGAGACTTGAAAGTATGAAATAGGGGCTGGGGTTGTGGCTTAGTGGTAGAGTGCTTGTCTTGCACGTGTGAGGCACTATTCCATCCTTAGCACAATATTTGAAAAAAAAACCAAAGTTACTTAAAAAAAGTATGAAATAACCTGCCTGTGCTAATGGAAAAGAGGGAAGAGCAAAATCACAACTCAAACCCAGGCCTTTTGTCTTTTGTCTAGCACTCTTGGACCTGTGCTAGAATGTTAACAAAACCTCTGAACTCAGAGCTGATTTTTTTGTCTACTGCTCAAACTTTTACCATTCCAACTAGTGACTGATAACTGTCTCCCAGCTTTGACTACATGAAAGTAAAACGACAAAGTTTGGGTAGAAGCTTGCCTTAGAGCTGAGCCTTTCATTGCTGTCCTGCATAAGTGACTTCAGGTTTGTGTTGGCTTAAAGATGCAGGTGCACCACTGAAAACGAAGGCAAATGTCAGCTTCATCACAGGTATGCATGGGATTCCAAGTATTTCCTTCCAAGACCAGTCTGGTTTGGATGAAAATATTTTCTTCCCCCAGAACTCCAACTGCCCTCTTCCATTGTTGGACCACATTTTTGTTTTATTTGTTTATTTATTTATTGAGATGGTATCTCACTTTGTTGCCCAGCCTGGCCTTGAACTCCCAGACTCAAACCATCCTCCTACTTCAGCATCTCAAGGAACTGGGCCTCCCAGCATGCACCACTGTGCCTGGTTTGGAGAGATCTCAGAGGTAGAGGGAAGAGTCCTTGGAAGCACCAATATTTAAGTTTAAATAGAATAGATGCTTATCTGGCTTGCTCATCCTCCAGCAGTCTCCCATGATCTAGACTGATGACGTTGGTTCCTAGGAGGAGGCCCAGGCTGAGTGGAGCTGGATTCCTCTGTGCTTGATTACCACTGATGTCCACATGTTTCCTGCCTCTATCACCTGTCTCCTTCCTATGACTCCAGAGGGAAAACAAGGGAGAGGATGTTTTGAGGTGTGACCTCAGTTATCAGGAACGATCTCTAAATCTGCTTCCTATGCTAATATGGACTATTGAACCTGGATTTCTGGGCTCCTGTCTTTATCATGTCCATGTCACATATTTAGATTATTAGACATATATTTTATTTACTATTGAAACACAGAGAATACATATTCTGTTTTGAAAGACTAAAAAAGTATTCTTGCTTAAAAATAGAGACCTCAAAACTACATAAAGTTGAGAAGTTCTTTAAGCCTTTGCCACCTTTCCAATACATTGATCCTATCACATTAAAGTATCATGACTTTGGGGGAAATTATAATTAATATCCAAAGTAAAAAGCTACCCCAATCTTTCCATTGAACTATAAAAATGGAAATTTCCTGTTACTTGCTTCTCATCAATTTCAGTGCCCTTAAAACGTATCATTTTGTAAATTTGTAGATTTAGGAACAAGTATTTAAAAATGGACACATCTGGTGCCTAGATTTTTGTTTCTAATATCATTCTTTAATATAAAGCACTAGGGTTCCTTAGGGAAATAGCTAATTCTAGGACTAGGGCAGGAAGTATACAAGATGGAGCCTGAAGAATCTTATAGAGACTGCCAGAAAGTACAGGGGTTTTTAAAAAGTCTACCATGATGGAGATATGCCAAAGGGACACAAGAGCCCAAAGGCCAAAACTGGAATAATATAAGCAGCAAAGTAGGTAAAGCCCAACATGTAAAATAAATATTCATACTGATTAAATATGTGACAAAATCTATAAATAAATGGAGGAGAATAGAAAAGTCTATGTGAAATATTTCTAAAGAATTCAGCATAACTCCCTACCCCTTAAGTATGAGTTGTACATAAAATTTTCTTCTGAATAGTATAGTTGTGGAAAATATGGGAAAGAAGTATGTTTATAGTAGAGAAGCCTGGCAGACACTATTTAAGTTAGGTGACCAAGGTTAGCGTCAGTAGTCCCAAGTCGTATTGATGGGTGCACCCTTCATGTGATGTGATAAGAATGGCAGTTCTGTGATCTCCCTCCCCAAAACCCATAATCTCAGACCAATCTTGGAAAAAATTCAGACAGAATCCAATGGAGGGACATTGTAGGAGATACCTCACCAGTACTCTTGAAAATTGTCAACATTATTAGTCACCAGAGGAATCTAAAAAAATGCTACCATCAAAATGAGGCTTGATTAATTAATGTAATGTTTTCATTGAATGGGATCATGGAACAGAAAAGGGATATTAGGTAAAAGCTAAGGAAATCTGGATAAAGTATAGATTTTAGTTGATAATAATGTATTAACATTGGCTCATTAATTAAGGTACAATAGATTAGCTGAAACATAAAGAAAAAGAGGCTTACTTTTAAGAATAATACATTTATCTGCCCTCCAAAATGATATGAATTAGAAGATTCACAGACTTCATCTCTGCTTTATGCTCTTTCTTTGCAAAGGTCTGAAGCATAATATATGGATCATTCCTGAAATAAAAGAATAGAATCAGGAGCAATGATGAAAAAATTTAGTTGGAAATTTGTAGTATAGCTACAAATTGCACATAACATAAAATTAACCCCAGAACATTGGAGATGTCTGTCTTCAATTACAAAAATACAAAAATAACCTACAGCCTATTAATGCAAAGACATTGGCTTACAACAATTTTTTTCACTAAAATAATTCATGTTATGCTTGGCTTTTTACAAACAATGTTTCTAAGCACAATCTTGTGATTTGTGATTTAATTTGGTAGAGCTGCAAGTTTTGTTCTAGTCATTAAAATTTTACCCACTTAATTTGATTATCTTGCCTTGCAAGGTTGGCAGGAGGGGAGATCAGCAGTGGCAGAGTGGCTGGAAACTGAGTCATCTTGATTGAATGTGGCAGGAAATAGCATGCAGTGGTTGCCTGTTTCTTTTAGGCTTTGGTCTCTACAAAAGTTGCTTCTCTAGGGAGGGGAGCAACGAAATACTCTATATTCTCCAGATTTTTTATTATCATCAATTAAAAGTCTTAGCAACTAAAGCTCTTTGTTATCAAAAGTTAGCTAGGTAGGCTATTGGGTTTTGATAAGGCATCCAAGGCCATAAACTTCTGAGTACCCAAAAGAGTAAAGAAATAATGGCCTATATAAAGAGGATGTTTACACTGGGATTGTTCCACCTGTTTTTTTCTCCATGGCCAACTCTGTAAAAGGCACTTTTATTTAAGAAAGAATGAGTTTCATTATGCATGAGGCACCATCAATATGAGATCAATCATCTATCTTGCAAAGCCACACTTAGTTTAGGGAGGAGGTGTGTGCACATAGTTTTAGTTTGGGGGCTTGAGAACTTGTATTATCTTTCTGTTGAGCTGTTTCTGTAACGTCTCATGAGAAAGGCAAATGAGAACAAGTAGGAAGGGCGAGACCTGACAGCTTTCCTCTCTCCCTGCTTATGAAATAACCAACAGTTCTCACATGTGTCTGCTCAGGTCCTCTCTAGAAGTCAGTTGGGGTCCATTAATTCCTTGGGGCTCATTAATTCCTCAGAAATCTGTAAAAGCTTCAAGCTAAACTTATGATGCTGCTTGTATTCTTCTTCAAAAGGAGACCTTCCCAGTATCACCTAAGGAACCCAAACCTCGTAAAAGAAGTCTGCTCCTGTATCTTGGCCTTGGCTTGATATCACCAAGTGCACCTTTATCATATCAAAATTCCTTAGCACCAGGCCTTCGTAAGTGGCTCAGGGCTAGTGCCTTGCTGCTATAAATATCTGTGGTGAATCAGAAGGTACATAGGCCATGTGTGCCTGAACCAACTTGTAGGAAATGATGTTGTCATTCCTGAGGCCATCGTCCTCTTCCCTTTTAGTCTACTTCTATTAGAACATAATTGAATGTTCTCAGTCATTCTTAGTTGAAAATAAAGAATGGGGGAATAAAATTCACTATTTTAACAAACACAGAGTGCTGCTAACAACTGGGGTGGTGTGCCAGCCCAGTAACATGACAATGTTTAAAATGCTTTATCAGCACTCGGGGCTCAAAACTACATAGCCACCCTAGAGACATCTGTGCTTATTCAAAAATGCCCTCAGATGCAGCTGTTGTGTGGCTACACACTTGCTGTCCAGAGTTTCTGTATTTCTGTGCCAAGCCTTTAACTGTGGAACCAACCTAACTGGCAAAACAGGAATGTAACAAACGATCTCTGTGATATGAGTCATATTAACTATTTATATGGAAGAGGTTCCTAAGACATTACAGGAAGCACATGTACTACGTACCCTGCTGTGACATGTTTTATTGGATTTGTTAGAGTTCTACGTAAATTGTAATCTATAACTTGCTCTCAGATATGCAGTTCTAAATTTCAGACTGTAATCAAATCAAAGTTTAAAGCCTGTCTTGGCTTTAAAATGACCCCATCCATGCTTCTGGAGATTTAAAAAAAAAAAAAGGCAGATAAAATCCTGACCAGTTAAAGATACATTTCCTCCTAGATGAGCTATTATCTTTGTTCTCCCTTGAGAAGAAAAAAAAAAAAACCCAGTAGTTTGACTTTTCAGTTTAACTCCTCAGGATCCCAGCCAGATTTAGCTATTGTCATAAAAAAGTAACCAATCAGTGGGGTCTCTGTTGTTTTAATAAACTCACCATGTTAGAAGCTATTGCACAGAGAACTTTCTAAGCATAATTCATTTATGTGATTTTTGGCAATGTTTTCTGATTGAGTGGTCTTTAAGGGATTGGCATCACCTACTCCTGTCACTAAATCCATGTATCACTTCACAGCAAGCTAGTGACAATTCATTTACTCTGCTAGATGTTAAATAACAATGTAAATAACTGATTTTTTTTCAGAGAACATCAGAGTGTTCCCTGTTTCCAGTAACAATGTGTATCAGGCTAGGGACTTGGGATACACAAATGAGTAAGATATAGTGCCTTCTCTCAGTATGGTCAAGGTATGGTAGTGTGTGTAGGGGAGGCAGACACGTATGGATTATTATAATGCACTCTGGTTAAGTGCAGTATTATTTAACAATCAGAGTTATAGCTCAGAGAAAACCTGCATTTTAAAGCTGAAAGCCGCAAACTTACTTTACTTGCACCACTTGTCTGTGTAAGAACACTGACCTGTTTAGAATTTGCCTTATGTTTCAGCTGTCTGTAATCCTCATACATGGTGGGCCTTGGTTGTGTCTGAAAACCCAGCAGAGCAGTGACCAAACAGACTGATGCTCATTAAGCATCTCACACCTAGTAGTTGAGGCCACCCCCTGAGGTTACATACACCCTGCGATGTTGGAACCATTTTATATTTCCTTGAAGGATCTTAACTCTAAAGAAGAGAATTTATAATAAACTAGATATTTTAATAAAGTGGGCTTTCCTCCCACTTTCTTCTTTTTGAAACAGTGGTTGGCAACTTTTTTTTTTTATGCCAGAGAGGAAATAATAGGCTTTGCCCACCAAGCATTCTCTGTGGCACCCAACGGTACCGTTGTAGTGGCCATAGACTACATGTAAACTGCACAGCTGTGTTCCAATAAAACCTTATTTACGAAACCAGAGGGTAGGGCATATTTGGCCAGCAGGCCACCGTTTGCCAACCCCTGCTCTATAAGCAATACTGTTTTAGTTTTGACAAACATTTAAATTTTACTGAAGGGTAAGCTATCAGAGTAACAGACATTAAACTTGGGGTCAGGACACCTGTCTGAAGGTCTGCTGCTTCTGTTTGATGCAAGTCCATGATTTCTTCCAGTCTTCATCTTCTCTGTAAAATGAGGGGTTCAGACAAAATAAATTCTATAATATCTTTAGCCACTGGCATTCTCTTTATGGAAAGATACAGGGAACAAAGTCTTACAAAGTAAAATTTAGTAGGGAAAATCTGAAAGTCCAGCACTGTTCTTTACGGGTCTGTGTCTAGTACAGATACAACTACACACAGACAGGATGGGAGCCCCAGATTAAAACAGCATGGACAAAAATTTGAAACATTGAGCTGATTGGCCCATTGTGGCTCAAAAAGTAAAGTGGCCATCCCAAAACGCTGGATAATTTTGACCTGCATTAGTGAAGAAAAGCATCCAGGACTTTCTAAACTCTTTTCTGAACTCTGTGATGATAAGACCTCACCTCAAGCGTTGTTCTCAGTCTTAGATGGCCATGGAGTGGCCTGGGAATTTCCACCCCTCTCTTGACAGAAGAGTGAAGGATGTGGACATATTCAGGGAGAGGAAAGGGGCAGAGAGAGCAGAAGTGAGAGATAGAGACACAGCTAAACTTAACAGTTCATGCAGAAAGTGACTTTTTGAAAATGTTTCTCTTTAAGATCTAGATGAGAACCCCAAATGTAATTGGCATGCAAATATTTGTTGAAAGAAAGACTGAGCACATAAAGACCATTCAAACAGAAGAAATGCTCTTGTTCTTGGTGTCGTCAGAAGCCAGAACTAGGACAGAGGGAGGAAGCCACAAGCAGGCTGCATAAGGTTGGCTGTACATCCCTGCACCCAGAGGGCAGCCAGAGCGCTGTTTGGGGAGTCCCCAGAGCAACCAACATCAGTCATCCTGGGGGGCCACTGTTCACAGCATTATATTCAGTTGCTCCCAAGGGCAGGCCCACCATGTCCCCGATTGGCCCTGAGAGTCTGCTCTTCTTGCATTTTTCTGCACACGTAGGTTTTTAGTCAGTGTGGTGTGAGTGTGAGCACATTGACGTCACTGGTGGTATGTGAACTGCTTCTAACTGCTACAAAGATCAACATTTATTTTAACATTTATGTATTTCTTTCAATACATAATGTTAGGAATAGAGCCAGCATATTGAAACCTCATAAATAGTATGTAAGCCAAGCCTAAAATGAAAAAACAATTTAATGGAATTAAAGCAAAATGTTAAATAACATTCAGATAAGGCAAAAATTAAGAAAGTAGTATGTGAATAGTTGAAGTCTGTACTATGTAAATTCCATTAGATTTGTGACTAAGACATGTAAGAGCCATTTTTATTTTGCTTACTAGTATCCCAACTCCCTCTTCTGCCTATAATACGATCCTTTTCTATATCACATCATCCCATGAGTAGATAAGACTCAGATGATTTTTTTTTCACCAAAAAAGAAAAAAAAAAAAAGCAAGCAATAATGCCCATAGAATAAATAGAGAAAAGCAAGTTAGTGGAAAAAAGTCATCCACAATCCTACCACCTCAACTTATCAGTTGCTTTCGTTCCCTCTCAGCCTTTCTCCCTGTCTTTGAATCTATGTGTATGCTTTTTATCAGAGTAGATGCAATTATAACGTTCAGTTTTAGTTTACATATCAAACTGCTTTATTGCAAACTCCTCTTGACTGCATTTTTTTGTTCTCACCATTGTTGACCACTTGTCATTCCACAAACTCAACCCAGTCTTTTCTTCTACTTCACTTTGACCGTGATGTCTTTGTCAGTACAGTGGAATTTATAGCACAATTCAGGTGCTAAAGTTTCAGCCTCTTCAAATGCCTTCTTAGGAGCTTTACACAGCCTCATATTTCTTGTCTTTAATTTTCTCTGGTGTTTGTAATTCAAAGTTTTCCGTGCATGCGATTCCTTTTTTTTGGCTGTGATATGTCTAGGGAGCCTTGTATTTGTAACATTCCCTGATTCACAAAAGTCTTTTTCTTCCTTCATTCAAAAACGTTCCAGAAATTCCATGAGGACTCAATGTCCCCTGAGTGCACGCCATGTCCCATAAATGGATTCCCTCTCGCTTTACTCTGTATAGATAAAGTTTCCCCACTGCACTCCCTTCCCCCATAGCTTCTCCTTAGACATTTAAAAATGTCTATACATATTATTAAAATCATTATATTGTCTATTTTGTGCATCATCTGATATGTGCCCTAGTTTTGGGTATGTTCCACATAAGTGTCCATTTACTATTTTGGGTCAAGACATGGTAAGATCAGGAATTTCTTGAATTTACTTTGAACCGCCCTGATATGTAAACAGTTCATCTTATAATGAGCATTCTGTAGAAAGTTGAGATCAGGAGAAGATATGCCTAATATCTATAAAAAAATAAAAGCTGATTATTCTTTTTGTGGATTCTTTTACAGGCTGGATTATAGTGGGCCTTCCAGAGAGTTTTTCTTCCTGGTATCCAGAGAACTCTTTAACCCCTATTATGGCTTATTTGAATATTCAGCTAATGACACATACACAGTACAAATAAGTCCCATGTCTGCTTTTGTAGACAATCACCACGAATGGTAAGTATTTTTTTCTGGAAATTTGCTTTAGCTGATTTTCTGTGATGTTAGTTTTTTTTTTAAATAAAAGTCCACATTCTTTTAATATTTTCCCCCTTAGACAAAAATTATATCAGTTAAATACCTCATTTGACTCTTATTTTTATTGTCAAATTTAAATATATGGGGCTGGGGCTGTAGCTCAGTGATAGAGCGCTTGCCTAGCATGCATGAGGCACTGGGTTCAATCTTCAGTACCACATATAAATAATAAATGAATAAAATAAAGATCCATCAACAACTAAAAAAATTTTTTTTTAAATTTAAATATACAAGCAATCTCCAGGCTAGGAATAGATTGTGTTAACTTAAGATGAATTTTAAGTGAGTTGGACAGAATTCAAAAGCTTTATCCCATTGGAAAAAAATTACAGATGATGTTAGGTTCTCAGCAAAACCCCTAGATACCTCTCTGAACCTTTGCGTGTCTTTGAACTCTGAGCTAGGTGAGGGTGAAGAGGAAGGCCTGAGTGGGAGGACAGGCTGTTTCTCTGGTAGCCTTTGGGGAAGTGGCTCACATTGGTGGGGTGGGTGCTGGAGCAGCTGGAACTCCGAGCCTAGAGCCACTTATGACCAGGGATTGCCACTTTCCTAATTTCTCACACAAAGTCATCAAGGAAAACAGATTTAGAATTCCCATCTGGAGGTATTTATTCTGAAAGTCTCCAGTTGCACTTTTTCCAATTGTCCTTACATCTTTTTTAAATCCCTGCATTTGTAGACTTTAAATATTTGCATAACTCCTACTAACTTGTTCCTGTTCATTTTCACTGATTGTAACAAAAAATAAATGAATAGGACTCAAGGGGAAAACTTCTTTGAGTCATGAGGTTAATATTGGTGGGTGGAGGGCTTTAACCTTACTTTTCAAATCAATTTCCCTTTAGCTACAAATTGAAGTCCTCCTAACTTGCTATTAGAGTTGTGTTAACATAAGTGGAAATACAAAAAAACAAAGCTGCTGGGTTCTCACCTCAAATGGCTGCCTGAAACTAAAATTACAAATTGGTATAATAAATCCAAGTCTGGATTATACTTTTAGAACGCAACAGACTTTCAAGGAGCTAAAAACTTGGATACTTTTGATAAACAAAACAAGTGTACATCTGGGACAGCCAACTAGTAATACCATATATATGTCATAAAGTTTCCAAGTTGATTTGTTATAGAATTGAGCTTTGAAAGTTTTGGAGAACAGAATGTCCCAAGAGGAAACTCCCCCAAATGTCCATATGCATAATTCTTAAAGAGCGATAGTTATCTTTGGGAGTGAGGTTTAAAAACATTGATGGGAACTTTCTCAGTCTGAAACTGGGCTTTTCCTCAAGGGAAAATTGTAACTGAGTTTGTATTAGACAATCCAACTCATATTTACACATGTGAACTAGAAGGGGACATTTTCCCTACTTTCCTTTGTCTATCAATATCTCTTGGAAATCGTTTCGGGAAATTTCATTGAAATGCTAGTGAGGGATTCATGTTGTCGAATGAGGGGTGCTACAATGTAACATTTCTGACACAGGGTAAAGGTGGAGCCATGTCTCTCAATACCAGTGTGACACATTTCTTCAACAAGCAGATATGAATTATTGGCTAATGAAGACAGCCTAAAGTGCACACACATTCTCATGGACTTAATAGGCAATTAATCTTGGACAAACTTAGATGGTTGATGTGAGAATACATTCTATCAAGCAAACAGAACCATTTAGAAACTGTTCTATATTGTGTAAGCTATCTCATGTTTTTCCTTGGTAGGTTCCGGTTCAGCGGGAGGATCCTTGGCCTTGCACTAATACACCAGTATTTGTTGGATGCCTTCTTCACACGGCCCTTTTATAAGGCTCTTCTCAGAATGTAAGAGTATTTTTTTATTGCTTTTGTAATTAGTATGTAAAAGTTCAGTATTAATTGAAGAGTCTTCTGTCAAAGTCCTTGTGTATCTGTTCAGTATTGCAAATCTGTTTTTATTAAATTGAACACTGGCTTTGATATTGGAAACTAATACTGTTTCAAATATGGTTACTGTGTTTCCCCTGCTTCTGATCTGCTTATTCCCGTCTAGTGACCAAAGTCTTAGTTTTGTTCTACTCTTAATTTATTCTCATTTGTTGCAACACATGTTTCTTCAAAACAACTGTACTTCAAACACAGCACTGGAATTCTTGTGGTACAATGCCGATTATTAATAAAATAGTTGTGGATTCTTCTTGGTGACTCACAGCCCCCTGTCCTTTATGAGATGCATTTTATGTTTTTCTTTATGCAGACTTTCAAATACTTACTCTAGGTCAAATTTTCATTCTCCTTTGTTTTGTTTTTGTTTGGTTTTGGGTGTGTTTGTTAGGGGGAGACAGACCATATTTTCTTAAGATCTCCCTATGTACAAAACAGCAATTTATGATGGCAGATGAAAATTAAGCATTCATAGAACTTTTCTTCATTGTTATCACAACGAGAGATTGCAGTTATTACAAAATGTAGAGCAAACTTTTCCCATCTTATAATTAGTATGTAGTCATTTCCAAGGCTGAACAGAAGAGAGTAACTGCCTTGCCTATAGGGTGGTAGCTCAGAGTTGCCATGTGAAGACGCCAAATCATGGTTTGGTTCTATCCATCTCATTCCCTTGCCGAAACCATGGACCTGCTTCCTGTAAAATAGAAGCCTAGATCTCAAATGAATGTAAATAAAATGTTTCTTATGTGTCATTGGTCAGTAGGATGGTCAGTAGGAGGCTTTTCCTACCTCCCAAGTCACTGGATTACTGTTGTGCACCACTATGCCCAGCTTTCTGCCTCCCTTTCAGCATCTTCACAGCTGTTACTGAGCCACAGGACTGGTTTCCTCCAACAGATGAATGTCACATCTTCCCCTTTCACTGCTTTCCCTCTCCCCTTCTCATTCAAGTTTCCTGTAAAGGTGATCTATACCACTGTTCACACTAACCCTACATTCACACCCTCAACACACTTTAATCTGGGTTCTTTCCCATCAGTGATATGGAGATTTTTAAAGAAAATCTTCAAGGACTTTTTAGCTCTGCCTGATTGGACTATTCTGCTGCTTCTGATACTGTTGAGCACCCAGCCCCAACCCCATTTATTCTTGGGTCTCTGATCCCCTGGCATCTGTGACACTGTGGTCTCCCAGTTCTTGTCTTACTTTTCTGTCTCCTTTGTCACCCTTTCCTCTGACTTGTCCTGAAACCTCCATGTTCCTTGAGCTCTCATCCTTGGCCTGTGCTTTGCTGGTTTGAAGGTGAACATAAGGGAAATTTCAAGACTCCTCATGTCCTGGGGAGTCCCTCAGCCTTGATCTCTCTTGAGTTGCAAGCTCACTCACATGGTCAACTTGTGAATATCTCTGCCTGGATGTCTTACAGGGACCTCAAAATCAACATGGTTAAAGCTTAACTCATCATTTCCCCAATTTAAAAATATACTTTCCCCCATGTGTCCAGTTGCGGTCAATGGTGTTCCTATACTTGGTGACTGGTCAGAAATCAGGAGTGACCCTTAAACAGGGATGGCAAATGCATAGTATATTTTCTGCTCTTTCCCTTCTCTGATCTCATTCCAATGGAATAGTTTACAAATCATTTCTGAAACTTTTTCCCACTGAGCTCATGTGGCTTCAGAAATCTTTTTGAGTTTATAGCACTCAAGACTGTCAATTATTCAGAGTTGGCTTGTGACATGAGTTCATTTGTGACTCCATTTTAGACCCCTTCCAAACAAAACCATTAACTAATTTCTACATGTTTACTTTCTAAATAATTCTCAAATTTGCTTCTTTCTACTCTTTGATAGCCCTGCCCTAATTAGAATGTTTAGCTTATTTGGGCTAGATGACTAAAGCGGCCTATTAATCGATCTCCATTCCATCTTAAATAATCCTCTACATTGTGACTTCTAGAGATGATTTATAACTCACCACTCCCACCTGATTATGTCATTCCCTGTCTTAGCTCCTTTCAGTAGTTCTGAATCACCAAACTCCTTCCAATGACACTCAGGGCCTACTCCCAGCCACCTTTGCAGCCTCATTCTCTGGATATTGTGTACTGCGGTTAGTGTTCTAGTGCTGCCCATGTGCTGGGAGTGTTCTGCACTCCATGCCTGTGTGTTTTGTTCACGTTATTCTCTCCTTTTCCTCTTTACGTCCTTTTCAGCCATTCTATTTTGTCTCTCTGGCTTTTAAACATCCCAAAAGATTGAGTGTAGGCATCATTTGCTCTAAAAAGATTCACCTGAATCTTCAAGTCAAAGCAGATACACCTCTTGTTCACTCTGACAGCTCCCTGCACCTACTGCATCCATTTAAAAAGTGCTTGAATCTACCCTATATTGCCAGTTATCACCTTATATTAACTTATCTACTGTGTGCCTGTCTCCCTAGTGAGACCACTCACTCCTGAGACCAGCAACATCAAGTTCATCAAGTAGCTATGAAGATGTCTGTCTAATAAATTTTAGAATGAACCAAACAAAATGACCATTGAAATTGAGCTGAGGGGAGGGACATTTCAAAATAACTATAGCAAATCAACTACCACCTTACAACAAGGAATGTAATAGTAACTCCACCTCATGTAGCTCCTGTCTCTGCAATGGGAAAAAAAAAGAAAAGAAAGTAGAAATACAGAAGTCATTATAATAATAGAGAGATTCTTTAGCTGTTTTCAGAGTCACAGAATAAGAACCATGAAGAAAAGGCAGATATATGTGAACATGAGTCACAGAATCTATTCTTTAAAAAAAAATAACAATGAAGGCTGAGATTGTGGCTCAGTGGCAGAGTGCTTGCCTAGCATGTGTGAGGCACTGGGTTTGATCCCTAGCACCACATAAAAAAAAATAAAATAAAGGTATAAAAAAAATGACAACATGTTTAAAAAATAAATAAATAATAATGAATGGAAATGGAAAATATCATGCTAAGTGAAATTAACCAAATTCTGAAACTCAAAGGTCTCTCATATGTGGAAGCTAGAGTAAAATAAAGGAAAGAGGGAGTAAAGGATAGGATAATATAAAGAACCAATCAAATATAAATTAATAGATGAGTAAAAGGAAGTCTAATAGAGTAGAGGAAGAAAAATAATAGAGGGAGGGAGAACAGGAGAAAGAAGCAGGGGGAGGAGGAATTGAATTGAAATCAATTTCATGCATATATGAGTTTGTCAGGATGAGCCAAACTATATGTAACTATAAAGACCTAATAAAAAATAATGAAAAGCAAAAATATTGTGTGTGTGTGTATAATTTCAAATTAGAAGAACAATATTTTAAGGTAGTATGATATAACCAAAAAGAATACTGGATCCGGCTGGACACAGTGGTGCACATCTGTAATCTCAGCCACTCAGGAGGCTGAGGCAAGATGATAGCAAGCTCAAGACCAGCCTCAGCAACTTAGCAAGACCCTCAGCAACTAAGCAAGACCTTGTCTCAAAATAAAAAATTTTTTAAAAAAAGACTTGGGGATGTAGTTCAGTACTAAAGTGCCTCTGGATTCAATTCCCAGTAAAACAACAGCAACAACAAAAAGAATACTGGATCCAAATTATCAACCCAAGTTCCAGTTCCAGATATGGCATTAATTGTGGATGACTGTGTAAATGACAACCACCCTTTGAACCTTCGGTTTTATATGTAAAAGAAGAGACAGGCTAAGTGAGTCCTATGGCATTTTATATATCCATAATTTTTAAAAATTTATGCCAAATTTCTGAGTTATTTCACTGATTTGGTTACTGAATTTGACTAAGAATGTTCTGGAAATCACTGCTTATTAAACTTATCTTATTCTTGTTATTAATTCTTAGTTTCTTTTCTCATGACTCTGGTGTTTTGCAAATAACCATGTCTATGTATTTGTTTCTGTTTGTCATCTTAGTCTGTGTGACCTGAGTGACCTAGAATATCTTGATGAAGAATTCCACCAGAGCTTACAGTGGATGAAAGACAATGATATTCATGACATCCTAGACCTCACGTTCACTGTGAACGAAGAAGTTTTTGGGCAGGTTTGTGTGTGGGCGCACCTCTGCCTGTGTGGGAACTGAAAGCTATTAATGAGAACATTTGATCAAGCATGGATATGATCAAATGCTTATTTATTTGTGACTTATTGGGTGATTTAAACCCAGATTACACTCAATTACTATAATCTCAATTACAAAGTTTATTTTAATGCCAATTGCAGATTAAGATGTTCTTATTTATAGACAATAATAAGCCTTTATGTTATAAGCCATCTTCCTTTTATTTCCAACTAAACTATCCACAAAAGAGATGAAAATATGCCTTACATAGAATATAGTTTTTAATATTTTGTGCTATCCTATAATTGAATCTTAAATTATTTAGATGGAATATGTATTTAGTTCTCATTCAGATTTAAGAACTAAAATTGATTGTTTTGAAGCTGAGGAAATGTAAACAATATCTTGTAGAAGTCTTGAAAAGAGAGAAGACATTGGTTTTATTTCAAGGTTGGTAGGATAGGTTAAAATATTTCTCTCAAAAATTATGTATTAGTTCTTATTGGACACTAATATTGGCCTATTTTTCTGAGTTTCATGTGTTTTGAAAACTGGGTTCTCAACATTTACTTAAGTGTAAATCTGTTTTCCTAAATAAATCTGTAGTTTAATATTAGTTCTCTAGGTGTAGTTGATTCTAAATCTTAGAGGAATTTGTGCAAATGGGTTTTGTCAAACATTCAAATGCCAAAGTCATGTTATATTCATATATAAAGATACCAAAAGGAATTTCACTTTTGTACATATATAGAAGAAAGGAAGTCTAATAAAGTAGAGAAGGGGGAATAGGAGGAGAGAAGAGAGAAGGAAAAAAGGAGAGAATGGGGCTTGAAATCAAATTTCTTGCATGTATGAGTTTGTCAGAATGAATCCAATTACTATATATAATTATGCTCGAATAAAAATATTTTTAAAAAAACATTCAAATAGCAAAGGATGAGTATCTGGAATCGATTCATCTGTATTTTTAAAAAATCATGCCGCTAGTCAGGATTTAAAACTTGACCATTCACCCTTGCAATATTTTTTTTTTCTTTTTTTAACCACTGAGCCTTTCAAACATCAGCTCAATCTCTGAGACTTGCTGAGTACTTCTGTGTGCATGTGCTCCATGCATAGGATGCACCTGGGGCGGTGCAAGGACAGGTAGCCCCCTGACTTCAGCTCATTGGTAGGTGTTATAACATCAAGCATATTGCTTTCTGGTCAGTTCTTTTGTTTTTTAATCTCAGATTACTGAACGAGAATTAAAGCCAGGGGGTGCCAATATCCCAGTCACAGAGAAGAACAAGAAGGAGTACATCGAGAGGATGGTGAAGTGGAGGATTGAGAGGGGTGTGGTACAACAAACAGAGAGCTTAGTGCGTGGCTTCTATGAGGTAAAGACAACCAGCAGTCATGGGCGGTTCCAGTTGGAGAGCCATGATGCCATGGCCTACCCTACTGTGCTTTACATGTGTGGGACATTTCCATCTTCTCTTTTGCTGTATTGACTGTTGCTCTTTTAATTTTAAAAGTTCAGTATTTTTCCTTTATATTACAATAGCGTACACACAAACTGTTAAGCGCTTGTTATGAGAGATCACTAAACTGAATGTTGTGACCTGATTTCAAGAAGTATTTCATGCTTTACTGACCACTAATAACATTTAAGACCTGTTTCTTACTCATGTTTAGATGCAGGTAATCAAATCTCATGTGAACTGATTGTATGTGAGGTTCAGAATGAGTTGTTATCTGTACCTCCTGTGATTTTTTTTTCTTTAGGAGTACATAGATCTTTTCCAAAAGAGAATGCATTGGATTAATCAGTGGTCAATTATAAAACAAAAATTCTCCCATCCAAAGGCTAATCAGACCCAACCCTGCTTAGCTTCTGAGATCAGATGAGATCAGGCGTGGTCAGAATGGTATATTCATGGACAAAACAAAAATTTTAGTGGGGCCAATCTTATCAGTTTTCTACTAAAAAATGCCTTATACTTGTAGAAAGCCTTATAAGTATTGCAAGTGCTCGTACAGGATGCGCCCATAGTATCCTCAAAATTCCTGTGCTCTCTTTTTCTGGGGAGGCTTAATGATAGCTGATATTTCTACATGCTCCTAAGCCATATCCTATACTCTTTATTCCCCAGGTGGTGGATGCCAGGCTGGTATCTGTTTTTGATGCAAGAGAACTGGAATTGGTCATTGCAGGCACAGCTGAAATAGACCTAAGTGATTGGAGAAACAACACAGAATATAGAGGAGGTAAAATTTGATTTATTGATGGCTGGATTTTAAGTTTCAAATTAAAGGAAGGCATGGTCCAACATGCAGTTCTGAACACAGGACAGACAAAGCACTTGTACACTAATCATAGGTCTGTAGCAGTCTTGAGACCTTGGGCAAGGTACATTACCTTCGTTCTCTAGTTACCTCATCTGTCTAAAGGGGGAAGGCTTGTTTACACACCATCTGAGGATGTCATAACTCTTTAATTGTTGGTGACTAAATGTGGCCATGAGAACACTAATTAATTATTTTATGGTGTTAATGAAGCATCAGGTAGGTAACATCTAGCTGGTCAAACTCCACCTATTCCATTTCATTCTAAAACTTCAGGGGGCACACCCTTTGAGCTTCCCAGTCAGCACAGTTTTTCTCCAGTTCATCCATTCCATACTTACCAATTGCAGTGGTTGAAACACCTGACTGGAATAAGACAGGTTCTCAAAACTCAACAAGTTTATTGGCAAAACCATTATAAATTCAAGCACTATTTTCAAAAGAAAAGGAACTGTTATCAAATTAGTTTAGATGGGAAGCTTTAGAAGTAGATTTCCGCAGATCAGTACAAATTTTTGATTAGTTACTGAGACCAAAGCTATTAAAATTTGATTGTTAAATCTAGGACCCAATGGTAATTCAGTGTTAGAGTTTTGTCCAATAATTTTAAGGAAAGAAAGAATATATTTTCAGGAATATATTGCAGTGTTAGTCTTCAGAAACATCACAAATACCAGTTGTTTTCTGCTTTGGGGGCTATTTTTTGTTTGGTTGTGGTTTTTTTTTTTTTTCTTTTTAGCTTAAAATGTAAGAGGTCAGCAGTTGTTCTAAACTTGGATAGTGAAAAATACAAGCTTTGCATAACTATTAACCGTTTTGTAGAGTAAGTTGAGCATTGAACAGCTCTCCAGTTATCTGTAAGTTGAAACAGACATTTAAAACAACAACAGTTTTATGCTTGGGGTAAAAAAAAAAAAAAAAAAAAAAGCCTTAGTGTTGCTAAATTGCTCTTGGGTTTGCCCATTCCTGGCTCTTCCAGCTCTTCCCTTTTCTGTGGTTGGCTTTGCTTGATGGTTTTCTCTGAAAGACTGTATTAAATTGCAGTTTCCATTGCTGCTGTTTCTGACTCTAATTGCTGGAATAAGTTTTTCAGTTGGCCCTGTGTATAATCCATATATGGCTTTGACTGTTGTAACTTACACTCTACCATAAATATTATTTACTCATTCCTTCATCCTGGGAGAATCTAATAGCAATGCAGTTAATCAAATCAGCTATCTTTATATTCACACAGTATAAAGTTTTATTCACTATATCCAACTAATTAAGTAACTATTTATATGGTTTTTATAAATCTTATCAAATGAGACCCTTAGGAGGGAGCAGGAAAAGGGCACTATACTCAGCTGCCATGTTTGCTAACCCAACTGGTTGGCACTGAATGAAAAAGCAGTTAAGCTGCCACTTGCCTTATGTTCATATGGCAGCTGTTTATACAGAATATGAGACATATTCATTCCTTCTACAAAAAAAAATAGGGTTAGCACAAACAGTAAAAGTGGAAGAGAAAAGGGCTGATTCATGAGGTCAAAAAAGCTTGAATGCTGTAATGCACTTATAGATGGAACTACTGTTTGCTCAGTACCAAATAATTCTTACCAAAGTAGACTGGACATGCAACCTATGGGTCACCATGCCAAATCTGTTTTTATTAACTCTTCTCTTGGATCTCTTTCTTCTCTAAATGAGGATATACATCACCAATGAAATGGCAAACAGTAAGATGAGATGCCCCCCAAATCCTACAACTATGGAACATGTGAGAAAACATTTGATTAAAATAATATCTACTCACCTTCTTTTGGGGGACTGCTGATTCAGAATTAAAGTAGCTTTATTTTTGTAAAAAATATTTTTGTAAAAGATGGCTATCACTTAGTTTGAATCATTAATTATGCCTATCCTTTTCAGTCTTCTCTCTAAACTTAATTATTTTTCACTGAAAGGTTTCGGAATCCACAACCACTGCCTTGACCTACCTATGAGATGATGTTTCATTAAATTCCACTAAAGTATGGGATAAAGTAAAATTTAGTTGATGATTAGTTAGGACTTAGTTGTTGGAGGAATTAAAAGTCTCTTGTCCCTTTTATGTAACTTTTTTTTTTAAATTTTTTTCCAAACCTTTATTTTATTTATTTATGTATTTTGTATGTGGTGCTGAGGATCGAACCCAGTGCCTCACGCATGCAAGGCAGGCGCTCTACCACTGAGCCACAACCCCAGCCCCCTTTTATGTAACTTTTAAAAGAGCTTGTAATTCTCCATTTCTTTATAAAAATGATTTGATTAACATGTTTCTTCTCTGCCAGAAGCCCTGTGAGAGGCTGTTTTCTTTGCCACTGTACCCCCGAGCTTGGTACAGAGCATACCAAGTGGTACTTGAAAATTATTTCTTATATCAATGACCCAAAGAGTTAAGCATTTCCAGTAACAGCAAGTATATTTTTCAGAAATGTTATGCTAAAATAATTCATTTGTTGTTCTTCTTGCCACTCATTTTCATTTAGTGACCACTAAATAAAAACAGAGACCTCTTGGTTTCATTTATGTTGTTTTTATTTAACTTTTGACACGCACATGATCACATTTTCAATGCTATTCCTTAGTCTTAGATTACAAACAACATTTAAAGAATCCAAGATGATGATCTATGTCTGGGTCTTTGTTGTTGTTGTTATATAACTCAGTGGGTTAAAGCAGAAGAGTCAAAGTAACATTGGTATTCATGATTGGTTTGATAGGATACCATGACAATCATATTGTAATTCGGTGGTTCTGGGCTGCAGTGGAAAGATTCAACAATGAACAACGACTGAGGTTGTTACAGGTAAGATGCCATTATGTAACATTTTTAGTGCAATGATATAATTATTGTTGGAAGTATATATTTTTAACAACTTCTAAGTGTCCTCCAGGAATACACACTGTGTTTATATAGAAATGTGGGATACACCATTTCCACAGTCCTGTGATTGCATGGTTGTGACTCCATCACCAAGCAGAACATCCCCAGCCTAGTTGAGGCTTTCATGAGAGTTGTAAGGAAGTACCAACTCCAGTTCCAAAATCCTAGGGAAAACCTTTGCCTTAAAGACAGTTGGGTCCCTCCGTTAAGAGGCAGTAGGGTACTCCACAGCCACCATACTCAGCAGCAGAAAGAGACTGTTTAATCCTGTAAGAAGGGATCTAGTTTGTTGATGAAGAGTCATTTCTTTTCCTTCATCTAACTTTCCACAAATTTGGAAAACAATAACATTCAAGAATACTGGGAAAAAATATTTTTGTGGCATTCATAGTTATCTAGGGCAATTGTTGTTTGGTTGCAGCTTAAGAATTATCAGATGCGGGAAAGCCTCTTGGAAGCTCAGGCAGACAAAGCTTTATAAGCAGACCAGATCTTAGCTCCTTTGGACCAAGAGTCCAGGCCTCAAATTTACAGATCCAGAAATCTATTTTTTTAAATTCACCTCAAGTTGAGGGACTGATGCTAAGTAGACTTAGGTTAGTTGACACACCTACCATATTCATCTATAATGGAAATATGCCTGGCGTTAGCATCTCAGCTGGTCAGCTGCACAGGATGCTTTATTTTCTATAAACTCTCCACATAACACTTCCCTTTATAATGCACTGTCCCTTCTTAGTGTTCTTCTCTGTCATGTTTGTGTTATGCTACTCTACGCCTATGGAGTTCGGTACTCTCACCTGCTCCTCCTCAGGAGCTCTGCACGTGAATGATACAGTGTGTTTCCAGGCTGCTACTCACTGGCTTTACCTTCCCCTTCTATTTTCTTGGGTTGATAGTTTGTTACAGGCACATCCAGCATTCCCTATGAAGGATTTGCATCTCTCCGAGGGAGTAATGGCCCAAGAAGATTCTGTGTGGAGAAATGGGGGAAAATCACAGCTCTTCCCAGGTAAAATAAACACCATTTATTTTCTGCCACTACCAGGCTCTTGGAGAGACTTTGGATAATATACATAGAGAGGTAGGTAGGTAGGTAGGTAGACAGACAGGTAGATGGATAAAGAAAAAGATACAGGTAGATAAATCTATAAAGATATATCCTATCAATGTTAATAGGGGAAAGAGAAAAAAAATCTCCTTGGTCACACTTAAAATATATACATATATATCATATATATCTATATCTTAGAATATAGTACACAACAAATTCATAGCTTTTGCTAGCATTAGCAAAGTAACATTGGTCACCATGTTTGTGGCCTGAGTCTACAAGTTTTCAGAAGCTTAAGCTTTGAGTTCATATTAAAAAGTATTTAGAATACCTTTCAAAAAATTATCATTGTGGTTGTTAAAGAATATAAATCATATATATATAAATGAATGTGCTTCATACTTCTGTAGTTTACATTGTATGCATCTTAATTCTATGTGAATGCTCTCTGCACTGGATTCTCATTCATAACAAGATCATACATTTCCTTGGAGTAGAAAAATTTCACTTTACTGATGCTTCTAATAAATGCAAGAGACTGGCGAAGTAGTATTTGTAAATAAAAAAGCATTGAACTTGGGGCTGGGGTTATGGCGCAGTGGTAGCTTGCTTGCCTAGCACGCGGGAGGCACTGGGTTCGATCCTCAGCACCACATAAAAATAAAGATATTCTGTCCACCTACAACTAAAGAATAAATATTTTTTAAAAAAAGCATTGAACTTGTATGGAGACAGTTGAGGCAAAGGAAAAGGAGGGAGCAAATAAATACAAGAGGAGTGGAATTCCTTTTCCCAATCAACAGTAATACTAAGGAAGTTTTTAAGTAAAAAGAATCTCAAATTGCTTCTCTCTCTCTCTCCTTTCCCCCTGCTTCTCTCCTCCCACCCTAATTTTACTAATAAGAAAACTTAAATCTGGAGAGATTTAATGATATTAGGTTTCCTAAAATATCATCTTAAATTTATGTAGAGGTAACTTTGAGAAACCTGTCATATTAGTGATATAAGGTGATAATAGATACTCAAAGATATCATTGTAAGTTTAAATACAACCAACTTTAAGAGTTTTAGCAAGGTTTCTTCTTAGCAATTGCAAGACACTTCAGAGTGTGTATTTAGCATCAACAGACAAAAAAAAAGAAACCTTGACACTGAAATACAAACAGGACACTGAAAATACAAACACAGAGAGGAATGAATGGTGTAAACTCGAGGAGCCTCCTTAACTACCTTCTGTGTATCACAATCTGTGAAGGGTGGTGCTGAATCAGACACCTAATTATTATTGGTCACTTAATGTACCAAATTTGGGAGACTGTAATTTCATTGTTTAAAGAAGCTTATTTTATTTATGCTTAGGTAATGACATTTCCCCTTTCAAGACATATTTGTGTCTCAAAAGCAAATGTAGACTAAAACTTTCATTCTTCTGAGAAACTTAAGAAATAGCATTGAAAAATTAGGAAAGGATAGATTAATTGTGCCACTTCTCAGATGAAATCTATTTCTGTAAAGCCACTAAAGCTTATGGAATAAACTGTAACAATAAGCAGATGTATCAGCCATTCATATTTAATGACTAGAATTTCCATGAAACCTGAGGAACAGAGAGAGGTAATTTGGTATAGCCTCTTTTTTGTCATCTACTTTGTAGGTCTGTAATTCTGAGCTTTAACTGAAATTATTCCTATAAAACACTTAACTACTGTCTCTGGTCCTGAATAAGCATCCAGTTGGTAGGGGCTGCCATTGTGATTTGTGTCACTGCCGTCGGTAATACTTATTAGATGGTAGCATATTGGACAGAGCATGGAGATGGGAGTTAGACCTGGGTTCTGGTCTCACCTCTGCCAACAGCTAACTCTGGACCCTTCAAGATCACTTGATCACTGGGCTTTGGTTAGCTTATTTATAAAAGGCCAGGAAGGGGTGGCAGTTTAGGTTTAGTTAAGTAAGAGGTAACACCAAAGAGCTGCTGGAGGGTCTTGGGTCATGCCATATTCACTTCTCTACTTCTTCCTGGTACCTTTGGGAAGTTCATATGCTGACTCATTTTAAATGGTGGTGTTCCTCAGTATCATTGTATACTCACAGTTGGGTAACAGGTGCTGTCATTTCTTCCTCTCTTCATATAGACCTAAGGCAGTTCTACGTTCCTAGTTCAATCCAGATTATAAAATAGCACAAATAAAGATAGATTTATCCATCTCTGTAAAGTAGGAATAACAATGCCATGCTTAAAGAGTATTTGATTGGGATAATGAATATAAAAGTCCATATGGACAGTATATTTTCTTTGTTCTTTTTGAACATTTTATCGTCTATCTCTGAAAGTTGCCACTACTATATTATAAAGTGCTCCACCAAAAAAAAGTACATTTGGGAAAAAACATAAGAAGAGGAACTTTAATGCATGACAGTATAGTTATATCACAAGTAGTTTCTTTACTTACATTGTCATCACCCTCTATGAAATGTAGGGTGTTAAAGAGATTATTTTAGATTACCAGGTCCATTTCTTCCACCATCCAAACAGATACAGTCAAACTATTTTCCTGCTCTTTCCTTCTGATATATATTAATTGTAGACCTGAAGAGTTGGTCTGTCCCAAGCTGGTCAGCCCCAGTGTAATTCTTCTTTCTATTAATGATTCTGTGTTTAACGTTTAAGATGTGACATTGTACATACACACTAATAGAAAATGCACAACTGCCCTTCTTACTTAAAAAAACAAAAATGTTTCCTCTAAGGAGTCTAGCAGGGTCTTGGTCAGGAATGGGAGGTTATAACCTGGAGAGTGGGAAGTGGCTCAAACTAGCGTGATGAGGGAGAGTATCTTGATCATTCCAGATGTGAATGATTCAGAGCCTTTCATCCCTTCAAGCCAGCAAATATGAATCTCATTCTTCTCTCCAATTCCAACACCCACTTGGTGGTAGCAGTGGGTAGCAGTGCTCACAGAGTGAGCCAAGAAGTGTACTAAAGCATATGGCTGTCTCCAAGAGCAGTGCAGGTTGAATCTACGGCTCTTTTTATCTCTTCTGCTGTAATAAAGTAACTAGAGACTGCTGCTAAATAGTGGTAGAGACGTAGGTTCCCCTTGGAGACTTACAACCTGAACACATGACTGCACTTCTGGTTTGGGGTTGGCTATTAGGTTAGTTCTGTGTTTCCATTTCTCTAGAAGACTTCCTACCCTGTGGTGCTCTGATGGACTTCAAGAAAAGAGTAAATTCACTTTGTGGCAATTTCTTTTAAATAGCTTTTTAAAAATGGGCTGCTCACATGATAGTCTGGAAAATGCAGAGCAGCCCTCTCTCCCATCATGGTATAGACTTCCTGTGTTCATCCCTGAGGTTTTTTGCCAAGTGGGTTGATGGGACAGAGAAGTTGAAGAGCCATAATCACTGTGAAGGAGTGCCAAAGGGGAAATTTTAATTTTCGAAAATAGTTGTGACTAGAGATTATTATAAAGGAAATGCTGATCCAAGTTACGAAATTCAGTGTAAGAGTTAACTACGGAATAGGTGTTTCAGAGACACAGTTTATGCAGTGGAATTAAATTATAGAAGAGAAAATTATTTTCAGAATGACAACTTTTTATCTTAAAATCCCACTTTTATTATCATAAAAACTTTTTGCAAAAGTGAGAGGAAATATACATATATGTTAAAATATATTAAATATGAATGTCTATAAAAGTTTAAATATGTACATACATATATCAATCAAAAGTCCTCTACTCTGTTAACATTTTGAATTATATGCTTCCATTCATTTCTTCAGATACCCATGTGTGTGCATACATGTACACAAACATTTTAAAACAAAAATACAAGATACAGCATGATTTATTAGTAACCTGCCTTTTGTTTACTACAAGTCACTAACCATATACATCTTTCCATGTCATTAAATATTGCACTACAATACGATCTGTAATTTAGCTTTTCCTCCTCTGGTATAGAAAAGCATTGTCTGCTGTCAAAGTAAACTGTCAGCTAACAAATAGGAAAATAACTGAAATATAGTGCCACTTTTCTCAATTAAAAAAAAAAGATCAAAAGGTGAGCCCTGGAAGGACCCCTTGGTGCCACCTTCTTTGCTATTTTGCTCTGAAGCGTTCCTCCTTGGTCTCCCCAATTCCTGCCACCTGATAATCAGTGAAGTGGCTTATGATTTGGGAGGGAACTATCAGAAGATTCTCATAGAATAGTTTGTTCCTTTGTTTAATTTCTGGACTCTCTTCCACTCCTTTCTTCTTTGCCTTCCCACTAAGTTCTATGTAACAATAATATTTACAATTTTTGCTTTATTCTACCATTGTATGAGCACGTAGTAACTAAAATATGCCAGAGATAACTCATAATAGTCTCATATCAAAATCACTTAAATGTGCTTTATCTTTTGGATTGGTCTTTACTTTGGAAGGGGGGTAAAGTTATAAAAACAGATCATGTCTAAAAAATGAAGTAAAAAATGAAGCTATTGAAATAATTTGTGAATTTTCAATGGACTGAAAGGAGGGTCACTTGGTGCTTGCAACAGAGGATAGGTTAATCCAAGCCAAACTGAATCATGAGCCTTGAAACCTGCTTCATACATCATATTTTAAAGTGTGTACTTGTGGGTGACAGGTGTCTACAACTGTTAAAGAATAGTTATCCCCTTCCTATGGCCTCAAGAACAAAAACTAGTTTGGGTTCGTCTGTCCACCAGCCTAGTCTGTTCCAGTCAACCTCTCCCAGGACTGCTGCAGCCTGCTGGCTGAACTCACTGCTTCATCCTGTGTGCCTTTCATCAGTCAACTTGCACTCAGCAAACACTGTGATCTACAGTCTTTAGGTCACCTCCTCCCTTGCTTGTACCCTGCAGGGGCCTTGGTAAAATTCAGACTCCTTCTAAGCACTTGCAGGTGGGGGACCTGGTCAGGCTGCCATTCCAACCTCAATACACACAATGTCCCACCCACAACAGCTACCAGCCTCCTGGCTATTCCTCAAACATGCTAGACTTAATTCTGTTTCAAGACTCTGGGACTTACTGCTCAGACCTCTTTCCTGATAGTTCTTTCTCATCTCCAGGGACATAGATGTAATTTCTGCAAAAGACCCACCTCACTTTTTCACCCAATGTACCTGTCACTCTGTCACACTTTATTTCCTTTGTAAAACTTAACCTAATTTCACTATCATGTTTAGTTATTAGTTTCGTTATTGAATATCCCTCTCCTACTCTAGAATATAACCCTGGGAGAACAAGGGCTTTATTTGAGTTGAGCATAGCTTTGTCCTTAGCACTGAACCTGACACCTAACACTCAAATAAATATTGTTTTTAATGAATTGTTAAACTTGAGGGATGACTTTGAACCACTCCAGACAAGAGATTTCAAAATCATGTTTATATTTCTATCATCATCTGAATAGTCAAGAGCAGATACTAGTAATTATATTACAAAGTTTTAAAGACTAAATGAGATTATTATATATGCAAAGTGCTTAAAATGAGGCCTAAACACATCATTCAGTAAATTTAGCCATTATTACTGTTGCTCCTAATATCTATCTTCCAGGGCTGGCATGGTATTTTACAATCTTTAGTTGTGTGAAAAATGTGCTATATCCACCCAAGATATTTACATTTTGTTTGGACTTCCAGGAGTTCCTATCTCTGGAAATGTCCTTACTGTTAAAAATTATATGTGATATTTTTCCTCAGAGCCATCCATGGGTGAAAAAGCTACCTGCTCAGAATAAACAGTTTGAACAGTTTCTTCTGCAGATTATCCACCTGTATAGGAATTCTCACTATAGGAGCATTCCATACTGTATTTACAAATTCAGGTGAATTTTAACTAAGGTAGCCTAATGAGATATTGAAATAAGACAATAACCAGATGATGCAGAAATTGCATCTATGCTGAGTCCCTGGAGATGGAAAAAAACTAGTAGGAAAGAGGTCTGAGCAATAAGTCCCAGTAATTCCTCTAGCCAGCCAATAGAAAGTTATACATGCTTACTACGTACAAAACCTTGCAGCCAGTAGAAGTTGATCTCTGTCCATGTGGACCTTAAAACACAGGGATAGGAGTTTTAGATATTTGTATGAACAGATAGCCAGCATCATTATCCACAAAAACAATATGAAAAGTGAGTAGCTGGAGTACTAAATACTGTCGAAATCATTTCCAGTATTTCACACTTATTGAACACCTTGGGAGGCGGGGGTCAAGTGTTGTGCTGTGCTGCCATAAGTGACACAGGTTTTGTGACTGAGTCCTAACAAGAATTCCTGCTCTAAACCTCATGGTCTAAGAAGACACTAATGAGGGTATTAGAGAAATTATGACTATCTTTAAAATTCTAACAAGTTTTACCTTTATTTGTGTTAACAAGCCTACCTAGGCTAACAGAACTGCCACTGGACTACTTTAATTGAATCTTATCACTCTGTGTGATGGTAACTTTGGATTGTTCATGCTAATTACAAGCTCTTGATTAATCATCTATCCTTTACTCATTTCCTGTATTCCTCGCCGTGCTTAATGGCACCTCTGCCATCTCCCTCGGCACACACCCAGTCATTGGCTCCCATTCATCCATGAATTAAATGGGAAAAGTCCTTGCATGAACACACCTGACTTCCAGATGTGGCCTTGCCTCCCCATCTGGCTTGAGTCCAGCCTTTGCTCCTGTCACTTGCACTTCTCAGATTTCCTGGTGATGCTTTCTCACACCTCAGGCAATCTGCTAAGAACATCCTTTTCCTTGTTGATCCAGAAAAGCTCTGTACACCTACAAATCCTTCAAGCCTTGGCATGAAGAATCTTCTATAAAGCTTTCCCCAACTCTATCGAGCAGACTTGTAACTCATTGTATTAATGTTTTTATGCTGAGCCCTAATAGCCCACAGGAATCTTTTGCATTAATTAAACAAAAGTGTCTCAATTTTTTGGAGAATTGCAGCCCTAAGCTATGCTCACAGTTTATCAAGCAGAGGCAAAGGAAGCCTGGGTTTTGGTGCTGCTTGCGACAGGCAGATCCCCTAGTACAGAGCATAGGCTGCACAGCCTGCAGGACTCCCATTTGCTGTGTATTTTACTGCCAGAGTATAAATTCTGACCAGACCAGACTTTTCATTCTCATCTACCAGAAGAAGGCTGAATGTTCGGCATACAGTATACACATAGCAAGTGCTAGTTCAGTAAGTGAAGGAATGTAATGCTAACTGAAAAATTAAATTGTATTCATCAGACCACTTTGCATGGGGATGACAAGCTTTCCCAGTATGGGACTTCAAGGGGAAAAATAATGAGAGATTCTGAAAGCAAAAGAACTTAAATTCTGCCTGACAACCTGTTGGCTCCAAATTAGGGCACCCCAAAGGTCAGAAGAGGAGGGAAGGAGTGAAAGGAAACACCAGGACCTGCAGCTGCTCAGAAGAAGCCCAGCTTTGCCTGCTGTAGTGTTGATCATGATAAAAACTTCAGGCTCAGCTGATCTCCTTAAGGATGCCTGTGAACGTACTTTCACATCAGTAAAATTTGGACTTGCCAGATTATTAGATTGGGAATACACCTATTTTCAAAGAAATTTTGGCAATGAGAAGTGATACATTGCAAGATTCCTTAAGATTCTCCAGAATGCTCTTAAGTATTTTTGGTTTATCAATTGCTTGATGAAGAGGTGGGAATAGAAGTAAGAAAAGTGAAATCTGAAGAGTTACACAGCACTGTCAATTAAGAAAATAAGAGGGACTGAGGTTGTGGCTCGGTGGTAGAGCACTTGCCTAGCACATGTGAGGCACTCGGTTCGATCCTCAGCACCACATAAAAATAAATAAATACATAAATAAAGATTTTTTAAAAAGAAAAGATAGTTATCATTTTCTAACTTATAATGCAAATAAAAAGAATTTATTTGATGCAAAAGCATTTTATTTCTAGGACTATCTACTAGATAACATAAGGCACGTGATTTTCTCTTTCCCTCTCATTTTAAAATGTTAATTGTAATCTCTTCTGAGCTTACCAGGAATCACTACTGGAAGAATGAGGAATAAATGAATAAATAAGTATATTCACACACAGAGAGCAACACATTAATAAATTAACTTACCTATGAAAATGTAATTGTGATATTTTTGGCTTACTGGATTTGGATAACTGACTTATCTATCTATAAGAAAGAAAAGATTATAAATATGTGACCTCCCTGTTAACATTTGAAGGATCCAGAAAGCACCAAGAGATCTATTAAGTCAGACCAGATATATGGAGGGTTTTTTCATCTTCTTGATATTTATGCCAGCGTGATTTCCTGAAGATGTGTTCAGACCTGCTCTCCTTGAGCAGTCCTGGGTAGGTAGATTAAAACAAGCTAAATTCATTAAAACTTTAGTGTGACTGGCTTTGAAAGGTTTGGAAAATGTTCTTTTACTGAGACTAAATAGCTGGACAGGCTTTTGCTGCCAATATCAACACAGTCCAAAGGCCCTCCTGTTATTTTCTACTAGAGTTTTCTTAGGACATGGAATGGGGTGGGGGAGGAGCCTCAAAGGTATTTGTTTTGTTTTGCATTTTTTTCTCCTTTTTTGGCTCATATAGCAAGTTGATGGTAAATATTGTGCAATTCATTTAACCACACTCTTCCTCAATTTCCTTATTAGCAATGCTGTCTTGTTTATAAGCAGTTTTGAAATTTTTGCAAACAAAAATTTTTGAAATATTGGTGTGAATGTCCGCTGTAGATATCTTATTTCTAATTTACTTGATGTCTCTCCAAGAGTGGGGACAACCTACATCAGTCTTGCTTGGAATGATTGTTAGAATGCAGATCCCTAGGCCCACCCTAAATCTTCTGAATTAGAATCTCAAGGGATGCAACCAAAAAATCCCTATTGTAAACAACTCCTTGGCTGATTCCAGTGCATTTGAAAGTATCCTTTTGGAGCTGGGATTGTGGCTCAGTGGTAGAGCGCTTGCCTAACATGTGTGAGGCACTGGGTTCGATTCTAAGTACCACATATAAATAAATAAAATAAAGGTCCATTGACAGCTAAAAAAGAAAAAAAGAAAGTGTACTTTTGAGTAGCTCTGTTTTCTGGTAGGGCTGAGATCAAACTAGATAAT
The DNA here is from genome assembly GCA_028644305.1 of Xerus rutilus. NCBI lineage: Eukaryota > Metazoa > Chordata > Mammalia > Rodentia > Sciuridae > Xerus > Xerus rutilus. Next base: position 124,965,684 of record CM053402.1, on the reverse strand, counting down.
TTGATCACTTAAAAATCCCCTGGTATCTCCCAAGAGTTTCTGGACTGACCCAATCTTAACTGCTTTCCTCAGAGCTGCTGCATATTAAGATTGAACCATTAATTTAAAAAAATACCTGAAGCTTATTTTGTAAACCCCTCTCCATATGTAACCAGGTAGGACATTGAGGATTAGCAACTCATAGTCAGGCATGGGGTGAAATTAACACTCAAGCTTCCAAAAGTAAAAGAATGGAGCTAGTGAGCAGTAAGTCACCTGCTTTCACTTTAATGTTGGACTTCCCCTAGAACACCCAAAGTTGAGGTCTTATTCTTGATTTGGCCACTGATTCAGCTTTGACCTTGGGAAAACCATTTAATCTTTCACACAGTTTCCTCCACCCCACAATATATGCTATCTCCATCCATCTTCGTGAAACATTTTCCAGAGGAGCTGTTTAGTTTATTCAGAAGGAAAGTTGTGTTGTGGTAACTATATGTTATGCAAGCAGATGTGATTTAAGAAAGAGTGATAACTTTAGATTATGGAGGAAATTATGGTGATTATGTCTTATGACTAAAGAAGAGCAAAAAAGGTTGACCAGTCCTTCCCTTTGTAAGGAGAATTGAAAAGAGTGCCCCAGCTCATGAATTTACTGGATAAGGTACTGGAATTACTGGAATTTACTGGATATGGTACCTGTAAAGGTACTACAGAAACTGCAAAGAAATATGCAGAATTTCTGTTTCTTTGCTCAGATGCCTATGAACATGTAGGGGCAGCTACTTATTACCAGCTTTGCCTCACCACCTGTCCCTTGTAGATGATTCTACTGTTTCACACTGTCATCACAGTTACCACCTTTTTTGGATGCTTCATGACCTTGAAACCTGTTACTAGTTTTCTATTGCTGCAAAATAAATTATACCAACTTAGTGGCTTAAAACAACACACACATTTCTGTTTCCATGAGGCAGGAGTTCAGGCACAGCTTAGCTGAGTTGTCTGTTCAGTGACTCACATGGCTGAAGTCAAGGTGTTAGCTAGGCTGTGTTCTTATCTGAAGGCTCAACTAGGGAAGGATCTACTTCCAAGTTCCTTTACATTGTTGGCAGCATTCATTCTTTAAAGCTGTGGATTTTGTGGCAAGTTGCTTCTTCAAATTCAGCAATAGAGTCTCTCTTTATTTTGTAGCACTTATACAAATCAATAAGAAATCCTAGGGCTTTAGAAGATGAATGCATTTCACACCCATTAGGATGGCTGTTATAAAAGTAAAGTTTTTGTAAAACCCAAAATAAGTGTTGACAAGGATGTGGAGAAATTGCAACCCTTGTGCACTATTGGTGGGAATGTAAAATAGTATGGCCATTAAGGAAAATAGTACGGTGGTTCCTGAATAGATTAAAAATAGAATTATCATAAGATCCAATAATTTTACTTCTGCATATATCCCCCTCAAAAACTTGAAAGTAGGAACTTAAACATATTTTATATCCATGTTCATAGCAGCATTATTCACAATAGCCAAAAGGTGGAAGCAATTCATGTTCATCAATGGATTTATGGATAATGTGGCATATACATAAAATAGAATATTATTCAGCCTTAAAAAGAAAGGAAATTCTGACCCAAACTCCAACATGAACTTTGAAAACATTCTAAGTGAAATTAACCAGACACGATGGACAAATGTTTTAATTACACAGAATAGTAAAAATCATAGAGACAAAACATGGGTTCCAAGGGCCAGAGAGAAGGAGAAACAGGACTTACTATTTAAATGGTTCAGGATTTCAGTTTTATAAGAGAAAAAGTTCTGAGGATGCATGATGATAGTGGTTGCTGAACAATGTAAATGCACTTAATGCCACAAAACAGTGCACTTAAAAATGCTTACAATGGTAAATTTTATGTTGTGTGTATTTTGCCACAATGAAAACACCAAAAAGAAAAGACAAAGGAAATGAACATAAAGATCACAAAACAGAACAATGTAACAAGTAAGCAGATTTGAGGAAAGAGCTCAACCTTTTAGTAACTAGAGAGATAAAAATGAAAAAATAATAATGATACATTATCTTATAGCCTAAAGGGATAATGAACGTGTACCTATCACACATAGTCTGGCATATAATTCTATTTCAAACATTTCACTTTCCTACTTCTTCTTTGCCTCCCCCTAGAACAGAGATAAAAGTCTTCATTTAATATTTTTATTCCAGTGTTTCACACAAGATAATTTTTTAAAACTCCTGAGACTCTCTTTTAATATGCTTGTTGAATTTTTTAAAGCTGGGTTCTAGTATAAGGAGGTAAAATAAGTGCAATTCTGAAATATTTATTGTATCCAAGAAAAAGTGCTTGCCTACAACTATTAGATGATTTCCACTAGTATATATCAGAGTTTATAGTGTCAAGAGCAGTAAATTCAGTGATACTATTTCTGTGTTCTAAAATTGGTATTCTTTAAATATAATAGAGCCACATTTCTGTTTCTAGCAAGTCATATGACCATACACCTGCTTTATTACCTCTTTATTGTCTCATAGTTTCTATGGCTCATTGTTATCTTTTGGCAATTTATTGAAGGCAGCTAGAGTCAATATTTTTTATAACAAAGAAATATAACTAAAAATCCATGTTATTAACTAGTTTAGAACTATGAACCAGGCACTTTGTTAAGCATTTTTCTGTTATTTGACTTTAATACATCCTTCTGAGACAAGCTATATTATTCCCTTTTGACCGGTGGGAAAATTGAGGTACAGAGTGCTAATAAGTCACTGCAAATCACATAGCTGTGTACAGAGCTTGAATTAAATCCAAGTCTCTCCAACCCCAAAGTTCTGATCTTCCCACTATGCTATGCCACATCTAAGAATATTAGTTACATTTATTTTATAAGTAAAAAGTTAGAAGTAAAAGATTTAAGCATGTTACTTTTTAGAGATAGCCTGTTAATAATCATAGATCCTAAAATTTTGTGTTGATTCAGGAATATTTCTTGAGACAAAATTCTTTTAACTTCAGCCGAAAAGCTGTTGCACATTCAGAATCAAATGCTTCCTATTCCATGCCAAAAGTGCAGATTTTCTTCCTGATAAGATGTACTATTTGGAGACTGTCTATTTTTTATTGTGATTCAGGTGCAAATAACAGGAAAACATATTTTTTTTTCCTATCTTGGCAAAGGGGAGTATTTCTAAAAAAGAATACTTAATGTTATGGTGATTTAAATGACTATTTTTTTCTGCATTGTGAATGGGGAGAAGACAGATTATAGCACAGGATTCAAAAAAGTAACAATGGTCTACTGACTTTAACAGAAAATTCCAGCCAGGGACTTTCCCAAGACTCTGAGATATGAGGCTGATCTTGAGAGACTTCTGGTTCTCTTCCCTGCCCAAAAAAGTGAAAAAAAAAAAATGCCAAGCCTCAGATTCAGAGAAACATCCAGGCAAATGCCAGTGCTGAAAATGAATCACTTATATTCATGTCTTTGAAAAAGTCTAATACCAAAAGAGAACAACAAAAACCTAAACTAACATTTGTAATTCTTCTACAACTCAACAAACAATAATGTATATGTAATATAGCTTTTAAATTGTTGTGAAAATGGGAAAAAATTAATATCCTACTTCCCTTAGAGAAACTAATACTGAATTTTTTTTTGCAGGGGAAAGTAGGGGGATTGAACCCAAGGGTACTTAACCACTGAGCTACATTACTAGCCCTTTTATATATATATAAAATATATAAAAGGGCTTATACTAGCCCTTTTACTAGCCCTTTTATATATATATGTATATATGTATATTGTTGTTGTTTTGTTGGTGTTGTTTGAGACTGGCCTCACTAAGTTGCTTAGGGCCTCACTAAGTTGCTGAGGCTGACTTTGAACTTGGGATCCTTAGGCTTCAGCTTCCAGAACCACCAGGATTACAGACAAGCACCATAGTGCCCAGCTTAATTCTGACTTTTTAAAGTAAAAATATTTTCAAAGTTTTTTCAAAAACTGTGTGAGCATTGGCAACAAACAAATTTGAATATGAAAAACATGCATATGTGCATGCACATACATGCACACATACTCATACATGCTTTCATTTCCCTGGTCTTGTTTTTAACCATGGACTACTTCTTCTGTTTGCAGAGCTCACACTTGTTTTAACCGCCTGGATCTGCCCCCGTACCCGTCCTTTTCCATGCTTTATGAGAAGCTCCTGACAGCAGTTGAAGAGACCAGTACCTTTGGACTTGAGTGATCTGCAAGCATCTCTTTATGGACAGGCAGTTTCAGAAGCTGGCTTCCAGCATGACTGAGCTTTGGAAGTCTCCAGCTCAGGCTTCCATTAGGGTAAAGCAGTAAAGCTGAGTGCTGTTAGTTTCCAGGAACATGTGCTCTCTCACGTTTGGGGACTGGCGATGAGTCCTTTTGGAAGGATTTGGGTGAGCTTGATGCCCAGGGGAACGACCCAAAAGTCTTTCAATCAACAGTTCTTGACTGCCAAACCTTTTCCATTTGTCATGTTCCAAGACAAAGATGAACCTGTACATGATCAGCTCCATGGTAATTTCTAGGGACTCAGGAGAATCTTGAAACTTACCCTTGAACGTGGTTCAAGCCAAACTGGCAGCACTTGGCCCAATCTCCAAATTAGTGCAAGTTAAATAATATAATAAAAACAAATATATTTCCTGAAAGTACATTCATTTAAGCCCTAAGTTATAACAATATTCATTTCTTGCTTATGAGTGCCTGCATGGTGTGCACTATAGGTTTCAGCTTTCATGGGACATAAGTGAAAATGAAACCAAGTCAATATGAGGTAACTTTAAAGATTCGCAATAAGGTGGTCTGTGACAATGTATATGCAAGTGGTATGTGTGTAATTACGGCTGAAGACAAACTGTTACTCAATGAATTACTAATGACAGATTTTATGCTTTATAATGCATGAAAACAATTTAAAATAACTAGCAATTAATCACAGCATATCAGGAAAATGTACACAGTGAGTTCTGTTTCTTTTTTATAGGTTCATTATATTTATGTTCTTTAAGATGTATATAAGAACCTACCTATCATATTGTATGTATCACCTTTCCATTTTCATGGTCCATGCTTACTCGGGCATCATGCTAGTATGTATCCTTTTAAGCACTCTCAAGGGAACAAAAGGGCCTTTTATTTTTATAAAAGTAAAAAAAAAAATCCCTGAAACAATTTGCACTGAATGTACCAAAGTTGAAGGGACATTACAATACAACTAACAGCAACTCCATCACTTGACAAGTATAATAGAAAGTAGCTTCTAAATCAGACTTCCTTCACAGTGCCATGTCAACCACTACAAGGACTGTGCATCTAAGTAATAATTTTTTAAGACTCACTATATGTGATAGTATGATATGCATTTATTTAAAATGCATCAGACTCTCTTCCATCCATCAAATACTTTCCAGGATGGCATTTAATACAGATATTTCGTATTTCCCCCACTGCTTGTTATTTGTACAGCATCATTAAACACTAAGCTCAGTTAGGGAGCCATCAGCAACACTGAAGACATCAGCTCTCTTTAGTAATAAGAATTCCCTTTTTCCTCATCAGTGAAGATGCCACAAATTGAAACTCTCAGTACTATATTTCTAAGCCTGCATTTTCACGGATGCATAATTTTCTTATTAATATCAAGAAACAATTTTTCTATGATATCTCAAAAACTGCATGACATCACTAATATTATTTCTGTTTAATTTCAAAGAGAGGGTATCCTTCATTTTTATTGCTTTTGGAATTATTTCACACCATTGTTTGTTCCTTGATTTATGGCCATAACTAATCAGACGCACAATAGAGTGAAGCTAAATTGAGGGTGGTAACAGCATTGGATTAACATTTAGTTTGCCAGCCTATGGGTTTACAGGCACTATTGGAACATTTCTTTGAGAATCATATTTATAAGTAGCCATGGAATTCCTATTATGGTATGTTGGCAATCTTATACCTTATAGAGGTGATATGCCCAGTTTTCAAAGGTGTTCTGTAAGAACCGATCACTTTCCTGCTAGTTGAACTGTATATTCTATTGGGACCCTCAAAAGCAGTGCCCCTCATGTTGCATTTCTGCACTAAAGACAGGTATTGCAGTGTGGGAAATCTGGAAATAACAAAGGAAGATTTATATATGTACTATAATTGGGCCAGAAAAAAGGAAGGAGAAAAAATTTTAACTGGAAATATTAGTTTGTACTGATTGACCATAAATACAAGTATATATACATATATATTTAATTTTGCAAACTGTTTTTACTCATTTGTATTTTTTCATTATGAGGAAAAATATATAACACTAACACTTTTTTTAATCACATTTTTGATGTCTTAGCTGGCATTCTCTAAACAGCTGACATAGAAGGTTGCATTTTTTTTTCTAAAATACATTCATAGACCATGTTAATTTTGATTTTGGTTTGAAACATTCTTATCATATTGACATATTACTAGGTAAAATAATTTTGAAATAAAATATATCTCTTTCTTTCTAACAAATATATTTCTTTGTTAAGGCGTCTAACTTCTCAAATAACAATTCTCTTCACTATATGCAGACATTCTTAAGCAGCAGAATTGTCTAGCTGATACCATTCTCAGAATTGCAATTTATCAAAGATTTACTTAGCGTATATCAGAAAGCCAGGACCGGGGATATGCTGCTCAGAGTGCTTGCCTGGCATATGTAAGCTCCTGGGCTTAATCCCCAGTGTCACAAAACAAAAATGCACATCAGAAAACCATGATAACCTATTTCTTCTTCTTCATTATTAATACAAAAAGCAGCCAATAATAACTATAAAACATTAAAATATGCTCTGCACAATAAATTAGCCTTTAGTATACTCTACAATTAGAAATATCCATTAATATTTTCTTCTGGACTGTGAGCCCAGATATCTTGGCTTTTTGGTCTAGTTTTCTTTAAGAAATTCACAAGTGATGCTCCTTATATTCTAAAAGACAGTTATGATACATCATATAAGTAGGCAGAGTATCTCTTAGGAGAATAGGCACCTTGTTGCCATTCTCTCTGTGTCAGTCACTGTGTTTGATGATGGAGATAACAAAATTCTAAATCTGCCCTTCAGAAGCTCACAGTCTAGTAGAGGAAACACAGTGGTTCCCAAAAATATGTTCAATAAAAAATCATTATATTCTACAATCAAGGAATGAAGAGAGAACAGCGTATCCATCCAGGAGATTCTATCACAGCTTCATATATGGGAGACAGTGTAACTAAAATCACATAAATACTCTTTCTGATGGTAACTAATGACAGAAAATACTGTGTCAATATTAGTGAAGTATTAAGACTCAGAATGCCTTTGCACAATGAGAATTTAAAGTGTATAATAAAGTGTGTAGGTGGGGAGCTGAACTGTGAAGGAGCAACTCCAAGATCTTCTAATTATCAAAGAAATGCCAAAATCAAGTCTGATAATTTCCCTGTTTCCCTTCATCTGTACCACAATTTACCTTCGGTTTTCAGTGTAAAGAATTCCAATCTCTGAACCCAAACTACTTATGGTATCAAAACATTTTTCTTGTGCACAAAATGAATGGATTGGGGTCAAAGAAGTACAGTCACAATTTTCTAGCATATGTTATGTCTATGATTTAGTAGAAATTCTGAAATCTGGAAAGAACAATTGAACTAGAAAGGAAATAAATCTTGTAAAATTAAGATATAGCTGCAAGTGACATTCTTGTCCATTTAAACTCAAGTCTCAAGGAAGTAAGATGGCTAAAATCTAGCCATCACCCAGCAAAATAATCAAAAATGGTAAGAAATGCATTCAAATGATGATAAAAGTAGAGTACATCTGCATAGCACTTTAGAGTTCCAAAGTGCCTCAGACACATTGTCTCTTGATCCTCAGGTACTTTGTTGGATAGAAGTATCAAGTCCTACCTGGGTCAAGATTGATATTCATGGATGACTTGTAGGATCAGTTTTAGTACTTTATAGTCACAATTCTGTGTTTCATCTCAAGTGATGTAGAGACTAATGTCTGTACTAGACGTTCCTCTTTTAGCCAGTTTTGTAAGATGCTTCATCCACTCAAACTCTCACTTTCTTAAACACACTTTAAAATGTGATCCCTTCTGGAAAGCCCATAAAGAAATTGAGATACTAATGGACAAAACTCATAAATGCAATGTTTACTTTCCACTTCCTGTCATGGGAACTTTAAAACGGGCAAAACTTGATTGCTTTTAGTGTATTTATATAGTATAGTAATTTCATTTTTTATCAACTATCATTTGAAAGAAAGACCATGGAAAAAATACTAATCAGAAGCTCTATTTTAGTTTTAAATTTTTAATAAGATGGATCTAGAAAGCCCTGGTGGCTGAATTGCAGTGATGATAGAGGAAGGGACCATATTAGTCTTTCTTTTTCTCCCCCATCTTCCTCACATTTGTCCAATAATTTTTTTCTATCCTTTTGCACAAATTTTATGAGTTGGCCACTTTTAAGAAAAAACATCTTATAACGAAAAGTCTAAAAGTCTGTTTAATTTAATCTTATTCAGGAAACTCCAGAGGCAGGAGAAATGATGCCATATCATCATTAAAAAGTATCAGGAACCGTGCATAATAATAAAAAAATGCACATGAAGAATAGGACCTAATTCCTAGGCTGAGTCTGAGTTTCAGGCCCTCTTCTTCCTTTTCATCTGCTTTCAGATTTAGTTGATGAGTGACAACACTCTAGATCTTTGCCATCTTACTTCCATGAGACTTGAGTTTAAATTAATAAGAAAGTCACTTGTTACTATATTCTAACTTGGCAAAACTTATTTCCTTTCTAAGTTCAGTTGTGTTTTCCAGATAAAGTTGTCCAGCGTGGAAGCAAAGGAATGCCAGAGACATTAAAGCTTTCTGAATTGTGGCCTAATGCCAACTGCTACCCACTAAAAGAGTGATAACAATAAAAAGTGGAAAAGAGGAGCCCAGCAGTTTGCCAGCCCCATGGAAGGCTAATTGTTGACCAACTCTTAAGATTCAGGGCTGTTGACTACATTACAAGGCGTGGCACAAAGGACAGAATGCATTTGTGAGCTGCCCATATGATAACTGAGGAAACATTAACAAGGATGGAAGAGCATGCTGGTGGGGGCAGGAACATACTCCAGTTGGTTTCTTTGAGAAGGAGAATGGGTTGCTGCTTAATTAAGACATTGCTTAGGAATCTACCTGGTAGGAAATAACCTCATTTTATAACTTCAGTAAGTTAATATTTTCTGTATTGAAAAAAAGGAATTTAGCCCCAAAACATTAAAGTTAACTATAGCTTAATCAGGAGATTCAACAATTTTGCATTCAATTATGTTGTAGAATTTTAAATTTAGAAGTTACTGTTACCACTATTAAACACTATATGAAATAAAAGAAAGGTGCTTTTATTTCATTGTGCTTAATTTGGATTTTTTTTTCAGACATTCTTTGACATTAGAATAGCTTTTAGGACATTTTCATGGTGCCCAGTGATTACTTAAATATTCCCTGTTAATCTATTTAGAAAGCAAAATTCTAAGTGAGGTTACTGAATTGCAAATGGAGACCTAATCAGTGTTTCCAATTCAATAAGTTAATCAAGCCAAGAAATACTTTTGCTTACATTTTTATCTTCAAGGTACTTTATTTGGCTTTCATGACTGAATAGCCCAGCAGAATAGGATGGTTGCAGTTGTATAGTTTCTTTGGAAAACAGGAGAATCAAACTTATATTTGTGATTTTTATGTCTAATGGCCTTGGGTAGGTAATATCTTTCTATCCAACTTTCTTTTGAGATATTACACCCTGAGGAGTGTTGATAGGCATGTTGTATGATTCAAACTGAATCAGCTATTACTGATGCAGGTAAGGAACCATCAGTAAACTTCTGGTTACTATCACCTTCTGTAAAAAAGGATGGATGCTGTTCAAGAAATACCTTGGAAGGATTAACCAGGAAACACAGGACTGAATGTTCTTTTAGGACCCTGATGCTCTAAAAGATGTAATTACAACTTATTTTTCTTTATATGATATTATAAGTAAAATTGGGGGCTGTTTAAATGTTGGAAAGTGCATAAGATCACATGTTTTTATAATAGGGATGCAGGCATTCCAAAATAAATGAATAAAAATACATGCATCTCTCTTGCCTCTTACTGAAAGTATTAATATAATTTTATAATAATGCTTACTTTTTAATATTAAGGCTCTGTAAAAAAAACACATTTATTTCTAAAATTTCAGTAGAGCACAGGTGGTGTATTTTTTTAAGCCTTTCATTTCCTTCACTAACCCCACCCATTATGTCCACTACTCCATGCCACACAGTTCATAGCAATGTTTCTATTTTCGTTGAGTTGATTTAAGATTTATATTTATTCAATGTGACTTTTAATAGAGAATAATAATGGGAGATATTTGCTATTAGAATTAAGATTATACAGCTCTCATTTCATCTTACATTTAAATTTCTTTTCTTTTTTTCAAAGCAAATAATATGGATTGTTGACATCCTAGAAATGGTATGTGGGTGATATTATATGGAGCCTAAGACTCCGAATCCTGGACTAGTTGTTCATTTTCTGGGAAGTCTGTATTCTTATCCTCACCAGAACCCCTGACTCTTGTGTTGTATTTTTTATGATTATGAAATGCTTTGAGGTAAAGATATTTTAATGTGTACAATTTGTTTTATTTTCATACTGATCTCTATTTTTGTTTAAAACCATGTTACATCATGAAATCACTTAATCCAAAATAAATCTTCTTTAAAAAAATAGGTTATGACTTTTTTGTCATATTTTGGGGGAAGAAAAACTCAGGAGGGAGGAGAACAAAGGAAGGGAATGAAGATCTCAGGATTTAATCTGATGATCACATATTCACAAGCCTACAGGTAGGTGACCAGGTAGGTATTTAATGAGTGGAACTGGCTGGGTATAAGCAACAGACTAATGGGGCTTACCTCAAGGGTAAAAATATTTTTCTCTGGTACATCTAGTAGATCCTAGCCACATGAAATTCAGGCAATATTGAAAGATGTTCTGCTTTATCAAGAGAAACCCAGAATACAATTTTTATATGATATTTCCAGTTTTGTTTTGATTTTGTTTTTAATTATTGAGTGGATCAAACCAACCATGTCTACTGGTTGAGTTTCTTTGCAGGTAATGCATTTGGAACCCTTGATTTAATAACAGTGTCTTTTATGCTTGATTATTGATGATGTAAATAAATTGAACAAATAAGTAAAATGTTTCTAAGATGTGGCAGTTAATTGGAAAATATGGGGAAAGAGAAAGGTGAATAAATGCTACAAGGGCAATCAATCACTAAAAGATGTATGAGAAAATGGTCTATTTGCCAGTATCTTTCTGAAAACCAACTCATGATAATTCATATGAGTTAAGAGGATCCCTGTCAAGATTTTAGACAGCATGTCTTTATTTTGTTTCATTTTTATGTGATGCTAAGGATCAAACCCAGTGCCTCACACATGCTAGGCAAGTGCTCTGCCACTGAGCTGCAGCCCCACCCCCTGACAAGACTTTATGGAACAAATGTACCAAAACTCTTCATTTGACATTTTACATTAGAAATCAACTTCATGTAGTGCATGAGAGCAGTTAAAACAGAAGATTCAGCATTAACACTTAAGGGGAAGAGCAAGCTACTGCATTCATGACACTGACTTCCTAAGTTTTGTGTCATGACATTCCCCTCATGCTCTTTGACCTTAATGTGCTTTTTTTAAAAATACATTTTAGTTGTTAATGAATCTTTTTATTTATTTATTTATATGTGGTGCTGAGGATTGAACCCAGGGTCTCACACATGCCGGGCAAGCGCACTACCACTGAGGTACAACCCTAGCCCCTCAATGTGCTTTTATTATGATCAATTTATCGGCTTTATTATTTTCTTTTAATGTAAAATCCACTTAGTGAATATGTGATAATGCATAATTCCTACCATCCTGGGGAGTCTTGCATGACAAATCTGTTTCATCCTTCAACTCTTCATTGAGGAATAAAGAATTTCCTCTTCACACTTTCCTCTTTTTCGAAAAATTAAACTTTAGAATCAGAAGAATAAATTGAAATAAGAGCATCTGATAAAAATATAATGTTTACATTGATACATGTTCCAAACATTTTCTTAGTCTGATTATTTAAAAATCCTTTATTTGGTGGAATTTCCCAAGAGATGTTTAGTCACTAGTTTTTCATGTAGTAAGAAAAAGTAAGTTTTCAAAAAGTCATCAGAACAATATATATTTCTTTCATGGTTTATTATAGTGTTACAAAACACACACCTCTGGCTACACAAAATAATTGAGTAGTATAATAATTCATATCTAGGTTGGTACTCAGGTGACACTGGAAAATGGACTCCAAGTCCAAATTCTTGAACTCTGTCATAACATTGTCAGCATATTTGTTTCTCTGCCCCACCCTCTACCCAAATTAAATTCCTAGCCTCAAAGCCAAGTCAAGACCTGCTTTTTATTGCAATGATGCTTTTGTCCCCAATGTCCAATATAATCTTTTAAAATGGATGGAAGAATATGAAGGACATCTTTTGCAGTGTGTAGAATCAAGTCTAAAGAAACCAAATGCTTTAAAACAGAATGTATGTCCCAAAAATTCATATGCTGAAACCTAATTCCCAACATGTTAGTGTTTAGAGGCAGGGCTTTTAAGAGATGATTAGATCATGAAGGTGGAATCCTCATAAATGGGATTAATTCACTTTTAAAAGAGAACCCAGAGAGCTACTTTACCCCTTCTGTCATCTGAGGGCACAGCAAAAAGATGGCCATCTGTGAACAAGGAAGCCAGCCCTCGCTAAATCTGCCAAGCCTCATTCTTTGGCTTTCCAGCCTACAGAACTGTGAGAAATAACTTTCTCTTGTTTTTAAGCTACCCTGTTTCTGATATTCTGTTACAGCAACCCAGATGGACTAAGATGCCAGAGGCCAAGAGGTTTCCTATGTCTGTTTTTTCCTAAATGCACACTCACAGTTTCACCTTCCAAGTCTTAATTCAAAGGAAATGCAAGTTACAGGAAGAGAAAAACAGCCAATATAGAGAAAAACACATTTTTTCCTAATACATAAGCAAGAGTTGATCCAGATTGCCCACTATGGGTCTTAGGGTAGAAAAGCCCTGAATGAATAAAGTACAGGTCCTTCTGATGGGTCCAAAAAATGGGGAGAGCCCAAAAATAAGATGGTCAAACTTAACTAAACCTGGGAAGCACCTCTTATCTTCCAGTCTGATGCCCTGAAAATCCAAGAAAAATCTCAAGTGACAAAATCTCAAATGAGAACAAATATGGGTCTGGTTTCCTAAAACTGGCCAATCCATAACTTTATTCCTTCTTCGGAATGGAATGAGAGGTAACAGCAAGTAGTTGTGCATTTCCCTTAGGAGCCAGTTCCTGAATGATTGGCTTCCCAGAATAGAACTAAACCAAAAAAAAAAAAAAAAGCCATTTTACACAGTTGGCTAAGGAACTACTCACCCATCAGTGCTAATTTACTATTACTGCAGTTTTAGTTAGCAAACCATACTTTCATTTCACATTATATTACCAGTAATGATAGATACTGAGCTATCGCTTAAAGTGAGCACTTCCTATACAACATTACTTGTATGTTTCATTTATTTTTTTTTAATTTTTTTATCTACATATGTATTCCCCAATTCAATCTGGACTGCCACAAAGACAAAGTGCAGGGATTATTTTCTTTTGCATCCTACTGCAAACCAAAAGAACAGCAAATTGTTCAAGGTCTATATCTGTGTTGCATATATTTTTAAGTACATCAAACTTTGTTTCACTTTGAAAATAGGATCTTTTCCTGTTTAGCTTTAATAAAAACTTATTCTCTCTGCAAACCACCCCCATCCCAACCAGGATTAAAGACATTTGATGATCCAGCAAAATACTCCTTTGATTTTACCTGTTTCTTGGGGTGTACACACATTAGTTCAAAAAGCAAGGTCTATAAAATCAGAATCTTTTCCTCACACAATACTACTGATAATTTGGAGCTAAAATGTTTGGGTTTGTTTTCTCTCATCTACAATTAGCCTGTCTGTCATATCACTCATAACAATGTTTAAGAAGGAATGAAGATAACAGGCTGTCTGAATCTTTCAACCAAGCAGGAACACCAACGTGTTGCGGCTGCTATGCATGTGCATATCTTTTCTAACCTGCCACACAGTTGAGGTGTGGTGGTGGTTGTCCAAGAACCCATTAGTAAATATTTCCCAGCTGACTTTGCCATGTCCTTAGCTAAGACCCTTAATTAACACATGAAATTGTATTTCAAAAATTAGACCTACTCCTTGGAGAAATGGTTGATTCTAGAAAAAAAAAAATCCCAGATGGACCTGGAGCATCTTGTAATGCTGCAGAGTAAGGAAATGATAAGAAACAAACAAAAAACACCATGGGAGTCTGCCAAAGGAACGTAGAAGCTAACCAAAAGAGCTCCAGTGGCCAAAGCTGGAGCAATTTGAGCAACAAAATAGAGTAGTATCAGATTGTAACATTAACTTTAACTAGCCCATAAACGAGTCCATGCTGATGAATATGTAATTGAATAAGTAAAGAGAAAAATCTGTACAGAAAAATTCCAAATAATTTATATCAATAATTGCTGTTGAGTTTTCTAAAGAGCATAGCAATTAATGTGGGTAAAGGGAGAAAAGTAACTTCACTGACAGGTAATCAAGGTCAATGTCCACATTGATAAATCCTGTGGATAGTGTGTACTCCTGATGATTTGATAAAAACACCACTTTAACTGCTCTAAACCCCAAATTCCAGTCTCACCATGAGAAAAACATCAAATTACAATAGAGGTGCATCCTTCAAACTACTTACCTATTACTTTTCAAAATTTTCAAGGTTATCAAAACTAAGTCTGAAAGGTTGTTTCTCAGAAAAAAGAAGCCTAAAGAGACATGATAACTATAACATCATCATCATCATCATGTGTCAATATCAGTTTATTAGTTATAACTAATGTACCATACTGAAGTAAGATGTCAATAAGAAAAACGTACATTGGAACTCTATAGTATTGTCAAATTTTCTATAAACATAAAACTATTTTTAAAATAAAGTACATTAAAAATAAGTGGATGGGGACCTGGGGTTGTGGCTCAGTGGTAAAGTGCTTGCCTAGCATGTGTGAGGCACTGGGTTTGATTCTTAGCACCTCATATAAATAAATAAAATAAAGGTCCATTGATATATCTGAATAAATAAACAAATAAATAAATAATAAGTGGATGGGCCAGATGCAGCAGTGCATGCCTGTAATCCCAGTGGCTTGGGAGGCTGAGGCAGGAGGATGGAGAGTTCAAAGCCAGCCTCAGCAATGGTGAAGTGCTATGCAACTCAGTGAGACCCTGTCTCTAAATAAAATACAAAATAGGGATGGGGATGTGGCTCAGTAGTCAGATGTCCCTGAGTTCAAGCCCTGGTACCCCTCAAAAATAAAAAATAAATAAATGGATGGGTTTAAGGAGAAAAATTTGCACTAAAGAAGAACATGTAATAAAGCTCCTAAATCAATTTATTAGTGATTATTAGTGATTACTCACAGAGCAACCAGAGGCCAGTCTGCAGCTATAATCAAATAGCAAGTATAAAAATGAATTGCAATTTGCCAATCATGTACAATTCCCTGGGTTCAGTCCCTAGCACTGAAATAAAATTAGTACAAACAACTGCACAAACACTGAACAATGGGAAGAATATTTGCTTTATAGAAAAGCAATGATTTCATTCTAAGTGATATATTGTGTTACAGATAATAATTCTGATGTTGTGTATTAAAAGCAAATAGAAGTTGCTTTTTATAAAAGAAAATAGGATTAGAGATTATCAAAAACTACCTCAGTGAAAGAGTCTACCTAAAGAAATAAGAAAAGATCAGAGACTTGGAAACCAGCTACAATGCCTAGAAATGTGGAGAAGTCAACTTCAGAACATTCTGGATGTGCAAATATCTAAAGAAACAATTTCACACAAAGTAGTCAACTCAATTCATCATTCAAAATGATGCTTTTAATTCTTAGAGTAATGCCTCCATTTATCTGCTATTCCCAAGAACTAAATCATTCAAAATAAAAGACCTTCACAATTTATTACTACTCCTTAATTTTTAGTAAAAACTTAAAATTTTTAACTATACTTTTGGGAATCTTTTAAATGATTTATAAATTCCTAAAATCATTAATAGGATATATTGCACAAAATGTGTTTGTTGTTAACTTATATATAGACATCAAACATATGCTGTAATTGTTATCTTGATGGATTCCAGTGTTTCATCCCTGTTTTAATTAAATGGTCTAGCCTGTTCTGTACCATTAATATATTTCTAATCTTCTTCCTTTGTTGGCTAAAACTTATGTTGCTATATTCTTCACTGAAGTAGTCCCTCTATTTTTTGCTGTGGCCGATTAGCAACATGCTAGGCAAACAGGCACGTAAGCTCAAGCTCATCTAACATCCTTGATTCATTAACAAATAGGACTTGGGCATCTGAGGACTGTTCTTGGATTAAGGGATGAAAGTGATCATGTCTTAAGAGAATGATGTGAAACAATGACTTTCCCATCCAAACATCAGGTGACAATAAAATTTAGCCCCACACAATATCTTAAAACAAAAAATTTGGTAAATGACTCTAGGGGAGTGGCCTAGTGCTATGAGCCTTAACCTTACTAGTGGTTAAAAGGACCAGTTAGCAATAATGATTAGCAATTACCATATACTCTAATGATTATCACATAAAAGACTTAAATTTAACACATATGAAGAGAAGATTAATCTCAGAACAAAGAGCTATCCTTTAAGTAAATTAATCTTTATCCATAATTGGGTTAGATTCTGTGATTTACAACCCAATGACCCTAGCTACTGCATTCCATAAAGCATGAAGTACTGTGTTTGGCAGGTAGAAAGTGCTCAAAAGTGCTCATGAGGACTGTGGTGGCAATTGTCTGATGTTTGGCTTCCCAAAGAGTCCTGCCCTGGTGTTCATATCATGCACTGATTTTGACAAGACCTTGCTCACCCCTTTGCTGGAAATCTCTGTGGCTCTGACCAAAAGAGCAAAGAACTTCTCTGTTACTGTCTGATCTGTTTCTCTCTCAGTGGATCCATTTGCCTGAATCACACTTGTGATCCCATTGTTAGATTCTCCCTTATCCTTTGGGGAGGCTCCACTTCTTCACCTACCTGATGGCCAATCAGCTGAGTCTCATTTTCTTGACATTAGAGACTGGGGAGCAGCATCATGTCAGCCTCACCCAAGAACCAGAAGTATACTCTTGGTGTTTCCTTTCCTGAGGGCTTATGACCCATGCAGAGGCTCCAAGGTTTATTTAGGAAAGGGTGGCCTATCTCCACCAGAGTGACTAAAACTAAAAAGACTGATGATGTCAATGATTGGCAAGGATCCAGAGCATTCTCTACAATGCTGGTAAGAGTGGAAATTGAGGTAACCATTTAAAAAAACTGTTTGGCAGCATGAACTAAAGCCAAACATGCATAGCTACGACCAGCAAGTTCAGTTTTGAGTATGTGCTCAACAGAAATGAGTACTTATGTCACATTTGAGAAGTTCCATAGCACTTTATTAATAACTCTAGAAATAATGAAATGTCCATCAGTGGTAGAATAAATAAGTAGATTGTGATTATGTTCATTTATTCAGCTATAACTCAGAAATGAAAAATCAATTATACTGCAACAGCATAAATGAATCTCACAGACAAAAAAGTGCAACACAAAAAAGAGAGCATACTATAAATTTCATGTAAAGTTTTCACACAGACAACAGAGGCTTGTGATGATAGAAATCAAAATAGCAGTTCCTTAGTGATACTGACTGGAAAAAAGAGGAGGGAAAGCTCTGGGGGACTCAAAATGTCTCATTTCTTGATCTGAGTAATGGTTACAAGGGTATATACACATTTCAGTTTTGTCAACTGTACATTTAAAATATGAGCACTTCATTAAAGGTTAATAAAAAGGAAGAAAATTTAGATAAAGTAAATTTCCTTAAAAAGAACAAAAAGCATGGTTTTGGATACCTGACAAATCTAGCCCATATCCTGGGCCTGCCGCTTATTTGTTATGAAACCCTGGGCAACCTGACCAGTCTGAGTCTCACTTTTTTCAATTTGCACTGCTTTTTATGTTATATAACATAAAGATAATGCATATTTAGCACATGCCTTTGTACTTGGTAAGTGCGTGGTAGGTATTTCTTTTCTACTCTATTCTGACCAAGTGAACTGGCCTCATAGTTTCTATTGCCATTGGAAGGCCACCAGGTCTCAGTTCTATTTTTAGGGAAGAGTGACTGGCCTTACTCTGACCAAAAATGTAATGTAGCCTTCCCTTGACTGGATGGCCACATCACCTATTTCCTCAGATCTCTCTGGAAACTCTTCTAGGAATGATTTATACATCCATCCCTCCAATCACCATTTATTGAGTTGCTGATTTTTGCCAGGCACCATGATAGGTGCTAGGAAGCCCTGCTGAATAAAACAGTCATGGCAGGCGCCTTTGGAACATCCTTTGGGGAGTTTACAACCTCACAGGAATGACTGGCAATAAACAAATAAATCCATGATTACTAATTATAATTTTTTTAAAAGTGCTATAAAGAACAGGGAGCAGCAGTGGACTGAAAAAGCCTCTTGGTATGTAACATGTAGGATGAGAACTGAAGGTGGAAGAGGAGCCAGTCATTGGAAGATCAGAGGGAAAGCTCCTGCAGTATCCTATTACTGTAGTCCTATAAACATCCCAAATAATTACAGAGTATACATAAAAGACGGAGTCAGTGCCAAGGACAATCTTCTCATATTTAAACATTGTAACATCTATTCTGCTTCTCAGAAATGTTTTTGCCTATTTCCTGTTCCTTAGACATTAGACAGCCAGATAAATCCTTTTCCCCTAGAGTAATACAAACTCATTTGTATAATGTGTTATGGAGCTAGGACACGGTGGGGAATGAAAAATGAGAACAGGTCACCTATACTTCGTGTGTAGTACAGTGTACTGAGAACAACATGAAATTGGCAGTCTGAGTTCAAATTCTGTCTATATGACCCTCAACAGGACACTTTGAGACTGAATTTTATCTGAGCAATGCTAATAATGAAGGCTGCCTCAAAGCTATGCTTTGAGAATTATATTAATTTTTTTTGATAGTCTCACCATGGAAATGCCAGCTTTTTAAAAAATGGGTACATTCCTTTGTCTTAACTACCTTCCTCTAAGCCTAGCTATTGGTTTGCAATTCTTACTTCCATGTTAGATGTTATTATTTCAGATGGTAAATCATTCTTGTGTTTTTAAAATTCCCACCCCCAAACTCCTCAGGCTATTCAGGCTGGCAGAGGAGAATCAATGTGGCTGAGCAAGTTGGGAAGAAGTGGACATTCTGTTTTCAGGTGATATCAGGGCTACTAATGCTTCATACAGCTGCAGGTAAGACAGCCATAGGGCTTGGCCAGGCCTGCCATCTGAACTTTGGATCCTACTAAAAAATTGTTTTCCTCTTTCCCATTGTCTATGGTTGATGGGCATAGGGTCTTCTATAATAGTTTAGAAGAGAGGTGGGAGTGGGAAAGGAGAGAAACCCAGTCGGATAATTTTGCTGCCTGTACAGTCCTCTCTGTTAGGGATAACCCAAAACAGGATCCATGATCTTCAGCTCTAGACTGAGCCCTGAGCTCCTATAGATGAGTCGCTTTTATAGTGACTTTTCTCACTAGTAAAATGGGATAATATTAGCCTCGCTTGCAGTAACCTGAGGATTGTTCATGGCTCAGTTAAAAACACTGCATGTGAAACTACAGTGAAAATTCTATATGAACTCTAAAATGCTGTACAGGCTTCAGATGTTATTAATATTAATGTATCACATATTAATGTACCACATTCAGCATGCATGGCTGGCCTAGAAGCTTTTAGACCTGATCAGGACTGAGGTACTTGAAGGGGATTTTTCTAGGTCAATGAGTAATGGAAAGTGTCTCAAAGGTATTGCCTATTTTTACTTTGAAAGAACAACCTTCTCAGAGACAGGCTTCACAGCAACAAGAACTCAAGGGCTGAAAGATTCAGAGCTATTTAAATACTAAGCAAAACTGGCCTATTCTGATAAATTGTATAATTTTTTGACAAATATAAATGTGCTGTTGGCCTAGGTTTAACTGAACAAGGCTCACTGAAGTCATGGGAACTGATCAAATCTTTATTTTTGCAATTTCCTGTTCTTAGCAGGAAGAGAAGAAAGACAAACACCCTGGGTTAAAGACAGGAAGAAATGAAATCAAATGATTTTATGTCTCTGAAGCTTCACTCAAGTACACCAAAATAATCATCTGTAGAGTGCTCAAGAACCTCATATTTAGAAAGATGTACCCCTAATTTAGGCTTGCAAGACAGGCTCTAATTGGTCGTTACATGTGCCTGTTTTTCAGTTTCTCAAGCTGTTCTCAAAGTGAGGTATACTGATTTATGCTTTTCTGTTGTCTTCTACTGTACACAGCCTTTCTTCTTAGAAGTTAATGGTGGAAATAGCAGACCAGATACAGGGACCCCTAACCTCAACAATCAAAGAGCATGAGAGGACAAAAGCAAGGGGTTGCTTCCCTTGTGTGTATTCTCTAAATTATTTCAAGACACCACTTCAAAGAAATCTTTAATCTGCGGTAGTATTTCAATTGTAGAAGAAGATGCTTTTTCTAATCAAAATTAATTTAAGTCCCTAATAACTTCAGTTAGTATGAAATGGGAAGATCTGAAGGACCTAACTAGCCTGCACACTTTCCACCTTTGATGTCTAGCAGGAAGGTAACTAGATTAAAAATTACTTCGACAGCTTGCAAAACTGTAGACGGCAGAACCATTCCAGGTCAGAGCAGTTCAAATAGAAAAGCTCGAAATAATAATGCAAAGAAGCCTAATAGGAACCAGTTCCCAAATTCTTTCTGGATAATTTGGTACATTTGAAATCCAGTACGCTTTTCATGCCTCTCTTAAGCACTCTATAAAATGAGATACTCTTAAATGCGTTAGAACATTTCTGTTTTGATTGGCTCAGAGGTACTTGAAATGATTTATAATAAACCAAGCACATGGTGTGGCGTCACCAGTCATTCTCTTCAGAGCCTCTTGGTCATTTTATAGAAATTGCATAATTGGGAATAACACAATGAAAATCTTACACTTGGCTGGTTGAAAATTAGATCATAATTCCAAAGTCTAGGTAAAAGTTTATAGCTGGAGCAGAAGGCCAACATTTTTTTCATCTTTCAAAATGCTAAATGTTTTAATTTATTTAAGTAGTTGTTTGGGGTTTTGTTTTGTTTTTGTTTTTTTGGTGGATAAAGCAAAGGGTACATTTGCTTTTTCTTTCCTTTAATTAAATTAAAAATGATTTATTAATGGAATTTCACACAGGCCGACTGATATAAAATAAGTCAAGATTTATAACCTCAGAAATGAACCATTTTTGCATAGGATCAGAGTTCTTAATTGCAAGCAATGAAGCATTTCTGGATGAGTGAAACTGAAAAGGAATGTGTTTTAAGAATATCGTAAGGTTGTTTGAAAGTAGATTCAGACTGGAGAACCAAGGTCAAGACATGATAACTAGGAATATCCGTAGTCATGTTTGTGGATTGTTCTGGTGAAGATACCACTACTCTCAAACTCAGGGTTCTACACTGCATCTTGTACCATGGACACTGCTGACAGTGGACACAGCAGGAACCACCAAAACTGCTGCTTCTAGGACCTGATCTCCCTGCAACTCCTCCTCCCACCGCAGAGGGCTTCATGGCCCAGCCTCACTAGCTCCAAATTCAAAGGTCCCAGTGAACCTGAATGAAAGAGCCTAAGGTAACTGGGGCTGCCAAGCTGCGGGGGACGCTGGGGATGCATTAGCACTTCCACTAGTATGAACTCAAAGGGTGAGGAATTCTCTAAACACTGAAGGGGTTAAGATACAAGGGGATTATAGGGTGACAAGTGTCTCAGTCCTATGATTATTTTTGGTTCTAAAATTTTCTATACCCCCAAATTACTAAGAAACTCCAAGAAGTTTGATCTATGTAGTATCATCTATCAATATTTGCCATGCCATATTAGAAATTAAAGTAGAAATTTAAAAATATTTATTAATTCATTTAAATGACAATCACACATTAATATAAATAACATCTTATGAAAAATAGCTATATTTTATAGAGCAAACAAAAGAGTGATAAGGGTGACATTATTTATATTTTTGCAATTTCTTTTTTTTACATTTTTTTTGGTTGTAAATGAACACAATACCTTTATTTATTTTATGTGGTGCTGAGAATCCAACCCAGTGCCTCACATATGCGAGGCAAGCGCTCAACCGCTGAGCCACAACCCCAGCCCATATTTTTGCAATTTCTAATTTCTGGCTTAATAGAAAGCAGTGGATGTTCCTATATGCTTTTATGTTAATCTGTTGTGATATCACATATCCTGTAGTCTCTTTTAAACTCCATCATATGCCCAGAGAATAAGAATGAAAAGATAAAAATCATCTTAGTATGATTCTGAAAATAATTTTGACCTTGGGAACTCCCTGAAAGTGTCTTGAGTTTTCCTTCTCTTCTATTTAGTTTGAGAATTGTTTGATGGAAGATTCACTTTGTAATTGAAATTAGATGAGATATATCAAAATACACAATTCATTGTATCTCTTTTTACATTCCTGTCACTCCTTTATATTTGGATGAAGCAGTAGTAGACACATTGTTTTTTAAAACAAATCTTTTAGATTTACAGAATTATAGCAAAGATAGCAAAGAGAGTTTCTGCATAGCCATGACTTATTTCCTCTATTAGTATCTTATATTAGAGTACATTTATCACATCTAATGAATTAATATAAACGCATTATTAACTAAGCTCATACTTTATTCCAACTTCCTTAGTTTTCACCTAATGCCATTTTCTGTTCTAGAATGCCATCCAGTATAGCACATTACATTCAATCCTCACACTTCTTTATACTCCTTTTGGCTGTGATCATTTCTCAGATTTCCCTTGGTTTTGATGGCTTTGGCAGTTTTGAGGAGTATAGGTCAGGTATTTTATAAATAGAATGATCTTCAACTGGGATTTGTCTTGTGTTTTTCTCATGACTACATTGGGGGCTACGAGTTCTGGGGACGAACACCACAGAGGCAAAGTGTCAAGAGTGCCTGCTACCAACATGACTTATGGCTGTAGAAGTTAACTTTGATCACCTCGAAGTACTGCTCCTCAGGTTTCTCCTACATGAAGCTGCTCTTTTTCTTCTTCCCTTTCCTTTCCACACTATACTTTTTGGAAGAAAGTCATTATGGGCAACCCACACTTAAAAGAATGACAACTTATGCTCCAGCAACTTGAGAGGAGAATATCAATATAAATTATTTATAATTCTTCCATATGGAAGATATGCATATCTCTTCCCATTTTGTAATTCAATTATTCATTTATAACAACATGAATTCATGGATATTTATCTTACACTTGGGTTATAGTTCAGCACTGCTTTAGTTCTTGTGTCGTTCCAATAGTCTCAGCTTTGGCTTTGGGAGCTCTTTCAGTTGGTTCCTTGGTGACTTTCACACACCCCATTATTGTATGGTGATATCTATTGGCACTTCCTTATTTCTGAGGCTATAAGAAGGTTGTGGCCCACCTGTATAGTTCTATTCCCAGTCCTAGAATCAGCCCAAGAGCTTTGGTTCCTTTTACAGGAGAATAGTATTAGAAACCATGACCTGGGTGCTTTTAGGCACTCTCAGCTGACAGAGTAAGAAGAGATATGTGTGTATACTAACCCATGTATTTATTCACATCTACAAAAATTTCTAAATGTAGACATCTGTATCTATATTGAGCTCAATATGAGTTTATATTAATGTTTCTAACTCTAATCCAGTGCCACATGGAACATTCTAACCCCACCACTTGCATTTTTAATATGTTTGTAAAGTTATTTTAATAATGAAGCAATTTGAGAGTGATAGGTATGAGAGGAAACAAAAGGATGGAAAAAGCAAGGATGAAGGCAAATTC
Source organism: Xerus rutilus (assembly GCA_028644305.1). NCBI lineage: Eukaryota > Metazoa > Chordata > Mammalia > Rodentia > Sciuridae > Xerus > Xerus rutilus. The sequence continues at coordinate 124,941,466 of CM053402.1, read as the reverse complement.
TTCTTTATTTCTTTGTTTGCAGTGGGGATTGAACCCAGATCCTTAGCATATACTAGGCAAGGGCCATTAAGCAACCAAGCTACATCCCAGCGCTAAGGTCAGTTAAATTCCCAAGAACTTGTGTTCCTTTATTAGTAGCTACAGTATCTCATACCCAATACATCATGGAGGATGGACTTGAGTCCTGGCTCCAAGAGTTACTGCTTGGGTTACTGTGGGCAAGTATAGACCTGTGTCTCCTATCTTTAAAGGAGGAAAATACAGTACATTAACTCCTAAGAATGGGTGAAGATTAGATGAGTTAACACAAGCAGCACAGTTAGAGCAATGCCAGGCTGGTTAACTGTGAGCTGTTGCCACTGTACTCTATGGGGCAAGTATATTATCTCCATTTTACTGATGAAAAACAGAGGTACAGTGACTTTTTTTTTTAACCTGTTCTAGGTCTTGCAGCTTATAAATTACAGAACTACTCCCTCATAAACTGTTTAAAAGGTTAAACCTTTAAAGGGTTTTTGACATCTCTGAACTTATTTCTCTTTCTGTAAAAATGAAGCATGAAATGCTGTTCTCCAGGTAAGGCTAACTACTAAAAAGAGTCAAGGATGCTTTGAGTACTCTCAATGTCAGAGATACTGTGATAATCAGTAATATTACCATTTCCCACACTACCAAATTTTTATGCCATGAAAGGACTCAATTTGTAGAATAGATTCACCTTCATGTGTGTATTGTCACCTTAAACCAAAGGAAGCAAAGATCATTCCTAAGCAGTTGTTAGGGGTCAAAGTCAGCTCTACCTTATCTGTATTGTGACCTGATGTAAGAAGACTTACTCAGTGAAAGGTTCCTGGAAGCGTAACTATTTCTTACCTGCTGTGTGCTCTAGGGTATGTGACACTAGGTCATGATTCATGATGTATATGCAGTTGGGAGAGGAAATTTCTTAGGAGAGTGAAAGCGGAGGAGATTTGTGGAGGAGAGCTGGTAGGCATTATCTACTCAAATCAAATCAGTGACAATTTTACTGTCTGTATTTATTGCTTTGCTCCATTTGTTATCTGTTTCCCTTTAAGTTCTAGTGACTAATTTCTTTATCCCACAGAGGTCCTGGACTTTACCATCTGTTGACCTTAGAGCTTCATTTTGTTCCTGGTTCCTGTATTAGGCAGATTCTGAAAGGGAAAGCAGTTATTTCCCTCTTCCCTTTCCTTACTAGTGACTTTGCTATATTTTTTCCCAGGTACCTACCTGTATGAGTATCTTATAACATTATTAGACAAATATTTACATAAGATCTACTATGTCTCCAACATTTTGCTAGAAGAAGGTATGATAGTGAGCTGGACATTTGCAGCCCTTCTCCTCAGGGCCACTGTAAACAACAACAATTTAAATAAATCAAGGGTTTAATCTTGTCAGTCACTCTGCTTTGTATTCATTATCACATCTAAATTTCACAGAAGTAGCTATTACTATTATTTCCATTTTACAGATAAGAAAAATGAGGAGTGCCCAAAGTCATATAAGTAGGAATGAGCAGAATTTGTACTTAAATGTAGGTCTGTCTGATGCCACCCACTTAACCATACATACATCTTCTCTTTCACTTCTCACAAGGTAGGACCTCAGGGCTTGGCATGTTTGTAGCCAGAGGATAGCAGCTCTCCTACAACTCTGCTTCAGTTTCTACTGAATACTTTGTTTTGCAAATGTGAAGGCTTCTCTGAAGCACAACCTTAAACAAATTGTGTAGACAGCTGAGAAGAGACAGCCGGTAGAAAAATGTGGCCGGATGCTCTGTAGGTGGGTGAGATCCATGTGCAGTCAAGTGGTACCCAGAAGAGGAAGCAGTGACAGGCAGAGGTAAGAGGCACTAACAGATTCAACCACCCAGACCCCAAACCACAATGGGAAGAAGGCACCTTAAATGTTGTAGGATGCACTTTTATCAGGTTATGCAAACATAACTAGACTATGGGTCTGCTTTTCTTTGACCATCATTTGAGTAAATATACAAATAAATTTTAAAAAATTTTCCCTCTGAAGTTAGTCTGATGTAAGGAGGTAAAAATATCTTGGGATTAAGAACCAGGATTATTGTTCAGATATGCACTAACAACTAGTTTAGGTGTATTACTGTGATCTTTTGCAAGTTCCTAACTTCTGCCATTCTATGATTCTTACTTTCTAGAACAAGGGAATTAGCCTACTTGATCTTAAAGATTTTCGAAGTTCTAAATGACTCTGATGCTATGATTTATTGAAAACCTACATTGTATCTAGTACTGCATCAAACAATTGGATGTTTAGACACAATTTGAATCGAGTCCTACACTATCCAATGCAGTAGTCCCCAACCTCATGTGGCTATGGAACATTTGAAATGTAGCTAGTGTGACTTTTAATTGTGTTTTTAAAATTAACTAAGAAACTGATGCTGTATGCAGTTATTGAAAACTTTTAGTATGTTCGAAACAATTTAAGGATGTGGGCCTGCTTTTTTCAATGGTAAATTTTATGAACTCTATGTATAGATGACAATTTAGCATCTGAATTGGGAAATCGTATATGTGTAAAATACATACTAGATTTAAGATGGTATAAAAAAGAAGTAAATATCTCCATAATTATCACTGCATGTTGAAATGCTAAATATTTAGATATATTGAGTTCAATAAGATCCATTTTTACTTTTTAAAATATGGCTACTAGAACATATAAAATTACAGATGTTCATGGCATTTATTTTTTAATAAATTTTTCTTTTTTCTTTTTAGTTATACATGACAGTAGAATGTATTTTGACATATCATACATACATGGAGTATATAACTTCCCATTTTTGTGGTTGTACATGATGTGAAGTTACACTAGTCATGTATTCATATGTGAGCATAGGAAGGTTATATCCAATTCATCCTGCTGTCTTTCTCATTCACTTCCCTCCTGCGTTCCCACCACTCTGCTCTGTTAAATCTGGTGGAAACACCCCTGTCACCTGTTATGAGTCAGCATTTCATTCTTCTTTATGGCTGAGTAACATTCCATTGTGTATATGTACCACATTTTTTTAATCCATTCATCTGTTGAAGGCACCTAGGTTGGTTCCATAGTTTAGCTATTGTAAATTGAGCTGCTATAAACATTGGTGTGCCACATCACTATAGTATGCTGATTATAAGTCCTTTGGGTAGGTATATGCCCAAGAGTGGTATAACTGGGTCAAATGATGGTTCCATTCCAAGTTTTCTGAGGAATCTCCATGCTGCTTTCCAGAGTGGTTGCATCTATTTGCAGTCCCACCAGGAATGTATAAGTGTACCCTTTCCCCCACATCTTCACCAACATTTATTGTCACTTGTCTTTTTGATAATCGCTATTCTGTCTGGAGTAAGATGGAATCTCAGTGTAGTTTTAATTTGCATTTCTCTAATTACTACGGATGTTAAACATTTTTTCATACATTTTTTGACTGACTGTATTTCTTCTGTGAAGTGTCTGTTCAGTTCCTTAGCCCATTTATTGATTGGATTATTTCTTTTTTTTAAAAAAATATTTTTTAGTTATACATGGACACAGTGTCTTTATTTTGTTTACTTATTTTTATGCAGTGCTGAGGATTGAACCCAGTGCCTCACACGTGCGAAGCAAGTGCTCTGCCACTGAGCCACAACCTCAGCCTGGGTTATTTCTTTTTTTGGTGTTAAGGTTTTAGAGTTCCTTATATATCCTGGAGATTAATGCTCTATCTGAGGTACAGGTGGCAAAGATTTTCTCTCATTCTGTAGGTTCTCTCTTCACGTTTTTGATTGTTTCCTTTGCTGTGAAGAAGCTTTCTACTTTGATACCATCTCATTTATTAAATATTGATTTTACTTCTTGACCTTTAAGAATCTTGTTGAGGAATTTAATTCCTAAGCTTACATGGAGAGTTGGGCCTACTTTTTCTTTTAGTATGCACAGGGTCTCTGGTCTAATGTGTTCATGGCATTTCTTTTGGAAAGATTTGGAAGTTATAGACTCTGGTGGGTGGTTGAATTGGTATAATGGCCCTAGTCAATCATAGGTGTTTCAGAGAAAACAATTGTGTCACCCTTGAGAAAGACTCTTGTACCAGTCTGAGTCACTACTCTCTTCAGGGAACATTTGCCCCAATTACTTTAGCTAGCAATATTTAAGAGAACCAGGGGATGTGAAGTCTCCTAAAGTCTATTTAGTTCTCAATGCTTCCAAAACTGGAGTGTGCTGTAGGCACTATGGATATTTGCACTGTTATGTCTACATTTGAGTACACCCTGCACTCCTACCTCTGGAGAGGGGATCTGTTTGGAGGAGCTGTCTCCATCCAATATGCATCTGTTGGGTGGAGGTTTGAATTATGCCTCTTTAGAAGCTCCTTTTGCCTCCCACTATCTTCAGCTTTGCCACAAATTTCTGGGTTATTCAGTTGTAGATAGGTAGTAGTGCTTGTTTTATTCTTTCTACATGGATTGAACTATAAGACCTCGACACAAAAAAATTACTGGTAGACTTTCTTTCTAAGAAGGGTGTATCAATGGTAGGAGTTTTGAGGTTTTCTTCTCTGTGCAAAGTTCAACTCTCCTCTGTATTTGTAAGGAATAAACATAGGATCAGGGAGAATTACCTTCCCTGTTCACTGTGTGGTAACTGGCCTGATGCTGGGTAAGGTCACCTTTCCTGAATACAGCATGGTGAATATCCTGATATAAACAGAAGATCACTGTCCCTGGTCACAGGTGGTGATTCACTGAGTGACCCAGAAAGGACCATCCGTAGTCAGCTAATGATGACTACTTTCAGCGTTTGGGGAGGATCACTGCATTAGCTTGCTGGGGCTGCCATAACAAATAGAGAGTGGGTGGCTTAACCATCAGAAATTTATTTTCTCACAGTTCTGGAGACTAAAGTCCTAGATCCAGATGTCAGATTTATTTTTTTCTGAGGCTACTTTCTTTGGCTTGAGGATGGGTGCCTTCTTGCTGTGTTCTCACATGGTTGTTTCTCCATCTGTGTTTTGTCCTAATCTCTTCTTATATTAACACCAGTCATATTGGATTAGGACCTTTCCTATGACCTCATTTTATTTAATTACCTCTTTATGGGCCATATTTCCAAATGCATTCATATTCTGAAATATAGGTTATTAGGACTTCAACAAATGAAGTTGAATGTGAGAATATAACCACTGTCCTGGGTCAGTATATTGCATTCCAGGATGACTATCTTAATGAAGTGTGTGGTCAGAGGCAATGACCATAGAATGACCATCAGGTCACATGGGGATTTTCTATTCAACAGAATGAGAACAAAAACATTCATCTCTGACACATGAACGCATTTAGGTAAATGAGGGGGAATGGAGGAATGTGTTGAGTCCTGGATTTATTTATTTATTTTTTTGCAAGGTGACAGAGACTGGTACAGTCTCCTCGAACCAGGAATTTTTTTGTGACTTGAACCACAGTGCCAGAGACCAAGAAAATGTAGCTGAATGTCTTTTGGGGGAGTATGATGTGTCTGTCATCAGGCACAAGGGTTAAGAACCTATTTAGGGACATGAACAGATAGAATGAACATAAGCCCAGTACCAAGGAACATATATGGTAAGGACGTGATAAGGCTGAGTAGAAAGCAGTGCTGATGAGGATGAAGGTGAAAAACTGGAGTCAAGGCACAAGCAAGAAAACTTAAGCCATGAAGAGATCCTTAGAAGGCTGGTTGGTTAGAGCAGATGGATTGCGACCCAGGGCATTGATTTAAAATGGTGATGGGAGAGAGAAAGATCTTGTCTAGATGTGATGTGGGACTGGGTTGGTGATAGAAGGAAAGAAGGCAGGTAGAGAATAAGAAGATTGCTAAAAACTGGCAGTTGATTGAATGTTAATATTAAGGAGATTCAGAGTTATACACACAAACAAAACAAAACAAAACCCTACAAAGATGCAATTCAGAAATCCCAAGAAGTTACTGGCTCCAGTACTGGTGCTGAGACCACTAGAACATAGTACCTGTTTTCATGAAAGAACAGATAGGAACAGTTTTATTGATTGGTAGATTATTAAGACACCTGGAAAGTCAATTTCAGTGTGTAGTTTTGTTTGTTTCCATCTTAATTTTAAGTTTCTCTAGTCAGCCCAAATGTAAGCAACAAGAAATTAGATGGAAACAATATTTTCCATCTGACAAAACTTGCAAGATAGACACATTAAACTGAGAAGAGGACTCACTGCAAAAGTAAATAAACTTCATTAAATGGCTATGATGCACTCAATGCATTTATCTTGGGAAAAATACAGTGTGGAAGAACAAATGGCTTGATGAAAATTTGCTTGGGTTAGTGTGAAAGAATAAGAAAACTTCTCCTTTAATATTGTGGCCACCTGTTAAAATCTTTTAAAAGCAAGAGGATGACTCTACTTTTAGTATTTTCTCCCTATAGTTTTCTACAAATATTGAAAATATAGCCAGGTGCAGCTTTGTAGGCTGATGCAGGAGGACTGCAAGTTCAAAGCCAGCCTCAGCAATTCAGTGAGTCTCTCTTTCTCTCTCTCACACACACACACAGACGCACACACACAAAAGGTGGGGAGGCGCAATGGGATGTGGCTCAATGGTTTAGCACCTCTGTGTTCAGTCTCTGGTAACTAAAAGAAAACAAAAAACATATATATAATTGGTTGCAACCAATTGCAGATTATATTTATGTGTACGTATAGTATGTATAATCTAGAACCTTTTATATAGGTAAAACCAACCATGTCTTGCACAGAACTTCAACTTTTTGTCTTCAAGAGGTAACAGAACCTGAGCAGGTTGTTGTGGGTTTTCATATTTTTCCTTAGCATCATACATGAAAATCAGCAATTCATCCTATTTGGACTCCCTTTGCACTGCCTTCAGCCAATGTGTGAGGACACCATTTGGTGGAGCAAACTTCAGCAGTGGGGCCTAGGTTCCACAAATCCCTAAGCGATGCTGATGGTTCCAAGAACTTCTACCAAGATGTAACAAACTGGAGTCTCTACTTGAGGGGTAGGTTCAGGTCATAAGGAAGATAATCTGGAAGAGTCAGAAAACAGGTCTTTGGTAGGCACACAAGTTTGGTAACGAGTTACATGCACCTGGGACGAATTTTGCTTCTTCCCTCTACTAGTGTCCGGTTATTCACACCTCTTGGAATGACCAGACTGAATGTGGGAAGAGGTGCACTCAGTTACAGGCCTGCGCTTGGCCTCAGCGGGCCGCCTCACCCTTCCGGGCTGCAATCACCCAAGTTCGCCACCTGCTTGCAGGGCCGCCCAGCTGCAGAGCTGTGGGGCGTGCGCCACCGCTGGGGCCCGCCCCACAGCACGCGCCGCTGGCCGGCGCCCCGCCCATCACGTGACAGCCCCACCCTCCGCGCACGCTCGGGTTGGCTCTCCCGACTCAGGAGGTGGGATCTAGAAAACTGCGCTGCCCCAGACGCCGCTGCAGTTTTCAAACCTCAACTGTAAACTTCGGTCCTCGTCTTCGCCACCGTCGCCGCGAGTCACTTTGAAGGGAACCACTTCACAACTGTTGATCTTTGTCCGGAAAAGTAAACGTGGACTCTGCCAAGTTCCGACTTACCCGGTGCCTTACCTGGCTAGAGCTGGAGAACGCGTCCAGTCGCGGCCACCCGCGTGGAGCGGGACGGGAGCCCAGGGACCGGAGCCCCCTCGGAGGGGGGCAGCCGGGAAAGAACCTGCAGCGTCCGCGGCGGTCAGTGTACTGCGCCTCGCAGGTCCGCGGTCCAGCCAGGATTGGCGGGTGAGCTAAGGTTGCGACTCCGAACCCCTCAAATCGGCTCAGAGACCGAGGAGTGGGTCGCGACTCTGGAGAGGTCCCAGCGTTGTGGCCAGGTCTGGGGTCCTCCTGGAACCCGGACTGGCGGAGATGGGCTTGGACTTGCCACCCCCATCCCGGTCCCCGCCGGTCCTGCCCCTCTCCGCAGTGGGGCTGGTGTCCTGCGGCAGTTTGCCGCGGGTGCCTCCTGGGGGCGGCCCGGTTCTCGGGCCGGCTTCCTAGCCCTGGGGGCGTGTGTGCGTGCGGTGGGCCTGGCCTCCGGCCCCTCGGGGGTCGCCACGCGGCAGGCCCACCCGCGCCCCTTCCACGTCCCGTTGACGTAGTCATCCTTATGCTCCCCGAGTTCCCCGCTTGGTATCCGCACAGGACGTGTTCATGTCTGCGCTCGGGGACACGTCATGTCCCGACAGACGGTCGTCTGTCGCGGGGAGAAAGTTTGTGCTCATCTGTGGGGCATTTTCAGTCACCGCTTGTGAACAGTTTTTTAAAATCAGTGAATAGAGGACAAGAGGAACTGCAGTTGTCTCAGTGACTTTTCAGTAATTGGATCTTACTTGAAGGCCACTTTGTGTACAAGACCTATCCTCAAACTGTACATCTACAGGATGGCCACGATTTTAACATTTACCCAGGCTCTTTGTTTTATTGCAATGAAAAGCGCTTCATTTGCATTCCCTCAGAGGGATAGATAAATGGAGACAAAGTTGAAAGAAACTTTATGGCCAGCTGGTAGCTGGTGTTAGTTTGCCCTGTCCATCTGTGTTGGGACTAGAGACACTCAGACATGACTTTGCACTTTGAAATTAAGAAGAAAAATACATTTAAAAAGGCCAACCATAATACTGATCAGATTTCAATAATATTTGAACACATCAGGTTTGTGTGTTACATTCACCAACTGTTTCGCACAGGTGATGTTTACATCTGTGGTACTAATGAATGATAAGCTAAACCTTGCAGGGATATTTGATATGGTATGGTCTCTCAAGTCCTTGAGAATGTGTGTGTGGAGAGGCAGAGTCTGTAGAAATGACTGGGCAAGTGGTAGCATATGTAACCTGACAGTCTGAACCCAGGAGCACAGTTTTATTACAGGAGAAGATAATTTCTCATAGGTCTAACATTCTGAGTTTCATGGTAAACTGTCTAGAAGTAGTTTTCAACAACTTCTCAATGTGTTTTATAAATTTAAACCAAATACCTATAAGGTTGTATATTTTTAAAAAGGCTAGTCCATAGAAACAATGCCTAAAGTGTTAGCCCATTTTTCTTCCTGCAGGCCTCCTCATCTGAGCAGATGCTCAATTTTTAAGAAAATTTCTAATACTTAATAATTGGCGTTATTAATAGCTGTTTTATTTTTAAGATGCACATTATGCATGTTAGATCATTTTTCTAAAATATTGCAGTAAAATATATTTATTTGCATGGCAATATGTTTAAGTTATAAAAGCAAAGTTTCTATAATTATTTGGAAATCTTTTTAGTATGTGGATAGAATGATTTCAGTTTCTCTTGGGATTATTGTATAGAGAATTACAAGTTGGTTAAGAGAATCAGTTTTTAAGAAAGTGGAGACTTGACTGATCACTGTCAGCATGTAAATAACAAATTTGAAGAGACAGATTTGACAGACATTTGTAGCAGATATTTCTAATCAAACAATTTTATTTTTAAGCTTGCACTGACAGTGTTTTACTGGTAAACATTTAAATATAATTTTAGAAGCTTCTAATAAGCTGTTTGCTTATTAGAAGGGAAAATTTCCTTATCAAAGTTTCCATTTTAATCCTGAAGACTCAATTTTAAACCCAGAATCAAGTAAATCAAATACTTATCATTCACTTAATCTTTAAATTGTCTCAAAATGCACATGTGGTATATTACAGTGCATACTTCCTGTATATAAAATTGACAGCTGAGAACAGTGCTCTTGACTTAACTACTTTTATTTTTGTCGTGCTAAGAATCAAGCCCAGGACCTTGTTCATGTTCAGCAAACAGCTGTACCACTGAGCTACATCCCTATCCCTTGACCTTGACCTACTACTACTTTGAAAGGTTTTTGATTGATTCTTGGTTGTTTTTGTTTGTTTTTGCTTTTTTAGAATTATTTTGAACTCCTTGTATTTATTGTGTCAGAAACATCAATAGTCATTTAAGTACTACCTTTCTATTTGGAAAAACTTAAAATGTATTCAAGTTGCTTTCATTTTTCATAATATTGAGGACAAAATTCAGTGGTTTTATCTTTAAGTAGTTTATATTTTTATATTCTGTGATAGGCTATTATCAAAGAATATTTCTTTGAACTAGATTCACTCCCCAGCACCAACCAGCGTTAGTTATGCATTAAGCATTGAAAATTTTAAACAGTAAAATAGTAGTTTCCTCTTTAATCCTTAAAGGATCAGATTCCATTTTGCATTGTAATAGTTACTGAATAAACAGTACTTCAGTGATGCTGTTAAGTAAACAGTAATTTATTTTACAACAGAAACCCAATTTTCCATTTGATGAATGACAAGCAGTGTGTGTTTGTTGGCCAACTCTATTTCCGTTTTTTTCAACATCTTATTCTGGTTTACAATTATAGGATTTAATTCTTTTTCTAAAGGTGAGAAGAGACAGCATCAGGCCTTACTATCTTGGCTCAGAGTCAGGCCTGGGGTTGTTACCCTGGGATTTCAACCTTTGGATAGTATAAACTAGACTGGTTGGACTAGAGTCAGTCTAGCTGGTTTTCCATTGTGATTTTCAGGGGATAAAATTCTTAAATTCTACTTTCTGTTCAATATTTAAAAGCAAACAACAACAACCACAACAGCCTGTTAGTAGAATACATATAAGGAATACACCTTCCTTGAAATTGAAAATCATCATCATTTTCATCCTTCAAACCAATACCTTTACTGCCTGTCAAGGGCTAATTAAAAGTAGATCCTCTGCCACAACAGCAGAAAGTTCTTCCTTTACTTATGATGGATGCTATGTAATTAAATTGCTAGGTTCCTCTTTTTCCTAGGACAACTGGGTTTCAATAAGATCCTATGTAGACAGAAAGAGTCGATTCCCTACAATCTTGTGATTTGCCTTGCTTTCCATTGCCTTTCACATTTACTTCATGAAGATTGAGATTTATCACTCTTCAATAGCACAAGTATGTGAATTGAAGTATTTCTTAAACTAATGATGTTCTTAGCTGAAGTAGGTATTTACAAGAAAACAGATGGTCACGTAGTCTGGAAAGACTGGTAGATAGGAAATGAACGCTCTGTTGGTATCATATTGCAGTATATGATATAAATAATTTCGTGGATATCATGTATTGGCCTGAAATTCTCTAATAGCGATTTAAATTTTTCTTATTTTATTTATTTAAACATTGAATTAAGCAGAGATGAGCTATGTTTGCATCTCTAGTACTAATTTTGGGATGGATCTCAACCCTTGAAAGTGTGAGATGTACTTAAAAATTCATTCTGCTGTATTTTATAATTCATATAATTCTATTGATCAAACATTTTTTAAAATTCCTACCAGGTGCCAGACACCACCTGGTAATGTCTGTTTGCTTAGGCACAGACATAAAAGGCTATGGCCCTTTAGACACTAGACAATTGCAGTTTAAGATGTTGAGGTTAAGGAGTATGCTAAGGGTCTTCTTATTTGAGGCATAAAGTAAAGGCATTTAAATTGACCTGTGGGTTTTTAGGCAAATATCCTGGGGAGGAGCATGGGTAAAAAGAAATCAAGCATTTAAGGAAATGTAGAAAGGGAGTTTCAGGAAGAGAAGTATAATCCAGGTGGGGAGAAAAAATATGAGGTCGGAGTGCAGTGGGAAATAATGGTGCTGTATACTTGGCTTCAGGAGCTTTTAGTGTCACTGTATAAGGGTTTTAGCTTATGTATACTGAGGAGCTAAAGAAGGAATCAAAGAAAACAGTTTAATTCTCTGGATGTTTTCATTGTATATTGCAAATTTGATTTTCATAAAACTTTGTTATTCAATAACTTTGAAGTGAGTTTCATAATGAGTATTTAAGTAGAGCTGCTTAGAGATTTATAATGGGCTGTTTGTCTTGATTTTGATCCCATATTTGCTTTCTCTATTCAAATGAGATAAAACTTAGATCAAACCTGACATATGTTTCTGTTTCTTCCTTCACCAATCCATATCTTCGTTCTTATTGTAATTATTGTAGTGGGACTTAATGAAAAATATCTTTGAATATAAGTGTGAAACACCATTATTAGTAGTAGATCAGTGTAATTGAAATCTTAATTGTATCTTACCTTCTTTTACCCTTTTATGGTAAAAAAAGAGTACTAATTGTGTGTATGGACACACAAATTCACTTAATATCCCTTCAGACTTTTTTAAATTGGTAGAGCCTAATAATGAAGTTGATTTCACATGGAGTAAGACATATTGCTAATTTATAATCAGTTATAGAATCTAGGAACTGTGGTAGAAGACAAGAAAAGGTCTGTGGATTGTTTGTTGAAATTGAGAAAATTTGATGGGGGAATTTAGAAGATATAAAAGCTGATTGATAGTTTTTAGGTGTCTTATATAAAGGGCAGACAGATATTTCTGAAGGGTTTGGAAGACAAAGGTGACATTCATGCTTCATTATATGCAAAACTGGCCAAAGGAGGAGAAATAGAAAAAATATCTAGGCTGTGGAAACTGGTTCAAGAAAAGAAAATAGAAGGAAGATAAACTTAAGAAATGGTATACAGATACTTAAAGCAATTTGTGTATATTAGCAATAAATAGATGAGTTTAGCATTCAATTTTCAAAAATGTGCTTTCTTTTTTTGAGACATGGCCTGTGTTCCAGCATATTCAGAGCCAGAGTGAAGTGTATAACAATATCCAAAATGATTTTTGTATTGACATTTATTTTAAAAACTACTGCTTGCCCACCACTGTTTTCAGCTACATCCATAGTCATACAAATTCCTGTAACATATTCATCTATTATAATGACCAGCAGTACATGTAAAGTGTTATAGAATTTGTTAGAGTAAAAAATTAAACACACATCGAATTTTAGGAAATTCTTAAAGTAGATTAATAGTTCACTATATTTAAATTATCATTATTCATTTTAATCATTAAAAAATAATCTAAGCTCCCTTTTCTCATAATATAACTAAAAAATAATAGGCTTTATCAAACTTAATTTTCAGTATATTTGGGTATCATATTTTTAATTTGTTTTTTGGAGTCCCAGGATAAGTCTGGATTGTCACAAGTAATATTCATAATAAATTCATGAGTCTCAGATTACCAAATGTGATTCATTTTATAGAATAATAGCTGTTAAGTTCATTCAAAATTCGCTAAGTGTTTTTTTCTGTGCAATATTAAAGGTATTCTCTTGCTTAATGTGGACCCTAAGGATATACCCTAAATTCTTGTATGGCCTCTGCATGAGAACTGACCTATCATTTGGATAATAAATACCATCAGCTACTTGTCAATGCAGAAAAAATGTAGAGGTCTTTAAAAACCCAATCAGTGATGGCCCTTGAACTTCAGGCTAAGTAAACCCTTACCATGGAAGTACACACTTTTGGCTGTTACAAAGGGATAAGATGCTTGCATTTGTCTGTTGATATATTCACAGCAATCTTTTTTTTTTTAATAAGGAAGAATTTATCACTTAAATTATTGAATTAAATATCAATATTTTGGTTTTAAAAACATTCATTCTCATGTGATGTGAAGAGAGTCATAGCCATCTTTTTTTTTAACCCAAAATCATCTTTTTATTGATTATTAAGGTAGTACCTTAGCATAGATAACTTAAGCATGGGAAATTATAAGTACTGCCCATAGTCTCACCACTCAAAGATAACCACTATAATATTATGCCATAGTTTTCCAATGTTCTTCTGTTTGCTTTTATATTTTACCCACAGATTTTATAGTATACATAAAATTTTATATCTTTATTTTTCACTTAATTGGTTAATACTCTTTGCAAACACTTTTTGTTGAACATATAATATTCTATTTTGGTGTACTTAACTATTTCCTTATTAACTAGACTTTGGTGTTCTTGAGTTCAAACTTTCAAAGCATTTTTTGGCTATTATAAATCATGCTTAATGGAACATAAATATTTGACTACATCTAAACCTATATTGGCTCTTGAAAACTGAAAGCAGAAAGTAGCTTACTCATAAAATATATCTTAATTCATACTAGAGTTCTTATGAATGGATCACTTTGGAACCAGTATGTTACAGCATAAGGTAAACCTAGAATCTAGAATCTAGATGAGATAAAAATCCAGAATCAAGAGTCTATGCTACTCTTGTTTCTGTGATTGAATTTATCATGTTCTTCACTGATGAATAGCATTGGGAATGTAGCCCAAATATATCCATAACACAGTCATTTCTTTTTTTCTATATATGTGTGTATAAATGTGAACATAAACATATTTAGGCCTTTTCATTTAGGTGTAAAATTCTAAAAGCCCAAACACAATCTGGAAAAAGAAAAGAAAAACTTGAACTGATTGAGCACAAAAATTGATACCCATTTTAACTTTACAGAGAATGATATGTGACCAGTAAAACTGAGTGTCATTACAACTAAGAAGATACAAAAATAGTTAATCAAAACAGAAAATAAGCTGGGTACAATGGTACATGCCTGTAATCCCAGCAGCTGGGGAGGCCAAGGCAGGAGGATCATGAGTTTGAAGTCAGCCTTAGCAACATAGTGAGGCCCCAAGTAACTCAGCAAGACCTTGTCTCTAAATAGAATATTTTAAAAAAGGGCTGGGGATATAGGATGTGGCTCAGTGGTGAAGCACCCCTGGGTTCAATCCCCAGTACAAAACAAAAACAAAAACAAACAAACAGAAAATAAAAAGAATTTTAAGAGTCAAGTTTGGGCTAACTTGAGGTGAGAGTTTTGTATATGGAATCAGTACAGCTGCTCAACAATGGCAGGGAACTATGTAGAGAGTATCTTTTTAAGTAAAATATTATTTTTTTTCTAATGGAACAATCATGATATGCCATCATTACACAGTGTCATTCCACAGAAGTTCATCATATTTTGATTTTTATCTTTAGAGCTCTGCAAGATATATTTTGTTATCATCTATACTTGTTTTGGAGGAGTACAGGAATGGAACTCGGGGGTGGTTCAGTACTGAGTTATATTGCCAGCTCCCCCACTCTTTTTAAAAATTTTGATACATCATCTTAAGTTGCCCATGCTGTACTTGAACTTGTACAAGTACAGCATGTACTCCTGTCTCAGCCTCCCAAGTCTCAGTCTCCTGTCTCAGCCTCCCAAGTCAATGGGTATCATCCATACTTTCAAGGCAGCAGAATTGAGGCTTTCCTTACTAGTAATCAGGGAAATGCAAAGCAGATCACAGTAAAATTCCATTTTACTTTCATCATATTAGAATAGCCAAAAGTCTGAAGGGACAAGTATTGTCAAGGTAAATCCTCCCATCCAGTGCCAGTAGAAGAGTAAACTTGGGATGGAAAAAGGGGACTTTGTCTTATGATATTTTATTTAATTTAAATGAAATATGGCCACATAATTCGATTGGAAAAGACAGCATTTCTTGTAGTGTTTGTTTCCCTACCTCCATATTTGAAGTCTGTCTGTCTGTCTTTTTCTTTCTCTTGCTCTTGCTATATTGCCACAGGTGGGGTGACAAGTGGAAATTTGTTTTCTCTTATTTCTGGAGGCTGGAATTCTGAGATCAGGATGTCAGTAATGTTGCTTTCCTTGGCACATAGAAGGCTGTCTTCTCCCTGTGTATTCACACAGTCTTCATGTGTGTTTATGTCCTAATCACTTCTTCTTATAAGGACAATAGTCATATTGGAGTAGGTCCCATCTTAATTACATAATTACTACTTGAAAAGGCTCTATCTCCAAAGGCAGTGACAGTGTGCCATACTGGAGATGAGGATTTCAACCTACGAATTTGGGAAGGACATGGTTCAGCCTATAATAGTAGCTGCTCTGACTTTAATATGGTTTGTTTCCTGAACTCATATTGAAATTTAATTCTCATTGGTAGCTATTAAAAAGGTAAGAACTTAATCAGCTATAGTGTTTAGAGGTAGAGTTGTTGGGAAATCGTTAAGTTTAGATAAACTCATTAAGATGAGCCCCCATGATTGAATCTTGGTGGCTTTTTAAGAAGAAATCAGACACGCGCACACATGTTCCCTGCCTCTTGACATGTGATACTCTGTACTGTCTCAGGACTCTGCCAGCAAGAAAACTATCACCAAATGAGGCCTTGCAACTCTAGAACCATGAGCCAAAATAACCTTCTTTCTTTATAAAGGAGCCTGCCTTGGGAATTTCATTATAGTAATGAAAAATGGACTAATGGAGCAAAGATAAAAAAAATTTAATTGAGGTCTTATAGCTGGTGTGATGGATAAGTAGAATTCAGACCCTGATGTGTTTTAGCTCAAATGTTATTTTCATAAAGCTACACTGCTGCCTTAGATTCTTAGAGATATACCACCAAACTAGTTATGTCCCCCCACCAAAGACTAAGGAATTTATAGAAAATAATTTATTGACTTGAAAAAACCAAGAAGACAAAATACAGAACTGAAAACATTGAACTCTAAGTACACTGCCTGTTTTCTAAGTGGAATGTAGTTTGTATTTGAATATAGGGAAATAAAGAACAGTAGATGTGAAGTAGGAAATAAGGGGTGTTGGGATATGCCAGAGAATGAAAAAAAAAAAAAAAAGCCTAGGTTGTTATAGGAAGGAACAAGAAGAATAGTACTTTTTTTTTTTTAAATTAGGAATGCATAGCAGAAAGTCAGGTGTATCTTGAAATATATAGTCTGCTATTATTACATGAATTCCATTATTGTAATATTGTAAATGGTAGTTTTGATGTTAAAACTGGATGCATGTGGGGCTGGGGCTGTAGCTCAGTGGTAGAGCGCTTGCCTAGCATGCGTGAAACACTGGGTTCGATCCTCAGCACCACATACAAACAATAAATGAATAAAATAAAGATCCATCAACAACTAAAAAAAATTATTAAAAAAAAACTGGATGCATATAAGTATTAAAAAAGTTCTAGATAATCATGAACTTCAGATATGATTAAGACTCCAGAATAAGGCTTTATTTGTGATCATTCACTCATCCAAGAAAATGACTGAGCTGTTACACATGGCACTCTCTTTGCTAGCTTCTGACAAAGGAGAGACTGTAAGATGGAGAGTTTCTGGATTTAGTTTTGGAATGTGGTCAATCCACAAAACAAGTTCTATTTCTTGTAGCCATTAATAGATAAGTAATATAAGCCACAGTATAAGAGCAAATTTATTTGGCCAGATAAAATTAAAATGAATAATTGTTACCTTGTTATGTTAAATTACCTAGTTATGTGAAAGGTATAACTTTAAAGAATGAGAGTTTAAACTGAAACTAAATGATTGCTTTCATTACAGTTTTATGATAACTTTTTTAAAAAGAAGTTGGGAAGATTTTCACAGTAGTTTTGTTTTGGAATGAAGTCAGTAACTTTATTCAGATGCCATTGAGGTGACACCGATTTATGTGTGTGCTTCTGGTGTTTCCTCCTGTGGGTAGAATGTGCTCTTTAAATCTTTTTTTTTTTTTTTACTTCTAACTATTACTATATTTGGAGCTGTATAATATGGCACACATCCTGCCTGAGATAACATCTTTTTTTCTTAATTACACTAAATTTATATCCTCTCTCTTCTCTTTTTTAAAATAGGTAAAACTAAGTGATTAGAGAAGCATATCTGGGAGTCATCTAAGATGTCTCGGAGAAGATTTGATTGTAGAAGTATTTCAGGCTTGTTAACTACAACTCCTCAAACTCCAATGAAAATGGAAAACTTTAATAATTTCTATACACTTACATCTAAAGAACTTGGAAGGTAAGAAAACTATGATGTGCATGCTGTTTAAAGTCAAATTTTGGATTTCTGTTTCTGTAGTTCGGTGAAGCGTCATCTCTGTTGCTGTTATAGAGGGTCTCATCTTAACTGATTGGAAAACCAGATCTGTAGAGGGTTTAGTGACCTTCTATCAAACGTCCTACCTGGCTTCAGAGTTCCCATGGGAAGTTTCCCTTTCTTATCTAAGGTCATGAATAGAAAGAGGCTACATAGCACGGTGGACTCCTGAATCCAGATCTGGGCTTTGTCGTTTCCTAGCTGTGGGAGCTCAATTAAATTACTGGACTTCTTGGTGCCATAGTTTCCTCATCTGAAGACGGGAGAAAGATAATTATATCTGTTGTTTATGGTTGTTGTAAGGGTTAAATTACTTAATATTTATAAAGTGCTTAATATGGGGTGGTATAAGTTTTTTTTTTTTTTTTTTTTTTTGGTACTGGAGGACTCCTCCAGTACCAAAAAAAACTCCTTTTTTGAACTCCTCAGGAGTACTTGACCACTGAGCCACATCCCCAGCCCTATTTTGTTTTATGTAGAGACAGGGTCACACTGAGTTGCTTAGCACCTCGCTGTTGCTGAGGCTGGCTTTGAACTCATGATCCTCCTGTCTCAGCCTCCCAAGTGCTAGGATTACAGGCATGCGCCACCGCGCCCAGCTGGGTGGTATGTTTTTATTTAATAATTTTAAAAAATTCCTAGGATATTTTTGTACTTGGCTAAAAAAGAAATAGGGAGATTCCCCTCCACCACTTTTTTCCTAATTAAACAAAAATAGTTAACTTATATCTGAAGTATAATTCTGTATCACAAAGAATGAGCCTTCTGTAAGTAAAAACTTGTATAAATTTTGCCTTGGCTTAACCAGGGTGTAAGTTTATAAGCGCCACAGAGTGACCTGATGTTATGAGATCATTTAGTACTACTCTTTCAATATGCATGAAATTATAAAAGCTATACCAAGTTATATATTCAGTATTTTCTGAGCTTTAAATTAAAGGTAATTAATGAAGGGTTGGAAAATGGTGATTAATTTATATATTCAGTGTGATTTAGATTTGGAGGTAAATGTTTTGGTTTATATTAAAATGGTTTGGTTAGTCAATGTTTATATAGATAGATGTATACTCTACTAAATTAGTAGAGTTAAATTTTTTAAAAAATCTCAATGTGAAAACAAAAATTGAACCATTAAAAGTAATTCTTCCCATGGCAGTCTTTTTTTAAAAATTTTTTTAGTTATAGATGGATGCAATACCTTTATTTTATTTATTTATTTTTATGTTGTGCTGAGGATTGAACCCAGTGCTTCACACATGCCAGGAGAATGCTCTGCCACTGAGCCACAACCCTAGCCCCCATAGTAGTCTTTTAAGGAGGCAAGTCCTTGCTTTTTCACTTTTACAGATATTGAATGCAGCCTTTTTCAAAATGAAGATGATGGGAATATTTTATTCAAAATAAAGATAACAAGGGGCTGAGGTTGTGGCTCAGTGACAGAGCACTTACCTCGCACGTGTGAGGCACTGGGTTCGATCCTCAGCACCACATAAAAATCAGTAAACAAAATAAAGACATTGTCCATGTATAACTAAAAAATATTTAAAAAAAAAAAAATAAAGATAACAAGATCTACCTTACTAAAGAATTCAATGCAAAAAGCACAGTTCACAATGCATCATATAAATTAGTTTTGTGTGCAAAATATTTGGATTTTTTTTCCCCACCCGGAATTGAACCCAGGGGCGCTAAACCACCGAGCTACATCGCCAGCATTTTTTTTTTTTTTTTAATGACAGGTCTTGGTTAGTTGCTTAGGGTCTTGCTAAGTTGCTAAGGCTGGCTTTGAACTCATGATCCTCCTGCCTCAGCCTCTCGAGCCACTGGGATTATAGGCATTCACACTGTACCTAGCTTGGATGTTTTAATGGTGTATTAAAAGATGATTTTAAAATTTTTTTTAAAATAATTTTTTTAGATGTTGATGGACCTTTATTTTATTCATTTATTTATATGTGGTGCTGAGAATCAAACCCAGTGCCTCACACATTCTAGGCAAGCACTCTACCACTGAGCCAAAACTCCAGCCCAATTTCAAAGATATTTCAAAATGATTTTGGTAAATCATTTTGTTCTGTCTTTATTTGTTATTGTATTATGACAAAGGGTGATTTTTTTTTTCCTTTTTGGTTGCTTGTATCTTACATTGAATAGTCATAGAGTCTTTCCATTGAAAAGATTTCCGTGGTCTTCTGATACGATTTTTTTTTAAACACAGTAAACAATCCTTCCTTTAATTTCCCCCAGTAAGCCATTAACCAACCTCAATTTGAATGCTTCAGTTATCTGTTCCATTTTGTGGATACCTTGTAGGCATAAATGTTGTTTTCTACTCTGCTAATGTCTACCCAATAGACACTGTTCTTCTTTTATAGCTGTATGTAATGTCCATCAGTGTGAAAGTCCTTCAGATATTTGAATATTTCTAACCTTGACAGTTTCCTTAAATGCTTGTCATATGATCTGACTCCCAGACAGCCTTCCTTGATACAGTTATCCTCTTCTGGATCACTTTGTAGTTTTCATTTGTCACTCTTAAAATGGGAGGCATATGATTGGAAATGGCATTGTAATATCTTACCATTTAGAATATAAGGAGATTGTGTAGAGGAAGCCTAAGTAATTCCATTAGGAACCTGCTTGCTTCCCTCCATACCTCCTTCCTTCCTTCCTTCCTTTTTTCCTACCTTCTCTCCCTCTCTTCTGTCTTCCAACCACCCTTTTTCCAAAAGCTGCATCAAATGTTGTCACATGGCATCATAAAATATATTAGTAGAAACAGATGAGCTACAATCCAGTTGGCCTGTCTTTGCTCTGTATCTGAAGTTGTACGATGTACTTAGTTGTGTGTTTCCTTTTTTCTTAAGTGAGAAGGTGGACTAGATGTCTCATAGTTTCCTTTTATTATGTTTGGAAACTGTTCTGAACAGGCAATTGGATATCAAATTCTTGAACATTACATACAATAAAAGGCATTCTTTTCTATTTTTCTAAGTTACTGTTTTGATGGTTAGGTTTAGTTGGCTTTATGAAATTAACTGTGCAAAATACGCTCTTACGGGAGCTAGAAAGTCTTATAAAGTACCTTTTTTTCTTTAAAATTTTTGGAGAACTTAAACTTTGATGAGGGCAATATCAGTAATTCTAAATTGTTTTATAAAAATGAGGTCCCATCATGAGTAAGAGTTATAAATTCGTGTCAGTATGCTTTCTAACATTTTAGAGCAAAAACTCTTGGTAGACTCTGATTAAAGCAAATTCAGATTGCTAATATCTTCATGACAGAGGCATATATCATCTTTCTTTAAATTGTTATGGGCTAATGAGTCACATGCTAAATATTGATGATTTAATAAGTAAACCTTGAAAAATTAGAAATCATGACTTTATCTGCTGAGAACTTACTTAAATTTCTTTCAGTATTTTAACCAATCTTAATATACTGTACTTTTGTGAAGTGGAAATAAGGATCATAATCTTGTTTCTACTGAGGCTTGCATATTTTATAGTATATAAACATATAATTCTAGCATGCGGTGAACTATAATGTTATCTTTCTAAATCTACTGGTTTTTTAAAATTAATTTTTTGATGTCAGTGAGCAGTGTAAAGGAAAATACATAAAAATTAGGTTCATTTTTTACTACTCTCAAAACCCTTGCATTGTTCCTGTTTTTTAAACATGTTGGGTCAGTTTTTTCCACCCCTCCCCCCACTGAGGCAAGGTTTCATAGGGCTTGTGGTTAGAAGGGTGAGGCAGATTCAGAAATAAACGTCAGCTTCCTTTGTGGCTTACCCTCCCCATCCCTTCACATTTTATTGTGTATTCTAGAATGCAGAAGGGTAACTGCTAGACCTTTTCGCTGCTGGGAAATTTAGTCAGCTTTGCCTTTTTAGGGTATGAATTAAGTATTATTGTTAAGGGTTTTTAAAGTTTTCTTGAGTGTTTCTATTAAATTTGATATGGTAACTTTATATATTGAAAATGATGTTGGTGATTTCTAATAACTAGCATTTTAGAATGAAAAAAACTTGTTTCTCCCCTAAGGATTCAGATGATTGTAAAAATATTTACCTTGTTTCACAAGATACACGTATTCATTATATATATGTTTATAATCATTATATATATTCATACACATATATACTATTTTTTGGAATCACCAACTTTCATACATACAGATGCCTCAAGTACAGGATACGGAATAATACAGTATGTGGCATTCTAGTAGATATTCATTCAACAATTATATAAAAAGTATTGTTTAATTTTGTTCTTTGTTTCTGAGGGAATTTTGTCTTGTAGATATAATCATAACATTACAGCAAAACTAAATTGTCACTATTAGTATTGTAAACCCTTTTTCTGATGTATAATTCTCTTGGCTAACTTTCTATTTCCTAAACTTTGCAAAATGAATTTTCTTTATAAAAAATTTCTTTTCTGTTTTAGACAAGTTTTTGCTTCCAAATCCAAGAATTGGCAGAAGTTAAACTTCTTAGAAAAAACAACAACGAAAAACAAAACTATTTTAAAGGGAAGGAATTGTAGTGGTTAGAACAGAAAGTTAGAAATTCACATTCCATTTTAATTTTTGGCACTCCATTTCTATATGTGATCTTTTGTGAGTCATATAGTCTTATTCTGACTTAGTTTATTCAGTGTAAAATTTATAAAACATTGATGTTTCAAATGTAAAATTGAAGAATTGATTTATATTTTTTGTGTATTGAAATGCTTCAATTTGTATTCCTTTTTCATGAAGTGATAAAATATTTTGTAGTGAAAATTAAACATTCTCAAATCTTAAAACTGCTTTTAAAGAATCAGATTTGTTATATGCAAATTGATTTGAGGTATATTTTAATAAATGTAAGAGTCAAATTATAGCTTGCCCTTTTTTTTTTGCTTTACTAGCTAGTTTGGTTTCCAGCGCATTTCATTGGTACCCATTTAGGAGAAATTTGAGAAGAGCAGGAATGTTTATTATCTTCACTCTTGGGAGTAGCAAGTAAAATACAATCAGGCAGCTTATTCTGACACCCTGTATATACTTTAAAGACCAAGTGTATTAAAAAGTGTTTACTTTGCTGAGGGCTTTGGAAGTTTGTTCTGAGGAACTAGGGCAAGGGGAACTGTGGAACAAAAATTATCTTCTAAAAATTTTATTTATATCTGATTTCTTAGTACCAGAAACTGGAGACTAATTAGAGCCTAGGATAAAGGTTATTAATTTTGGATTCTCTAGACTCAGAAGACTTATGGATGGACTGCAAAATCTGAAAATTCTCTAGAATTGAATGTAAAACTACTGTTTAAGAGCATATGTTCATTTTTTTCTGGGTGAGAAAGTTAATTGCTTTTATTTCTCGAAATTGTCTTTCATTCAGCTCTTTGTGAAACCAAATGTTGGAAGACTGTACACTTGTAGTACCTACATGTACCAGTGGACACACTTAATTTTTGGTGTATTTTTAATTTTGACTAAGATGCTGAGTACTGATATAGGAGAAAACCAAAAACATACTGGTTTCTTAAATAATAAATATGCTTTTTAATGTGTGTGTTTGTACCTATCTGTTGATAACTGTTAATTTTCTTAGTTCAACATGAAATATCTTTAAATATTCTTCATAGGATACATATTTCTGCTGTTTCAGGCATCACAGACTACTGAGCATTGCTAAGAAATATACTGGTAAAACAACTGACAAATTGTAATTGAAAGTTTCAAAGTTTGTTAAAAATCATTTTCAAATGCAAAATTATTACCATAATAAAATTAAATAGGTCAAATGCCCATTTTTTT
Organism: Xerus rutilus; assembly: GCA_028644305.1. NCBI lineage: Eukaryota > Metazoa > Chordata > Mammalia > Rodentia > Sciuridae > Xerus > Xerus rutilus. The sequence goes on along the minus strand of CM053402.1, from coordinate 124,917,785 downwards.
TTA
>CM053402.1:124828976-124917682 GCA_028644305.1 Xerus rutilus | reverse complement strand
CAGAGTTCCTGCATTTCTCCTGTGTTTCCCGTTCCCATCCCCCTTATGTATCCTCATCCACTAATGAGAGAGAACATTCGGCATTTGGTTTTTTGGGATTGGCTTACTTCACTAAGCATAATGTTCTCCAGTTCTATCCATTTGCCTGTAAATGCCATGATTTTATTTTCTTTTATTGCTGAATAATATTCCATTGTGTGTATGTACCACAATCTCTTTATCCATTCATCTATTGAAGGGCAGAGAGGTCAAATGCCCATTTTTACATTCATTTTAATTGTTTATATTTGAAGAAAGGCTATTTTGATTAGGGAGTTAATATGATGCCCTATGAAGGGTACAGTCTTTGGAAAAAGACTTAAGTTTAATCTTTATCTTCTCTGGGGTCTGCAAAACAGAATAGCATTGCTGTGATTCTTAATCACAATAATTTATATCAAATATATAGCATGGAGATGGTATGAAAATGAGATTGTCTTTTTGCCATAATAATGTATCATTAATAATGAAGAATGAATATAGTAATGCCATATCCTGTTATTAAAGTTTGTCATTTATGTTTTTATGTGATAATACTGTAAATTTTATAAAAATAAATGATGCTTGATATAGTTTAGAGAATAAAGACACATTTATAAATAGCATGAATATTTGAAACAATTGACTTTAATTTGGAAGTATAACGGTGTCTATAATATACTAACATGGTTCTCTGTGGTAAAATTAAAATTGATTTTCCTTTTTTTCTCCAGAGGAAAATTTGCTGTGGTTAGACAATGTATATCAAAATCTACTGGCCAAGAATATGCTGCAAAATTTCTAAAAAAGAGAAGACGAGGACAGGACTGTCGAGCAGAGATTATGCATGAGATTGCTGTTCTTGAATTGGCAAAGTCTTGTCCCCGTGTGATTAATCTTCATGAGGTCTATGAAAATTCAAGTGAAATCATTTTGATATTGGAATAGTAAGTATGTACTTCAGTAAATTTAAGGTACCTATTCTAGTTGGTAGGAAGAGATGACTTAAAACTTAAAAAATAAGAATAATACAAATGTGAATGGAGCTTATAAGGATTCCTTTGATAAAATATTAGCGAGACATAGTTCATATTCAGATATTTTTCACAAGGCTAAGGGTATAGCCTTACACAAAACCACAAACAAACAGCAATAAATAAACAAATGTGAGTACAGCATTTGGGGAATGTGGTAAAATGACGTGGAAATTGAGATTTTTCTGGAAAACAATTTAATGGAAAAATGGAATTGAAATAATTTATATACTTTGTGCATCTACTTGAAAAACATCTCCAAGGAAATAATCCAAGGAGAACAGAAAGATAAACTGCACAAGGTAATGACTAGCACATTGTTCATTAAGAAACACATTTAGTATGTTTGAAATGCATAGCATTATGGTAGGAATTATAGCCATAAGAAATAAAACATGTCTTTTGTCATTGAACATTGAAACAATCAAATATTCAATAATTCATGAGGTAATGGGAGTGGAAGACATGTAAAATAACAGGTTTTACCAATATATCCACATGTGACTCTTAGTGTCTTTATTACATGAATATCTGACACATTTATTATAAGGATGTAAAAATGTTTGAACATCTGTTAACAATTAGAAAAGATCAGTTTAATATATATTTAGTATGCTTTAGATTCTAGTAGTTTTAAAAAAGTAAATCTGGGCTGGGGTTGTGGCTCAGTGGTAGAGCACTTGGCCTGACATGTGTTAGGAACTGGGTTTGATTCTCAACACCACATGTAAATAAATAAATAGGTGATACAGTCCATCAACAACTAAAAAAAAATTTAAAAAATAAAGTAAATCTATTTTTAGAAGAAAATGTATTGATGACTGTGTTCTTTTTAGTAGCTGACTTGCCTCATTGCCTTTTTAAATTTACAAGCATTTTAGCCTTATTTTATTTTCTAGTTATTTTAAGAATGAAGAGGTTTGTTTGCATGTTAATAAAAATGTGTTTGTAAATGAAACTGCTAATTTTGCAAAATGTTAAATAGGCAAGTATTTCATTTCATAATTAATACCATGTACATTTCCCAGAACAGCAAGATATCATATTAAGGCATGTTATGGGCATCTTCAAAATAAATTGAAATTTCAGTAAATTCCAAGATACTACCAATATGATTTCATTTTTCACACATTTTGTAATTATATTTGTCAGCTTTTTTTTAAAATAATGATCACATACTTGGCATCTGTATGCTTGAAGTATGTAAAAAGTAGCTAACATTTTTCAAAAATTGTAATGGAATACTAGGTTTGAAAGGTGAATATACATAGTAACATTGACTATTTTCATAAAATCATTTTCTGGGAATTCATTTAAAGAGCAACAACAAAATACATTAGGAAGTTTTAACACATTTTATGGATAGACCTTGTTTATAGTCTGAAAATCAATTCAGGTACTCTGTCTAGTAAACTAGCAGAACTGTACTGAGCTCTGTACCTTTGGCTGAAATGTAGCGAGCACTCAGTAAATGTTTGAGTGGATTAATATATTTAATTTTTTACCTGAATAACAAAAAGTGACTTAAGTTATTGCTAGGATTTTGGCTTAATTACTATGCCCATCACTTTTGGAGTAGCATTGTCACATCATGTAATTTGAGTTGATGGTAAAATATGGTCAGACAGGTGTAGTTGTTTTAAAAGGTGGCATTATTTTTTACATGGTAAAAGTAAAATGGTGAAATCTTTTACTGTAATAACTATTACCAATTCAATTTCCCACTCAAACCATCCTACATACTCATATTTTTATTTTACAAAATTTCAAATCTACAGAAAGATTGGGAAAATAGTACAATTAACATTCTTACATGCTTTGCTTCAATTCACCAATTTTTAGCATTTTGCAGTGATGACATTTTGAAAATTGTATTTATCCTTAGCATGCTGAAGTACTTATTACAAAGAATAAGAGTACTTGTCTATATGACCAGCACCAGTATCAAACACAATAAAGCTAACATTTATTAAGTAATATCATTTAATAGGCCATATTTAAATTTGTCTCCAAAATGTCTTATAGACCAGCTTTTTCCAGTATAAGATACAATGAGATTCACCATATATTTCTTTGTTGAGCCTTTTCAATAATTTTGTTTATTTTTCAAGACATTGACTATTTTGGGGGAAATTTATATCATTTGTCACATGAAATGTCATATATTCTGGATTGAAAGTCTCTCAATTAGATTATAAAATTTTTCTTGGCCATAAGGCCATATAGGTAATGATGTTATATTTTATTGCTTCACATCAAGTGATATTAATGTCAGGTTGCTTTATTATTGGTTTTGTTGAATTTGAACTTGGTTAAGGTAGAGCCTACTAGCTCTCCATTAACTATTTATAAAGATGAACTTATTTGTTTTTTAGATGAAAAAAATAATGTGAATTGCCCATATTGTATTCATATAAATACCTTAGTTTATTTTTATTATAAAAAATAGCATCAATATTCAGATTGTCTTTACTATTATCATGAGACACATTAAAGTTAATTTCTGGTGAATTTTCAGGGAGTTTTGATGGGTGGGATGGGTTTGAAGTAAAGAATATGTGATTGGAACTTTTAGTATGTGTCTACAGAGCTTTTTCCTCAGTGCCATAAAGAGTAACATGGTAAATCTTTGTTACTTCTTTCATATCTCAGATACTATGATTAATACTTACAGAGGTGATCTGTTTTGATCCTGTTAATTCATCTGTAAAATGGGAATAGTAACCATCTTTTGTTACATGGTTGACATGAGGATCAAAATAGATAATATTCATATATACTCAGATCTGTCTATCTATATGTATAGAGCAGAGCTCGATACATTAACTACTGTTTTTAATATTTCTATCACAGTTAAGGCAGACTATAACATTATTCACTTATAGAGAAATTCAGTTTTATTTATTCAGTATTCAAGTATTAGTACCCAGAATTTGAATTATTTTTGTCATTTTTTTTCCTTAAAAATCTCCCCTCCCCCCACTGTTCTTAAGAGTGAATACATCTATACACACACACGCTAAAGTTTAGATGGCTGTCTTTTTTTTTTAACAAGTGTACAGTATTTAAAAGTTATTTTTAGGCAAATGATTTAAAAGTTTGTATTATTTAAATTTTATCAGTGCTGCAGGTGGAGAAATTTTCAACCTGTGTTTACCTGAGCTGGCTGAAATGGTCTCTGAAAGTGATGTTATCAGACTCATTAAACAAATACTTGAAGGCGTTTATTATCTACATCAAAATAACATTGTACACCTTGATTTAAAGGTATGGTAAAGTGATTTAGAGTAATGCAAAGTCTGTGCTCCTTCTTTGTTTTTTGATGTGCAGAATTTCAAGTTAATTTTGATCAGAAACAAGTCACATTTAGCCTGTACTGGGTGCGCTCTTTGCCTACCTATATGCTACATGGATTAAATTTTGTATTGGCAGGCAGGAGAAGACTGCATGTGTAAGCAGCTAATCACTGAGCTCTTAAAATGCATTATTCTTATGTTGTAATGTTGTAATCATTCTACTCTGTTCCTCTCTTAAAGCCATGGCCTGGACCTTTTCTTATTTTATGAAACTTTCCATCTCTGAAACACTCAATTCTATTCTCTATCTCTGAAGATATATTCTTAATAATCCTCATCCTGTGTTCCCATTATGCTTATTCATTTTTCTCTTGAGGCTTTCAGTCTTTTGACTCTTTCCAGATCATTTAGGCTCCTTATGTAAGCCCTGAAACTTAAGTCTTTCATGTTGTCCTTTCTTCTCTCCTCCATTAGCCACCCAAGGACATTAAAGTCTGTATCTATCTCTTATTTTCTGAACATTGGACTCTTCTTTACAGTTTCCCTGCATGATCCTTTGACTTTCACTACCACTTTATATTAATAATAATAATAATCCCTAGATCTTTGCCTATAGTGCAGGCCTATCTCCTAATTTCCAAATCTCCTTTTTTTTTTGCAAATTGGATACCATGAGAATGTCCTATAGAAACTTTAAAATGTACATATCTCAAACTGTACTTGTCATCTTCCCTTTCTCTTACCCTTTTTTCAAAAGAAAAGGAGAATTAAAAAAGCCCTTCTCTATTGGGTACCCCTGTAGAGGTGGAACAGTTTTGACCATCTAATACCCCTACCATTTCCACTATTGATGAGATATAGGAAAAGAAGAGATATAGGAAAAGAACATAATAAACACCAGAATACTCAAGCTCCCATGAGCTTCCTATTACTGGACTTTTTCTTTTTTCCTCCTAGAGACAAACCAGTATATTACATAGCATCACACAGCACTTGAAGTCATGGGTACCGTATAAGCCTGACTATATACCATAAAGCCCAAGGCTGAGAACAACAGAACTAATCATCTCTACTTTTTCTCTTATGTTGGTATCTGTGATTTAATAATAAACAACCATGAGATTTCCTCAGAAGTTAAGAGACTATTATGATTGTAAAAACTTTAGGAGAGAAGTACCTCTATATTTTGTAGGTTCTGCTAGTAGCAGGAAACTTTGTCATAAGCCATAGGCTTACAATAGTAAAGCTGAGTCACATGGTTCTAGGAGGCAATAGATGAAGTAAATGTACCATGAACCTTACTGTCTAAGCTTCAAACCTGGGAACAATCAGCTCATCCAGAACCATCAGACTACATTGAACCGCTTTCTGCTTCTAGAAATCTGTGCATTTTCATTCCTTCATGCCTCCTTTTGTGCTATGCCCAGAGCACCTTCCTTCCTGGCATACCCATGCTTATCTTTTTAAAACTCAACTTAAGCATCATCTCTCCTGCATAGTCTTCTTGGATTTTTTTATGGGCAGTATTAGGTAGTCTTGCCTTATTACTGAGTACTCTGTCTCATAAATCAGTCTATCAATCTAACTTTCCTTCAAACTGAAAAAACTTTTTGAGTACAGTTTTTTACTTTATTCATCATTGAATGTATAGCTCTTCCTAGATATTAATTCAGTATGTTTTGATGAATGACTCAATGAAATACATAATAGCTAAGCAATAAATTTCACTTAATACACCTTTAATCTGAGATTAATATTCTTTTATTGTACATTACTTATCATTTTTTGTTGTGCTTTACTTAGCCACAGAATATATTATTGAGCAGCATATACCCTCTTGGGGACATCAAAATTGTAGATTTTGGAATGTCTAGAAAAATTGGGAATGCCTGTGAACTTCGGGAGATCATGGGAACGCCAGAATACTTAGGTAAGAATTTTCTTTTATTTTCTGCACCTTTTAAATTTATTAAGTAAATGACACCTCTTTAAACCTGTATTTTAGAGCATGTAATCCTAGGGTTCATTAGGTTCAAGTCTTTAAATACACTGAAACTTGGTTGTGATACATTTAAATCAACTGTACTGAATGTAGGATTATTAAAACATTCACAGGACATTGACTAAGTGTAAAAATTTAATGGTTGTTTATAAAGACTTTGTAGGTAAAGAAAAAAGAAATGAATAAGAGGGGAATTAGGGAATAGGAGGAAGGCTTTATTAGCAAGAATGTTAAGCTTTAGAAAACAGTTTTGTTTTGGAGAGGTATAGAAAATTTATTTTGCTCCTTTTTTCTTTTCTTTTTCTTGAGGGGAAGAGAGCTGGAAATTAAGTGCTTTGCAAATTAGGTTTTTGATAGTTTAAAAGGGGAATTTAATCTACTTAAAAATTAATCATATCCAAGAAGCATAATTTGCTCATAATGTCATTATAAATGCATATGATTCTGTTTATCCTGAAAAGGTAAACTTAAATCAGTCTAATAAAATAATAAAATTAATTCCTAATAGTAATAAAACTAAAACTTTAAAGATTCTAGTTTTTCACATTTCTTCTTAATTGCTTTTTCTCAGATTAATCTTAGTGAAATGTTGGTTCTTTTTAACTACATAGCTACTGGTTACTCCCAAGAATGTTGTCAGTACTTTGAACCATCTAGTCTTATAATTTGTTCAACATTACATATGTTTAAATGTGTAATCACAGGATAACTAAACAATGCTAAATTCCTATTGATCTTATAGCACTCAGATTTTCAAAATTAAATCCAGTTGTAGTATAAAGTAATTTTTTGTACCTCTTACTTTATTTTCTTTTTAAAAATTTTTCATTGGTTCTTTTTGGTTATACATGACAATAGAATCCATTTTGATAAAATTATACTAGCATGGAATATATTTTATTTTTATGTTGTAAAATATGTTGGTATTGAATTTGACTTTTATTTTCTCTTAGCACCGGAAATCCTGAACTACGATCCTATTACCACAGCAACAGATATGTGGTAAGATTCTGCTAGTTATCTAAATGCCCTCATTGAAAGTTGGATAATGTATATTCTTGGGTTCTCTGATCCCAAGGATAAATAATAAGGGTTTTTTTTTTAGAAGATTTTATTCAAGTATCATTATTATGACACAGGAGAATATTTACTTGTCTGCCCTTTTGAGGTAACTCTTAAACTCTGAGACAAAGGTACAGAAAAAAATAGGAAAATTCCTTTTAGTGATGAAGACTCAGTTGAATAAAAGAAAAAATATCCACTGTGCAGAGCCACATGTCCTGTAAGAGGTAAATGCTCAGAAAGCCTGGATGAAGCAGCAAACAAAGCAGTCTTGGTTTCACCTAACAACAGGAAACTTCTGATCTAGGTCTAGAACAATTAGGCAGAGCTCTTTACTGAGAAGAAAGATGAGGTCAAGTACACATACAAGTTTGGTTTTATGAGGGTACAACTTTAGAGAATCATGAGTTTTTGTGGCTAGCACAGAGAGAATATGATGGGGAGTAGAACCAGAATTGATGCTGGAACTTCTTTTGGGACTTCAGCAGAAGACTGTCTTCATAGGCCAAGTGGAATAGTTTAGACTTCTTCCCTGTGTTCTCTGAAACTGCTTATGAGTTTACCAAGGAAAAAGGATCCTATTGTTAAATAAGTTTGTGAAACGTACTATATTGTCTATTTCTGGCTTTTGAGCAACCAGCCACATTCATTAATATATTTATAGCTTTGAAAAGTTTTGTGGTGAAGATATTTACCTGTCCAACTCTGTGCTTTGCCAAACTCGCAGACCTATGTGCACAAAACCCTGGCTTACATCTTAAAAATCATTACTGTCATTGCACACCATTTAGGAACTGCTGCAACAGCTTTGTGTCTCTGAAACAGATGTCTGTGTTGCAGGGTATATTGTAGACAAGATGATATATTTTAAATACATTGTTTGTGTTATTTTAACACGTGCGTGAACTCTCTTTTTGTGAGGTGAACTTTGAGGTAACTAGTTATTTTAGTTTTAATAATATAGGAATTTCTAAAATCAATTTGAGTCTATAGTTTATACAAGTTTTAAGGACAGGAATTTATAGAACATTGATTGTATTTTATGTAACTTTTTAAAAATTAACATACATTTTTAATTTCCTCCTCTCATTTTTTCAGGAATATTGGTATAATAGCATACATGTTGTTAACTCATACATCACCATTTGTGGGAGAAGATAATCAGGAAACATATCTTAATATTTCTCAAGTTAATGTAGATTATTCAGAAGAAATTTTTTCATCAGTTTCACAGCTGGCCACAGACTTTATCCAGGGCCTTCTAGTAAAAAATCCAGAGTAAGTAATAACATTAATTTGTTTAATTACTATTATAAAGTAAACAATATGTCTTCATTAAGAAAGATACATTCTAGGGCTGGGGTTATGGCGCAGTGGTAGCTTGCTCGCCTAGCATGCGGGAGGCACTGGGTTCGATCCTCAGCACCACATAAAAATAAAATAAAGATATTCTATCCACCTATAACTAAAAAATAAATATTAAAAAAAAAGAAAGATACATTCTAAACTGATATAAAATTAGAAATATTCTAAGTTTTAGGTAAAATGGGGAGAGAGGTGATATGAAAGATCATTAAATAATAAATATGTAACTTCAGATAAAAAATGTACAATAGGAAATTTGGAATGAAAAGATTTGAGTTGTTTCTCAACCAGCTACTAATCCTTGAAAATAATAGAAAGTTTACAGTACATATGGCTGGTTATTATAAGACTTTATTGTAAATGATTTATAGTTAAATAATTACAATTATATAACAAGAACAAATTACTGATAGTCAAATCTTGAAGGATCACATGCTTGAACAGCCTTGTAGCTGTGGATCAGGACTCTTATTCATTGGCAACTTCAAGGCAAAAAAAAAGGAAAAGTGGACCTTTTCTTTATCCAGAATCAGCCCTATCTACTTAAAATGGCCTGACTACACATGGTGTAGAAGTTGTGACATAGTGCCTTAGGCTGGCATCCCGATTTTCTTTCTTTCAGTCTTCTATCTCTGACAGTTATGCATTCTCCTGGAGGACTCAGTTTTCTTATCTGTTAAAAAAGAGAAAAACAAAAACTCATTCATTTCTTAATTATTTTATTAGGTTAATTCAAATCCAAATAACTCTTGCTATATTATAGACATGAATGGTTATTTAATAGAAATTGTAATAATACTGTACAGTTATAATTTTTGTTACTTAAATTTTTAACATTCTAAAATTCCTATAATGAGCACATTAACTTTATTATAATCAGACAAAAACTATACAGAAAAACAAAAGATTAAGAAAGCATATACCTATTACTATTTGTGTTAAGCTTAGAGTTATGCTTATAGGTGGGTGTTTTCCCTTCTTTGACAACTGTAATATTTGACCATATTACTTTCATAATAGAAACAAAATTTGAAAACTTAAAAGTGTTGGATAAACATCACTGAGGACTAGCTCTTGTTTTCAAGTTTAGTGTTATTTTTTAGGAATTCAAAATAATAGAAAATATGTTATTTCTGTTTTCCTCAAAAGGGTTTGTAAAACCAACAGATTTTATAATTTTACTAAGTATTATTTGTTAGGCTAACATATTCTTTCAAGCTTTTTGACTAGATTTTTATCTATAAGTTCCATGATAAGTTGAATTTTCAGTACATGTCAAGGTTAAAGAATGTAGGTATTCCTAACATACTCTTTCAAGCTTTTTTTACTAGATTTTTATCTGTAAGTTCCATGATAAGTTGAATTTTCAGTACATGTCAAGGTTAAAGAATGTAGGTATTCCAGTTTTCCTTCTTTCAGCAATCACAACTAGGAACACTTTTATATATAAAATGAATCTACACATGAGCAGATATCAGGTTGGAGGTGATGAGGAAATACAAAGGCTCACTCCTTGATTATTTTTGTTGTTGTTCACGTCTCATTCTCATTCTTTGTCTTTCATCATTTACCTAGATAATGAGGCAAATATTATCTTCTTTAGTAAAGGAAATTTCAAAATTAAGTGTAATTTTCATTATCTTTTTGTCAGTGCAGACCAGAATCAAGATTTTCAGTTAGAGAAAGTAGTGGTTTAGCCATTAAGGTTTTTTTTTCATGTGAATTGTGCTTCCAAGAGATTTACTAGAAAAAAGTTTTGATGCCTTTTCTTATACAATATAAGTTTATGGGCTCAGAGTGTAGATTAGTGGTAGAGTATTTGCTGAACATGTACAAAGTTCTAAGTTTGCTCTCCAGCACTGAAATAAATAAGTAAATAAATATATACACACACACACACATACATACATACAAACACACACACATATATATATACACATATATATACATATGAAAGTAATATTTTTTAAAAACCTGGATTTTTTTCATAATCTTGTAGAAAATATTGGTAGGGTTGCATATTAGAGGTCATTTACAAGGCAGTTAAAAACTGTTTTTCAAAATATAAAGACCCAGTAACTTGGGGCTAGGGTTGTAGCTCAGTGGTAGAGCACTTGCCTAGCATGTGTGAAGCACTGGGTTTGATTCTCAGCACCATATATAAATAAATAAAGGTTTATTGACAACTAAAAAAAAAAGTAAAAATTTTTTAAAAAATGATCCAATAATTTTATCAGTAATTTATTCACAGGAAGTAATCAGAGAAATTTCTCTAATTTTTTTTCAGTGTTCATTGCTGAATTAATTATAGTTAAATCTGGAACTATTGATGGAGATCTGGTTAAATAAATTATGGCATATCCATATGGACAAGTGATAAATAATATGGCTGTTAATATGTTAAATCTGTACTGATGTGGAAAAATATGCTTGAGGTACATTATTGAGTGGATGAAGAAAGCAAATTGCAAAAATATATAGTGTAGGAACATATGTTTGTATGTATGTGTATGGGTGTATGATGTGTACTCCAAAGGGCTTGGACATCCCTATCTTGCTAACTGCAGTCCTCATGGCCGTTCTCTGCTCACTGCCTGCAGCTTTCTTCAGCAAGTGTTCTGCATTCCTGGCATCTCTAATTTCTTGAGTTCTTCATTGTAGCTGTGGCTTCACTCTCCCAGCTTTACTATAAAGTCATCCTGTCAGGAACTGCTTGCATGTACTCTGACCCTGCCACAAACAACCTGGCCTTCCAGGCTTTCCTTTGAAACTTTGGTGGAAGTGTCCACAATTCCACAACTCTTGAATTCTGCATGCCTGCTCATCCACATTATGTGGATGACACCAAGGTTTGCCTCCAGCAAAAGATGTACTGGGATTTGCCTGGACTGTACCTGAAGTGGCCTCTAGTGCCTAGATATCTGAACATGGGGAAAGCAATCCCAGATAACCAATTCCTGAGGTGTCCCCATGCAAATAGGGCACCCTGAGGCTCTCTTCTTAAAGAAAGTCTTTGAAACAAGTTTACACACTTATCCATCTTTGAGCCTGCAAGGGGAGGGGGTCTTAACTGATTCCTGAAATGCTCTCAAGGTATATTTCTTATTGTCCCAGTTTAAGGGACTTGGCTTATTTTTAAGAGTGCTAATCTCTTTAACAACTATCCCCTTCTTGTCTGGAACTTTTCTTATACTTCTTTTTTTTGGCTAAACTGCAAGTTTTCTATATTTTTACACTTGACTTCTCTGGTTTTTTTTCCTCACTGTAAATCTGACTAAAAGCAGCCTATACTACCTGTGCCAGTGTTTGACTGCTGTGCAACTATGAAAATTTCTTCATCAGATTAATTAGTGTTTTAACACTAAACTCAGCCCGACAATTTCAGGGCAAAGACAAAAGGTAGACAAGTTCTTTGCCAGAATGCAATATGGGTTGCCTCTAGTTCACTTCGCAGTAGAGTCTTCATGTCCGTCTAAAACCTGATCACCATGGTGTTTACTATTCACATTCCTATAGCAATTCTGATTCTGAGCCCCTCATCAGAATTTGTCCTCTAAGCTCTACTTATAGCATTTTAGACTTTCTCTAGCCTATTTCTCCAAATTTCTAAATTTCTTCTATTTTATGAACTGGTATCAAAGGTTCTAAACCACATCATCATGTATAGTCACCAGCAACAGCCCTCTCATCATTTCAGAGGCTTCAGCCTATGGACAATTGGATCCACTGTTTTTGGTCTGTGACAAAGCAGAGTCATGGCAGAAGAACATGTGAATGGAGCAAACTGTTCACCTCATGGTGGCCAGGAAACCAAAAGAGAGGGAGGAAGGACCATTGTCCCTTCATGTTCTTCAGAGGCATACTCCCAATGACCTAACTTCCTTTCACTCAGCTCCCAAATCTTTCACTGCCTTCTGATAGTACAACAGGCTGGTGGCCAAGCTTTTACCACATAGGTCTCTTGTGGGGACATTTAAGATCCAAACTACAACATATACCATTTATAAGTTAGGAGAATTTAGATAAAATCCAATCCTCTTGGTATACTTCTTCCCTAATCTATTAAACAGTATAAATAGTACCTATTTCTTACTTTCTTGAGATTATTAGATAATATATTAGAAACATAAATATAGTACCTGTCATGTAACTAGGCATTTGATGATAAATGTTAGCTACTATTATCATTATTATTCTCTACTATTTGGATCTTTTAGTGTTATGTGTTATCTTCATAATCATTTATAAATGTTTATAATCTATCAAACTAAAGACCTTTTCAACTTGATTTTAGTGCTCAATTTCCCCTTGGTGCTTTCTTTCAAAGGAAAAGACCAACAGCAGAATCCTGCCTTTCTCATTCTTGGCTACAGCAATGGGACTTTGGAAGCTTGTTTCACCCTGAAGAAACTTCTAGCTCCTCTCAAATTCAGGATCATCCAGTAAGGTCCTCTGAAGATAAGACTTCTAAATCCTCTTGTAATGGAACGTGTGGTGATCGGGAAGACAAAGAGAATATTCCAGAGGATAGCAGCATGGTTTCCAAAAGATTTCGCTTTGATGACTCTTTGTCCAATCCCCATGAACTTGTTCCAGATTTACTCTGTTAGCACTTTTTTCTTTGACTTATTTGTTTGGATTGACTTTGAAGTTTGAAATCCATTGTGAGATTGTGCTTTGTAGCTTCATATATGACTGTTTATATTGTAAATGCTCTTTTACATAGTAGAATTTAGGGAAGTGTTTTAAAGTTCTAGTTACTAGCATAATATTTCCTTCACTGAGATAGCTCCACAGAGAAGGAAATATTTAAATACATGTCAAAAATAAAATTTTACATGTGAATTCACATGTTAATGAAAAATTCAAGTTCAAGTGAACTTAAAAATATTTTACGTATCAGGAAAATAGTCTGTGTTATATTATGATTGCTATAAACTGAACAAAATGAAGACTGGAATTTAATAAGTACTCTCCCTTAAGATGAGTCCTGTACCATGACTCTTGACATAATTTCTTTAGGAAAACAGTGTACTTTTAAGCCAAAGTATATACTACTTTATAGATGCTTCAGAGGCATTTTACAAGAAAATATTTTTCAATCATAAATATTTTGAAACTGCATACAATTTCTATTATGTATGATCTGCTATATGAAAGAGGTTCTTTAACCAGAGCAAAAGGAAGTTAAAAGAATGGTATCCTCTGCAAGTCAAAGCAGAGTAACATGACTTCATTTTTTTCACTCAAACGTCTTTTGTCCACTCTCATCTGAATATTTCAGATTCAGTAAGGTCTGGAAGATGGAGAAGGCATGGTATGCGAGTATAGTGCTTCTTCATCCTCTAGAATTTCTAGAATACAAGAGATTGAGGAAAAGAACATGCTTCATTTTTAGCCAAATGTACTCATTAATTAAGTGCAGAAGAAAATGTTGGCAGATCCAGGCAGCTTACTGAATTTTTTATGTCTCCTAAATACAACTCCATCATTGAGTGCTCTAAAAGTATACATAAAAAATACCACAGCATCAGTAGAAACTATTAGCACAATGCCAAGGTCAGCAGAAGCAAGGTGATGTGATCATAAACATGAGAACATCAAACTCTCCTAAAGTTCTTATGTGAAATTCCTAATGATTAAGGAGGCTCTTAGAGGAGGCCTAAGGCCCCTGACAGAGTGGCCTTATAATTGTGGTATTTTGCTGGGAGCAATGTGGGCAAGTCTAGGGACAACAGAATGTTTGGTCAGTGGTCAGAAACGATGTTCAGTCTTAATAGTGGGGGGCAATTTATTCATTTTAGGATAATATTTGATGAGTTTTCCTATCTGATGACCATAAAAAATCTGTTATAGCATCATGTTAAATAAGTGGTCTCATGGCCTTGTTACTTTATCAAATTGTATGTTGACAAAACAGAACCACCTCATATTTCCCCATGGAGTCAGATATTACTATAATGACTTAAATCCCTGAAATTTTAATAGTGATTCCAAATTCCTTGATGACTTTAAACTATTTTTTAATGACCATCAGCTTATTTTATTTGACTAACTGGTGAATTACTTTAACATCTACAGCGCTTTTTTTTTTTTTTTTTGATACTGAGGATTGAACCCAGGGGTGCTCAACCACTGAGCCACATCCCCAGCCCTTTTTAAAAATATATTTTATTTAGAGACAGGGTCTCGCTGAGTTGCTAAGTGCCTCAGCCTCCAGAGCTGCTGGGATTACAGATGTGGGCCACTGCACCCGGCTCATCCACAGCATTTTAAAAGGAAAATTTCTCTCTCTTTTGTTGTGTGTATGTATGTATATGCATATGTGTATATGTGTAGGTGTGTATATATATATGTATAGATAGATAAAATATAGTCTTTAAACAACTTCTTTTAGCCATTATTTGCTCTTGTATATTGTGCTGAACTCAGGTGCTACAAGAGCTCTTTTTTATGAATAATCAATATACATGTAAATTCTTTAAGAAGTAGTTTGTTGGTTCAATAAACTAGATATTGCACATGCTAAATTGAGCTTGCATATATCTAAAACTTAAAAGTTGTTTCTAAATTGTTGAGTGTCCATTTTTTTATTTTTGCCTTCAGTATTAAGGCAATGTAAGTACAGCTTAGTAAGTCATTGAGAATGAGGGAATGATTACTTTCCCAAAACACTATATTTTTAAAATTTTAGAGGAATTACGCTATACCAAAAAATAAAAAAATGTTGAGTTTTGAATTTTAAGCTACTTCTTTAAAAATCCTTTTATACAGGCTTTCTTTTTCTCTGAGGAATGTTAAAATAGTTTACATGTTTCCTCTTAGTTAATAAAATATTCAGAGTTGTAAATTTCCATAATGTTTTTGTAACATTGTTTCATTGTAAAAAAGCAACTGCTTGTTGCACAAAGAATATAAAAACAATCTTTTGATGAAGATAATTTAAATATTTTCACTGATGAAAATCCTTCAAGAGAATTTATTAGCAAATGACTCAGTTCTCATTTTTCTCCCAAGATTTAAAAAAAAAGTCTATAAAAAGCAAATGATGTATTTTCCTAAAGCAGGAATCTAGATAGCCCCTCTGAGTGAATAGTTATAACACTTAAACACATCTGAAGAAAACTGTTAAATTGTGATGATTTTATAAAATTATTTGCTTTTTGAGGAAGATCCCTGCATAGATGGGATTTTAAAATAAATGGTGTATAGATGGCAATTACAATTGTCATTTTAATTATTTTTCTACTGTAAGTTGACCTAACTGAGCAGTGAAATTATAATGACACTTTAGATAAAGGAAAGTAGTACCTGTTCTCCAGTTGGTAATGAGATAAGGTGATAGTGCCAGAAGATAAATCAACTTTTTTTTCTATTATTATAAAAACAAACAAAACCACCAGCGTGACTAGTGATGCAGTTGATTTTCATTCTAGCACAAGCTCTTGCTTTCATTTTGGATGGGTGATAAATAGTTCAAGGCCCTACTTCAAATAGCCTTGCTCTAAGTAGCATTTATATGTTGATGTTTTATAACTGTTTACATTTCTTCTGTTTATTTTTGTTTTTGTGGTACTGGGGATTGAGCCCAGGGCCTTTTTTAAATTTTCAGTTTGATAACTGATTTGGAATTGTGTCCTTATTGTATAAACAATTGTACTTTAATTTCAAATTGTATTAAAATTATCTGATTTCTAATTGGGAGAATTATTATCAGTTTATAATTTTATAAAATTATTTTAAAGAGTGGTAATTGTAAATGTCACACAAATTGTTACTACTCTACCATCTTCACTTTCATTAAATAATGTTTCTTAAAGATATAAACACATTATGAATATTGCAGCAGGAAAAGTCACAAAACTTTATTGTCAACTTAATGATTCTTGTGGTTAAAAATTAAAAAGCACTTTTTTTTTTTTTTTACATTTGTGGTTGTCCTTTTTTTAAAATTTGCTATTCTGAAAAGCTTGCCTGAAAATTCCAGCCTTTGACCTAGGCCATCTTTGAACTTGTTCAATACAGCTATGTTTATTCTTAAGTTCTGTGCTTTGGAAAGACCCCATAAATTTGAAAACAGACAGGTCTATTCTCTGGTAATAATGGATACTTTTTCAAAATGTCAAGGAATGGTAATGATATGTTGCACAAGAGAGGAATAAGGGGTTTTTTCAAGATTGTTTATCTGGTTGTGGACTAAGGTAGAGTTAATTCTCATTATTCATGGTAGTTATGTTCTATAAAGTTTCAGTTGGTGAATACTGAAGCATCACTTCTCTATTCATAACATTTTTAACAGCTGATCAACACGTAACCTTATCTGTGTTTCTGTCTAAAGACACTATGTAATATATAATGTTGGTTCGTTAACACTGAACTCAGGGCCAATGGCACTACAGCTTAAGAAGCTTACCCAACTTTTTTTTTTTCTCTAT
The DNA here is from genome assembly GCA_028644305.1 of Xerus rutilus. Classification (NCBI taxonomy): domain Eukaryota; kingdom Metazoa; phylum Chordata; class Mammalia; order Rodentia; family Sciuridae; genus Xerus; species Xerus rutilus. The sequence continues at coordinate 124,900,470 of CM053402.1, read as the reverse complement.
AAGACACACAGCCTTCCTGTATGTAGGAACACTATGCAGCACTTCATCACTATCCTTTGAGGGCCACTTGGTAAAAAGTGAAATCACCAAAAACATTAAAATGAGGGAAAAAAGACTTTGAAAGGACATTTATTGTATACAAGCTGAAGCAAGGCAGACTGTTACCTTGCTCAAACTTGAGAATGAGTTTTGTTGGATGAACTTTGCCACTGTAGTATGTCTGCAAGTGATGAAACCATGAGTGTTTTTAAAAACCATGAGTGTTTCTTTTGGAGTAACAAATTTTAGTCAGTGAGTGAATAATGAGGATCGACTGTATGTGATAAACTCACCACGTAAGGGGTATAAAGTGTGATGAGAATGTTACATAGACTTTGACAATGGAATCTGTAGGAAGAAAATTTACATGTCGGAACTTTTAAGTTACATGTACTTTCAAGTTCTGTGGTTTATTTTCTTATTCTGATACACAAGCATTCCAAGATTTTCTTCCTGGGCACTGAACATAACTGAATTATCTTTATTTGGATACAATATAAGTACTCTCAAATGTGAAACTCCTCTTAGGTAAAATTGTGATCATGTGGGCTCTTCTATCATCTCCACACCCAAATTTTTAGCTGTTTCCTCCCTATGTTAATACAGTGATATTTACCACATATCACAAGTAGAAATCTCTAGTTGTCATTCTAAAATTTTTATTTCCTTACTGTACCTCTTCCATTGATGTTCATCACATACCCACTTACTATAATTTGTAGTCATGTCTTGATTCCTACTGGTATACAATCTTTGATCTAGATCTCGATTTTCTAAATCATCTACAAAACAACAAACATCTTTTGTAGAGGGCCAGTTATTAAATATTTTAGGCTTTGCAAGCTAGACAGTTTCTTCATAACTACTCACTCTGCTTTGGGAGCACAAAAGCAACCATCCACAACATGGAAATGAATGGGTATCCCAATAGAACTTAATTTACAAAAACAGACAGTGAGACATTGAATTTGTGAACCCAATCTAGATTATTACGATATTTTAGCTGGTTCTCCTTGCTTTAATATGCTTAAGATGGAAGGAGAGAACAGACAGAGACAGGATAGTACAGCATCATAAGCTAGGTGGAAAATGAGTCTCATCTGAGTTAACAGTCTAACACAGACTTCCAATAGAAAGACTAAGAATGATTATTGTACACAACAATTTCACTATGGAAAGTTTTCAAGTTGTTAATAAAAAAAGAAAGTAGAAGCCACAGATATACATGATTCTTTTGAGAAATCTGGGAGAAGAGAGGGAAAACAATTGTTTGAAGAGTAAGCAATGTTAATAGGATAGGGAGGACTTGGACATGTTTGTGGGTGAGGAGGGATAAAGAGTCTATGTGGAAACAGCAATCAAGTACATGAAAGTGCAAGATGAATGATGAAAGAAAATGCTCCAGAATGTGGTGAGATCACAAGCAGCCTTGGATAGAAGGAAGAACATTTCTCTGAGACAGAAGTGAAGAAAAAAGAATGTGGGTAACAATAGAAATGTGAAGTAAGGGGCTGATCTGTTTTCCTTTTCTAGGAAGACTGAAGCTAAATCTTCTGAGAATGAAGGAAGTGGTGACAGCTGTGGTTTGAAGAGAGAAAAACTGGTGAAAGTGAGGAACACAAGAGTTCTTAGCATTTGTCAAGTTGGTAGAACTTTAAGACCTACAAGGAGAGACAAACACTGAATAGGGAACACCTTAATTTTGTGATGTTTATTATGAAAAGTGTGTGATCAAACAGTCTTTTGTAATACTTACTAATTTATAATTTCTACCTCTATTTTTCCCTTTCATATTGAAAGACTGTTTCTTTGCCTCAGGGGAAGTACATGGTAACACTCAGAACAGGGCACCCCAAAAACCTTCCTTTGATGCTTTTATAGACTTAAGTTTCTTGGGAGAAAATTTGGAAAGAGTGGAAAAGGCTCAGAAGGAAACAAGGAGAAAGATCTCTGGATCTTAGAGCAGCTGGATCTTGTCCAGTTCTATAATTGAGAATATCACAGGACCTTATAGACAATGGTCTAACACGAGGCATGGAGCTTGTAGGGCCAAGGTAGAACCGAAAGGGTTATGTGTGGGTAAACTTTGCCTCTGGATAAGTGTTGGAGGGAAGAGGAAGAAAGCATTGGGCCTGAGATTGCTCATATAGGTCTTATTTTTGGCATATTATTTTACTCTGTACAACTCCTCGTGAACAGAATATAGAAACAACAGATTTTATGTAACTGGTTCTAACAGTGTCTCTTGATGGAGGTTATAAGCATAAAGCCACAATGCAGGTCCCTATGGGTAATTCTAAGGTTGAAGACTCTGTTGGTTGGCTTACTCACTGGTCACGGCCAAACCCTTTCTCCTTTGCCTGCCTCTCCCTCAGCAGCTTTTCAGCTTATGTGGAGTTATGGATGATCTGGAAGTCTTGGATGGCTTTTGGTTTCTTAATGAAAAACCAGAAATGCTTCTGACTGCTCCCAGCATCTTGGGTGGAGGCTGCCTCTATCATCTTGTAACTATGAGAGAAGGGACAAGGGAATTCTGGAGATGCTGGCCCAGACATCATTGGTCCACTGAAGTCACTAAAACACAGCAGCTAGTCATCTTGACTTCTCAGTGTATGATAATAACAGAGTCTCATTTGGTTAAGCTACTTTTCTTTGGGTTTTCTGTTATTCAAAACAGAAAGCATCTTTTTTTTTTTTTAAATTTTTATACCAGTGCTGGGAATTGAACCAAGAGGCTCACATGTGCTAGGCAAGCACTCTACCACTAAGCTATATCCTCTGCCCTGAAAGCATTTTAATTGACACAATTGTTCATGTTTTCCAAACTCACATTCCTCTTAATATGGAAAGGTGTATGGCAAACAAAGCATTCTGAGCCCAATTATGTTTTGGAAACACTATGTTCAACAGTGTTAAACATGCATTTTTTACTGTAGCATACCTTATAGACTTTAATATGGGCTGGAAATCCCCAAGTGAGGAACACAGCATATACTGTGTATCATAATTACTTTGATTGTACTAACATCTCTTGGAATATTTTCCATGGACACTTACTTGAAAAATAGTAATAGATGCCAAAGCAATGTAGTTCAATGGTCTCCAAAGACCTGCCTTGTCCAGGCATAGAATTCAAGTTATTGTGGGAGAACCAATCGGTTCCCAGATTGGAGAAGGAACTGGAAAGAACAGGCTCTCACCTTTTTGATCCAAATAAAACTACTTTTAGTAGCCCTCTTTGCAGCACTGCAAACTTTATACCTTTATTAGAAACACCAGTATGTTTTGAAAACATTTTCCCTGGTTCTCATTGGCCCCCAATGTCTTGAAGATGTTTCTTTGATAGAAAGTCATTGTCGTGGCTTCTGTAAGGGCCCTCAGCCATGCCCTGGCTTCTAGAACCTGCACTTCATCTCTAGCTATTTATCTCTTTTGTGATGTCTTCCACACTTGAAAGTAAAAACCTTTCCTTGACTTCTGACATCTTTAGTCATCAAAGCTTTCCTGTGAGAATGGAGAAGTTCCAAGGTTTTTCTTTATTGTTCTCTTTCTCTCCTCTCTCTCACCCACCTCTCTTTTATACACACATACACACACACATACACACTCACTCACACATGCTTTTCTATCTCCTTAAACGGAAAACTTTTTTTGTCTTTGGAGAAAACAAAGTGTTCTTCCAGTTTATTGAAAATAATTAAGGACTTCTCCTTAAAATATATTACTAAAGAAACTTTAAGAATGTCTCCAGTGGAGAAGGTGGGTGCAAGTGTGGTCAGAATCAAATGAATAATCTCACGTTTAGGGTCTATGCCAACCCTATGTTGTGGTCAACGCTCAGAATAAGCCAAAAAGGGATTATTTTATAATTAGTCGGGAGGATTCCACCCTCTGTGGTTCACCACTGGAATTTAAATTTAGTCATTATAATACCCCTTTGAAAGGCCAAAGGAAAGATATATGCTAATTATCCCGATATTTCTAGCCAGATTATAAAATGCAACTGGGTCACCAATTAGAGACACACAACAAGTGTGTGATCACCCTACCAATATTGAATAGCAAACAAATGAGTGCAAATGTATGTGTGGAAAATTATAAGAATTATTGAATAAATGAAACATAACAGATTCTCCATATCCTATATTGCACATCACAGCCCTTTCTTAATCTTATAAATCAATAATCATGATAAACCGATGAGACTTCATAATCTTGCCTAGTTCCAGCCTGGGTCATTTTATAAATAATTTGTATAATTTTTACTTTTGGATGAGCTGCCTATATAGTCAGTCATTCAGTTAATTTTATAGATGAAATATTGTAGTTAGTTTCTTGCTTTGAAAGCAGTTGTTAGCCCAATTTAATAAGTACGTGATTGGATTTTAAACTGAGATTTGCACAAAAAGGCTTCTGAAGTAAATGAATATTTAAATAATCACAGACTAAAGACCATTGAGAACAAGTTTAAAGGGAGAAAAAGAACTTGGCCATTTATTGAGGGGCCTTTTTGGCTGCTTTCACTTGTGTGAACATCAAGTACTTCTTTTCTTCTACAAAGCAGCAGTCATCAGCTGTTTGCTTCTTTGATTAGTTCTAGTCCTAATTCATTTAATACTAATGATTAAGCATGGGATACTACAAATAAACCTGTCTCTTTTCTTCCCAGAAATAGAATAATTATGCTGGCCAATGGCTAGGACCTTTTATATTACTAAATTTGTTAGAGATTTAATTACTTTGGCTCTGCTCCAATACCCCTGAGCAAATATGACAAACAATGCCACCAATTCCACAATATTGTATCTTAAGTAGTCAGTTTGATTTAGAATCTCTTTATAGTATGTGTCTTTATTAAATGAGGCTTGTGTGTCTCTACTGTATTCTGAGATATAGAATACATAAGTTGATTTGCAGGACCGTTTGTACAGATTAAATGAAATAGCATGAATAAAAAGGCCAAATATAATTCCCAATTCATAGTGGGCCCTTGGCAAACTGTATTCTTTCTCCTTTAGTTTATGTAATATGGTGAAAAAACTAAAGCTTAGAGAGTTAGACAACTTTTCAAAGTTATTAACATAAAGTTATCTAATTATCATAAACTGGTATTTGAGTCTAAATTCATCTGACTTCAAATGCCCTTGCCCTTTCATACCAGATTTGAACTAAATTTTACAGGATTAATGAAAAACTAGAAAATGTGATTGAAATCTGTATCCTTTTTTTTTAAAAAATGGCGATTAAAATTTTAATTCACTTATGTTTAAGAACTGAAAATGTATCAAAAAGTCAGTGAAGTATAGAACAGGATATTCAAAAGTGCAATATTTTTATATTATAGGATGCAGATTTTGCTAAAAAGAAAAGTGAGCAGTTCATCAAAAATGCCCTGGTAAGTGCTTTGTACTATGCAAATTGGTACTATACAGATTACTTGTATTCACACTCAATTGACTGCATGAAACAGGAGTTGGTATTAGTCTTTCATAACTCTTTTATTACAATGTCTGTTTTAGTCAGTTTTCTTGCTGCTATAACTAAAGGACCTGACCAGCACAATTATAGAGAAGGAAGAGTTTATTTGAGGGCTCACGGTTTCACAGCTCTTAGTCCATAGAAGACTGGCTCCATTCCACAGGGCTTGAGGTGAGGCTGAACAACATAGTGGAAGAGATAGCAGAGGGAAGCAGCTCATGTCACGGTGTTCAAGAAGCAAAGAGAGAAACTCCATGCTCCAGATACAAATATATACCCAAAGCCATGCCTGAATTCCCACCACCTCCAGCCACACTCTACCACTTCAATTGCCACTTAGTTAATACCTATCAGGGGATTAATTCATTGATTGAGTTAAGACTCCCATAACCCAATCGTTTCTCCTCTGAGCCTTCTTGCATTGTCTCACATGTGAGCTTTGGGGGGGACACCTCACATCCAAACCATAATGATGTCTGAAAAAAATGTCTTGTAAATATAGATGTCCTTAGAAGACCTTTTGGCAGAAGGAATAGCATTATCTCTGAGGCAGGAAAGGCATATGTGTTTTGGGAACACAAAGGTGTGTCTAGCTATGAAAATAAAAATTGAGAAGCCATTATTGCATAGCTAATTGAATGAGGTGACTATGTAGGTCACAGCAGGGAAGATGACTACCCCCACAATTCAGATTTACATATTCGATGGTCTTACTGACTTGCCTGGAAGACAATCTTCATTAGGATATTGTTTGGGATAAGGAGAAACGTAAGACAGGATGGAGATAAGAAACTGGATGAACAGTGGAAGGAATTCAGAATCTTTTATAGAACACTCACCATTCCCATCCACAGATAGGAAGAGTTGCTTCACTACGTGTGGTGGGTGGGTGCTGCAGGAGTCCTTGGAAGTAAAGCATGTCTCTGCTTCTGAAAGCACCTGGTTTTCTTTTATCCACACCTCCTTTCCAATTTGTGTAAATCTTGGTATTCAGTTATATCCCTAGTCTGAAAAATCTCTTCACAGAGAATCTGAGATACATTCATGCAAAAGGCAAAATGACTGAAGTACATTTAACAAGTTATCCCCAATTGCAGATTATCTTTCCCAAAATATGACCACAAAAATGTTTATGATATCTCATGTTTATCCATGGCCTTGCCATTCCCCGAGCATCTTCATCCCATTTGTGTGACTGCACAAATAGGTGACACTGTTATGTTGTCAAAATGCATTTAAAAGGTTATACAAAGAAATGTCAATCATATCAAATTGGTCAGACTACTTTTATTCTTAGGTTAGATGTGGAAACACCCTCACTATATGTGAGATTTACAGATTGTTATCAAAATGTTTGCAATATGTTTAATCTTAAAATATAAATAAACCTGATTCATTCCCTGGATAAGAAATGTTCAAATTTGCTTTGAACTTACAGTAAAATTCTGTGAATTAAGTTAATTTTTGACAAAACAATTCTCAAGTTTCACTCAAGAAACAGTATAAATCATAGTTAAAATGAGTCAACCATCTGAAAACCTAATTGGAAACTTCAATAATTATTTCCTGAAGCTACAAGATCATCTCAAACAAATATACAAGTATTTGTTATGAAATAGTGCCTTTCAGCCAGGAAAACTCTATTGCCAGAAAATGGAATGTCCATTATTAATTAGTGCCCTCAAAACTGGAAAATGAGCCAATGTCTGACCATTTTCCATAATGTGCTAAGCTCTTAACTTTTCAAACAACAGTTTCAAGATACAATTGATATACCATACAATTCACCCATGCAAAGATTTAAAGTACATAAATCAATATTTTTTAGTAAATTCACAGACTTGTACAACCATCACCATTGTCTAATTCCATAGTAATTCCATCTCCCCAAAAGGAAACCTTGTACCAGTTTATAGTCACTTTCCATTTCCTTTCAGTTTTCTCAACTCTAGGCAACTACTAATCTACTTGCTGTTTGTATGAAATTGCCTATTCCATAAAAATGGAATCATAAAAGAGATCATCTTTTATTATTGATTTCTTTCACTAAGTATGGTATTTTCAAGGTGCGTGCATATTGTAGCTATCAGTTTTTATTTTCCTGGGCAAATAATATTGCACTGTATGGATATATCACATTTTGCTTATCCATTCATTAATTAATGGACATTTGGGTTTCTACTTTTTGGTTAAGAATAACACTGCTAGCCGGGCGCAGTGGCTCAAGCCTGTAATCCCAGCACTTAGGGAGGCTGAGACAGGAGAATCTCGAGTTCAAAGCCAGCCTCAGCAATGGTGAGGCGCTAAGCAACTCAGTGAGACACTGTCTCTATATAAAAAACACAAAAGAGGGCTGGGGATGTGGCTCAATGGTCGAGTACTCCTGAGTTCAATCCCCAGTACCAAAAAAAAAAAAAAAAAAGAATAACACTGCTGGGCTAGGGTTTTAGCTAAATGGTAGAGCGCTTGCCTAGCATGTGTCAGGCACTGGGTTCAATCCTCAGCACCACATATAAATAAACAAATAAAGGTATTGTGTCCATCTACAACCAAAAATATTTTTAAAAAGAATAATGCTGCTATTAATCTCCATGTAATAGCTTTTTTGTTTGGATGCATGTTTTCATTTTTCTTGGATATATATGTATAAATTGGCACCCAAAATTCAATGTGTGTGTATATATATTTGTGTGTGTGTGTTTGTGTATGTGTGTGTGTGTGTAGTAGTAGAATTACTGGGTTATATGAGAACTCTATTTTTAAGTTTTTGAGAAACTATCACATTGATTTCTAAAGTGGCCACATCATTTTACAGTGTGTGAGTATTCCAATTTCTCCCCTACTCTTGTTATTGTCTATCTTTTTTATTATTGCCATCCTAATAAATGTGAAATAGTATCCCTTTGTGGTTTTTTGCCTTTCTCTGATGACTATTGATGTTGAACTTCTTTTCATGTGATTATTGGCATTTGTAAATAATTTTTACAGAAGTATCTATTCAAATATTTTGCTAACTTTAAAATTGGGTTATTTTTCTTTTTACTATTGAGTTGAAGAGATTCTTTATACATTCTAGATACAGAGGATTGTTTTTAATTTTTCAGGAACTATATCAAAGAAAATAAATATTAGATAAATCAGACTATCATATTTTGGCACCCAAAATTCAGATGTATGCATATACACACTAATAAATATCAGGTACAATTATTTTATATTTTAAGAAAGCTCATTAATTACAATAATAAAACATTCACAGACAAGAAACAGTTAGACAAATTATGACATATTCTTGTGCTTAAACATTATTGTGCCTTCAAAATGATAACCATGAAATGTTCTTCATGAGCTGGGAAATTTCTATGATACAGATGATATAGTAAGGGTAAAAAAAAAACCCCAAACCAAAAAACCCACATACATAGTATAGTCTCAACCAAGTGTGAAAACATACATAGGAAAATGTCAAGAAATAAATGTGACAGTACTATGGTTTAGACATGTCCTCCAAAGGCCCATGTCTTAAAGACCTGGTCCCCAGCCTATGGTGCTATCAGGAGGTGGTGGAACCTTTAAGAGATGGGGCATAAGAGAAGGAAGTTAGATCACTGGGGGCATGCCCTTGAAGGGAACATAGAAACTCTGGCCCTTTCCTGTGCCTCTTTTGTGCTTCAGTTTCCATGAGGGGAATAAGCCTCTTTTGCCACTTGGCATCACAGGACCAAAGCAACTGGGCCAAGTAACCATAGACTGAAACTTCTGAAACCATGAGCCACAATAAATCTGTCTAATTTTTAAGTTGACATCTTAGGAATGTTGTAACAGAAAGCTGACAAACAGCCAGGATGTTAATCATGTCAGCACCTGGGCAGTGGAATGATAGGTGAAATTTTTTTCATGGTATTCAGTGTCTATGATGAACATATAATCTTTTATGAGAGAGAGGAAGAGTTGTCTTAGCAGGAGCACAAATATTATAAAACAAAAATAATAAATTGTCTAAGGAATATGATGATTTGGGAAGTTTGTGGTGTTTCAGGGCATTGTATTATATACTTTTGAGTAATGCCAGAAGGCGTTGTTTTACCTCCAACATCCCACAACCATTTATCTTGGACTTTATTCCGCCAAGTGTTTAGGTTACTTCTTAAAGGGTAGTTTGGCATACTGAGATACATTTCCTTGGTCAGAAATTACACTTTAAAGTATTAATGCACCCCTCTATGAAATCCTGATCAAAAACAACTTTTCTTTGTTTACTTTTTGTTTGTTTGATTGCTTGTTTTATATGTTATTGAAAGAGAGGCCCACAAAGCTTTGAGAAACATATTTTGTGCCATAAAACTCTATGCAGTTTGTTTTTCTCATATGCTGAGGGCAGTCCCGTGATGTAGGCAAGCAATGGATCTCTGGCCACAGTTCTTGCAACTGCTATCATTTCAAGACAAACCACTAATTGCTGAGGAATTCACTGGGAGCTAAAAAAGAACTTTTCTTTATAACATAGTCCTTGAGACCTCTTGCAGATTTCTCTTGTTCTCAAGCCGAGTTCTCGTTATCCACCACTGTTCTCATTCCCTTCTCTCCATGGAGTGTATTTTAAGGCAAAGCTACTTTTGAAAAACAAAATGTTCTGGTGGGTTTGGATCCACAGTGATACAGTGATGTTGGCATAGAATTGTGAACACATGTCCAGAACTGTTGTTTCTGAATGTGATGGCAATTTTACTAAAATTAGGACTTTCTTTGCAATTTATAGAGGTATGAATAGAGGAGAAACTGCAGTTGTCCCTCCCTTTTCCAATGCCCTTTCATTTCCTGCTATGTGCTGATGTTTCAAAGCCTCCACATGAATTAAAGTTCCTATGAGATTTGCCATAGTGGTTTCTTGGGAATGTCCATAAATATTTTTTTACTTTGGTTTTTGTTCTCAGCAGAAAGTATTGTTTGTAGTTATCCCTTTTGTAAATTATATCTCTTTTTAAGATCTGAAAAACGAATTTGTATTTTTCAGAAAGCAAACACATGTCTTTTCTTCTGCCCTACATAGGGCCAAAGTATTTTCCTTAAAAAGCATGAAGTAAATTTTCAATTACTGATTCTACCTGAAGGTGACGGTAAACTCAATAATGTTTTTCCTTTTAGGTAAATTTATTTTGTATATTTTTCCTGTCAGTGGTTATTGTTTTAGCAGATTAAGCATACTATGACACAAAATACTTATTGTTTCTTGTGCTCAGTGCACTGAATAATTCCTTTTTTTGAAACAATTCATTACTGGGCTTCAGCATTTACCAGTTTTCCCAGAGATTTTCATTCATTCATTTAAAAGTTTTGTAACATTTAAATACTTTTTCAGAAGGAAAAGTAATCAAACAATTCAAAGTGGATCCCCTGATGCCTACCTCTGTTGAACTCTAAGTAACAAAGTAGTGAATTTATTATTCTCCAAGGCTTTGCAATATTTGCTGTGGTGGAAATGACCTTTCTTCTACTCCATTTATTTAATTTTTTTTCAACCAAAAGATTCCTCTAAGGCAAACACACAGACACATACACACAAGTGTGTTTCCAAGTTCAATTCCTTTGCATGGCTTATACTTCATATTCCTCAGGAAACATCAAGAAACACAGGAGGCTGTTGACTTGTCTTGCTATTTGGCATCCCCTCCACAGGTCAGAGACATAGGACTGAGCAGGTTTAAATGTACTGATAATGTGGTGAACCTATTGATTACAATAATAACTAAAGTTTATTAGAAACTGATTTGCCAGTTATAGTGTAAATTTTTCCCATATCACTCCTTTTTCTCATTTAAATCTCATAACATCTGGCAGGGGTAAATGTTACCATTACCCTTGCTTTATTGGGGTTAAGTAAGTCAGCCATAGTTTCCTAGTTCTCTTAGTTATCTCAGACTGCTGTTATAAAATATCATAAACTGGTGAAATTTCTCACAGTTCTGGAGGCTGAATATCTAAGATCAAAGCCATTTTAGTTCCTGAATTTTAGATGCTTTCTTATAGCATCCTTATATGGTGGAGAGACAGGTTATCTATATCTTATCTTCTAAGAGCACTAATACCATCCATATGGTTCCACCTTTATGATCTAATTACCTGTAAAGGCTCTCACCTCCAAATGCTATCACTTTGGAGGCTTCAAAACATGAATTTTGGGAGAAAAACAACAATCAATTTGTAGCAACAGCCAATGAAAGGCAGAGGCAGGAATTAAATGTATGCCGCTCTGGATACCTGAATGTTGGCTTTCTACCATTTGCTTCTAACATTTTGAACTCAACTACAAAAGTGCCTATGTTAGTCTGCAGTTCCTATCATTTGATGTGCTTCCCATGGACTGAAGTACAAGTTTGCGAATCTCAGCTGTTCATTAAACTAATGCAAAATCACTTCATATATTATAAAAAATGTCTGGCAAGAAGCACTAGAATCTTGTTTTTATAGTGCCTTCAACAAACATTACATTCTATATTATTTGGAATTAAATTGATAAAAACTAGGAGAATATAAATTTTTATGAAGTTGTTCTAACAGAGATTGTAAGGTGAATGCCAATATATGCTTGCTTTAATAACATTTAGAAGGGTATAGATAAGAAGAATTATGTTATACATCGTTCCTATTAAAAAGATTACATTATGTTTTATAGCTTTTTATTAAAGTGGGAAAGTGCATTCATCATAGATAATGCAGAAAAAGAAAGAAATAAAAAAATTTAAAGTATCAAATTAGATGTCTATATGATTACATCACTTTCTTTCACTTTATGTATCACAGATATATTCTTGCTACAAAAAATTCTAACATAACATTATTTTTAATGACTTCATATTGTATAATTTTGTGGGTATAGCATCTTTTATTTAAACAAGCCACTATTATTATTAAGTTTTGAATTACTCATTGTTTAAAATGATGCAACAATGTTTTCTCTCATATATGGATGCTAATTCATAGTAAGCAGGGGAGAGTAGAGGTAATTTGGACTAGACAGAGAAGGGAGGGGAGAGGGCATGGAGGTAGGAATGACAGTAGAATGAATCAGACATTATTACCCATGTGCATATCTGATTACATGACCTGTGTAACTCTACGTCATGTACAACCAGATAAATAAGAAGTTATATTCCATTTATATGTGATGTGTCAAAATGCATTCTACTGTCATGTATAACTACTTAGAACAAATAAAAAATATATAAAAAATAAATAAAATGATGCAGCAAGTATTCTTGAAGGCAAACCTTGGTGCACCATCACAATTATTTCTTTATTTTCCTAAAAGTAGAATTTCAAGTTCAAATAATATGAAATATAGGATTTTTTTCCTTCTGGAAAAATTATACAGTTTTAAGGTCCATCAGTTAAGTGAGCATTACCATTTTTCCACATTTGCTAATGTTGAATATTATCAATTTTCAAGTCATTATCAATGTAATAGGAGAAAAATAGCACTTTGCTTTATTTTTCATTTCTTTCATTATTCTAAGACCAGACATCTTTTTATGGTTTATTAGCTCTTTGTCTTTCTCTTTTTATTGTATTTTGAGAAGCAAGATTTAAAAAAAATTGGGGTTCAGTCTGAGTAATACCAAATATCCTGATACTGATGATAGGTTGGAAAAAAAAAAGTTTTAGGTTTTCTTTTTTTTTGTCTTTATTTAGATGCTAAAGCTCATAGCCTTTGGGGCTGGATGTGCCTTAATGCTTGACACCATATGGGCATGCCCTTGGTCAGTGTGGTAGGTTTTGTTTTGTGAAAGGATATGCACATAGTAAGCACTAAATGAATATGTGGATAAATGGGCAAATTAATGACCAGTATGACCTAACTAGACCTTTTTCTGACCTGACCCAAAACTTAAATGCTGAGTTACCAGATTATTTGTGGCCACAAAAATATTATTGGCAGGTAATCTGGGGCTATCAAATTCAGCTCCATCTGTAATTGAATTAGAGATCCACATACTTTTCTCCAAGGGGATTGGTGTATCAAATCCTACTTTTGACATTGAATAATATTAAACAGGATTTCAGCCCATGAACAAAGTTTCTATTTCTGGAAAATGTCAAGGATGATAAGCATGAAAGAGAAGTAATATCATCATTTTCTATCTAACTAACTTAATAATTGAACATGAACAGTGAGAAAATTTCCGCCAAGTAATATTCAGTACAAATGTTGTCTTGAGAAACTGGATTAAGAGTTTGTGGAATATTAAAAGATCTAAACCAAATGCAAAACAAACTTTTTTGATGTGGGCAGTTATAGGTAGAAATCCAATGGAAATATGCATGTTTCAGTCAAAAAAGAGAGGGATCTGTTCCTTAAAGGCCAAGATAAATGCCAGCTATTATTCCCCTGTCTGTGGTTGGTGTATTTGAACACAATTTGAAAATTCCACAATAGCAGTTGAAATATCCACTTCCTTGTCCCTCCTCCATCTCTATATGCATGTACCTTATATGCACCTGAGTGCATATAAGCATGCATGCACACACATGCACACATGCACGCACCCTCCTCTGCCACTCCACATTCCTCACCCAACAGTCCAGGATTACATGTTTCACCACCATAAAATATTCAGAGTAATAGACTTCACCTCCAACTGAATCTAGCAAAAAACAGATAACCACTAAATAAATATATAAATATACAAATGATGCCAGAATAAAGCATTCAAGTGATAATTCTAGCATTGTCATCTCTACCTGTCAGATGAGAAGACTGACGCTGCTAGAGTTAACACATACCCAAAATTTTATAGTGACAGACCAAAGTCCAGTCAAACCTCCTATTCCTAGAATTATGTTCTTTTCACTATAAAAGAATACCAGTCAGTACATTTGTTGAGTCTCTAGTCCATATTATAAAACTGAATTTAATAATATTAAAAAGTTATTTTTCATTCTACAATTGTTTATACCCCATTTCATTTCCCAAGTAGTTCAGAGTAACCTAGACTATGCAATGAGGTGAGGGTTGGGTGGGGAGAGGGAGAAGGAGGGAGTGTGGGAGAGAGGGAAAGAGAATCACAAACAAGAATTGTAGAAATATACATTAGAATTATGACAGCTAACATTTAGTAGCTACCATGTGCCAAGCACTTGTTCTAACTGCTTTTCCATAAATGAGCTTAATACACACAATGTCTCTGTAAGGTAGGTATCACTATTATCCCAATTTCATGACCATAGGAACTAAAACAGAGAACTCCAGTCACTTTCCCAGATTACAGGGTGAAGAGGTGTTGAAGCCAGGATATAAACCTAAGGTTTATATGGTTAGGTCACGTGGGTAGTGTGTGGGAGAGAAAAAGAGAGACAGAGTTAGTCTATGTGTATTAGAACCCACACTCAACATTGTTATGTTCTGCCCTCTGAATATCCTTGGGATTTGTAATTCTCCAACTTCTGTCCCCAGATCCTCAATCTGGGAAACCATGCCCATGAATCTACTCTTCACACATAGTTCTAAGACTCACAAGCCAGGCTCCTCTCTCAGACTTATTATATTTTTACTCTGGTAAATAAGTATTTATTGAGATCAGTATGGATTTTGTTCTCAGCCAGAGGTTTGATTTAATATTGTCTAAGCTTATATTTTCAGCTCCTTTATTTTCTGGTTGTGTAACCTTGGGCAAGGTAGCTACCGTCTGTGTGTCTCAGTTTCCTCATCTGTCAAAAGTTTGATGATATTAGTAACTGTATGAAGTTTACAGTGAGCATTAAATCCAACCATGGATGAAAAGCACTTAGCAGAACTCCTGACACATAATAATTAAATAGTAAATCAATGTTAGTTATTACATTTAGTATAAGAAATTATAGCAGTTTGAGATTGTTCCTCTTAGGGTCCAGTTTGGTTTCATTCTCAGACAGAAAATCAGAATCTTCTAATAAGGGCTAAGAATATAAAATTGGGTTGAGATAATATAACCACTAATTGTTTGCAGTATTATATTAATTAAACTCTAACTTTGGTTTACTTGCCTAACCTAAATTTACTAAGTCTAGCTCATCCAGACCCAGTTATACATATTGATTGAATATTTCCAATCTGCAAGCTTTCTAGATCAGTTTATTATTTCAATATTTGAAAATTATAATGCTAGTCATAGAAATAAAGCTACTCATAAGCATGCATTTTAACAATAATAATTAAATTAATCAAAATTCTTGGTTTATGGCATATTGTTGTCAAGGTCAGTCCATGGCCATCTTTTATTTCATTTCTTCACCATTAAATGACATAATGAATAGCAAAAGACCCATTGCCCTGACCAAGAAGTGGAACATTACTACTAACTGTCCTCTACCTATTGCTTTTCCCTATTTCCTTCTTACCCTCTGCCTTCCTGCTAGAGTCAACTATTATCTCAAATTCTGTGTTTTGCAACCTTCCTTTTCTTAGTTTCATTATGCACACACACACATGCACACATAAACACATATTCACATGTACATGCATGTGTGTCTAAATAATTTAATATTTAGTTTGTTTTTGAACTCTCAAAAGGTAGTTTTATATTACTGAGATATTATTAAAATGGAGATATACTATTGATATTTAGATTCATTCATGTTGTCTTCAAGGCTGAAGTTCATTAGTTTTAAAAACTAGGTTATATTTTATCATGTAGCTTTTATCTTGTTAATTAATATTTGAAGACACATTTTTTTGAGTCTTAAAAAAATGTACTTTTTGCCTTATTAAGTTCAAATGCCAAAAGCAATTTTGCTTTTTATTATTAATTTTAGGGACAATAATATCTCATTCAGTGGGTATATAACAATTTACTTACACATACTTTTATTATTAAGCATTGAGATTATTTCTCATGTTGTGTAGTATAATTACCATGTAAATGATTGAACATAAATATATTTTCTGAATTTTGTGTTAATTTCTGAAAGTGATTTGCAGAAGCAGAGCCGCTCAGTCAGATATCGAAACATGGTAAGACTTGTGTATTCTACTAAAATGATTTCCGCATGCACTGGACTAATTAAAACTCTACCAGCAGTGATTCTGTGTATCATAGAAGTGTCAATTTAAATCTGGCTATTCAAAGGAAATCATATATTCTTAAGTTCTTGACAAGAGTAAATCAGTCTGTAGAAACTAAATGTGAGAGGAAGTACATTTACAGCCACCAATCATCTTATTTTCTTGACTTCTTTCTGAAATAGTTAAAACTGTCACAGTTTTAGATACCAACTTCTGAGAAGGAGAAATTCCAGATAATTACTCTTTTCCTTCTACCATATCAAATATCTGTTTGGAATCAACCAGATAAATGTCAAATATTTTTAAAATTTTTCTTTCTAGACTTTGATATGTTTACATAGAGCCAGGATTAAAGTAACAAACTGCCATGATGAAAGTTTTTTGTTTCAGGAGTTTTCTTTTTTGTTGTTGTTATTGTTTCCTGCTTTGTATATAAATTAGCCTCCTTTGTATGTTTCAGGATTTTGTGTTCTCATAGGTATTCTTTGTTTTACTTTATGCACGTAATCTACAGCATCCCATCTTCAAATAACTATCTTTATTGAAACTCTTATCAGCTCTAATAGAATCAGGTGAGTTTAAAAATTAATCTTTATTCAATTGGCATAGAAAGTCCTACTGTTCAGTAAATTACTTAAAAAGCATCTCAATCCCCCTTGCAGTGCCAATCAGCACAAACGTGACAGTGCCAGCATTTTCAGGCATCTTTCTCTCTCTTGGAGGGAATCCCAGTGAATTTTAACATGTCATTTATTGCCATCTCTATCTCTATGTAAGAACTGGTAAAAATCATTGGGCTGTATTATATCTAAACCCAATAGCTGTAAAATGAATAAATACTGATAAGAAAAACCAAATAGCCAAAACGTAATTTAGGCCTTTATATCTGGAACAGTTATAGCACAATACTCCATACACATTTTTGAAAGATGTTCATTCAAAGAAAGGTCAGAATAGTTCTACAAACATACAGAAACCATTAAAAATGTTAGTCAGTCTCAAGGGAAAGCCAAATTGTCTTGATGTTTCACATTTTTCCTCTAGTTTGTAAGTTCAAGTTCAATTTATAAGGTTTATCTTTTCTTATTCTTTCTTTCCTGCAGACACATCTTTCATTTTTGTTCTATTTTTGCCGACCCCTCAGATTAGGTTTAAAGGCTGTCTGTGTTGCTTAACTTTACAGCAGAAAGAATTTTCTTAAAGTATAATGTAAAATCCTCCTGCAGTTTATATCCTGTATCAAGCACATATTTTCTAAATTGTTTTTACTTCCTCTTAAAATACAATTGGAGATCCACCCCTTGCCATTGCTTAACCTTTTCCACAGATGAATTTATGGATTAGCAATGATTTTCCTCTCTGTGCCTAAAGTTTTTACCTATAAAACGGACATTAAAAATAGTACCATTTCAGGATGTCACATGCCTATAATCCTAGCAGCTCGGGAGGCTGAGGCAGGAGGATCACAAGTTCAAGGTCAGCCTCAGCAACTTAGCAAGACCATGTCTCAAAATGAAAAATACAAAAGATGGTGGAATTAGATGGATATCATTAACCTAGGTATATGTATGACTGCACATATGACTGCACATATGACTGTATACCCAGAGGTGGGGGAGAAAATTAAAAGTACAAAGGGCTAGCTCAATGGTAGAGAGATCCTGGGTGCAATATTCATCAGCCCCAAACAAATAAAAACTCAGTACCAGTTTATATAGTTAAGGTTAAATGAATTTTATGAGGTCCTTAGTAAAATGATAGTCACAGAGAAGATGCTATATAAGAGTTAGTATTTTTGTTTTTATTGAATATGATACAAATATCTATGTCCATGAAATTGACAGATTCTGAGTACTTGCTCAAACTGTTGAGAAATAATAAGAAAATGATACCATTGGAGTCATAAAATAAATATGAACCCTTGATGAATAAACATTTATATATGACTTACTCTTGGCAAAGAAAATTATGAACTAAATGAATGTGCATTCTGGGTCAGAAATTTGGAGCAACAAGAGTAAAGATTATAGACACATGCACTCTTCACTTAATGGACAGCTGTCCTTTATCTTGGAAAGTTTTTCTCTCTGATGAAATTGCTCAAAATGATCCTTGAGGGAGGAGTGCAGACACTTCACTTGTGTCTGCCACACAGCACCCTCCATCTCTCTTCTTCCTTACTAACGCAAACCAGGAATTGGGCCAACAAGCCCTTCCATTGTTCTGGGGTGAGTCTTGACTCCATTCTTTTTCTTAGTGACTGGCTTAAAAATGGCCAAGTGATTCAATTCTTGCTAATCCCCCAGTGGTAAACTCCACTGGGGAACTTCCAAGGACAATTCCTGGTGCTTACAAAGGGACACATGACAAAGGTAGTTTTCTTTTCCAACATTTGGACATCCAAGTACTTGGAAATGCAGCAATCAATTTCAACTATGATTGGACCAACCTGAAGGTCTTCAAGCTGAAAATGGGAGAGAGGAAATCTGGAAAAAAAAAAATCCGCATCTCTGATGATGTAATCGAGCTGTTGAACTAATCCTTGAATCACCCTTGTTCTGTTGCTGTACTTTCAAAATGTGAGATAATAGATTCCTTAATTACTTAAGCCATTTTGAGTTGTGGCTTCTGTTACTTGCAACAGAAATATCTAAATTAACACAGCGGGCTAGTCTCACCTGATCATCCAGGTATATTAGTTTGCAGTTGCTGGTGTAACAAATAACCACAAATGTGGCTGCTTTAAAAAAAGAAGTCTAGTCAATCTGTTGGCAGAACTGCGTTCCTTTTGGAGGCTAAGGGAAGAATTTGTTTCCTTGCTTTGTCAAATTCTGGAAACTGCCTATTTCTTGGCTTGTGGCCTGGCTTAGTCTGTTTGGGCTACTATAACAACACACTTTAAATGGAGTGATTTATACACAGAAATTCATTGTTTGCAGTTCTGGAGGTTAGAAAGTCCAAGATCAAGAGATTACAAATTCAGTGAGGATGAGGGGCTGTTCTCAAAAATGGCGCCTTTCTTGCTGTGTCCTCACATGTCAAAAGAGACAACCAAGCTCCTTCAAGGTTCTTTTATAAGGACTTTATGATTTGATGTTTAACAATTCTTTTTGCTTCTTCATTTCTATAACACTTGACATTTACATTGAGTCTTTATTATGTTCCGGGGACTGTTTTAGGAGATTTACCTATACTTAATTAGTCATCAGGATGTGCCTCTGAAATTATTACTACTGCTATACCCATTTTATAGATGAGAAAATTCAACTGCAATTTCCTCAATTCATGCAGTTTACCATGAATGCTTGTTTTCTCTGCTATTAGAGGAGTTGGTAGCTTATGGCTTATAACAGTCTTCTGGAAATAGAAACTCAATTCAAGTTCCTACCACTGGGGATCAGTTAGGATGCCTTTATGTACATTTACTATATCCAAAGAAGTTTCTTTTTTTTTTTTTAAATATTTTTATTAGTTGTAGATAGACCTTTATTGTGTGTATTTATACGTGGTGCTGAGAATTGAAACCATGCTAGGCAAGCGCTCTACCACTGAGCTGCAACTCCAGCCCTCCAATGGAGTTTCAACAATAGGGTTTATTGTCTTTCCAGACAAGAAGTCTAGAGGTAGGGATGGGGGTGGTATATAACTCAGCAGCTCAGTCACGCCAAGGTTCCTTTTACTAGGGAAGAAGGGATTTTTCCCCCAAATCCCCTAAGCAGTGTTTCTTTTCTGGCTGGGGTCTATTAGCAAAGAGAAAAGATGAGGAACCAGGAAGCCAGTCCTCTCCAGGACATGCATACCAACAGAATGCAGAATGTTAAATGTGTAGCACACTTATGAAACCAATGGTTCTATAACTGGTCCCATGCATCCCCTGCCACCTGTAACTAACAGGCCACTGACTACTTATGCCTATGATCCTTCATAGTGCTCCTCAGCCAGGGCTGGGGTGGCAGCACACAGTTGTGACTGAGCAGAGTTTCATTGTAAATAGTTTTTGACTCCCTCCTTATCAGTGCCACTTATGGGGTCCATGTAGTAAACGGTTCCAGATAACTTTGGAGATAATTTTTTTTTTTTTTCAGAAAGAAAGCAAAAAGTTCTCATTTTATAGGCCAAATGTATATCTTGTCAGATAGGGCATTTTGTGTTCACTGGAATTTTTTAAAAAGTTACTTTCTACATGTTTTCCAAAATAACCTATTTCACCCAGGGTAAAGCACGTGACACCTAATTTATCTTCCTCCAGCAGAACAAAACTGAATCATTGGCATGGGGACTCAAAACTTTACTGGCAAGCAGTCTTGGGGGGCTTCGCCAGAGCCAATTCTGAGACAGCTAGCTCAGTGCTGCCTCCCTCTCCCACAATACAGGATCATGTCAAAACCAGACTTGGAACGTCTGACTCATATATCATAGTCATGGAACAAACTGTCTCAGAGTCCATGTCCTATTGCCGTTTGATCATTTCGATACTTATTTCTTAATAAGAGTAGGATTATTTGGCCCAAAGGCTTAATCAGATAGATGTGCACATTGGAACTAAATGTCCTCTTACTATCTGTGCATCCAAACAAAGCTAAGAGCAGCCTTCTTGTCATTAATCAATGACCAGACACAGAGTTGTCTGTGGAAGAGGACTGTCCTGCTACAGTGACCCAGCCCACCTCTCTGGCACACTGAGGGGTGGATAGGTAGGCTGGAAGTAGTTGGAAGGCCCAAGATAATAGAAGAGGAGGCAAATGTAGGGAACACCTCTTGTTTTGACTTCTGTGCTTGCTCAGAAGTGACTCTTCTTCACCGCCATTGCTCCTTTCCTATGTAGATCAAAGTCTCTGGAGTAATCATCCCTTCAGTCAGTGCAACAGTGCCCTTTGCACAGGTGGAGTTCTTCTTGTAGTTTGAGCCAGATGGTGTTCTGTGTGTAAATACAACATTGTATACAGTCCAAGAGGTTCTGATAATTCCTCCTACCTGCTCTGTGAGTTTGCAGAGACAAGGACCAAGGTACATGGTAGAGTCTTGGTTTGAACAATTTGGTCCTATGTGTACACCAAGATGTAGAGCAGTGAATGTGCTGTGTGCCACACACCAGCATCACTGTCACCTTCTCGATGCTTTCCCCTTCTCCACCCAGACTTGACTGTGGCACTCAGGCACTGTGGAAACTGAGAATGTCCTTCTACGTGCTGGCCTTCATGTGGAGAGCTAAGCAGGTGCTGGAAACACTCTACTTTCTCTTCCTTTGGCCTCTTCAAGAACTGCTTTGCAGTTGTCCTCACCACCCTGTAAATCAACAGTGCCCCCACTGGCAAGTGGAAGATGATTTCTCTAATTGAAAGTGAAATGTTATCAGATTTGTCTAGTCTAATGTGTGCCTGAGAAATGAAGCCCTATCCTCTGTTATTGTTGCTGGAAGCTTTATGAAAAGAATGAGTCCCTGGAGTTTAGGACTCACATCATGAATCTCACACCAGCGGGGCTGTGGCTGTTTAGGAGAATGGAGTTAAGAGTCAAGTCCCTAAGGTGGAGCTATCATGAAAGTCTCAGATTTTAAGAGAGAGGTGTTTTGAGTACTTAACACATTGAACTGTAATATTATGCACTTGAAGGAAAAATATTTCCTTTGTAGCAGGCAGCCTCTATTATGTTGTGGAGGAATTTTCCAGTAAATCATCTAACAGCTGCTTTATTGTACAGGCCTTGAAATTTTATCCTTTCATTGGCCGCATACGTTCTTGCTTTTGGAAACTTCACATGCTTTTCTTTACCAGTAATATTTTGTTCCCAAAATATTAGCTCTTGGGGAGGATTTAATAAAGACTAAACCAACAAGAAATGCTTTTGAGCAAAACTTCTGGATATCTTTGGCTAGGATTTCATGTCCTGTGTAAGTACTTTCTACATAAGATTATCATTAAAAATCCCAAAAGATAACTCATAGAGCATTTGTGACAAAAAGAAAATGTTAACCATCTCTTAACATCAAGACATGTTTATTTGAGAGTGTGGAAATAGTGATTACAATGGGTATTAGTAGAGGTCTTTTGTGTGTGTTTGTGTGTGTGTGTGTGTGGTGTTAGGACAAAACTTGGTAGAAATATAGCCAGTGGAAATTCTTGCTTTTAAATTGCAGTTTGAAGACTCCCTTTATGGAAGAGAAGGTGCTCAATAACATGTTATTGAATTGAACTTGCAATTCTCAAAGTATCTTGAATGTGAGGGTTACCTGAAAAGTCTTTGTTCCAGAATGGTGTCATACTGTGTTATTTTTTTAAAAAGGCTCCTGGTCAATAGACAAAAAATTTAAGGCTGGAAACACACCAACCATGACTTCAGTTCATGTGGGCAGAGTTATTATTTAAATCCTTAAGAAATGAGGGTTCCCAATGGACAGTGCAAGAAGGAAGTAGAGGGTCAGGGAAAGTCAGAACCTTTTGCTCTCAGAGGCTCATCTGACACTGGTCACAGTGTCAATAATGGCAATTGTAGGAGGTCAGTCAGGTAGCTTAAATTGGACTTTGTCAATGAAAAAGCTTTCAAGGAGATTTTCAGTGACAACTTAGAATAAAAGAAGAGTAGACCATTTATGAAAACTTTTATGTAGGTAAAAAGTTTGCAAATCACTGTGTAACTTGATGTTATAGTTTCAATGTGTCCCTCAAAAATTCTCGAGTTGAAAACAATCTCCCTATTTATATACTGATGGGGCCTTTGGGAGGTAATTAGGATTAGCTGAGGTCATGAGGGTGGGGTCCCAATGATGGCATTAGTGGCTTTATAAAAGGAAGAAGAGAGACATGAACCAGTATGCTTGCTCTGTCTCACCCTGTGATGCTCTCCACTAGGTTATGATGGAGCAAGAATGCTCTAACCAGATACCACCCCGATGCCAGTACTATGCTTTTTTCTCAGTCTACAAAATTGCTAAGACTTGAATTTATTTTCTTTAAAAATTACCTAGTCTCAGATATTCAGTTTTAGCAACATAAAACAGATTAACATCTCTGGGTTCCATTTTTTCTCATCTATCAATTTTGAACCAGAATAAGTCCTCACTTTAGAAATTTTATATGATGGTATGGTAAAAAGCCAATAAATAGAATAGCACTTTCCTTCATAGGTTCTGAACCAGCCAGTCCAATGCAGATAAAAAAAATACAAGTCTGATTACCAAAAACAATTATGTTAGAGGATTTGTCTCATATAAGTTGTCAAATAGGCTTTCTACCCTTTACTCCCTCTATCTTGGCCTTGATTCAGCCCAAATTAAGGAATTTGGGGATACTCTTAGCCAAGATTCTTATGTCATGTTAGTTCAAGGCAAGAAGGGAAGAAAACAGCAAATGCTCAGTAGTTATGGATATAAAAAATTTTAAATAGACAAGATCTACTCAAATGAAACCAATGGATTTCATCCACCAATTTTAAGCATGGAAGACAAACAAAAAATTTAATTCCTTGAGTGAAACACATTTTAAAAAATTATAAAACATTGTAAATTTTTTCATGACAGCATATAGAAAAATTATAATTTTTAATTAATGAATTATAATATTCACACATAACAGAAAAATGGATGAGAAGCAGCTAGCTTAGGGACCTTTGCAAGGCTTCCTTAAGCTTGGTTTACCTGTCATCCATTTAGGGTATACCACACGCACTGGTATTGAATCTGGGCAGTTGGAAAGCTGTCTTAAAAGATCTGCCACCTATTTTCTTACTGTGCTTTTTGAGACAATCATGTTTTTTCTTCCTCAATCTGTTAATCAGTGTGATGTCATTCCCAAAACTCTCTGATTCTCTGATACCAATTGTATGTCCTTTAGTTCAATTTAATTCTGACACTAACTACCCAGAGTTAATGTGAACCCCACAGGTTGATAGGTCAGTCCCACAAAATGCCCTCACTTCATACAAGTTGCAAGACCTGGAGTTCAAGCATACTTCTGACTGACAGCTATACATTCTGGGTTTCCCATGACATCCCTTCAAGTTCAATAATTCACTAGAATGATTCACAGAACTCAGAAAAGTTCTATAGTTATGATCATAGTTTTATTTTAAAGAATACAACTAAGGAACAAAGGGAAGAAATGCATAGGACAGGCATTGAGGTAGAGCTTGGAGGCTGGGCACAAAACTTCCACACCCTCTATGTGTATCAACATCTCAGCACATAGATGTGCTCACTCACCTGTAAGCTTCCTTGGACCTTGCTGTTCAAGAGTGTTTTATCAAAGTTTCACTATAGGCATGATTGACTGAAGAGTAAAGAAAGGTTGGTTAATCAGTAGAAAAATACATTTAGGTAGGAGGATTAAATTCTACTGTTCTGTCACTCAGTAGGGTAACTATAGTTAGCAATAATTTACTATATTTCAAAATAACTAGCAGAAAGGATTTTGAATGTTCCCAGCATATACCAGCATGTGAATGTGTTCACCCACCTGGAAGCTTCCCAAACTTTGCTGTTCAAGGGTATTTTATTTTATCAAGTTTTCATTACTAAATCTCTGGCCACTGGTGATTGAACAATCACCAGCCTTCCTCCCTAAAAGTTGGGGAATGAGGCTCAAAATTACAATCCATTAATCTCATGCTTGGCCTTTTTGATGATTAGCTCCTATCCTAAAGCTATCTAGCGACCCTGGTAAATGTTTGAGAAGATGGATGTGCTAATATCCTGATTTGATTATTAGACATTGTAAACACATATCAAAGTATGAGACTCTACCCTAAAAATAAGTATGAGTATTATGCATCAATTAAAAATAGAAATAGTACATTTGACTTACCAAAATAGACTCAAGAAAAAGTAGAAAATCCAAATGATCTCATATTCATTATGGCAAGGGAATCTGTAATTAAAAGACTTCTTAAAAGTAAACACCAGCTCAGAAAGTTCTATATGTGAATTCAATGAAACATTCAAGGAATATATAAAAGTCCATGTAAAGGCTCTAATCTTAAATCCTCCATAGGACTAAAAAAGAGAAATATTCTAAAGTAGTTTAATAAGGCCAGATGAACCTTGATGATAAAATTTGACAGTGATAATATAAACATGGAAAATTATAGGCAATTCTCACAATGTGAAAACTCCAAATAAAGTATTAGTAGATCAAATCAAGTATTTTATAAAATACAAGTAGTTTAAGGAAATACTTGTTCTATATTTAAAAAATATATTAATATGATTTATCTTATTGTGATAGAAGTACTGAGAGTTCCCATATGACTCTTCAGTCTCCCCCACCCCAGTTTAAAGTAGTAATAACACCAGTATTAGCATGGTACATTTGTTACAACGACGAGCAACTATTGATAGATTATTTAGTAAGGCTCATAATTGACATTAAGATTCACTCTTTGTGTTCTACATCCTATAATTCTAACAAATGTATATTGACCTATATCCACTATTACATTACGATTCAATATTTTTATAATTTGGGAAAAGATTGTAAAAATAAAAATAATGATTATTATATAGGCTATGGTGACAAGTATTTCTTAGACTATAGTGATAAGTAATTGCTTAATTCTAAAAACAGAATAGCTCTGAGAATTCATTTCTATTTATTGCTTCAACTAATAGTGCTAATGGCTCAACCTAGAAAAATATCATCTTTCCATGTTAATTTATGCATATATCCTTTGGGTCTGAGAAGGCAATTAACTTCATTGAGGTCATTCTTCTTCAAAATATAGAACAACTGGAAGATTTTTGCATCTGTTCAATGTCTAAAACTATGCCTGGTACATTTGGAGGACACAAGGACCTGGAATTATCTGGGAAAACTTTGTAGAGGAGCTGATCTTTGATCTGGGACTTAGAGAATAAGTAAAAAAATGGAAAAAAATGTAATAAGAAAAGAGGAGAGAGTAGTATCTATGAGAACTATAATGGTGAATAAATTGGAAAACTATCCCATATGAATTCTCATTCAAAAATATAATAGACTGTTATTGGATGTTTGAGCGAAAGTTTAATTGATGGAGCACCATAGAATTTGTTTGGGATAAAGTTAGACAAAGAAAAATGTTGTTATGATTTGGATGTGAGGTGTCCCCCAAGAGCTTATTATGATAACCAAGAATGTTAACCTATTTAGTGAAATGTTTGGGTTATGAGAATGTTAACTTATTTAGTGAATTAATCCCCTGATAAGGATTAGCTGAGTGATAACTATAAGCAGGTAGGTGTGGCTAGAGTAGGTGGGTCAATGGGGTCATGCCTTTGGGGCATAAATTTTGTCTGTGATGAGGGGAATCTCTCTCTCTGCTTCTTGGTATCATGTTATAAGATGCTTTCCTCTGCCACACTCTACTGCCATGGTGTTCTGCCTTACCTTGAACCCCGAGGAATGGAGTGGCCATCTATGGACTGAGACCTCTGAAACTGTGAACCCCCAAATAAATTATCCTTCCTCTAAAATTTGTTGTGTCTTTTGATCACAGCAATGTAAAAGCTGACCAAAACAGAAACAGAGAAGAAATAAACTCAATCAAATCGTGGAGGATTACAATCTGAACAGATGATAGTCATTGTAGAGTTTCTGCATAGAGAAGAGGTTTGTAGATGATTTGGCTGGATTGGTAAGGAGGAAGGAATTGATGGATAATCTTCTAAGGTAGAGTTTGATGACATCAAATCTAAGATGGGGTCACGGGATTATTTTAATATTTCCTGTCTTTAAATATATATTAGATATATTGAGGACAAAAAGGGCAATTAGTTATGACTTATACAGCTGTCTAGGTGTTCAGAGCCTAGGTTCAAAAAGTGTCAATAAGGGGTGGGATTGTGGCTTAGTGGCAGAGCGCTTGCCTAGCATGTGTGAGGCACTGGGTTCGATTCTCAGCACCACATATAAATAAATAAAATAAAAGTCCATTGACAATTAAAAAATATTTTTTAAAAAAGTGGCAATAAGATTGGAAGGGAGGGATGGTCCGTAAGACACTTTTATAGAAAGGGACTAACAGGAACTAATGACTGGATTTGGATTTGGAGGACAGGGAGAAAACAAAGATGAACTCAAGATATTGAACTAAGAATACTGATGAGGCTGAAGGTAAAATTAAAAAATATTGCAAAGGGAAGATCAGACTTGAAGCTATAGTTTTGAATAGTAAGGCAAATTAAAAGGACAAGGCAAATAGGCAATTGGACACAGGAGACAGTTTTTCAAATGAGAGAGAGCATAGCATGGAACAGAGCGGGAGCCATAAGCTTCAAGGTGAAAAAGGAAGCTTGCTTGGTGAGGAGGTGAGACATTTGGTGTAAAAAATGAAGAGGATAGTAGCAGAGGTTTGAGGACCATCAATGGATGGAGAGGGTTAGAAGAGCCAGAAAAGGAAGTATGAGTTAATGAGGGGAACAAGGGTAGGCAGCCACTGAAAAGAGAAGAAAAAGGAGTATAATCCCATATTTTCTTTTTCTGTAGCTACTTTTTTTTAACCTGTAGACATTATCCGAATATTCTTTTAAAAATGTATTACTATGCACTTATATTGAAAATAATATAGATTCAATTATCATTATTAGTATTTGGAAGTATGTTTCTGTACTGTTTTCTTGGACAACATGAAACTTTACCTAGATGCTCCTTATAGGAAACATGAGGCCACACTAAATCAGAGTCACACTTCAGGAAAGTCAGAGAGCTGCTAACAAGCAGTAAGGATTTAGGATTATTTCTTTTCTATGTTATGGTTTGACTGACATGTGAGGAACAGGTGAACCAGTTCATGTGTGATTCTTTCTTCTTCATTTCTTTGAAGAGCATTCTAATTCCAGCTTCATTGCCTTTTTCTTCTGCAGTCTGAATAATAATGAAACTTCAATTTCTGTTTCAGTTCTATGTATTGAAAAAATAGTTATGTTTATAGGCATTGAATAATCATTTTTATATCTTACAATCAATAAGATTTGACTAAGAGATTTTAAAAGATAAAATGGCTAACCAGTGCTAAAATATTTATCAGATACTCTCTTTGCTATATTATATCTGTAGGTGATGGCCGAGACATCATGATAATTGTAATCGGTTCCAACTCAAAGTGAACATGCTGGAAAAACCATTGCATGAGTTCCAGAATAAATTGCATGAATAAAAGCATAATGCTTTTTGGCTTTTCCTTTTCAAGAATCTACAATTTGAAGGAAAAAACATAATTTTTAGATGGTAGCAGAAAAATGATTCCCTGTTGTGTTCTATTATCAAACTGCATGTGACAAAGTAAACAAAGGAAAACTGACTGGAAATACATTCAAGTTTGTATTCAATGTCTACTTCATATAGAACACCATGGAATATGCTAAAGCAAAAAACTCAAGGACAGATTTCTGCCTTACAAGAACCTACCTGGCTGGGGAGACATGAAATCAAGTGGTAAATCAGGAATGCAAAGCAAGGCTTGCCAGATGATTAAATTGGATAAATGTTACAGGTGTTTTGAGAGGTGAATTCACTTAGGCTGGAAACATCTCCTGGGGAAAGTAGGATTTGAACTGGACTTTTTTGGCGGTAGGGAAGAGGAATTTACATTTGTGGATGGAAAAAGGGAGTTATTCCTTTCTTTTAAGGACAACAGTCCTTGCCTAACTTCTAGTTGTTCCTTCCTTTTTCTCTGCTCCAAAGCCCATATTTTGGAGTGATTGATCATGAACCATATGGGACCTTGGTGAGGTCAAGTATCTGGCCTTATCATATAGAGCACAGGGCAATACAACTCTGACCCTATTCTGTACTCTGACAGGATTGCCTTGCAAATGTGGCTGAAGTCACATTCTGTACTTATCATCAGCACTTGACAAATAACTTCAGGGCACGTAATCTATGCACATGTGATTTACAGGGTCATTGTATAAAGCATTTCAGATGGAAAGAAAGAAGGTGGTCCAGGGAACTTGAAATGACTGCCCTACTTGGAACTAAACTGGGTGCTTTTCATACTTTATGTGTCTCAATCCCTGTAACAATTCTAAAGATTGTGATCCTGATTTACAGAGATAAAAATGGCAGTTTAGAGATGTCAAGGAACATGTTCACCTTCACCAACAAGTAGAGACAAAACAGGATTCACACCAGCTTGATTCCAGAAAATAGCCTCTTTTCCTACACCAAAGTCCTACACTAGAGAAAGGTCACTTTTTTCTTTAATTATCAGAATCATTTCAGTGTTAAAGTCACGGAAAATGAGCCTTATTAAAATAGTTACAAGGTCAAACAAAGTATTTGGTAGGCTAAGAATTGTTAGATGGAACTCTCATTCAACCTTTGATCAGGAAAAGAGGACGTCTTGCAGTATGTTCTTTGGAATGATTACTGAAGTAAATAAAGAGAAAGTTTTCCAGTTGCCCCAAGCAATCGTGAAAACACTACATATCTATGTGATTACCAAGCAAAGTTCAAAAGCGTTTTATTGGGCAAATAAAAAGTCCATAATGAACTCTGTGCCAGTGACCTTTAAGCCACCTGAGAAACAAGGAACGTGATGAAGTACAACACATTCTCCAAGCCCATAGATGAAAGGTCTCTCAAAGCTTTGGCACTTTGGCTTACAGGGAGCCAAATCCTCAGGGAGGAAGAACTGATGTTTCTCTAAGTAAAGTTAGCTGGTTTATATATTGTTGTTTCACATTGCCCTAGAGAAAAATGAGAAAGGGATCACCTGAAAATACAGCATATCATTATCATACATAAAATAGCCTATTAGTAAGACTTGGTTTAACAAAGAAGTCGGGTTACTTTTCAAACCTATAGAATTTTTTTCAGTCCTAATGTATGACTTTATTTCTTTTTTTTATTTTTTATTTTTTTGATGTTGATGGACCTTTATTTTATTCATTTATTTATATGTGGTGCTAAGAATCGAACCCAGTGCCTCACACATGCTAGGCAAGTGCTCTACCACTGAGCCACAACTCCAGCCCGACTTTATTTCTTGATAATTACGAAAATACCAACATTTAAAAGATTCTAGAGTCTGTGTTAAAAAGAGTAGTTCTATAAAAAAAAAAATCCGGAGGTTTCCCTCTTCCTGATTTTCAGGTGAATATATCTCCCCCTAGTGTTCAAAGACAATAATGCAAT
Organism: Xerus rutilus; assembly: GCA_028644305.1. Classification (NCBI taxonomy): domain Eukaryota; kingdom Metazoa; phylum Chordata; class Mammalia; order Rodentia; family Sciuridae; genus Xerus; species Xerus rutilus. The sequence goes on along the minus strand of CM053402.1, from coordinate 124,869,810 downwards.
CATATGTGTTCTGGATCTGGTAGTGATTAGCAGAAGGTCAATGTGTGGCAATAAAGCAAAATCGTTATTTGTTTTTATGGGAATTTGTCCATATATAGCTCAATATTTTCACAAACAAATACCACATGCATAAACTTCCAACCATGTTTTGTAGTGCTCTCTTATATCTAAGTTATCTACTGTAACTTCAACTTTGTACTTCCATAACTTTGTTAAAGAGTTGAAAAATTCTGCAATTTAAAAAAAAAAAAAAATTGAATTTACAGAAAAAGAAAACAAGAATCCAGAGCTTGGTCCTTGAAAAACTACCTCTCTCTCTCTCTTTTTTCTAGGTACTCCCTCTTGCTCCATGTCCTCATCTCTCATGGATTCAGTTACCACCTATCTGTGGATGAACTTCTATATCCTGACCAGAGCCAATGCAGAGTTGTATAGCTTCTTGTCACCTCAACAGCTTGCTTGAATATCTAACAGGCATCTCAAACTCAACACATGTAAATCAAACTTTTTGTTTCTTTTACTTTCCATCATACCCTCCCTCTCCCTAGCCTTTCTGATTTTAAAGGCCCTACCACCTACCAAATGGCTTGGACAAAAAAAGGGAAGAGGCATTTTACCATATTCTCATCCCTTACATCTAGTTCATCAGCAAGTCCTATCAGGTTCACCTCCAAAAATCTGATCTGTCCCTTTCTCTTCATCTCCTCTACCCCTACTCCCATTTTAAATTGCCATTATTACTTCCCAGGACTTTTACCATAGGCTCCCAATTGACCTTCCTGTTTCATTGCCCCATTTCTGTGCATGGTATTTCCAGGCAATTAAAATACATTTCTTCCTCACTGGGTTCCTAATCTTTGTTGGGCCCTAGACATGTCAACCTCTTTCCCACATTGGAGTCTACTCACTAGCTTCTCCCACTTACTGGGAAATTCATTCTCTACTGTCTTTGACTGGCTTGTCTGAAAAGGAGGATGTGTAACAAATACCAGGCCTCCTTGCTTTCTTCTACATTTGCTGCAGATTCAAAAGCAGGAACTAAATAACTAAGTGACAATAAATAACAACATAAAAAGTGAGAATTCAGAAGCTGCTTAAGTTTACACAATATAGTTTAAAGGAAAAATTTTGATTTCATTCAAATCAGCATAAATTTGGGTATAAAAATCCTAGCATTTGGTTCATGTCTGATAAAATTGTTATAACAAATGAACAAAAAGCAAACAACAATGCAAACGGTGAGAGAAAACACAAAATCATAAATGTAATTGAACTTGATGCTTAGGGAACCAAGATATCAGCAAGTCATTTTCTGTTCCCCATTAGGCCTTTCATATTTGGTCAACTGGGAAAACTAGTTTCTGTTCTGAGATACCGTCCCTTAAAATGACTTCCATATTTGTAGATATGTAAATCAAAAGTATACAGGTAGCTCTACCCAAATTAAGTACTAAATGCCAAGGTAATCAATTTTTCAAGGAGACAACAGGAGTGATAAAATACCTATCATTGGAGGGATCCAGTGGTCCAACACATCTATTTTAAAGCTCATTTTGTGAACTATGTTGATGGTTGTCAGGATTTTGATCTGGTCTTAACCTGAACAGTGAGGATAGGGTTTACTTTGTTTACTTCTTTCAATTCAGCAATCAATTAGTGACATTACTGATCTATGAGAATTACTGTGGGAACTCAATCCCAGGAGCCACATTCCTGTTGCTTGACAGAGATCATGATAACTGACAAATACAAAAGAATTAGCTTTGCCAATTTTTATCAAATTGTTTTCCTTCCTAATTCTGGCAAGGTGCCCTGTGGAAGGCAAATTTAGAAACAGGATTTTGCAAATGAAATGTTGGCCCCAGAGGAGCTATAAATGGAGGTCTGGCAGAGGCAATGTAGAAAGTCAGAATAGCCTGATGTTTGTATATTTCAATTATAGCTTTTGAGATTGGGGTGAATGGACAGCGAGACAGCAAAGAACTGAAGAAGTTTGTAGATGGGAAAGAGTGGAAAGACTTTTCTCAGGCTCATTTCTGTCTAGTATTCTGTGAATCCATCTCTTGCTGGGTCATTCATGTAGATCTTGACTCTCCATGAAGCAATCCAGTCAACCTTGGACTTCTGGCAAAAACCTTTCAATTCCTTCTGAACACCTGGGAACTGATGGGAGTAATTCTTTTGGCAGCATGTTGGTAGCTAGCCATTAAACTTACTATACTTTCACATCTCTTGCTCATTGCCTGTGGCACAAGCCCTCAAGGTATTTTTCTTTTCCCTTTCTTACTTTTACCTTCTAAATGCTTTTTTGTTTCTGTTTGGATGAATCAAACTTCTAGTGCTTTACTGCCTTTCCAATATTTCACTGTGCCCATGAGCTATGAAACAGCAGCATCAACAATAACTACAATTTCAAGCCAGTCTCAGAACTGTATCTGGACCCCTTGCACTCTATTGAAATCTGTTTCTTATTGAAGCCTCTATTTCCACTTTACAGGTTTGGAAATAGGGTCTGCATTATTTATCCTTTCTTTAAATTTATCCTCTGTACAAATTCTTACCAGTTGTAGATTCATAGCATCTTCTCTCCTTGTCTCCTGCTTCATTTGTTGAAGACTAACTCAGTTTTCCTCTATCCTCTGGTACTTCTGCTCCATGAGAATAATCATATTAGCAATTCAGCTTCTTGACCTTCCATGGCCAAAATCATCTGTGTACCCCATATGATTGGAATCATACAATATCTGTCCTGTGACTGCCTAATTTTGGTTAGCATAATATTCAAGTTTCATCCATGTTGTAGTCTGTGTCAGAATTTCCTTCTTTTTTAATGTTGAACAACATTCCCATTACACAAATATACTACATTCTGTGTATCAGTTCATCTAACAATAGATATTTGGATTGCTCCCACTTTTTGGCTATTATGAATACTGCTACTATGAATATGAATGTACACATATCTGATTGTGTCCTCACTTTCAATTCTTTCAATTCCATCCAGAAGTATAATTTGGGATCATAAGGTAATTCTACTGTGATTTTTTGAGGTACTGCCATACTGTTTTCCATAGAAAGTATACCGTTTTAGTTTCCCACCAGTAGAGCACAGGATTGCAATTCTTGCTAATACTTATTAATATTTTGGATACTAATCCCTTATCAGCTATGTGATTTGCAAATATTTGCTCCAATTCTGTGGATTGCTGTTATTTTCTGTTGATGTACCCTTTGATGCACAACATTCTTAATTTGGATAAAATCAAATTTACCTGTTTTTTCTTTTGTTGTTTTGGGTGTCATATTTAAAACATCATTACCAAATCTAGCATCATGGAGCTTTTCCCATTTTCTTCTAAGAGTTTTAGAGTTTTAGCTCTTACATTTAGCTGTTTGATCCATTTTGAGTTAATTTTTGTATATGCTGTTAGGTATGGTGTTCAGCTTCAGATTTTCTTTTTTGCATTCAGAAATCTAGTTTCCCCAATACCATCCATTTGTTGAAAAGACTGTTTTGGTTACTGTAGCTTTGTAGTACATTTTGAAATAATCAAGTGTGAGTCCTCCAACCATGCTCTTCTTTTTCAAGATTGTTTTGTTTGTTAGGATTCCTTAGGATTCCACATGAATTTTAGGATGGGACTCTTCTATTTCTTAACAAAAAAACTTTTCAGTGGAGATCAATTGCCCTTGAAATCTAAATTCCTTGCCATGTTAGGGCGCTTAAAATAAAGTACCTGATTATCACTTGTTTCATCTCTAAATTCTAATTCCCTTTACCAAAACCTGCTCTTGAGTCTTTCAATCCATTTTCAGTTCTTAGAACGCGCGTGTTCTTCCTCTCAGGCTTATATATATGATTTGCTTCCTGCCTGGAACATTCTTTGCATGGCCATGTCTTCTTCCTTCAGACCTCAGCTTCCACATCCCTTCCACATCTTCGACGAGAAAATTAGTTGGTGCTTTGTGTTCTCCCGAAGACTGGAGGACTCGTTCCCAGCTCAGTCTCCACTGCATTATAAATGCTTGCTGGAACCTTCCCCTAACCTGTGCTGAAGGGACTGTCTTGGTCACTCTTACGGGCTGCGGCTTAGCACAGCACCTTTCACATAACAAATCATACGCGAATGTAGGGTTTAAGTGACATTTTGAAGGTTCTTTTTCTGGCATTCTTTCAAGGGATGGTTTTCTTTAGCATGCAGGAAGAGTCAACTGAAGAATGGCAGTTGGCCAGCACATGGTTAATAAAGGTGTTTACTGGCTCCAGTCTTGCATGCCTTGCGTTCGCTTCACTTGTCCACACTGGCATTGTAATTTGCGATCATTTGATCATTTCACTTCACTAATTCTCCAACAACTTCCACGCAGATAAAGCTAAATGAGGGGTTAAGGTGGAGGTCCTATGCACCCCGCTTAGTTGGAGGGTGCAAAATGTGAGGATGGACTTCAGTAATCAAAGGGTATTCACTCCTCACAGCCACCACCCATCGCCTCAAAGCACCGCCTCTGCTGCACCATGCAACAGAGGTGCGGGTGAGAGCGCAAGACCTCCCGCGGGAACGCGCTGTAGTTCCGGGCTCAGTCACTAGGGCAACATAACCGGAAGTGGAACCTGCGCGGGGCTGTTGCTAGGCAACGAACGCCGCCAGGACGCTAGACTGCTCAGGCGCCGAGGGAGCGGAGGCTGCCGGAGCAGAGGCTGCGCGCAGCACCCAGACGTCGCATCTCTGGGCGGAGGGCTTCTGAGGGTTCCGGGCAGGAGCAATTCAGTTCGGAAGTCGTCCTGTTAGGCAGCGTGTCCTTGCTGCCATGAGTGGCGAGCAGGTGAGAGGGCAGCATTAGAGTGGGCGTCGCCGCCGCCAGGCTTGCCCGGCATTTCAGAAGTGGTTGAAGCCCTAGCGCCCGGGCTCCGCCGCTGTGACCCTGCGGAGTCCCCGTGGGGTATTGAGTGCTTTCGGCGAATACTTTCCCTTTACAACCGTTCGCCCTCGACGTCACAACAACCAAACAGAACAGCCTGGCGGTGCGCCAGCAGTTAGAGCTGGCCCTGTGAGTGGTGGGAGCTCTCGTGGCGGGCGTGGGGGCATGAGGGGAGGCTGAGCAAGTCGCAGGGGGCTGGGCTCTTCCTAGCTGTGTGGCGGGGAGCAAACCACTTGGTTTCTCTAAGCCTTAGTTCTTCCCCTCTTCTGCAGAGGAGGAAACTCAGAGCAACTTTCCTAAGCTTGTTAAGAAGTTCAAATACGACAAAATACTATACCATACCATAGCTCTGCTATTCCATGTTACACATGGGAGGGTTTGGTAGGTCGCAAATGGCATTCTTAAGAAAATAGCCCCGTGGAGTGTAATAAAAGATGCATGTTGCAATGGCTACTTTAAAAAAAGTCTTTCTTTATTGGACTTCATTAAGAACATCTGTAGTTGGAAGAAGTGCAGAACAATGAGCTATCTTTTTTAATGCCAGCAAGGAATGGAGAGGCAGTACCAGGGAAATCCCCCCCCCCCCAGCAAGAAAACAACTCCATCCCTCTACACAGTGGTGAATGACAAAAGGGCATTGTAAGCAACCAGGAGGAAAGAGTTGTTTCAAGTCTGCCAATATTGATTAGCTTCTTTGTTTCAATACTAAACTACAATTCTTTTTCATTGCTTCATAATGCTGTGTGTGAGTGTGTGTGTGTGTGTGTGTTAGAATTTATTGTGGAAAATACGTTAAAAGGTGATTCAATCCCATATACTATAGGGTTGTAGATTATAACAGAAAATGTCTAGACCCTAATTCATTAATCAAATAAGTAATTAATACCTGAATGCTCAGGAACATTTGACTTTAGCGTTTTACTGACATGTATAAGTTGAGAATTAAGAAATAGATACTTTGATTTATATACCAATGTATAATTAGTAATAAGTAGTAAAATAACAAAGGAGCTAGAAAAAAACAAAAAAATTGGATACCAGTAACTAAAATACTGAGCAATTGATTACTAGACCTTATTAGTAATTTTTGTGATGTTATTGTAATCAGTCTTTTAAAAAATGGAATAATCAATATATATTGAGCAGCTTCTTTGATTGATGCCCAGATTAGAATTTGACTTGATCTTGAACTGTATCAAGATTTGTCAAAATTGGAAATAAACCTTAAAAATTTACAATGGTATTTCTGAATAACTTATTTCTCAGTTCCCTTAACTTCCTCATCACAACTAAAACGCATTCATGAACACTCCACTGGCAGTTAATTTCTAAGTTTTGTTTTATCTTTATAAAAGCGATGCAGGGAAATGATTCCCCTGGTCTCCCTACCATTCCAAAACAGGTGTTGTTTTACTCAATAGGCAGTGGGATCTTAAAGAATGGGCATTACCCCACCTAAAGCCCCCTCCTCTTCTACATTACTGTTTTTAAACAGCAGAGGGCCCTCTCTCATTGTTTTGTTTGATTTGCAATTTTAAAATTTGTCTCAATACTTTAGGATAGAGTGTAGTTTTCCTTTCGAAAAGATGAAAGCTTTCATATTTTAATCTAAAGCAAATAGAATGGATTAAACTTTTGGAAATTCAATTTTAATGTGACATTTACTTATGTATTCATTCAGTTTGAAAAAGTGAGCAGGTGGTAAAATCATATTTACTCAAGAGGTTTTACCATATTCATCTCATTAGTGGAAGGTTGAGAATGACTTGACATTTTTCAGAAATAGCAGTGTGAGTTTTTCTCTTAAGATAGTTATTTTAGAGAAATAAAAGTCTTTGGCAATTGCTCAATTTATTTTTAAAAGTGGTTAAAAAATAAGGCATTTTGAGTTTCAGTTGAAGGACTTGCAGAAGTTTAAAGGTACAAATAGCCAAAGACCAGAAAGCTGTCCACAAATTGACTACCACTTGGGAGAAACGGAGAAAAACATAGTTGTCAGCATCTTGCTACCCAGGTGCTTTTTCTAGTTACAGAATCAAGGAATTTTTGCATCTCTATGATGTTCATCTGTTCTTTTCCTTCATTATATCTTCCTAATGTCATTACTTTAAAAAGAAGGAAAATATTCACTGTGAGATCAACATCATGGTAAAAACTTTAAAAACCAGAACTTAAATGTATGACACTTATATTTAAATAGTGTCACTTATATTTAATGAAGTTTGATAGGTTAATTTAAGCAGATATATTTGATCAGAATGGTTAACACTTAGATAATACCAGGTTAATATCTCTACCAACATGCGAGTAAGTGAAAATCTGCAAAGTTAAACCCAAATGTGAAGCCAGGGCATTTAAAGAAGACCTAGACTCTAGAGCAGTTTTCACTGTGGAGTGTACATTATATTAGGATCCCAACAGAAAACAGATGGCATGCTCAAGAAGATTTAGTTAAAGAAAATTTATCAAAAGACCATTTGCAGAGGTATGGACAAGTTTCAGGGAGCAAACATGGTGACAAAGCACTGAGGTATTAAAAGCAGAAAGAATGTCATTACCATTCTTTGGTCTGATGAGTCAATTAAATGAAACACCATTCTCAGAACTTGGTGAAAATAAGAGGTTTGGCATAATAATTGTCTGAGAGAAGCTGAGCTCTGGGAGAATTTAGCCATTATCAGAAACAGAAAACAGGGAGAACTAGGAAATCAACATCCTAAACTCTTTTTGCCTGCTCTCCAGTCTACTAAAACACCTCTTATTGATTAATCCTCTTCACAAGGGCTCAGATGATGCCCATACATAGAATTCAGCCTGTCAGTTCCAGGGTAGTAAGAAAAAGGTAGAGACTCAATTTGGGACAAAAAGAGAATAACCATTCCTGAAATTATTGTAAGTAGAACCAACTTTAATAGACAAAACTTTCACAACAAAAAACATATAACACTATGAAGACAATAGCTTCATAACAAAAGACATATGACATTGTGAAGATTTATAAAATGTTCTTGAAGGATACTTTCTCAGTATGTGAATAAATTAAAAATTATATTTAGGAAAGAGAAGAGTCAATATCATAATGATATCATTTTCTCTGTTATTCTAGAAATTTAGTATGTTTCCACTAAAGTTCCAAAAAGTTTCATGTAACATGAATCCTAAAGTTCACATGGTGGAAGAAAGGTCAAGATTGTATCTGACAATTTTTAATAATAAAGTGAAGGGAATTGCCCTGTAGATTTCAGGAACTATTGTGAATTTTGATAATGTAGACAATGTGATACTTTTTTTTAAACAAATAGACAAATAATCATAGGAACTAAATAAAGGCACAGAAAGATACGCACATAGTACATTATATATACACTTCAAAGTGTGTACGCAATTCATGCCCAAGATTTGTGTGTGTACTAAAACATACACCTGAGGATATTCACTAACGCATCTTTTATAATAGAAAAACAATGGAAATAAGCTAAATGTTCATTCATAAGAGAAAGGAATATGTAAATTTTATTATATTCATATAACCACTTTATGGATATGAAAATCAGGTAAGTGAAAATTTATCAATCAATGTGGATAAATTTCAAAACATAATACTAAAAACAGCCGCTTGCAGAAGGATACAAATGGTGAAATACTATTTATATAAAATTCAAAAGCCTGCAATAACAATTTCTCAGGCTGTTTAATAATCACACATATGTAATAAGTATAGTACACATTGCAGGGGAATAATAAACACAAAATTCCAGAGTGCAAAGACTTAAGATGCATAGAGTTGGGTTGAGGACATAAGACTTTTCATTGTTTTTTTTTTTTCTGTTTCAAATATTTAAAGAGAATGCAATGTGAATAGATGTGGCCAGTGGACACGATTTTGGTTCTGGAAACACATAAATTATGTTTGTGATAACTAGAATGGAAAGCACAGTAAAGGAAGATTTTGTTTACTTTTTAAAAGATAAACATTCTTTATTTGAATGTTGATGGGAGTGTTTCAGTATAAAAGGAAGTGTGGCTAATTACAGAGATAAAGGGGGATTACTAGGAAAACATAGCCCTTGTTAAAGTGAAAGGAGATCATGGTAATTGAAAGACTGGCTTTTGCTAGAAGGTGGGATGTTGTTTCCACTGCTTGTAGATGGAGGATAGAAGAACAATATGGGTGCCATTGCTAGTAGGCTTATAGATTTGGTTACAAGAAATGAAGGTATTCTCAACTAGTAAAATGATGATGGATGAAAAAATTTGGAGATACATTGTTAATCTCCAAAAGTAGGAAGGCAGACTTATTAGAAAAAATTGAATTTTTGAGTCTAAGTGAGATCATCCATAATTAAGTGAATCCAATATAGGATTGGTGATAGGATTTTCCTCTAGCAACATATGCCTACTTGGGTACACATATGGAGAAGGTGAATTGTTTCAGTGAGATTATAGTTCTGTCAAATGTGTGATAAAGACGGAGTTGAGGGTATTTGATAGTACAGGATCTAAGATGAACAAGGAGAAAGAAAACACATGAATGAGTGGATAGATTGTGATGAGAAGGGTGTGAGTTTCCTTATCAGAGGTCTCAATAAAAGCAAAGAAACAGAGCCTTGAGGAAAGGACCAGATAATAATAGAGAAATCAAAGCATGTGGTGATCAGAGAAGAGAATGTTTAAAATCAAGATTTTACAACTGATGCCATATCTTAGAACTTAGAAGGGGTGCCATGGGAGTAAATGACAGAGATGAATTGAAAAAAAAAAGGTTATAGATAAGATTAAGTCACTAAGGAATTAGAATATTGGACAGATGATTCACAGGTATATTTTTAAGTCATTGAGATTGATGAGCAAGAGTATATGCTCTTTCTGTACAAAATAAATACAATGGAACTCAAACACTAAAAAAATAATGATAATGACATCAGAATGGATTCAAGTATGTAAAGAACATATAATATTCAGGAGTCTTCTGCCCTCCCTCACTCCCTCTTTGTATTACCAAATATCTCCAATCTCTCTGTCCCTTCCTTCTTTTCTCTTTCCCTTTCAGTTTCTTGGACCAGGATTACAGTTACAGATATGGTATTACAGAAATGTTAGACTCAGAAAATATTTTGTAGGTAGAGCTCAAAGGGTTGGCTAATACATATTTGATGTGAGAAAAAGCGAGTAGTCAAGGGTGGGATTTTAGCTTGAAATTTAAATGTGAATGGTGATGTCACTTTTTGTTTTAGTTCAAGAAAATATGGGAAAGTTCTAGGGTATGTAAGTATTCATTAAGCAAGCAATATTTTGGACATGTTAAAGTAGAATTGTTTTGTAGACCTCCAAATAGAGTTATACAACTAGATATAGAAGAGACAGGAACCTTGGGAAAAGGTTAGTGCTGGACAGATAAACTTGAAAGATTTCAGTGTACAGATGATATTTATAATGTTTGAATTGGATGGGTCAATTAGGGAGGAAATTTACATTAGAACCAAGACATGTCTATAATATGAAGATCAAAAAAATGAGAAGTAACAAGAGGAATAAGTTTAAAATATTTTACGTTGAATTGTCTTGACACCCTTTTGAAAAATTTATAGATCATAAATGTGGGGTGTTTTTTGAACTGTCAATTCTGTTGCTTTGATCTATATGTTTATCCTTACGCTAATACCACATAGTCTTCATTACTATAGTTTTGTAGTAAGTTATGAAATAAAAGGTGAGTCTATCATTTTGTACTTATTTTTCAATATAGTTTAGTTGTTCTGAGTTTCATATGTTTCCTTGTGAAATTTATGATCAACTTTTAAATTTCTACTATAAAAAGCAATATTAGTCTCCCCATGAACATGGGATTTTTTTCTAACTTATTAAGGTCTTTTAAAATCCCTTCTAATAAGACCTTGTAATTTTCAGTTTTCATTGTACAAATGTTACACTTCTTTTGTTATTCCTTTTGATGTAAATAAATTTTTTCTTGATTTCAGTTTTGGATTTTTATTGCTAGTGTCTAAATATAGTTGATTTTTGTATATTGATCTAGTATTCCACACCTTTGTCAAGTTCATTCATTAGCTCTATTAATTTTTTGGTGGGCTATAGGATTTTCTATGTACAAGGTCATACCATCAGTATCATATGTTTTAGACTATTTTGGATGATGTGTGCTTTATGGTAAACACTATAAAATTTGTTTGACTGAATCAATCTTAGCACTAACAGGTAAACTGTTTTACTTTTTCATATTTTTCATGCAGGATAAACTAACTGGCAAAGAAAAATCCAAGGTACCAGGAGGATTTCTACCACAGTTACCTATGGTAATTCACTAATATATTATCATTTTTGTCACTTTTATAATAATGTTTAAGTTTGAAATTCAGTAACTTGAAAATGCGTTACTAAATTTCTGATTTTAAATTCTGTGTTACACTTTATTTTTTTCTGATGAAGAAATTCAGTGAGGTACATATCTTAGGAAAATAACTATCTTAATAAAGTCACTAACTACGATGTCTTAGTTATATACAAATATTTGAGTATTATGAGTAGAAGAATTGCCAGCATGTACTAGCAGAAGGAATGTTAGTGTTGGAGTCAGGAAATGAGTATGTGGGTCAAAGCTCTGTGACGTTTTGGGACTCACCTCTCTGAGCCTTCACTTTGGATTTAAAAATAAGAGGACTTGATGATCTCTGAGGAAACAGCTCTTTGTACTTAAAGGCTGTGCTACAAAAGATCTTTTAACTCTTGGCATCCTTTTTCAATATTTTGACTATAAATGGTCAGTTTCCTGTTGAGACAGTTAATAGGCATTTTTAGTTGATAAAATGCTAAACAAGTTATATTTTACCACATGAAATGTTTTGTCTAGTAATTGTTAAATTTTTAATGCCATTAAGTTAAACTCTTGTAACTCCTAGAAGCTGAATTTAAGTGAAGTTTAAATGAAAACATTTATTTTGAAACGTTTTAAAAGCTCAGAATGAATTCTATACTATGATTTGCATTACTTCATATGAAGATGATTCCTAATAATTTGAAATGATAAATTCTTTCAACTTAAAACAAACTTTTTTTTTTTTTTTTTGGTACCAGGGATTGAACTCAGGGGCACTCGACCACTGAGCCACATCCCCAGCCCTATTTTGTGTTTTATGTAGAGACAGAGTCTCACTGAGTTGCTTAGCGCCTCGCCATTGCTGAGACTGGCTTTGAACTCGCGATTCTCCTGTCTCAGCCTCCCAAAGTGCTGGGATTACAAGCGTGAGCCACCACGCCCGGCTTAAAACAAACTTTTGAATGAAAATTTTAAGTGAATAGTCTTAAATATTTCAAAGTACATGTTTTCTGAGTCCATTTGTATTGATAATACTACCAAGAATACCACAAGTTCTCTAAGACAAAATCATAACATATTTTTAGTTTTATGAATGTCTACTCTGAGTTTTCTCATTTATGCCAAAGAAATTGAAATGAAACACATTTTCTCTTTAAAAATTAAAAATTTTTAAACTGAAAATATTGATATTAGGAGTTTTTGGTGTGTTAAATTTAAGTTCACTTACTGAGTAAATATTCAAAGCTGAGATGAATCATCCTTTCAAGCCAGAGAGGCACATAGTTATCTTAATTGCTTTTGTTGACTGACTTAAAATCTACTGTGCTCATATTTGACTATATCTTGCACTATTTTTCTGTATCATTTTAGCTTTATGTCTTTTAAGAGAAATCATACTTTTAAAAAATAATCTGTTGATTTAAAGCAATTCTCATTTAAATACTAAAGTTTGTATTTGGATAAAAGTTTGGCAGTCATTAAGATCAAGACTGATTTTCATTATAGACCTTTTTGTTTCTAAAAATTATCATTATAGTTGAAATCAGGGGTGACCCAGCAAGGATAACTCCCAGAGTCTGTGAGCTCGTAACCCAATTCTCACCCTTTCTACACACCTCACTCATAGCACTTCCATGAATCTTAAATCTTTTATAAAGAGAAAGATGGGAGTAGAAGAATGGAATTTCAGATGCAAGGACGAAAGAGCACTGATTTTTAAGTGCTCTTATTTTGTCTTAACTTCTCATCCCATGAAAAAAGAGCCTGACAAAAAGAACTTATGGACGGCTAGTTTATCTGAGAGATGATCTCAGGATGCAGGAGTAAGAGAGTAGGGAAAGCAAAATTGGGAAGAAGTAGTTAATACAAACATGGGCTATCAAGTAGGTTGCCACAGTAGGCAACTGTTCCTGTCATGATTTTCTGAGCTTATAGAATGCTTCCTGGAATTTTCCACCTAGGGAGAATCAAGAAATGTCATTTTTCCATCTTCTCTCATCCTGCAATGGCAGAGAATAGCTCCTGGGGGTGTTACTTCTCATCTCTTCTGGATGCTTATGTGTGTGGGGACAGTGGAATCTTCCTATGCTATAGCATTGGAGGAGTCCCCATGAGGAAGCACAAATACATATTTCTTGAGGCAAAACACTGTTATGAGTTGAAACCAACACAAAACTGTTCACTGCAGCCATGTGTGGAATCAGAGGTGAGGCCATGAGGATATTAAATGATGTGAGGCATATCATTAGCTAGATACTTTTATTGGATAGCCAGAGAACTACTATTTATAAAATTTACACACACACACACACACACACACACACACTGCACCTTAGTATAAGAAGGAAATATTAAGGGCCTACCAACTTTGTCCACCCAGAATACTGATGGGACTGGGGGAAGTAGCTCAGCAAAGAGATGGTTGATATAGAGATTATAAGTAAGGTGTGTGTGTGTGGGGGGGGGGTTTTGTGGTAGGAGGCTGGGCTTAAGCAAGGTGTTTTTGGCACTTGTGGACAATTTTGGACATTATAATAGGCTTCGTTTGAATCACTTCTGTACCCTGTTATCAAAATTCTAGGGCATGTAAACTGTACATCTCAAAGCCTTTCTTTTCTGTTATTGATAACTGAATTCTCATCAGGCCTTTGCCACACTCTTATTCTCCCTAAAGAAGAAACTTCAATTCTGAGAACCTACTGTTCCTTTTAACATGAGAATGTTGTGTTCAAATTTCCATTGATATTGTATGGTCCACTGGGAATTATAAAAAGTAGAGTAAATTGGGGTATAGCATTTGATTTATATGAAATATTCACCTAATTTGAGGTTTGTGCTTTGGTAAGTACTTTCTGAAGCTCACTGCAATTCTTTAATTATTTTTCCCTTCTTTTTCTTGTTAAACTGTTTTTAGGATTGTTTAACCATTTTCTAAGATAAAGTTAAAGTCAGTTTATCCACCTGTGCAAGACTCATTTAGTAGACAAGGGTGCAATGAAGAGGATGAAGTAGGAGCACACATACCTTAGAAATTAAACTATAAGTGCTGTGCATATTCAAAGGATATGAATCACATGCAGATGAACTTAAGAAAAAATATCTAAACATTTTTGATCCTTGTTTTGAAGAAAGGGCCAAGGGAGGTATTGAGGGTATATTGTTGGCTGTTAGGCAGGGTAACTAATATTAGCTGACATAACAGATTTCCAAATCACAGAGGCTTTACCCAACAAAAGTTTTCCCTCTGCTCACATGAAGCCTGACATAGGTTAGGTAGCCCTCCTCTATCTTACTGCTATGCCAGGGAGAGCACATGGCCTCCACCGCTGCAGTGGCAGGGGTGAGACCGCAACGGAGGAGGCATTCTAGCTCTTGGCTACCTGCTTTGTCCATGTAGCACAAATCACATGGCAACAGAATAACTGTGAGAGAGGCTGGGAAATGAAATAGTTGAGAGTACATTGAGGAGGGCTTTGAAAACCAGTACAAAGACATGTACTTACTTCACTGAGAGTTTGTTAATGTCTCTGAGCAGTATGGTCAGAGCTGTGCCTTAGGAAGGCTGAAGTGACCTTCCGTTACTAGACATTGTCTGTAAATCAAGACCTGTATCTCCTGTTGCCTGGATCATCTTAAAAAGCTGCTGGACTTGACACAACTCTCTTGGTGTGTATCTTTTCCACTGCTGCTAGAACCATTTGTGAAACAGCCATTTTCATGTCTTTGCATGATGAATAGGGTAACAACATAACTTATCAACCAAACTGACATGACATAAGAGTGAAAGTGCTACTGATCATACTAAGGCAAGAGGTGTCAACTGGGGCTATGTCCAGAAAACCGGGACTTAAGATCATTACAGGAGGGACTGCAATAGATCTCTGTTGCCAGCCAGGCCAGTTATCCCCTAAAATCCAAATCCTCCATGACTTAGCAGCACCCACCTCCTATCCATCCCTATTTCTTCCCTCACCTTTTGTTCAGATTCCTACCCCAAACATAATTCTGCAGAGGCTCTTCCTACCCCGTCTCTCATATCATTTTTCTATTCCTTCCCTCTCTATCCTTTTACACTGTTTTATTTTTCTCCATTGCACATATTATTTCCTTGGATTATATGACATATCTATTCTGAAATAGCTGTCGGTACCTCCACTAGAATGTACATGCCATGAGGGGAGGGACTTGTTTCTGTCCATGACTATAGACCTGGGGCCTAAGGAGAGCCCAAGACATAGAAGGAGTTCAGAAAGTCCCTGTTGAAGAGGAAAGTTGATTACCTTTGACTTGTTCCAAGTCCCCCCACCATCCATCCCAACATCCCCTCCCAAGTGGACAGCCTCATTTAATCCCCAATTCTTAATGCTTCTTCTGTCTTCAGTACACTATTTACTGTCCCTCTCTGTGGAGATCCAGCTGTGCTTTAAGGCTTTTAGCTTCCATCCTTTTCGTTTTGGAAGTTTCTTAGAATGCTTTCCTCCACATACTGTCCAGGATGGAAGCACGTAGTTTTTTATGTTAAGTTTGCACTTTGTGGAGGCATTCCTTATCTGTGTAATAGGCACAGAAGTGGTGCAACAGCACTTACCTTATAATTTTTAAGAAAAGTAAATGAACTACTTCATGTAAACTTCTTAGAACAATATGCTACATATAAGGTAATCAATATAAAATATACACAAATCCATATAAAGAATTAGTGTTGAGATAATTTGTATCCTTTGTGTTTTACACTGTCTTCAAATTCTAGTTTGTATTTTATACTTAAACATCTCACTTCAGCCACATTTCAAGTGGTCAGTCACTACAGAATAGCTCTAAATACAGAAATAGGAGATATAAAGAGAAGTCACTCCTTTTAGGTCTAAGGGAGAGTCTCAAGGAACAAATTTGGAATTTGAAGCTTTTTTTGTTGTTGTTGTTTTAATTGGAGGTTCAACCCAGGAGCACTTAACACTAAGCTATATCCTCAGCTCTTTTCTAATTTTTAAATTTTGAGACAGGGTCTTGCTAAATTGCTAAGGTAACCTTCACCTTCTGATTCTCCTGCCTCAACCTCTCAGGTGCTGGGATTACAGGTGTGCACTGCCCAGCCTGACTCAAGGAACAAATTTGGAAGGGCCATCTGTTCCCCAAATGTTACATTCAGACCTCATTGGAGAGGGAGTTATTGTGGCTCACTGGATGGTAGAGACATTTGCTGAAGAGTTACAGGCCTGGGCTGGAAGGTGAATACCACCTGGTGGGATGCTGAAGGTTTGGAAGGAAGTCTCCCTCTGTGGTAAAAGTGAAACTTGTGGAAAATCACCCACAGGAATGCTAGTGAAATCTGCGGGAGGGGATCTGCCACTGGGTGATCCACACACCACAGATGGAATAGGTGCCAACAGGGAAGGATACTGACTGCTGGCAGCTGCACCACAGGAGCAGTGAGAAAAAGTGCTGCAAGTAGGAAGGAAGCCGCCTCCTCTTACGCTGTCTCTTTAGCATCCTTTGTAATTGTATGCTGGTTGGCAAAGGAGAAATGTTTGAAGGTCCCATCCAATATCCCAAAGGAGGGCTGAAAGGGTAGATGTGGAGCTGAGAGGCAATGTATTGATAACTGCTGGCCAAAAGCACAGCTCATATTATCTGCTTTATAGATCAAAACGTTCTGTTATCGCCTCAACATGCTCTTAGCTAGATGACACTCTGCCATGGAACCACTGTCTATTGCAAAGGAAATAGCAGCAGTTTTTCTCTTAAAGGGACTGTCCAAAAGTATAAATGTTGTTTATGATAATTTGAGGCTGCATTAACCTGAATGCATTGTTACCTTATGAAGTACACCATTTTGGTCTATCAGTAAGGATAAAAATGACATTTTCACAATAGAGAGGAGTGATAAAGCTGGGTAACCCTTGGACACTAGGTTCAGATAAATTCTCAGATAAGGATGTGATGGATAAAAGGCTTTGCACACTTTTTAAAGCTTTTGATAACTATTGCTGTGTAGCATTTTCCTTTATTTCTTTGCTCTAAAGAAAACAATTCTAACAAATTTTGAGAATTTAAAAAGTCATAGAGTATGTGTTTGAATATGTTAGATAATATGTGCTTTACTTTATAACAGACACTGTAAAATTTGGTTGAGTGAATTAATTTTTGCATTAAGAGAGTAAACAAGTTTTGTTCCTATATTTTTCATGCAGGAAAAATCGACTAGCAAAGAAAAAGCAAAATCAAAGGAAGCGGCAAGAGTTTTACCACATTTGTCTCTGGTAATTTACCTACACACTGTCAATATACCTCTACCTATTCTCTACATTCTCAATTATTTTGCCATTTAAAAATGTTTGTTAGTTTTCAAACTTGAAAATAAGTAACTGAATTTCTGATTTTGAAATTTGTGTTCCAGTTTAAATCTTTTCTGATCATATATCTTAGGAAAGATATACTATCTTAATAAAGTCACTGTAACTATAATTTCTTAGCATGTACAAATATTTGAATATTCATGAATAGAAGAATTGCCAACATGGACTAGCAGAAGGATTATCAGTGTGGGATCAGGAATGAGGGTTTGCGTTAAGGCTTTGTCCCATATAGCTCTGTGACCTTTGGGAAGTTATTACCTCTCTGGGCCTGAGTTTCTAGGTTTGAAAATGAGACTACTTAATGATATCTGAGGAGAAGGCTCTTCCAGTACTAAAAGGCTATACTACAAAACATTTCTCAGATCTTGGCATCCTTTTTCATCATTTTGACTAAAAATGACGATTTTCCTGTGGAAGAGACAGTTAATAGGAATTTTTAGTTGATAAAGGGCTGGACAAGTTAGATTTTATCATAATAAAATTTACTGTCGAATTACGTTGAGTTTAATACCATCGAATTACAGTCGTGTAACTCCTCGAAGTTGAGTTTAATGGAGTTTTAATGCAAACACTGTTGTTTTACATTGTGATAAAATATATATAACATAAAATTTCCTACTTTAGCCATTTTAAATACACAGTTTGGTGGCATCTAGTAGTGCACCCTGTTGTGCAACCACGAGTACCACCCATTTCCAGAGCTCTCTTCATTTCCCAAATGGAACGTCTGTATCCCTTAAATGATTACTTCCCAACATTTTCTCCCACAGTCCCTAGCAAATCACTGTCCTACTTTTGCTCTTATGTATTTTATTAGGCATGTCATATAGGTGGAATAATACAGTATCCTTTTGCATTTGACTTATTTCACTTAGCATAATCTTTTAGCATTATTTGTTCAGAAAGATATTTTAAAAGTTTAGTGCAAACTGCAATATTGAATTTGTGTTGCCCTGTACAAATTTGAAACAAAGATGATTTTCACTTAGAAAACTTGAATACATTGTTAGATGAATTATCTTGAACATTTCAAAATACACAATTTAATTGAACATATACTTTAAAAAAATTTTTTTGTAGTTGTAGATGAACAACATGCCTTTACTTTGTTTGTTTATTTTTATGTAGTGCTGAGGAATGAACCCAGTGCCTTATGTGTGCTAGGCAAGCGCTCTACCACTGAGCCACAACCCCAGCCCCAACTGAAAATATACTTTTATTGATAATATGTCATTATTACACCATGTCTGTACAATTGAGCATATTGTGTTTTCCCTAGTTTTGCAAAATCTATATTAATTGTTTAGTTTAAAAGTTAAAGACCTGAAATGGACTAGACAGTATATTTTCTTTTTAAGAATTTAGCACTTTGGGAGGCTGAGATAGGAGAATTGCGAGTTCAAAGCCAGCCTCAGCAATGGCGAGGTGCTAAGCAACTCAGTGAGACCCTGTCTCTATAAAACACAAAATAGGGCTAGGGATGTGGCTCAGGGGTTGAGTGCCCCTGAGTTCAATCCCTGGTACCAAAAAAAAAAAAAAAAAAAAGAATTTAACAAATTTTAAAAGTGAAAAATTGCTCTTAGTTTGTGTGTCTTGTCAGTATACAGATTCAAAAATATAAGCCTAATTTAAATTTACTTACTAAATGTCTGTAGCTGAGATAATACTCCTTTCCTATAGAACAGCTTATAATCACCTGCAGTGCTTTGTTGGCAGTGCTTTTGTTCAATATGTGCTTCGAATTTTATGGGTTTTAGGGGAAATAGTATTTTCAAGATTATTTTTTTAAAAATAATTCATTAAAAATGATTTTCATTTGAATATTAAGGTTTGCACTTGGATAAAAGTGCTCCAGCAACAATTAAGACCTAGAGTGATTTTCATTGTAGACATTGATTCTTCTAGAAGGTGATCATTGGAGTTGAAATCAAGTTGATCCAGCACTGGTGGCTCCCAGCCTGTGTGAACTGGTGACCCGATTCTAATCTTTCTTCACACCTCATTCATAGCACTCCTGTGAATCTTAAATTCTTTTTGGAGAAAATGAGCATGGAAGAATGGAAGGGCAGGGGGAAGGATGGAAAAGCACTCACTTATAAACTGTCTTAACCTATTTTCCTGAGAAAGAAGAATCCCCCCAAAAAAAGGCTTGCGTGAAGTTAGTTTATTTGAGATGCAGGAGTAAGAGACTGAGCTGAACAAAACTAAGAAGAAAGAGGAGCTAATCTAAGCATGGGTTGTCAAGTTGGTCTGGATCTGAAAGGAAGAGACACACTACATTTTCAGCATTAAAAAAAAATGTAGTTTTTATCCAGGCACCATATCATACACCCGTAATCCCAGATACTCAGGAGGCCAAGTCAGGAGAATCTCAAGTTTCACTTGGGCAATTTAGTGAAACCCTGTCTCAAAGTAAATGAAAAGGGCTGAGGATGTAGCTCAGTGCTAACATAGCAAATGCAAGGCCCTGGGTTTAATCCCTAGCACCCATCCCACCCCACCCCACACAAATGTAGATTTTACTTTAAAATGTTCTTTTCTGGGTTTGTTGATGAATTGTTGTCTCTAGTAACAGTGAGTGGTCTTTGTTCTGGTATTACAGTAATTTTCAAGAGCCAATTCGTTATTGCTTTTCTAGGAGATGTAGCTGCTCTCCTGTCTACTGCAGTTCCCTCCACACTGTTGTTTCCCAGTGTGAATCTGAGAACCAGTTCCCTATCACTACTTATCTTTTCTCTCTTTATGAGATTGTTCAGATAATGTAAGTGTAAGAATGTGTGACACGACTTTAAATGATGGAATAAATTCCCAGGCAGTTTAAAGCCATGAGAACAGGAAGCTGGGATGTGAGGGAACTCATTAGCACTAGAGATCAGCTGAGGGCACTTTCTCATCAAAATAGAAGGCTTTGAGAGGAAGAGCCTGATGGCAGATAAGGTCCTCCAGTGAATGTCTACCCACAGACAGACCAAACTGGTCAGCTGCTCACACACCATACTACTGTCACAGGAACTAAAGAAATCAGGTAAGAGACCACAGTGCCTGTTTTTAGTAAAACAAAAAGATACCTTGAAGAAGGCAGAAAGAAAAAAGTTGTCTGCATCATCCTTCCCTCAAGTCCAAGCAGCCCAGGTCAAAGAGACATGCCACTCCCTTAGGGGAGGGAAGGAAAATTAAGTCGAGTCCTTAGTCTTGAAATCCATTACCAGGTCCACCATGGTGAAGCCCAGTGTGGAGCAAACTCCCACAACTCCTATCATCAGGTCAATATCCACAGTCAAAGCATCTAAACTGCATTAGCCTCTGGAACTGACTGCCTCTGAGGCAGGACAAAAGAAATAAAAATAGGTAATAAGGAAACAAAGGAAGGACAAGGAAATAATATTTTAATTCAGAAGTTTTGCACACTTTTCCAGGCCTGTCACTCTCTAAGCTAGTCTCTCTTGCAGGCCTGTGACTCCCAAATTGTACTGTTAACACCCTTACCCGCAAAGTAGATCAAGCAAAGAGAAATATGATATCCTGAGGAATCTATAATTTGGGTACTTTTAAGTGCTATCTACTAATCAGATAATAAAGGCTTCAACCTGAGGATTAGGAGAGTGACCAGACCACCAGATGCCATCTTGAGATCACCATACTGATACTATTCCTACATACCTTTCTATACACACTTCTCAGCAAGTTTCCTTTAAAAGTGAAGCCAGTAACCCCAAAGCTGCATCTCTCACTCTCAAGATGACCCACCTTCTTGAATGTATATTCCTTGTTTTACCCTTCAGAGCATCTCTTTCTTGAGATTGCCATCATTTTCCCTTGAATATGTATTTATTTTCTGAAATAATCCTCTATGCCTCTGACTAGCAATTGTTGAAATTCTTTTCCATCACATATGCTAGGAAGTCTTCTGATCCTGATTTGAATTCTTCCTTCTCTCTGGGAACTCCTCAAATCCTTCTTCAAAGACACCTCTTCTCCTGTGATACCTTCACCAGTTCCCCTCCAATCTTAGGCAGCAGAGCAGGGAATAGGATTCCACTTTCTGGGGAGCAGGGCATGAAAGCTAGTATAGACTATTTTCTCAGAACCCAGTCTCAGCCCTCCTGTGATGAGACCCAGCACCTGGTAGAAATTGAAGGCCCCATACACAGGCCGGAGTTTTGAGATAGAGCCTCTAGATCTTCCCTGGCATCAGGTGTAGACCTGTACCCTGATAGAAGAGAATTGAGTTTCAGTTTTCATCATTTCTAGCCTTGGAAAGGGTCCAAGAAATGCCTGTACTTCTGAGACTGCAGTTGCTGTGACTGTGACATTCAGGTGTGACCCAGTTTAGTGGCCAAGGGACTCTCTCTACCCACTGTCCCTCAACCTGGGTTAGCATAGCTGTCCCCAGACCAGGGCTAGCAAATGGGGCTCTAGAACTTCCTTAGCACTCACTAGAGACCTGTATCTAAGAAAGATGGACTCATGTTTCAGCCTGCATCACTGCCAGCTGCATTATAGGCCTTCATACATGCTGAAACTGTGCAGAGCCGTGCAGCTGTGGGGCTCAGGCACAATCCAGCTTAGTAGCAGTATAGGTAGCCAAGGGATTTTCTTCAACACTATCCAAGCCTTGACAGCATATATGATGTCGGACTCCATCCACTGGGGGTAGGATAGCATAGTAAGCACAAGACTTTGCCCTGGAATATAGTGCATGGCTGGTAAAACCTAGTACTGGGCAGATGCTAATGGATGCCATCCCCATCTCTTCCTGCAGACAAAGCATCTGGAACAGTTCCAGTGCCAGGGAACGACACGCAATCCCAGCTGATTGGACTTCTATTCCTGTTAGCATCATCTGTGTCTGGCTGCAGTGGTCTGGGGGTACAAGTCCACCTTAGTAATAGGCAGTCCATATCGTAGGCCTTGGTCATATCACAGTGTTGTGCTGGTTTTCCAGGCTATGGGTTCAGAGTGTGACACAGCTTGGTGGCATTGGTGGCAAGAGGTATAACATAGAAGCTTAGGACTGGTCTATCTATGGTGATTCTGCCCAGATTTTGGCAGAATCTTATAGTGCCTGACCATGAGCCAGTAACTGTGAATGGGGCATTTGGGCCTATCTGGGCCTCAGGAGAGGCTTGCGAGCATGGATTATACTTTCTAGGTACTTTCCTGGTTCTTTATGAATAGCATATGAACAGTGTATTTGGGACAAACTTGTTCTTGGATTTTTCTCTAGTACTAAAGTAATGAAAATACACTGACAGCATACTCTTGGCAAATATGGACGTGGGCACCATCCAGTACTGAGTAGAGGAAGTTACTACAATCATAGAGAAAATAAACAGACTGCTTCAAATTTCTGGAAAGACAGACAGACACACACACACACACAAGCCTGATTAGAAATAATGGAATAAATACCTAATCTATGTGCAGACAACATCATATGCCAGCAAACATTAAGAGCTTTCAGGAAGCCATGACCTTACCTAATACTCAAAATCAGGTGCCAGAAATTGATCAGTTAAAAATAGAGACAAGATTCTCAAAGTTGAAAAAAAAAAAAAAAGAAACAACATATAAGTGTGTCCCATTTATATGATAGTGGACTTCTTAGTAGAAACCTTATCTAGGTCAGGAGAGAGTAACACAAGATTTTCATAGTACTGAAGGAGAAAACTGTCAACCAAGAATACTGTGACCAGCAAAGCTGTCCTTTAAAATGAAGAAGAGATAAAGGTATTCCCAGACAAACAAAAGCTAAGAGAACATATTTCTATCAGACGTGTTCTACCAGAGGTGCTAAAAGAAGTTCTTCAAACTGAAAGAAAGAGACATTAATGGGTAAGAAGAAAACATGGAAGGTATAAAATTCACTGGTAAGAGTAATTATAGAAACAAATTCAGAATGTTCTAATACTGTAAGCATGGTGTATAAACCATTTGTATCTTTAGTATGAAGACTAAAAACAATTAAAAATAATTATATTAATATATTAATATGTTAAGAGCTAGGTAATATAGAAAGATAATAGTAGTTGGGGACTTTAACACACATTTTCAATAATGGAAAGATGATCCAGATAGAAAAATCAACAAAGAAAGGTAGAGGTAAATTGTACCTCAGACCAAATGGATCTAACAGACATTTATAGAACATTCCATCCAACAACTATTGAATACACATTTTTTCATCATCACATGAAACATATTCCAGGATATGATAGGCCACAAAACAAGTGTATTTTCCCACCAAAATACAATAAAACTAGAAACCAAAGACAAGAAAAATTTTGGAGTCTGAAAATACATGGAAATTAAAGAACTTACTTTTGAACAATCAGTGAATCAAGGAAGCAATCAAGAACAAAATGTAAAGATTTCTTGAAACAAAGAAATTGGAAATACAGTATATGCAACCTATGAAATATAGCAAAGGTAATAGTAAGAATGAACTTTATAGCAATGAATTTCTACATCAAAAAAAGTAGAAAGATCTCAAATAAAAAATCTATTACTACATCCCAAAGAACTAGAAAAGCAAGAAAAAACCAAACCATAAATTATTGGAAGGAAAAAAAAATGGAAATAAATGAAATGGCGACTAAAAACAAAACACAAAAGATCAATGATACAAAGAGTTCTTTCTTCAAAAAGATAAAACAATATAGACCAATTTAGCTGGACTAAGAAAAAGAGAAGACTCAGAGACAAAAGGGGAGGCATCACAACTGAATGCATGGAAATCCAGAAAACCATTAGAGGTGAATATGAGCAACCATGTGCCAACAAATTTGATGACCTAGAATAAATGGAAAAATTCCTGGACATACATATATATATATATATATATATATATATATATATATATATATATACATATATACACACACACACACACACACACACACCCCTATACCTTACCAAGGTGGGTGGGAATACAGAAAGGTTGATCAATGGATGCTAAGTATAGATAGATAGAAATGGGAAGTTCTGGTGTGCTATTGCACAGTAGGGTGACTATAAACAATAGTAATGTATTGAACACTTCGAAAAGCTAGAAGAAAGCTAGAAGAAAGAATTTTGAAAGTTTTCACCATAAAGAAATGAATGTGTGAGGATGTAGGTATGTTTAATCTGGTTTCAACATTACACAATGTATACATGTATTGAAACATTACATGGCACCCCATTGTTATGTATAGTTTTATGCTTTTTTGTATTAGTTAAACATTTTAAAAGATAGAGATACTTGTCAAAATATGGGGATAAATAGAATGAACACCTCAGTTTTAGGTAACAGGCACCCACATCACACTGGCAGCAGGGATTTTGGTAATGTCTCTCAAGTAGCTTGACTAAAATCTGTTGAGTGTGTGTACCTCTTTCCCACATGACTGATTTGTTTGAGAAAAATGTCTGCATTGTTTGAAAACATATTTTATGAAAAATCTACATATTGCTTATTAATGCTATTTAAATTTCATATTTTAGGTGAGTACAAAGCCCCAGTGGCAGCAGGCGGCCCCTTCATTCCATTTAAATATAAAGCAAGACAATGAGGTTCCCGAAACTTTTAGTGTTAAAAATGAACAGTCATATGGTAAGAACTTCAATATTCTATATTAGATTTAAGAAAAATTTCTAGAGGAAATAACACAACATTTAGCTAATAGAGTCATAAAATTATAAAGCCTAAATGAGATTTATGTCAAGTAGAAAAATTACTCCCAAATATTTTCCATCAGAAAGTAATTGATTTCAGTTCTTAGTTATTTCACACCATTGTAAATGCTGCAAGAGATGATATTTTAGGAATTGGGGTATTGATCATAAAATTTTTATTTATTGTAGTTAGAATTTGCCCTTCTATTAGAATTTTTTTCTAAGAAGGATTTAATAAGATGTAAATATTACTTCCAAATTAGTTATTTAATCATTATTATTAGTAGTAGTAGTAGCAGCAATAGTAGTAGAACTGGGGATTGAATACAGATATGCTTTACCATGGAACTACAACCCCAGCCCCCTGCCCTTTTTAAAAAATTTTGAGATAGGTTATTGCTAAGTTGTTGAAGATGTCACTAAGATGCTGATGAGGCTGGCCTCAAAGTTGTGATTCTCCTGCATTGGCCTCCTGAGTTACTCATTTTTTTATTATCTTGACTCATTAAAATATACTGCTTATCAGCTGGGCTTGATGGCACACGCCTATAATCCCAGGAGCTCAAGAGGCTGAGGCAGGAAGATTGGGAGTTCAAAGCCAGCCTCTGCAATTTAGCAAGGCCCTAAGGAACTGAGTAAGACCCTGTCTCAAAAATAAAAAATAAAAAGGGCTGAGGATGTGGCTCAGTGGTTAAGCATCCCTAGGGTTCAATCCCCAGTACCAAAAAAACAAAACAAAGCAAAAAACCATATATATTGATAAATTGCTTACCAGATTTATCACATTTAATATTACTATTTTTTCATTATGGTTCTGATTTAAATTTTTTGAATAGTTTATATTCAGGTTTTATCATAGGTTTAAGCTTGTTCATTTAAAAAGATCCTGTGTAAATATAATTGAAAAATTATTTATTATATTAATAAAAATATAGTAAGTCAGTTGAAAATTCTTGAAATAGACAAAGTTTTCTATTATGATGATATTAAACCAGAGGAGTTTAGCTTAGGTTTCCTTAAGAATTTGAAGCATGTTTTTTTCTTGAATGATGCTTTAGCATTCTTTTCTAAGGACTTAAATATTTTAGCTAGCTTTCTAAAGGGATAATAATTTTTTTTCTTAAATTCCAGCTGAATACATGGAACGCTTTGGGAAAAAAAGCAAAATCCTCAACCAAACTGATGATAGCCGTGCTGGACCATCTACTTCCAAATCAAAGGGCAAGTCTCCACATAAAGAAAGAGAAAACTTTAGAAGCGCTCTTGTTAATATCATTATGTAAGTTCTGTGAGTTTCTATTATGTGTTACCCTTGTTAGAGTTCCTCGAAAATTTTATTAGTAGTAGTTTTTGAGTTTGCTTTTGCCAGGCACTTTAATAAAGGTGGGGGGAGGCCTAGTGGCTTTCTTGACGAGTTGGGGTCCAGAAAAGATGAGGAAGGGGTCTTCAGGGAGGAAGACGATATGGAGTCTTTCTGGACGGTGGCGGTCCACAGAGCCAAATTCCCCAGGCCCCATGGTGTAGGTAAAGAATCTGCTCTGCCCCAGTGAGACGCAGAAACATTGGAGCGAGATGTAGAAAACACCATTTATTCTATACAGAAAGTATAGAAGCTTAAATACACGCTTGGACCAATCAGATCCAAAGGTCACAAACAAAGGGGTGCTCTTTGGCAAGAGCACAGTCTATTAGCATAGAATGGGGAGAGATGGGAGGGAGGGGTTGAAGGTATGGAGATGCTCCTACAAGGCACCACTAGAATATTACTTGCTTGGCCCACTCATATTGCTTTCTTGGTTTAAGCATACTTTCATAACACAACCAGTATAAAATCAACACCTAAATCAGTGGAAGGCTTTTGGCTAAAAATTCTTTTTTTTTTTTTTTTTTTTGGCACCAAGGA
This sequence comes from Xerus rutilus, assembly GCA_028644305.1. NCBI lineage: Eukaryota > Metazoa > Chordata > Mammalia > Rodentia > Sciuridae > Xerus > Xerus rutilus. The sequence goes on along the minus strand of CM053402.1, from coordinate 124,842,644 downwards.
TTCAGGGATTGAACTCAGGGGCACTCGACCACTGAGCCACATCCCCAGCCCTATTTTGTGTTTTCTGTAGAGACAGGGTCTCACTGAGTTGCTTAGCGCCTCGCCATTGCTGAGGCTGGCTTTGAACTCTCGATTCTCCTGTCTCAGCCTCCCTAAGTGCTGGGATTACAGGCTTGCGCCACCGCGCCCGGCTTGGCTAAAAATTCTTAAGAAACGTTTTTTGTCTGTTTGGAAGCTCTGACCAAGAAAGATGAACAATTTTTTCTTCCTTCTCAATGGTTTGGATACAAAATTTTATTATACATAAGAAATACTACCATTGATGAATGCAGAGATTCTGAAACACAATGGTACTGGATGGAAGATGATTATTTGAACAGGTTTAGGAGGCTCAGAGCCTTATGCCATGCCAATTGACCAGTCAGAAGGGCACATGCCAAGGGGGCATCAGGGCATGCAGCGACTGAGATGAGCTTTCTTAATACAAATTCCTGTGCCTGTAATTTCTAGTCCAACTTAAGCAGACAGTAGAGCCCATCTTGGGTTTCAGCTTAATACAGGGTCTTGGTTTGAGGTCTCCATTTCTCTTAGGCCTTGGAAATTATCTTCTTCCCTCTCTGAGCATGAAAATCCATAGTCCTAGGATTTTGCTGATTGCTCTGTCTTGCAATTTAATTATTTTTTTTCTGAGTATTTCTTTTGTTCTTGTGTTCTCAGCTATAATTTTGACTTATTATCCAGCATTTATTGAATAATACAAATGGGAGATTTTTCAGATTATCCTTGCTGCAAGATTGGAAGAAACAGAAGTCTATTTTTAGGCATTTCATGTCATTTTTTAGTTATGCCTTTTATAAATAGGATGTGGACAGACTTATTGAAATTCCATCTTAGAGTTTCTGTACTTGGTATTTCTTATATATATGAACTTCTGCTAGTATATTTTATATGTTCTATATACCATATATTGCCTTTGCTTCTTTCTTTCTTTTTCTGCTTTCTATTGAATTTAAATTTCTTTATTTTCCCTTTATCTGTAGTAGTTTCAAAGCTACAGAATATATTTCTGTTATTTTAATGTTAGCCTAACATTTAAGATATAACATTAACACATATTTTAATGTACATTTTTTAAAATTTAAATTCATTTTATTTGTTTTTATCTTGAACCACACACAAGGACTTTAGAATGCTTTAATTTAGCTCAGCATTTTGCTTTGCATTTTCCATGTGATTATTGTTAATATTTTAATTCCACTAAGACCTTAAATACCTATAGTCTTTTTTAAAGTTAACGCATACTTAAAATTGCAAATTTCTTAGAAATTTACTTATGCATTGCACTCTTCACTTGTGAGTTCACTTTCTTTTTTGCCAAAATTTATCTCTTAGGATTTCTTTCAACAAGAATCTGTGGGTAAAAAGGTATAGAATTTCATCTCTGTAAAGATGTTAATTTCATCCTTATTCCCTCTTGAATTAATGGTTAATCTGACTACAGATATAAGGTATAATAGTAATTCCCCCCCCTTGCACTTCTGGAAAATAGTAGATCAAAAAATATTGACCACTATCTTTTCTTTTCTTTTCGTTTTTTAAAAATTTTTTTAGTTGTAGATGGTCAGATATCTTTATTTTATTCATTTGTATGTGGTGCTGAGGATCGAACCCAGTGCCTCACGCATGGGAGGCAGGCACTCTACCACTGAGCCACAATCCCAGCCCCCATTATCTTTTCTTATGTGTTAGTGTTAATGAGAAGCCTATGTCACATTATTTATCATTGCTCTGTGTGTAAATGTATTTGTTTTCTGCTAACTTCTCAGAACATTTTTCTTTCAAAGACTTGGAGATAGTTTTAAAAAAACAGACTTATTGAGAGCAACTTTGCATACCATTAAAGTTATCCATGTTAATTGTAAAATTTGAGTTTCAGTAAATTTCTGTAGTTGTACAATTGTCACCAAAATCCAGTTTTAGAGCTGGGCGCAGTGGCGCATGCCTGTAATCTCAGCACTTTGGGAGGCTGAGACAGGAGAATGGTGAGTTCAAAGCCAGCTTCAGCAACAGCGAGGTGCTAAGCAACTCAGTGAGACCTTATCTCTAAATAAAACACAAAATAGGGCTGAGGATGTGGCTCAGTATCGAGTATCCATGAGTTCAATCCCTAGTTCCCTAGTACAAAAAAAAAAATCTGGTTTTAGAATACAATACTTTCATCATCCACAAAAAATTCCCTCACACCCACTTCAACTAATATTCTCTTTCTCTGGTCTGCTTTCTTCTGTATAGTTTTTACCTTTTCATATAACTGGGATTATATAGTAGGTCTGTTTTTGAAACTAATTCATGCTCTTTATTGGCTCTGGATTTTGGTTATTATGAATGATGCTGCTGTGAACATTGGCATGAAAGTCTTGTGAACATGTTTTCATTTTTCCTGGGTAAATACCTAGGCATAGAAATGTTGGGTTGTATGGTACGGTTATGTTTAACTTTTTAAAGGTATCGGTGAACAGTTCTCTAAGTTTCTGTGCCTTTTTACATTCCCACAAGCAATGTATGAATAAATTTCAAATTTCCTCACAGCCTGCCCACACTTGTTTTTTGTCATGCCATTTGAGATATTCTAGTAGATGTGTTGTATCTCATTATGGCTCTAAGTTGTATTTCCCTTATGACTAATGGTGTTGGACATCTTTTCTTGTGGTTGGTTGACGTTCGTATTATCTTCTTTGGTTAAGTGTCTATTCAAATACTTTTCCTGGTACTGGGGACTTAACTCAAGGTGCTTAACTACTGAACCACATCCCCAGATCTTTTTTATATTTTATTTAGAGACAGGGTCTCACTAAATTTCTAAGTGCCTCACTAAGTTTCTGAGGCTGGCTTTGAACTCGCGATCCTCCTGCCTCATCCTCCCTAGCTGTTGGGATTATAGGTGTGTGCCACCGTGCCCAGCTTTGCCCACTTTTTTTTCTCTTAACAGCCTTCATAGTGTCCCAGAGATTTTGAAATGTTGTATTAGAGTTCTCATTTATCTCTAAGAACTTTTTTATCTCCTCCCTAATGTCTTCTGTTATTCATGTGTTATTCAATAGTGTATTATTTAGTCTCCAGGTGATGGAGTAGTTTCTATTTTTTATTTTATCGTTGATTACTTAAGGTCTGATAGAATGTAGTATGTTTTTTTTTTTTGTATTTGCTAAGACTTGCTTTGTGGCATAACATATGGTCTGTTCTAGAGAAGGATTTGTGTGCTGCTGAGAAAAAGCGTATTCACTTGTTGATGGATGAAATATTCTGTATATGTCTGTTAATTCTAAATTATTGATTGTATAATTGAGTTCTATATTTTATTGAGTTCTTTGTTTAGTTTTTGTTTGGAAGATCTGTCCAGTGGTGAGAGAGGTCACCCAGTATTATTGTGTTATGGTATATTTGATTCTTGAAATTGAGAAGGGCTTTTTTAATGTACATGAATGCTCCATTGTTCGTGGCATAGATATTTCTAATTGTTATGTCTTGTTGATGTATTATTCCCTTAAGCAGTATGAAATGACCTTCTTTATCCCTTCTGACTACCTTTGGTTTTACGTCCACTTTATCTGGTAGGAGGATGGAAACCCTTGCTTGTTTATGTGGTCCATATGAGTGGTATGTTTTTCCCCATTCTTTCACCTTTAGTCTGTGGATATATTTTTCTATGAGATGAGTCTCTTGAAGGCAGCACATTGTTGGATCTTTTTTAAAGCCAATCTGCCAGTCTGTGTCTTTTGATTGATGAGTTTAGGCCATTAATATTCAGGGTTATTATTGAAATATGGTTTGTATTCCCAGTCATTTGGTTTATTTTTGGTTTTTAACTTGACTTGGTTTCTCTTTGATTGGCTTTTCCTTTGGCATAGTTCCTCCCTTTGCTTATTTTCACTGTTGTTTTTTATTTCCTCCTCATGGAACATTTTGCTGAGAATATTCTGTAGTGCAGGCTTTTTCATTGTAAATTCTTTTAACTTTTGTTTATCATGGAGGTTTTTATTTTGTCATCAAATCTGAAGCTTAATTTTGTTGGATATAAGATTTTTGGTTGGCATCCATTGTCTTTCAGAGCTTGGTATATGTTGTTCCAGGATCTCCTGGCTTTGAAGGTCTGGGTTGAGAAATCTGCTGAAAGCCAGATTGGTTTCCAATCTGTATGTATGGATGTATTTTCTCTGTATGTAATCTGAAACCTCTCTTGCAGCTTTTAAAATTCTATAATGAAAATTAGGCATTTTCATTATAATGTTCCTTGATGTGGATCTGTTGTAGTTTTGTACATTTGGTGTCCTGTAAACCTCTTGTATTTGATTTTCCAATTTATTCTTCATGTTTGGGAAATTTTCTGATATTATTTTATTGAAGAGATTGTACATTCCTTTGGTTTGTATCTCTGTGCCTTCCTCTATCCTGATAATTCTTAGATTTGGTCTTTTCATGTTATCCCCTAATTCTTGGATGTTCTGCTCATGGTTTCTTACCATTTTCATTTTGTGGTCAGCTTTATTTTCAAGATTATATATTTTGTCTTCATTGTCTGAGGTCTGTTTTCCAAGTGATCTAGTCTGTTGGTGATGCTTTCTATTGAATTTTTTATTTGGTTTGTTGTTTCCTTCATTTCAAGGATTTCTGCTTGGTTATTTTTCAGAGTCCCTATCTCTTTCTTGAAGTAATCTTTTGCTCCCTGTATTTGCTCTCATCTCTTTTTTGGATTGATCAATTATTGTCTGTAATTGCTCTCTTATATTATCTGTGCTTCCCAGATCATTTTAATTATGTACGTTCTGGACTCCTTCTCTGACATTTCATATACTGTGCTGTGAATAGATTATATTATTGTAGCATCTTGGTTTGATTGGGGCATTTTCTTCCCTTATTGTTTCATGTAGTTCATGATCTTCCTCTCTAGCAGTGTTGATCTGCGGTATTACAATTTCTACCCTATAATCTTGTAGTGTCCCTGCAGGTTACCAATAACTCACCTCTGGTGTAACTGGGCCTGCAGGAACCTTGGGGATGGTCTTCCTGGTCTGGGGGTTGTTTCTAGATGGAGGTAGGTCAGGACAGTCACCCGTTGGTAGATGCGGTTCCACAGTGTGGTCAGTCTCCTCCTCTACGTGTATGCGGTTGTTCTCCTGCCTTTGCCCACTTTTTATTGGATTATCTGTCTTCCTATTGTATGGGCAGAATTCTTTACTTATTTCCTATACATATTCTTTTCAGATAATCTTTTACAAATATTTTCTCCATTTGTGGCTTGTCTTTATTTTCTTCCCAATTTGGATTAAACTTTGATGAAATTTATCAGTTTTCTTTTATTGCTTATGCCTTAGGAGTCGTGTCTAAAAATCTTTTGCTAGTACAGGGTCACAAAGATATCCTCCTATATTTTCTTCTAGAAATTTTGTAGTTTTAGTTTTTATATTTTATGTGATTCATCCATTTCAATTTCATTTTGTCTATGAGATTAGGTAATATTTGAGGTTTTTTGTTTGTTTGTTTGTTTTTTTGCATATGGATATCCAAATGTTTTGGGACCATTTGCTGAAAAGAATATTCAATTTGAATTACCTTTGTACCTTTGCATCTTTGTTGAAAATCATTTGAACATGTATCAGGGACAGCTTTCATCCCTTGATGTGTATTTCTTTTCTAACACCATAATTGTCTTAATTAGTTTATAATAAGTTTTAAAAATCAAGTAGTTTAAATCCTCAAAATTTATTCTTTTCAAAATTGCTTTAACTGTTCTAGGTCATTTGCATTTGCATTTCCATTTCTAGGATTGGCTTCAGTTTTTGGGAAAAAAAAAACTTTCTGTGATTTAGAAGTTATTATATTGGGTCTCTAGGTAATTTTAGAAAAAATATCATTTTAATAACATTTACTTCTAGTTTGTGAACAGGTTATTATTATCCATTTATTTAGATTTTCTTTAACTGATCTCAGCAGATTCTGGTATTTTTAAGGTACAAGTCTTGCACTTAAAAATATTCTTTAGTATTTTTCTTTTAAATATTATTGTGAACAGAATTATTTAATTTCATTTTCTTTTTAAAATTTTAATTTATTCTTTTTAGTTATACATGACAGTAGAGTGTATTTTGACATATCATAAATACATGGAGTATAACTTACCATTTTTGTGGTTGTACAGATGTGGAGTTCCACTGGTCATGTATTTATACAGGAACATAGGAAAGTTATGTTTGATTTATTCTACTGTATTTTCTGTTCCCATTCCTCTATTTTCCCTTTATTACCCTTTGTCTAATCCAATGAACTTCTTTTATCCCCTTGAATTCCCTTATTGTGTGTTAGCATCTGCATATCAGAACATTCTGCCTTTGGTTTTTTGGGATTGGCTTATTTCACTTAGCATGATAGTCTCTAGTTCTGTCCATTTACTATCAAATGCCATAATTTCATTCTTCTTTATGGCTGGGTAATATCCCATTGTTTCATTTTCTGATTGTTCTTTGCCAGTACAGAGAAAATCAGTGTTTTCTACTCATTGAGCTTACATCCTGAGACCTTGCCAAATTTTCTTACTTGTTCTAGAGCTTATATATACATCTGATATAGAATGTTTTAATCAGCTTTTCACTTTTGCAACCAAAAGACCTGAGAAGAATAATTAAAGAGGGAAAAGTTTATCTTATAGCTCACTGCTGGGGTTACCAGCACCCCAGTAGAGCAGTTTCCTGCTTGGAGGTGTGAACTTGCTAGGAAAATAAAAAATCTGAAAATAATCAGTATAAAGCCAGATGACCAAAAGGAGGCGAATTAAAACTGCTGGGCAAGGCTTTATTGGAAATACACGCTCTTGGGCTGAACTCTCCTGTCCATCAGAGTGTGTCTGGGAGAGTGGCGCATGTGTTCCCAGTAAAGAAAATTTAAAGGGCCCGGTCAGGAAGGGGAGGGCTTAAGGCAGGAATGAAGGGGCTATGAAGATAGGAAGAGGAGGTATCTAGAATCCTGCGTCCCCTGGGATTGGTCAGGGGATCCTGCCAAGGTCAGAGTCCTTCCAGGATGAGTCAAGAAAAGTCCACCGATTGGTAGGAGGTGCCATTACTGCTTACATATTAGCGTCTAGTAGGCTGTACCTTTGCACATGTGGGCTGCTTGATGCCTCATTCCCCGCAGCTGCTCCGAACCGATGCCCTACACCCGCCACAGCTCCTTGGAATCTACCACGCTGCATGTCCTGCATCTGCTGCTGCTGCTGCGTGGAGCTCTCCACGTTGTACACTCTGCGTCCACCTCGCGAGAAGAAACACAAGATCTTGAGCCAACCTAACAATCAGATCTTGCATTGTCTCACACCTGAGCTTTTGGGGGACACCTCATTTCTAAACCATGACCGTATATATGATTATGCTTTCTGTACCAAAAATGATTTTACTTCTTCATTTTCCATCTGGTTTCTTTTCTTTTCTCTTTCTTTCCTTTTTACACTTGTTAGGTCCTTTGGCTCATTATTGAAAACTTGTGAGAATGGAATTCCTAGTCTTAGAGGTTAAAGCATTCAGTCTTTCACATTTATGTGAGATGTTAGTTGTAGATATTTAAGATACCTTTGATGGAGAAAAGGGGATCCGTATATGCCATTAGTGGAAATGTAAATGAGTAATGAGTATAGTCATTATGGAAAACTCTATAGAGAATTCTCAAAAAACTAAAATAGAATTACCATATGATCTAGCAATTCCACTTCTGGGTATTTACCCAAAATATTTGAAATTGGTATGTTGGAGAAATACTTGCACTCCCATGTTCATTGTAGCGCTATTCATAAGAGCTAAGTTATGAAATCAGTCCACCAAAGTGTCCATCAACAGATGAAAGGATAAAGAGATGCAAGATATATACATACATATATATGTATATATGTATGTATATATATATGGCACACTATTCAGCCTTAAAAAATGAAGGAAATTGTACTTTACAATTACATGGATGGATCTGGAGAACTGGCTAAGCAAAAGTCAGTCATAGACATATACTACATGTTCTCACATGCAGAATGTAAAATGACTGAACTCATGATGATGAAGCAGATGAGTAGAATCATGGTTACCAAGTGGTAGGGATGGGGTGGGAAATGGGGAGATGATGGTTAAAGGGTACAAAGCTTCAATTAGGCAGGAGGAATGAATTTTTTTCCTTTGAGAATCTTTGCATAGTGTGTCAAATACAGTAAATAATAATATAGTGTATGTTTCATAATCACTGAAAAAAGAGAAAATTTCAAGTGTTCTCATTACAAAAAAATAAGTGTTTGAGATGATGATGTGTTACTTTGCTTGATTTGATTATTACACATTGGATTCATAAATCATAATATCACTTTATACCCCAAAATAGAACTATAACTTTTTAATTTTTAAGAAAAATTTAAAACTACATTTAAAACAACACATAAAATGGGATCATAGACTAAATAAATGTGTAAATGAAAATAAAAGATAACTTTTGTCAGATTGAGGAAGTTTCCTTCCTTTCCTAGTTTTTTGAGAATTTTTTCATGAATAGGTAATAAACTTTTATCCAATGCTTTTTCAGTGTCTATTGATAGTCATTTATCTTTTGTCTTTTATTGTATCAACGTATGGTATATCATATTAATTGCTTTTCCTTTCTTAAAGTAACCTTGCATTCTTTTTAGTCATTGTGTATAATCTTTTCATATGTTTGAATTTCATTTGCTAATGTTTTTTAGTTTACATTTGTGAATAATATGGGCCTGTAATTTTCTTGTCATGTCTTTGACATTAGGTTTCTATTGGTCTCACAAAATGAATTGGTAAAGTGTTTTTACCTTTCCTATTTTCTGAGTTTGTGTGGAATTGGTATTTCTTCCTTGTTTGACAGAATTCATTAGGGAAGACATCTGGACCTAAATTTTTCATTATGGGAAAATTATTGATTACTACTTCATTAGTTTACTTGATATAGATCTGTTCATATTTTCCCTGTCTTTTTTAGTCATGTTTGGTGCCTTTGCAAATGTGTTCTTTTCCATTACATTGTAATTTATTGGCATAACTAGCTGTTCAGATAACCTCCTTGTTTTCATTCTTCCTGCTCATTTCCTGCCTGGATTCCTCCTGACTCCAAGACTAGTGCCTTTTGGGGGTCTGCAGGCAGACTGCTTTCCTTCCTGCATGACTTGTGGACTGTGGTCTCTTAAACTTTTTCTTCCGTCCTGTCTTCTTTTCATGTTCCAGAAATATTCTTTCAACTGATGACTTCTAAATCTATTCTCGATTATGGGTTAAAATCATTTTACTAGCATTTTCAGGGGGAAACTCAAAAAAGGTATGTTCATGTATCATCTCGAAACAAAAGCCTCAATTAATTTTTATAAAGAAAAAAATCAATATTATTATTTTCATCTTTGAGAAATAAAGTGCATCCTGTTTTCTCTTTAACCAGCTCAAGTGTCACCTGTATTATTTTATTTCTGTTTAGAATGTTGTTCTCTATTGGAAAGAGCATGACTGTTTGGAGGCATATATTGATGAGCAGATCCTTATTTTCATACTTAATTGGCTGTATGACCAAGAGTTAGTTATTTCATTTCCATGACATTCAGTTTCTTCATCTGTGAAGTGAGGATAACTATGTCATTATGTTATTTTAACAATGAATGTGAGTGATAATATATGTGAAACTGTTGAAGGCCTGAGTAGGTGATCAAGAAAAAGCTTTTCTTTTCATTGTTTCCCATGAGCAGAAACTTGCCAATAACTCTAGAATGAAAGAGTCATTGAGTTGTAGACTTCAAAGAATCTTTACCCTGACTGCAAGAATTTCTGCAGTGGATCCTACAAATCTCGTTTTTTCCGCTTCCCTTTCCCTGGCCTTTCTGCATCTTTCTAGGTAGGCATTATTTATATAGTGGATGAAATATGTTTGATTCTCAGGATTCATCAAGGTAAGTAATATGAACATTTCTAACATTAAAAAACCCAGCAGGTATTAAAATCATACACTTTATAGTGGCAGAATATGAATCCAGATTTCCTGATGCCTGAAATCTTACTCTGTTGTATTAGTTCCTCTTTTCTGTGCAATCAACAATACAATGAGATTACATTTGTGGTTAGAATAAGCATTCACTCACTTGATAAGCATTTATTGAGCACCTGTGATGTATTGAATTAAACGGAAGAATTACCCAAAGACTTGACCTCTTCTTACTCATAAAATTTAAAAGAATAAGGGTAAAATTTCACATGCAAAAAAATAGATTCTTGGATTTGCAACAGATGAATTAAAAGGTTCATTCTTTGGTTTGGTATCTTAGGTATTCTATAAAACTCCAGTCTCCGTTCACTAGATTGTTAGTGGAAAGATGTATTTTTTTTATACAGCATCACTGCCCTGATTCCATCCCAGACAAACTTGAGATCCATAGAATGATATATTTAATGCTAAGCAGGTTAAAGCTATTCCAGAAAAACTTATTTTTCCTGAAGATGTGAACTATGTCTTTTTGTACAGTGGAGCCCCAGGAAAAAAATCACAAAATGTGGCTCATATCTTGGCATAGATTTTGTATTATAATTATAAACTATATTATATTATATTATCACACACCCAATAAAAATGCATAGGAATGTGTATGCTTTCATATCACTTCTTGATAACTTGCAGTTTTCTAGAAATCTCAGAAAACTCCTTGAAGTATGCAAAACAGCATTTTAAGTTCTTTCTTTAAGTGCTTCTTTTAAAACCAATATTTGTAAATTATCTTGTTTTGCAAATTCAAAGAAGAGAGCTTGATTTTGGAGTAATAAAAGATAATGAGTAAAGGCCATAAAAAGGGAATGGCCTTTGAATTAGCTCTTGGAAATCACTTCCAATACAATCGTCTCCTCATGAATACAAAGAAAGTATTTGGGGAGGAATATGGTACCAAACAAATATGTATACCATTTATAAAATATTCAGCAATACTTTTTTTTCATTAATATAAAATAGTCCTGGTGTTTTTTATATTTTCATGTTACAACTGCCCTTTATAAACTTTTCAACATTGTGTTTATCATTTTTTTCAGGCAAGAAGATGATGTTTTAGAGTCACCTCCCCTTGATGAAATCACAGTTCCAAAAGCAACCACTTCTGCAATAGAAAAAGACATCTTGGTAACAAGCTAGTTCTTTTATCAGTAGAATTAAAAATTAAGAAACTGCCTGAAGATACTTTTATGTCTTTGAGATTATTCTGTGATTCGCCCTTGTGGAACTCTGTGGATTTAGGAGTAAATACAGAGTTCCATAAAATGTCTCTGTTGGATTAATGGAGGAAATCATTCTCTATTTTGTCACTTAAAACTAAGTTAAAGAATCTCATGAGGGTTGGTGGCACACACCTGTAATCCCAGTGGCTCTAGAGGCTGGGGCAGGAGGATTGTGAGTTCTAAGCCAGCCTCAGCAATTTAGCAAGGCCCTACGCAATTCAGCAAAACCCTGTCTCAAAATAAAAAGTAAAAAATGGGCTGAGGATGTGGCTCAGTGGGTAAGTGCCCCTGGGTTCAATCCCTGGTTCCAAAAAAAAATCTCATATCTGCTTGCTTTCCCATCTTAAAGTTAGCCTCAGCCATATATAGCTTTTACATGCTTTTTATTATTTTATGAGAAATTATCTTAGTTATATAGTGTACATTTATGAAGTATATTGTCTTCCTTTAGAAATACTAATTCTTCAAGTATACAATACATAAGAATTTTGTGAAGGTGGATATTAAAGAATTTAATAGTGCTAATTTAAAGTTGAGGTTTAAATTTTTTGTCTAGTAAGTGCCATGTAAATACTTGTGAAAATGTATTAAAGTTTAATTCCATTTTTAGAAAAATAATACCAGGTTTTTGAATGAACATTTTATGAACACATATAATAGAAGTTCTAAAATTATAATGTAGATTATTAATAGGTCAATTAAAAATTTCCTAAATTCAGTCAGGTGCAGTGGCACACGCCTGTAATCCCAGCAGCTTGGGAGGCTGAGGCAGGAGGATTGTGAGTTCAAAGCCAGCCTCAGCAAAAGTGAGGCACTAAGCAACTCAGTGAGACCCTGTCTCTAAATAAAATACAAAATAGGGCTGGTGATGTGGCTCAATGCCCGTGAGTTCAATCTCCAGTACAAAAAAAAAAAAAAATTCCTAAATCTTATTGTATAATATTTTTGGAATTGCTATGTAGGGATACTGATTTACTTGCAATTTTTAAGATCTACTTTTGATTATCAATAATTAAAGGACAAAATTTAACATTTTCTAACATTTATGAAACACTAAACTCTAATTCAGCATAGACTTTACATCATATATTTGTCAATGTAATGTGATGTTTAATGGTATATTTGTGAACTAAGAGCTTTAATTTTCATGAAGTAGCACATATATTTTGAATTTAAGAGATCTCAAGTAGTGCTTCCAAAATACTTCTTTATTATTTATAAAAATTTGGTTTTCCTAAAACTTGAATTTTTCTCAGTGGTTTTATATTTTGACAAACACTGTTCTTTTTTATAATACCACGTATATTTTCCCTATCTCCTTTTTGTAGAGATATTACTATTATATTCACCATGGAATTGATACAGACCATGTAGCACCAATGGAAGATTCTTGGTTAGAACATGTGTTGAATTTAGTCCCACAACATCTGAAAGTTCTCACTGACAGCATAATTGCATTATCAGATGAAATGAGAGAAGATTATCTTCTTAGTGTAAAGAAATCCATAGGTAAATTGGGATTACTCTTTGCTTTCTTATTTGAATATGTCTTATATTAAAAAGATAATTTTTAATTGAAAGTTAAGGAAATTTTTTACTATATTAGTTATGTTGTTTCTTATATTGTTATATAAAATCTTAGGCAACTTTTATAATGAAGTCCAACAAGCAATTTAAAAAATCAGTCCTTCTATTTGTAGGAATACATACTCTCAATAAAGAATATCACTGAAGAAAATTATAAAACCTTTTTTTTGTTTTTTTTTGTTTTATTTAGGCTTACATGTTAACAGTGTAAATTGATTCATTGTACATAGATAGAGGATAACATATCAATTCTCTAGTTGTAAGTTGTATAGAATCACAACATATATGCAGTCATACATAAAGTTAGGGTTATTATGACTATCATATTCCATCACCCTTGCTGTCCCCATGCCCCCTCCCCCCTTACACCCCTGTGAACAGAGATCCACCATTGTTCCCATGTTCTTCCCCACATTATGGATCAGCATCCACTTATCAACGAGTACATTCGGCATTTGGTTTTCTGAGATTGACTTACTTCACTTAGCATAATATTCTCCAACTCCTTCCATTTACCTGCAAATGTCATAATTTTATTCTCTCTTATTCCATTGTGGTATAACAATGGAATATTACTATTGGATAAAGAAATATACCACAGTTTCTTTATCCAGTCATCTATCGAAGGGCATCTAGGTTGGTTCCACAGTTTAGCTATTGTGAATTGAGCTGCTATAAACATTGAAGTGGCTGCAGCACTGTAGTACGCTGTTTTTAAGTCTTTTGGGTATAGACCTAGGAGTGGGATAGCAGGCTCAAATGGTGGTTCCATTCCAAGTTTTCTAAGGAA
>CM053402.1:124778546-124828476 GCA_028644305.1 Xerus rutilus | reverse complement strand
TGTCTTGGTCTGGATCTATGACCAAGAATTGCTGAGCTCAGACTAATTTATCTAGGCAGATTCGTGGGGTGAATCACCAGCCTCACAACAGGATGGGTTTTATAAGCTTTAATATGAGACAATATAACAAAGCAAGCAACAGTTATACTTTGCAATATTGAATCTTGTATATAATGAATCAATAATATAGAAGAAAAGAAAGAGAGAGAGAGCGGCTCCAGCACAATAAGCACTCATCAATCAACATCGGATAACACAACCCAGGTTTGCAAGTACACTCAAGGCATCATCATTACCTCCAGCACCCAGCCTTGGGTAAAATAAACAAACACATAGGTAAGAGCCTTCCTCCTCAAAGCACCATCATCACCTTCAGAATCTTTCTCCTCAAAGCACCATTCAAGATCCTTCTTCTTTACTCACAACAGCATCGACACCTTCAACACTTATCCTTGGGTAAAATCAGCAAAATCAGCAAAAATCAGCAAAATCAGCAACAACGAGGGTAGAGTAAACATAAGTGAGAGTCCTTCTTTTCCACTTAAAGCGTCATCACCACCTTCAACACCCAGCCTTGGGTAAAATCAGCAACACCAAGAGTGGGGTAAAACACACAGGTGAGAATCTGCCTTCTACCTCGCAATTCAGCTTCCTTCTTCTCATCATCAGGTTCCTCCTCCTTACTCAAAACATCAAATTCTTTCTTCCCCAGTTGAAATTTCTTCTCAGATGGATTCAATCTCTCCTCTTCAGATGGATCCCTTCTTCTGTCTCTTCTCTCATTAGAATTTCTTCTTTTCCTTTCTTCCAGTTGGAATCCTTCTTCTTCTGAGTTTCTTTCTCCTTTGGAGGACTTAAAAATACACAGCAACCCCTCCCAACATGCAGTCCAGCGTTATGCAGCTGGCCTTAGGCTGTAAAATCTCTGTGAGGTGGGAACTGGCCAGGTTCCAAAACTCACAGGATCAAAGGCTGAAAGTTTTGAGGCACTAAGAGCTCGTTAGTCAGATGGCCCTGAACAATAACCTTGAGACTGTCTTCAAAGTTTCTCCAAATTCCTCACTAATTATGTCCCCTCACTTAAGGATGGGCCCCTATTACCAACTATCTATACACCACCCCAACCACAGCCCTGCTTGCTTATATGTAACCTGCTCTCCAGAGCTTTTAGGTTTTTATTGCACAGGGGCACAATTAATGAGTATGTTATTCTGCCTCCCATAGAAAGGCAAAAGGAAAGCCACTTCCTTTAGAACCACACCAAGTATGTGTGTTACAGAAGCACAGCTGGTGTCCCTGGCCTTGGAAACCCTTTGTACATACCCTAGGGGACCTGGCCAACTAACTTCTCTGAACTTCCAACATGAGATTCCATGGGGACATGAAGCACCTAACCCTCATCTTACTCTTAAGGCAGGCTCCACAAAGGGAAGCCATCCCAGCTAGCCGAGCTATGTCTCTATCAGATCACAGTCTCTCTAGTCTGTCCCTGGTTCTCTCTAGGCCTCAATTTTTCCACATATAAAGTGATTGCCTGTTGAGTTTGTGATGTTTAAGGCTGCTTTCTTCTTTTATTTCATCTCTCTTTTGCTTTCTTCCTTTAACAAATTTTAAATTTAATTTCTTTTTTTTTCATATTTTAAATTGATGTATTATAGTTGTATATGATAGTGGGATTCATTGTTACATATTCATATATGCACACAATATAACAATATGATCTGGCCAATATTATTCCCCAGTATTACCTCTCTCCCTTCCCTCCTCCCAAGATAACTTGATTATCTTTTATCGTCAAAGATAACTTGATTATCGTTATGGTTTAAATATCAGGTGTCCTCCAAAAGCTCATGTGTGAAATAATGCAAGAAAGTTTAGAGGTAAAATGATAGGGTCATGAGAGCCTTAATCTAATCAGTGCATTAGTTCCTTGATAAGGATTAACTGGGTGGTAACTATAAGCCGATAGGGTGTGGCTAAAGCAGGTGGATTCCTGGGAGCATGCCTTTGGGGTAAATATTTTGTCCTTGTTGAGTGGAGTGGAGCTACTACTTCTAGGTGTGATGTCCTGAGCCACTTTCCTCTACCACACTTTTCCCCTGTGATTCCTCACTTTAGGCCCAGAGCAATGAAGTGAGCCATCTATAGACTAAGACCTCTGAAACTATGAGCACCAAAATAAACTTTTTTCTTCCTCTCATTGTTCTCATCAGGTCTTTTGGTCAGAGCAGGGAAAAAGCTAACTAAAACAGTCATCATCTACAATTTTCTTAATATGTTGTTGAATATGATTTGCTAATATTTTATTAAGGATTTTTGCATCTAATTTCATCAGTGATGTTGGTCTATAGTTTTCTTTCCTTGATGCTTTCTTATCTGGTTTTGGATGAGTTTCATAGTGGCTTCATAGAATGAATTTGGAAGTGTTCCATCCCTTTCTATTTTATGAAATAATCTGAGGAACAATGACAGTAGATCTTCTTTAAAGGCCTGGTAAAATTCAGCTGAGAGTTTGTCTGGGCGTAGGCTTTTTGTTGTTGTTGGAAGGCTTTTTTTTTTTTAAATATTATTTTTTAGTTGTAGATGGGCACAATATCTTTATTTATTTTTATGTGGTGCTGAGGATCGAACCCAGTGCCTCACGCATGCGAGGCAAGCGCTCTACCACTGAGCCACAACCCCAGCCCCAATTGGAAGGCTTTTTATTATTGCTTCTATCTCATTGCTAGTTATTGTTCTGTTTAAGTTTTCTATGTCCTTTTGATTCAATTTTAGCGATCATATTTTTTCTAGGTTTTCTAATTTATTGGAGTATAAGTTTTCAAAATAATTCTTTATGATCTCTGGATTTCTGTGATATCTGTGGTGATTTCTCCTTTTTCATCATTAATTTTGTTAATTTGGATCTTATTTTTCTTTTGGTTAGTTTGGACAAGGGCTTATCAATCTTGTTTATCTTTTCAAAGAAACAACTCTTTGTTTCATTGATCCTTTGTATTATTTTTTTATTCTCAATTTCATTGATGTTGGCTTTTATCTTAATTATTGTCTTCCTTCTACTGATTTTGGAATTGGTTTGTTCTTGTTGATCAAGGGCCTTATGATGCAGCATTGTGTTTTTTTTATTTGGGATCTTTTGGATTTTCTTATGTGGACACTCACAGCTATAAACCTTTCTTTTAGAAAGACATTTATAGTGTCCCCTGATTTCTTTGATTACCCATTACAATTTCCATGCATTTATGTAGTTATATAGTTTCTGTAGGATTTTTTGGTGTTGATTTCTACTTTCATTCCATTATTATCAGATAACATGAAGGAATTATATCGGGTTTTGTTTTTACTAAAAGTTGCTTTGTGACCTAAAATATGGTCTAGTTTGGAGGAAGTTTCATGAGCAGCTGAGAAGAAAGTGTATTCAGTTATTGTTGAATGAAATATTCTATAGATGTCAGTTAAATTCATTTGATTTACAATATTTTTTTAGGTTTCAAGAGTTTTACTAAGTTTATATCTGGCTAACCTTTCCTTGGTGAGATGTGTGTTAAAATCAGCCAGTATTATTGTACTGGGATTTATCTGAGTCTTTAATTTGAGTAGTGTCTGTTTTATATAACAAGGTGCTCTAATGTTTGGGGCATAAATATTTACTATTCTTATATCTTCTTGTTGGGTTGCTTCCTTCACCAGTATGAAGTGACCTTCTTTGTCTCTTCTGATTAATTTTGACTTGAAATCTTCTTTGTCAGATATGAGAGTAGCTACTCATGCTTATTTACAGCATGCATTTGCATGTTATATCAATTTCCATCTTTTCATTTTAAGCCTGTGGCCATCTTTGCCTGTAAATTGAGTCTCTTGCAAACCACATATAGTTGGGTTGTTTTTTGATTCATTCTGCCATCCTATATTGTATAATTGGAGACTTGAGAACATTTATATTAAATAGTCTTATGGAGAGATGTTTAATAATTCCTGCCGTTTTGATTTACTTATATTTAATTTGGTCTTGTTTCTCATTTGCTTAGCTACTCATCAAATGAGATTTGTCCATTTGTGAGCTTGTTTTAATTTCTTCTGTTTGAAGTATTTTTTAAATTTTTTTTCCATAGTGTTAGCTTAGTAGTCATAAATTCTTTTAATTTCTGTTTATCTTGGAAACTTTTCATGTATTCTTGCATTCTAAAGAATAGATTATCTGGATATAGTATTCTTGGTTGACAATTTCTTTAAGGGCTTTTAACACATTAATCCAAGCCCTCCTAGATTTTAAAGTTTGTGCAGAGAAAACAAAAGTAATTCTGATTGGCTTGCCTCTAAACGTGTCCTGAATTTTTTCTCTCGAGACTTTTAAAATTCTATCTTTCTATTCATTAGGGATTTCAGTTATAATGTGTTTTGGAGAACTTCTTTTTTAATCATATCTGTTTGGGGTTCTGCATCTTCTATCTGGATGTCCATCTCATTTTCTAGGCTTGGAAAAATTGCTGTTATTGTCTCCCTGGAGAGAATATCTACGCTATTAGCCTTTATCTCACAACTCTCTTCAGTTACAGTGATGCTTAAATTTGATATCTTGATGTTGTCCCAGAACTTGTGTATATTCTGATCATGGTTACTTATTTTCTGTTCAAGGCTGCCCACTGTCTTCCAGTTCTGAGAGTCACTCTTCAGCATTGTCTACTTTATTAGAGAGACTTTCAACTGAACATTTTATTTGATTTACTGTGTCTTTCTTTTCAAAGATTTGCCTGGTTGTTTTTCAATATCTCTCCCTCCTTATTGCATTTCTGATTAATATCCTGGACTGTGTTCCTTAATTCACTCAATTATTTTTCTGTGTTCTGTTGGAATTCATTGATCATTTTTATAATCATTATTTTAAATTCTTTTTCTGCTATTTTATCCACGTCAATATCTTTTGAGTCAGTTGCTGGTGAATTATGAATTTTAGAAGACATTGTATTACCCAGTGTTGTCATATTTCATGTTTCCCTGTATTGAATTTTATTCATCTGTTGGGATGGATTTCTTTTTCACTTTTATGTGTAGATCTTTTTAGAGTACAGGCCTTTTTTTTTAACCAAAGTGTCCTAGAGTGATTTGGATTGAGACCCATTGTAGTTGTGGTATCCACAGCCTTTATGTTGATTTTGTCTGTTTTTGCTGTAACACTGGATGTCCAGGGGTGGGACCTAAGGACTCCCCCAACTGTTCCTATTTGGGTCCTGGTTGTCAGTTTGAGATTTTTATTTCTTCTATTCTTTGTATCAGAGTATTGCTGCAGTTTGAGTGTGGTTAATTTGGGTGGATCAAGATGAGTTGTCTCTTGACTGCATTTAGTTCAGCATCACTGTGTCTACCTTATGAACTTGTAGTGTTCCCCGTAGATACCTGATGCCTCACAGAAAGGGGATATGAAGAATACTAAGAACCAAAGCAAACAGTATACAGCATTATGAGGATTCAGTGCCTCCTATGTCATCTACAACATCAATACTATTTACCACAAAAACAAGAATGGAGTCAGCAATTGCCAACAGCAAGAACAATAAATATCTGTGAACTAGGTCTTATGTTAATTAGTAGTTTGTCAACTGTGCCATCCACAGTACTAATAATTACATGTGAATGATAGGATCTGGAGTTATATAAACTAAATAGTTCAAAAAGGTGGTAAAAATTCAGTTCAGTAAGAGAAAAGAAAATGTGATAGGAAAGTAAAAGAAAGTTTAGAATGTTCAAAAGATGAACAGAGAATGTAGAACAGATGTAGAAAGTAATGGCTATAAAGAAGGAGGAGAAAAATAGAAAAAGTAAAGGGAGAGAAGAGGAGAAAACAAGAGAATTTGGCTGGTAGAGAAGAAAGGAGAGAGAAACAAGCAAGCAAAAACAAAACCAAACCAAAATAAACAGACCAAAAAAAAACCCTCAAAAGACAAGGAAAATAACTATTACCAAAAAATTCTAAAAATGAGAAACACAAAGAAACAAATATGTATATGCACATATATCCATGAACCAATTAACACAACAAGAACGAACACATACATACCAAAATAAAAATGAAAAAAAAAAAAAAGAAACAGGAAAAGTGATTCTTAATGAAAAATGAAAAATTGTTGATGAATGGATGGTCACTTCCATGCCAACTTTCTTTCTTCTTTCCTTTTCTTCTTGGGCTATGTATTAGAGAGAGAGAGAGAGAGAGAGAGAGAGAGAGAGGTGGGGGAAGGACTGGTGGTTGTTAACTCCTACCTCTTTTTGTTTTGCTCACCAAGCTACCAGCTGGAGTGGCCTAAAGCTGAAACTGGTTCAAATAGCTCTCAGCTTCCCTTCCCACCAGGATAGGTAGGATGAAATGAGAAGTACTGTAATTGGGATTTTGTCTTGACAGACCAGATAGATGCACTCCTGGGGTGGGGCTGCTGCACAGTTCTAAGAGGGAAGTTCCAGTGATTGGAGCTTAGGTCTAATCAGTCCTTATGAACTTTGTTGAGTGGTATCTTCTCTGAAGAGATTAGATTAACACACCCCTAGAGTCAGAGAAATGCTATTTCTGCTGGGATTCTGCATCTCGGGAACCTCCCAAGAATTCTACTCCTGGAGCAGGGCAGTCAACTCTCCACAGATCTCATACACTCTTTTGCCCAAGAATACTTCCTTCCCAGGTTTAGTCCCTATTCACCCTGCCTGATCAGTTTCCTGACCCTCTTCAGCTGGTCTTGTGAGCCACCAGACTCAAAGGGAGAGTGAGTTGCACTCCCCTTTGCATTTCTGACTTGAATACCCTTGGGTACAATCTTCTCTGTGTCAGGGTCACTCATCTTCTGCTAGGTACACTGTAGGTCAAGATAGGTGCTTTTGGGCTGGGGTTGTGGCTCAGTGGTAGAGCGCTTGCCTTGCACGTGTGAGGCACTGGGTTTGATCCTCAGCACCACATAAAAATAATAAATAAAATAAAGGCATTATGTTCATCTGCAACTAAAAAATTTTTTTTTAAAAAAAGATGGGTGCTTTCTAGGACTATGGCAATGTGAGCTCCTACAATACAATCTGAGCTCCTACAACAAGTTGCAGCATAACCTCCTCAAGATGGCTCCTGGCTCAGCTTTTCACTTGCTAATTGAGAAATAGATCTTTTCAAACACTAGTTCTTTGTGGGGCATCTGGATCAGCTAGGTTCAGGTTGCTTTTCTGATCTACAGGTGTGTTTTTGTTTTTTGTTTTGTTTTAATGCCAAATTTGTCTGTTGTGTTCCTGTTTTATCCTCTCCTCTGCAGTGAACCAGCACTTCTATTGTTGCTACCTGGCTCCAATCTACTCTTTCATGTTTTTGTTCCATTTACCCAAATTTTTGAGTCTCTGAGACTCTTCCTGTTCAATATTGAGTTTCAGTGAATTAGTACTCCTGCTGCTTGAATCCTTAAGCATGGAGCAACTGGAAATGCAACTTTCTTCTAATCCACCATCTTGAATCTCCCTAATTTTTTACACAGAAGCATATATAATTTTATATAAATACATAAATATAATTATACAAACTTCTTAAGTACAGTTTTTTTTCTTTATTTTGCTTGAGTCTTATCTCTACCTTTCTTTTTCTTAGACTTATTCTATGAACCCAACCGAATGATGCATAATATCAATTGAGTGGATATTTTCAATGTTTTATGCTCATATAACGACATGCATTTGAACTACCACAGACATATACATAGACAACTAGCATAAATATACAAAAATATAAAATACTTTTGGTCTTTTAAAATAAAAGATTATAAAAATAACCATGCATACCATTGTATTTTGCAAAAATCCCTAAACTGGTATAGATGCAATTTATACTTTTTCAAAGGCATATAATTTTTCATTTCAAAGGCATATAATTTTTCATGGTATAGATGAATCATGATTTTTCTCATCTTTACCTCCTTCAAAGATAATTCATTTTGCTTTCAGTTTCTGCTATTATGACTAATGCATTAAGAAATAGCCTTCTATGCATGTCCTTATTTACTGGTACTTTTGTTTCTGTGGGATAAATTCCATAAGGTAGGATTGCTGGATCAATGCATTTTTGTGTTTTCATTTTAGTAGATGTTGCTAGTTCTTTCCAGGAATGTTTGATACCTTACATTTCTGTCGACAGTGAAGAAATATTTCTTTCTCCCAAACACTAGCTATGTGTATCACAGTATTTGTTTAATCAATGCAAATTGTTTTTTCATTGTTATTTCTGTTTGCATTTGTTGGGCTACTAGGGAATTTTTTTTATGTTTTTGGTTTTATGTTTTTTATGTTTTGGTTTTATGTTTTATGTTTTTGGTTTATGTTTTTGCATATTCTCTGTTTATATCTTTTGTCTGTTTTCCTCTTGTGTTCTTTGTCTTTTCTTATCAATTTTATAACCTCTTAGTATAGTAGGGGTTTTAGTTTTGTGCCTGTTACCTGAAACAAATCAAATTACTGCTAAAACTCAGATGTAAAATTTATCCATTGACTATTATATAGAATTTTTAAAATTTACCTTTTTATTGGTACATGATAATTATATGTAATAGTGGTATTCATTATGCCATATTCATACACAGAACATAGTTTGAGCAATCTTATTCTTCAGTACCTTCCTTTTCACTGCCCTCCTCACTCCCAACCCCAGTCCCCTTGCTTTACTGTACTGGTCTCCTTTCTATCATTATTATTATTATGATTTTAATTAGTGTATTATAGTTATATATAAATTCAGGATTTGTTATCGTATATTCATATATGGACATAGCATAAGTTGGCAGATTTCATTCCCCAGTATTTCTTTGTATCTTCCCCTTGTTCCTTCCTCGCCACCCCTTTTTTTGACTCTGCTGTTCTCCTTTCTATTTTTGTGAGATTTGTTTTGCAAAATTCTCTTTACTTTCCTCTCTAGCTTCCACATATGAGAGAGAACATTTGACTCATAACTTTCTGAGGCTGATTTATTTCATTCAGCATGATGTTCTCCAGTTCCATACATTTATCAGCAAATAACAATTTCATTCTTCTTTATGACTGAGTAAAACTCCATTGTATATATATCTCATATTTTCTATAACTTGGCTGTTATGAATTGTGTTGTTATAAACATTTAATGCATGTATAACTACAGTTTGCTGATCTCAGTTCTTTTGAATAAACATCAAGGAGTGGTATATTTAAGTCATATGGTGGTTCCATTTCTAATCTTTTGCAGAAATCTCCGTACTGTCCACAGTGGTCATGCTAATTTTCAGCTCCAGCAACAGTGTATAGGTGTCACTCCCCACCCCCCACATCGTTGCCAGCATTCATTGTTACTTGTTTTCTTGATGATTGCCATTCTAATTAGATTGAGATGAAATTTCATTCTAGTTTTGATTTGCATTTTCCTGTTTGCTAAGAACATTTTTCCACATATTTGTTAGCCATTTGTATTTCTTCTTTTGAGATATTTCTGTTAAGATCATATGGCCATTTATTTATTGGATTATCTATTGTTGGTATTAAGTTTTTTGAATTCTTTATATATTATGAATATATATCATGTCAGAAGAGTAACTGGCAAAATTTTTATCCCATTCTGTAGGTTTTCTGAGAAATTTAAATTTTTTTATATTGTCTATGTCTTTCTTTTCTAACATCTGAAGTCCTGCCTTGGTTAAGGTCTCCCTACTTGGTAAATTGCATGTGAGATCTGCCTGGGTATTTTAGCTTTTGGACCAGCTGAAGATTATTTTTACTTATGAAGTAAGATGAGATTTACTTTGGTTTTCTTCCAGAAAGTCAACTGTACCCACGTTATTTATTAAACAATTGATCTTTTTTGCCTTAATTGAACTATCACCTTTGTCACAGACTAAACTCTTTAATCTACTGTAATATATGGAATCTATTGTAATTTACAGAATTTCTTTCTGAATTCTCTATTTTGTTATTCTAATCTTTGAATCTCTTGATGTACAAATATTGTAATATAATATTAAGTGGATTAAAGTGACTTTATGGTATATTCTTGTATCTAGTAAGAGAAATCCTCATTCACCAGTTTCTTATGCTCTTTTTGGCTATTTTTAACATTCATTATTTCTTACTAAATTTAAGATTATTTTTGAAAATTTAAAAGAGGGAAGAAAAAAATATTATGTTCTTATTGGAATAATTTTGGAAAATAGAGATGTGTAATTATATTTAATAGTTTTACTTATTTCTTAATGTATTTCAATATTTAATCTTATGTGTATATTTCAATGAATAATTTTCTTCATGTAGATTCTCTGTTCACAGAATTCTCTCTCATTTCCTCTCTAAGACAGGTTTTTCTTTATAAATTTTGAGTGATTCTCTTCTTTAGGGAAGCTTGATCCCAGTATTTTTCAAGAAAATTCTTCCTTCTCCATATGGATTATTGTAGCATCATATTGTTCCCTCTTCATTTCTAGCAGCACTCCATGGAACTCAAATCAAAGGGCCAATTTACTTGGCTGAATGTATCGAGGCCTATAGAATGTAATTGAATTAAACTGAGTTTCTAAAGGATACTCAGATCTTCCTTTAAATTTTAGGGACCTCTGGTGACATCAAAGAATGAGCTAGCACCTTTAAACTCCTTAAAACTGGCCTTTGGTTGTTCATCTGCAAGCCACAAGGAAGTGCATTCTTCTAACTTTCCCTTGTCGGATGTAGGTTTGTCTGCTTACCTTGGCTTATCATCTCTTTATCCCATGTTTTCTTGTTTTTTTCCTTAGGGATACTGTGGTTCAAACACCTCTTCCTGACAAGGCCCATGATATGTTTTCATGGAGTCATGAGGTCACACAATATAGATATCACTTTCACAAAGGATGTTTACATACTTAAGCACATTGCATTTGCAGAACAAAACCTCAAGTTGTTGTTTTCTTATATATCCATTGACAGATACAGTCTCAGAAATCCCTGAGCCAGATGCAGGGAATAGAGATCCATAGCCTGATATTTTCCAAAAAGGGCTAGACTTGTTCTGTTAGACATTGTCAGAAGGCAAGGGACAAAAATACTACCACCACTACTACTACTACTACTACTACTACTACTAATAATAATAATAATAATAATGAAGGGGGAGGAAGGATAGAAAAAGTAACAAAGCTGAGAGAGTAAAACAATAAATAGTAGTTGTGTCCAAAATTAGGTTCCATGGTTATGGTGGCAAAGGTTTTAGTAGCAGCAACTGAAACAAAGCTCAAGGCATCCAGGGTAGAGACAAATGAGAAAGAAGTTTTTTGGTCAGTGTGTGGAAACAGAACTCTGCCAACTCCTATGTTTCCTTTGAAGGGATAGGCCATTTTTACTTTCTGTGGGAGAATCAAATGTTTGTGAGCCCTTTTGAGTAGTAGCCAGTATCAAATACACAGGGCATCCTTACTCTGGATTACAGTTATGCTCTGATCTCAGCAGACCCTCTAAATTAAGGAAATATGTACATGTAGTGGAGGATGCTCATGAAAAAAATATCTAAACAACTCTAAAATGCATGAGTGTGGAAATTTGATGCATTGCTTTCTACATGGGAATGTGCAAAGTCCTTTAGTGTTTACACTTACAGAACCCACTAAATGTCAGAGATGGTATTTGGAGTAACAGCCTACTCAGTGTACATGCATTTTACTTTAAAAAGAATGTAGAAATTATATAATACAAATTCCAGTAGTTGAATGTAATTGTTTTTTCAGTACCAGGCATTGAACCTTGTGCATGCTAGGCAAGCACTCTACCACAGAGTTACATCTCCAGCTCTCAGTAGTAGAATATAAAAGAGAGATGTCTAGGAAAATTAACTTTAACATTCCTGATCTGACCAAGGTGAGCCCAAGAGAATGTTACTAGTTCAGAACATATGGATTCATTTACTGTAGGGCACTCAATATACAAATTAAATCACTCAAATGCATGTAAAAGATGTCTAACTATTAAGACAAAAAATATAAAGAAATTGAAATAAAAACTACACTGAGAAGTCCCCTCCACCAAATTTGGCATAATTTTAGAGTTTTGATCGCATACTTCATTGATGAGTCTTGAAGAAATGGGCCTCCTTTTTGGGGAACTCAGACATATTTACAAAAATTAAAAATTCTAAATTATAAATGACACTTGAATCTAACAATCGCACTTTTGGGAAAGTAGCCTAAGACATACTTGAAAATGGTTCAGTTTTGTGGTTCTTTATTGTGGCATTTGTTTGTGAGTAAAAGATTGGAAACAACCAAATATCTATTGGTAGTGGACTGGTTGAATGTTATAACACAGTCTCAGGATGTGTAATTCTCATTATACAACTATAAAGTAAAAGTAAGAACAATCTCAATGTGCTAATATGGAATGGTCTCCATGATGTACTAATAAATGAAAAAATCAAGTTCAGAACACCACCTGTAGTGTGCTACTTTGAAAGTAATGAAGAGGACTGGTAAAAACAAAACATGTTTATAAGAAAGAGACAAGCAAGACATGTAGGCATGTGGGGAGGAATTTGGGGACAACTTGGTTACGGTTAAGAAGTAAGATTAGTTTTGAGAACTAGAGAGCAAAGTCAGAGATTGACTTGATGCTATGTCCAGGGTATTGTTGGAGAACTGCTGGAATCCCTGTTGCTTGAAATCAGTGATGTAGCCACCAGTAGAGGTAGGTTTCAGGCTGTGATAAGTATCAAGTAGCAGATATGAGAGCAGGAGAGAGATGTGACTGACAGATGAGTCTACAGAAATTTACCTCTGATTGCATGTGGCAGATAAGAAAAAGGAAGAGTTCAGAAAAGATTCTGATAACAGGTTGAATGAATTGGAGCTATTTGGTTCCCAGAAAATTAGAGATTTCAGTTGGTAGAAGGCTCATTATCATAAAACTTTTAAAGAGATGTAAACATTTTATTTATGCTAACCAAGCTCAAGCTAATGCAAAGTGAATAATATTCTTTTATCTGATCCTTTCTGTTGTCTTAAACCAATGGTTTAAACTATTGTTGCAATGCTGTAATTTTTTTCCTGAGAAAATAGAAACAATGGTAGTTTTTTTCATCTTCTTAATAATACCTGAACAAATGGGAAATATTATCGCCAGAGATTTCATGGGAAATTGTACTGTAAAACCTTTCAATCTCAAAACATCACAGATGGCGCCTATGCCTAGAATTCTGTCTCAAATCAAATCCTAAGGAAGTAAGGAAATTTGGTGTGGTGGCTATTAGGCAAAGTAAATTCCAGGGCTCCTACTGAGCAACTACTTATTTGGTACTGTTTGACCACACACATCTGTAGCCTGATTTATAGCTACAGTTTTAAGATATAATAATGTTCAAAAAGTTGACCAAGAAGCATAAAGATCAGATTGTGCTCCTGCATTTTTTTTGGTTGTTTATTGTATATAATGGAAAATTATATAAAATATAATAAAAGTAATAGTAGCTTATTTTATCATTTATTTGATTAGGTAAAAGAAGCCTGAAGATACACAATCAATCCTTGCTAGATATAATGTCTATTAGGGTCCTAGGCGCTGAGATTTTCCTTCTTCATGACTTCCATTTTCAAGGGGTCAAGTATTTGCTGCTTGTTTTAGTCAGCTTTTTCACTGACTAAAAAGGTGACCAAAAGGACGTGACCAACACAATTATAGAGGAGGAAAAGTTTATTTGAGGGCTCATAGTTTCCGAGGTCTTAGTCCATTGAAGGCTGGCTCCATTTCTTAGGGCTCGAGATGAGGCTGAACATCATAGCGGAGTATGTGGCAGAGGGAAGCAGCTCATATCGTGGTGGTCAAGAAGCAGAGATAGAGAACTCCACTTGACAGATATAAATATGTATACCAAAGCCACACTTCACTTCTTACCTCCTCCAGCCACACTCTACCATTTCAGTTACCACTCAGTTAATCCCTATCAGAGGATTAAATCACTAATTGGGTTAAGGCTCTCACAACCCAATCGTTTCTTCTCTGAACCTTCTTGCATTGTCTCACGTGAACTTTTGGAGGACACCACATCTAAACCATAACACTGCTAGTGGTCCTCATCTTACAAAGTATAAAGGAAGTAAAATAAATACAGCATGCTCTAATGGCATCAGAAACCTTGAAGGGAGTCTTCCTAGAAGTTCCACATAGCACATTGCTTCAATTTCATTAGCAGAGTTCAGCCAAGTTCTGGGAGGATGGGAATATTGCACTACATTTTAGAAATATTTTATTTAAAATACACAAAATGAGAGAAAATCTTTGTCAGCTACACTTCCAATGGAGAATTAATATGCAGACTATATACAGAACAGTAACAACAGAAAGCTCAACCCCCCCAAACAAATAACCCATTCAATAAATGGGCAAATTAATTAAACACTTCTTCAAAAAAGTAGAAATGGCTAACAACCATAAATATAAAAAATGTTCAATATTTGCATTTATATAGAAATACAAAAATGTTCAACATTGGCCATCATGGAAATAAAAATCAAAACTACATTGTGATTCCCTCTCACTTCAGTCACAATGACAATCATCAAAAATACAAAACAATAAATGCTAGCAAGAATATAAGGGAAAAAGGAACTCATATACACTGTTGGAAGTAATGTAGATTAGTGCAGTCACTATGGAACTTAAGTATAAGAGGTTCCTCAATAAACTACAAATTGAACTACCATATGACCCATGTATACTACTTTTTGTATTAATCTAAAAGAATTAATACATCTTTAGAGATGTATGAATAACCATGTTTATCCCAGCACAATTCACAATAGCCAAGTATGAATCAGCCCACATATCTGTCAACAGGAAAATTGATGAATAAAATGTGTATATATATGTGTGTGTATATATATATATGTATATAAAATGGATTTTATTCAGCCATAAAAAAGAACAAGATTATGTCATTTGCAGGAAAGTGGATGGATCTAAAGACCATCATATTAAGTGAAATAAATCAGATTCAGAAAAACAAGTTTCATATGTTTTCTCTCAAATAGGTAAATATAAAGAGGAAAAAAGAGCTATCATGAAAGTAAAAGAGTGTTGAGGTAGAGGAAGGACAGAAGTGGGAGGCAGAAGGAGAAGATAAGGGGTGGTAATGGGGAGTAAAACTGATCAAATTATGTTATACCTGTATGCAAATATGTCACAATGAAACTCGCCACTCCGTATAATTAATATGCATCAATAAAAATCAACAAAAACATGAAATTATGCAATTGTCTAGAATAACACATTAGAAAGTTTCTCTGGCAATGGTTACCTATTTCTGCCTAATGTATTATCAATGTCATGTACTAAATGCATCTTAATTTGTGATGAATTTGTAATTTTGCAGCTTGTGAAAGTTTGTAATATGTTTTGTTTTCTAATCAGTATGTTAGTCGTTACATAAAATTTAAGTGTGATTTTTTTTTTTTTAGTTAATGTTTTACTTGCCTAGGCTAGCCTCAAATTCATTATCCTTAACCTTCTGAATAGCTAGGATTATAAGCACATACCAGCATGCCCTGCTTAAATATGGTGATTTTGGCAGGGGGTGGGGGGTGGGGTGGGTATTGGGGATTAACTCAGGGATACTCAACCACTGAGCCACATCCCCAGCCCTATTTTGTGTTTTATTTAGAGACAGGTCTCACTGAGTTGCTTAGCGCCTTGCTGTTGCTGGAGGCTGGCTTTGAGCTTGCAATTTTCCTGTCTCAGCCTCCCAAAATGCTGGGATTACAGGCGTGAACCACCACACCCAGTGTAAATTTTTTTTTTTTTTTTGAGTTTTGTTTCTCTTTTTGGTACTGGAGATCAATCCCAGGGCCTTGTTCATGCTTGGCAAGCACTCTATCACTGAGCTACATCCCCAGCCATTTTCTAATTTTAATTTGAGTCAGGGTGTACCTAAATTGCCTGGCCTTGAACTTGCAATCCTCCTGCCTACTCAGTCTTCTGAGTAGCTGGAATTATGTGCCATTATGCCTGGCAAATGTGATGTTTGCAATAGCATGTTTACTATCTTCCAGAGAACATAAAAATTAGTCATTCACATGGAAATTAAACAGCAATCAAGGAAGAGCTCTCTAGTTAAATTGAGGTGAATAACACAATGATACTAATAGCTAATATTGGTCTTTTATTTTGGCTAATCTACCAAAGAAAAATTTTGAGTAAACTTTGTATGTATATAATGAAGATACATAGCATTGTAGTGAGAAAAAAAGGATTGCATTGAAAAATGTAGATTCCAGCAAGTCGTGTGTTAGGAAAAAAAAATCAGGTTGAAAAGATTTTGATCTTTTCATGGATCTTAATGTGGCATGAGAACCCTAATCCCTCGCTCCTTACTATTTAGGACTGCTTCCTTTCGGAGAAGGCATAAGATTTTAGAAGTAAAGTCCTGTAGCATTGAGCCCCTCTTTTCCTGTTATAATTGTTCCAGTTTAAAAGCAAAAGCCAGTCTAAACTATCGAATAAATCAAAGTTATTATGCTCTTCTACTTCACAGAGAAGTTTCATAATATCATATTATGTTCCTATTGAATTTAACTATATAGATTATTTTTAAATTTAGAAAATCTCATGTTATTGAATATTTAATTTTATGGAACACACTTTATAATGATAAAACCTAGAAATATGCTATTTTTGAGAAAGGATCAATTAGCAAAAATGTTATATATCAAAGAAGCTTGATCTTATATTATGTTTCTTTTTTAATCTCTTGCAGAAAATTACGTTTGGTTGATATAGAAGAATTTCACAATCGCCAGGATGCCTTAGAGCTGTCAACTTTTCAGAGTATCATCATGAAACACTTGGAATCTGCCAAAGAGACTCTGTTTAAAATGTAAAGTTTTGAAATCTCATCTAGGAAAACATAAGTTTATAAATGTGATTGATGGGGCATTGCATTTTAATTGCTTTTAGAAAATCTCATTTCAGCAAGTTTCAAGTCATTTCCATTAGAGAATTAAATAGGTCTTCAATTGCCTTGTTCTATCCAGATGTTCTACACAGCATAGATTGTACAGAAACTAAAATGATCATAACTGATAGTTGCTTTTTTCTAAGTATCTGGTTTCTGCCTGTATTCTGGGAGTGATGCCATGCAGGAATAATCATGAAGAAATAATTTGCCATAATAATCATGAAGTAATTTACCAGAGAGTTATCTGACATCTACATGCAAAGTGCTGTGTCTCTTCCATTTTGATTTTGGATGAAGGATGCAGAAGAGTTTAAAAAATGACTCAGAAGGAAAAGTATGTTGTTTAAATAAGTTTATAATCTCAATCAATGGAGGTTAGATTTAGATTTATCAAATGATAATTAAAGAGCTCCTTGGATTGTCCCTTCAAAATGGAATAGCCACATATGATAATTAATAATATTTTACTCTGAAAAACAAGGTAAATAGTCTCTCTCATGGATCATATTTATAATAAATAGAATATTAAGATTAGTTCAAATTTAAAATATCACATGAAACTTATAGTGTCATTATTTCCAAAAGTTACTTAGAAAGGTGAGTTGATCATTTAAAATTAATCTTTTTTCCTAATAAATTAGAATCAAATTCTATAATATGGGGCTAGGGCTGTAGCTCAGTGGTAGAGCACTTGCCTAGCATGTGTGAGGCACTGTGTTTGATTCTCAGCACCACATATAAATAAATGAATAAAATAAAGGTCCATCAATAACTAAAAAAAATTTTTAAAAATTTTCTAATAATATTTTGGAAGAACTTTAGCCTTTTATTTTATATTATATTTTATTAATATTTTATATTATATTTATAATATTTTATATAATATTTTATTAATATTTTATATTATATTTAGTTAAAATAAAAATAATGAAGAGGTGAAAAATAAAACTGCATAATTAATGGCAGAGAAGAAAATATCCTCTTAAGAATATGATGCAAATAATTTATGTTGATCTATGACTGCAGAGTTATACCCCGGGAATACATTACCATTGCACATTTTAGTAAAATGGATGTCAAAGTACAGAGGAGAGTGAAAACCCTTACTGAATAATTGTTGCTGATAAATGTAGATTGATTAGCTTTATCCCTTGATGCTTCCTGATTGATTGATTCTAGGAGAAGAACTCTATGACCAGCCACACTTTAGTGAGCCAGAATGTGTTTATCATGGCTAAAATGGCAGAATATCAGCTCACAGTGGAGACACAGTTAGTAAGTGATTGATTATGACATCTACACCAAACCCAAAGGAATTTTCTTAGTCCTCATCTTTCATTTCTACTCAGCAGTTGCCATGGGTGGTCACACAGCTTTCTGGAACCCTGTGTTTGCCTGGGTGCTTATCTGGTTCTTCTTTACTGTCTCATTTTTCTATTTACTTAATCTCTCTATTTCCTAAAAGTCCCAGGTCCTTTTTTTTGTTCTCTCTCTTGTTTATATTCTTTTGACAGTTTCATAATTTCATCCATCTTAGCTGTCTGAAGATCTTGTTTTCTGAGCTCTTGGCCCTTATTAACAATTTTATACTGAATATCTCAGTTGAATATCATGTCAGTACCTGAATCTTAGCATGTTCATAATAATGCTTATCCTTTTTCTTCCAAACCCATTCTTCCTCCTCTGGACCATTCTTAGGGTCACTTGAAAATCTTGTGACTTTTTTTTTTTTTTGGTCTCTTTTGCTCATTGTCTTTAATCCTTACCACCTTCTCTCTACTCCAGCAGCATCCCGAGTTTTCCTATTTTTAATTTTTTTATTGTTTTTTTCTTTGTTTTTTTTTAGTTATACATGACAATAGAATGTACTTTAACATATTATACATACATGGAGTATAACTTCCCATTATTGTGGTTGTACATGATGTAGAGTTACATTGGTCATGTATTCATATATGAACATAGGAAAGTTATGTCTGATTCATTCTACAGTCTTTCCTATTCCCATCTCCCCTTCCTTCTCCCCACTCCCTCCCTGTCCATTCTGGTGAACCTCCCCTTGTCTCTCCCCACTCCAGCCTATCAAGAGTCAGCATTTGCATTCGGAGAGAACATTAGGCTTTGT
This sequence comes from Xerus rutilus, assembly GCA_028644305.1. Lineage (NCBI taxonomy): Eukaryota > Metazoa > Chordata > Mammalia > Rodentia > Sciuridae > Xerus > Xerus rutilus. Next base: position 124,809,412 of record CM053402.1, on the reverse strand, counting down.
ATTTTTGAGACTTGCTTATTTCACTTAGTATGATGGTCTTCATTTCCATCCATTTACCAGTAAATGCCATAATTTTATTCTTCTTTATGGATGAGTAACATTCCATTGTGTATATGTTCCACATTTTCTTTATCTATTCATCTGTTGAAGGGAACCTAGGTTAGTTCTATACCTTAGCTATTATGAATTGAGCTACTATGAACCTTGATGTGGCTGTGTCATTATAGTGTACTGATTTAAGTCCTTTGGGTATATGCTGAGGAGTGGAATAACTGGGTCAAATGGTGATTCTATTCCAAGTTTTCTGAGAAATCTGCATACTGATTTTCAGAGTGGTTGTATAACTTTGTAATCCCACCAGCAATGTATGAGTATACCTTTTTCTCCACATTTTCATCAACATTTATTGTTACTTGTCTTCTTGATAATTGTTATTCTTCCTGGAGTGAGATGGAATCTCAGTGTAGTTTTAATTTGCATTTCTCTAATTGCTAGAGATGTTGAAGATTTTTTCATGTTTGTTGACCGATGATATTTCTTCTTTTGTGAAGTGTCTGTTCAATTCCTTTGCTTATTTATTGATTGGGTTTTTTGTTTGTTTGTTTGTTTTGGGGTTTATTTTGGTGTTAAGTTTTTTGAGTTCTATGTATATCCTGGAGATTAATGCTCTATCTGAGGCACAAGTGGCAAAGATTTTCTTCAATTCTATAGGCTTTCATTTCAGGTTCTTGATTGTTTCCTTTGCTGTGAAGAAGCTTTTTATTTTGATACCATCCTATTTATTGATTCTTGATTTTACTTTTTGCACTTTAGGAGTCTTATTGAGGAAGGCTCTTCCTAAGCTGACATGATGGAGAGATTTGGGCTTACTTTTTATTTTAGTGGGTGCAGGTCTGTGGTCTAATGCCTAGGTCCTTGATCCACTTTGAGTTTTGTGCAGGGTGAGAAATAGGAGTCTAATTTCATTTTGTTATGTATAGATTTCCAGCTTTCCCAGTACCATTTGTCGGAGAGGCTATATTTTCTCCAATGTATGTTTATGGCACCTGTGTCTATTATGAGATAACTGTATTTATGTGAGTATGTCTTTGTGTCTTCTATTCTGTACCATTGATCATCATGTCTGTTTTTGTTACTAAAGAATTTAAGTTCTGGTATTGTGGTGCCTCCTGCTTCACTTTTCTTGCTGAGGATTGCTTTAACTATTCTGGGCCTCTTATTTTTCCAACTGAATTTCACAATTGCTTTTTCTATTTCTATGAAGGACATCATCAGAACCTTAATAGGAAATGCATTAAATCTGTGGAGTGCTTTTGGTAGTGTGGCCATTTTGATAATATTAATTCTGCCTATCAAAGAACATGGGAGATCTTCCCATCTTTGAAGGTCTTCAGTTTCTTTCTTTAGAGTTCTGTAGTTTTTGTTGTAGAAGTCTTTCACCTCTTCTGTTAGATTGATTCTCAAGTGTCTTATTTTATTTTTTTTGAGGCTATTGTGAATGGGGTAGTTTTCCTAATTTCTCTTTCATTTGATTCATCACTGATGTATAGGAATGCAATTGATTTATAGGTGTTAATTTTATATCCTACTTTGCTGAATTCATTTATGAATTCTAAAAGTTTTCTAGTGGAATTTTTTGGATCTTCTAAATATATAATTATGACATTGGCAAATAGTGATGGTTTGAATTCTTTTCCTATTCATATCCCTTTAATTTCTTTCTTCTGTCTAATTGCTCTAACAATTCAGAGTTTCAAGGACCATGTTGAATAGGAGTGGTGAAAGATGGCATCCCTATCTTGTTACTGTTTTTAAAGGTAATACTTTATCTACATTTAGAATTATGTTGGCCTTGGGTTTAGCATATATAGCTTTCACAATGTTGAGGTATGTGCCTACTATCTCTAGTTTTTCTAGTGTTTTAAATATGAAGAGGTGCTGTGTATTGTCAAATACTTTTTCTGCACCTATTGAGATAATCACATGATTCTTGTTTTTAAGTCTATTGATGTGATAAGTTATGTTTATTGATTTCCATATGTTCAAACAACCTTGCATCCCTTGGTTGAATTGCACTTGATTATGATGTACTATCTTTTCAGTATGTTTTTGTATGTGATTTGCCAGTATTTAAGTAAGAATTTTTTGCATCTATGTTCATCAGTGATATTTGTCTGAAGTTTTCTTTCCTTGATGTGTCTTTGTCTGGTTTTGGTATCAGGATCATACTAGCTTCTTAGAATGAGTTTGGAAGGATTCCCTCCTTTCCTGTTTCATGGAATAATTTGAGGAAGATTGATGTAAATTCTTTGAAGTTCTGGTAGAACTTGACTGAGAATCCATCTGGTCTTGGGCTTTTCTTTCTTGGTAGGCTTTTGATGGTGATTTCAATTTCATTTCTTAAAACTGATCTGTTTAAATTTTCTGTCTTCCTGATTCAATTTGTGTAGGTCATATATTTCTAGAAATTTGTAGATGTCTTCAAATTTTCTATTTTATTAGCATATATATTTTCAAAATAGTTTCTGATTATCATCTGTATTTCAGTAGTGTCCATTGTAATATTTCCTTTTTCATAGGGAATTTTAGTAATTTGAGTTTTCACTCTTTTTATCTTCATTAGCTTGACTAACAGTTTATCAATTTTATTTATTTTCAAAGAACCAACTTTTTATTTTGTGAACTTTTTGAATGTTTTTGTTTCAATTTCATTGATTTCAACTCTGATAATTATTTCCTGTCTCTACTGCTTTTGGTGTTGATTTGTTTTTCTTTTTCTAGGGCTTTAAGATTTAATGTTAAGTTTTTTATTTGCTAACTTTCTATTCTTTTGATGAATGAGCTCCATGCAATGACCTTTCCTCTTAGCACTGCCTTCACAGTGTTCCAGAGATTTTGATAAGTTGTGTCATGATTTTCATTTACTTCTAATTCTTTTCATTCATCCCTGACTTCTTATGCTATCCATTAGTTATTTAATCTCCAGGTGAGAGTAACTTCTATTTTTTATTTTATCATTGATTTATAATTTCTTTCCATTATGATCTTATAGAATGCAAGGTATTATCTTTATTTTTTGTATTTCCTAAGAGTTGCTTTGTGTCCTAAGATATGGTTTATTATAGAGAAGAATCTGTGTGCTGCTGAGAAGAAAGTGTATTCAGTTATTGATGGATGAAATATTCTATATACGTCTGTTAAGTCTAAATTATTAATTGTCATGCAGCATGAGGTTGCCAGGCCTGTATTTCAGGCCAAATTCAGGTGTTCCAGGAATCAGCTCCCTCAACTGCTGGCCCTGGTGCTGCAGCTGCAAAATTCTAAAAGTTCCAGTTTTAGCTTTTACATTTCAGTCTTTGTTGACCATGGAAACTGGCACATTTTGACTTAATCTTTCTATATGGTATGAGGAAGGGGTCCAAGTCAATTATTATTATTATTATTTTTGGTACTGGGGATTGAACTCAGGGGCACTCAACCACTGAGCCACATCCCTAGCCCTATTTTGTATTTTATTTAGAGACAAAATCTCACTGAGTTGCTTAGGGCATTGCTTTTGCTGAGGCTGGCTTCAAACTCGTGATCCTCCTGCCTCAGCCTCCTGAGCCACTGGGATTACAGGCATGTGCCACTGAGCCTGGCCCAAGTCACTTATTTTGCATGTGAATATACAGTAATTCTAGCACTATTTGTGCAAAAGTCTTTTCTTCATTGAATGGCCTCAATACCCTTGTACCTAATAATTTGACTGTATATACTAGGGTTTATTTCAGGGATCTCTATTCTGCTCCTTTGTTCTATTTGTCTATCTTTATGCCAGTTCCAAGCTGTTTTGATTACTATAGCTTTGTAAGTTTTGAAGTAGAAAGTGTGAATCCTCTAATTTTGTTCTTTTTCAAGACTGTTTTGGTTGTTCTAGTTTTTTTTGTATTTCCACATGCATTTTAAAATTAACTTGTCTATCTTTGTTTAAAAAAAAAACCACTGACATTTTGACAGGAAATTCACTGAATCTGAAAATAAATTTTGGGAATATTGCCATCTTAATAATATTGAGTCTTTCAATCTGAGATTAGGAGATATCTTTCCATTTATTGAGTTCTTTAATTTCTTTCAACAATGTTTTGTGATTTTTCAGTATGCAAGTTTTACAATTTCTTTAGTGTGATTTTTCTAAGTGTTTTATTTTTATTGCTATTGTAAATGGGATTATTTTCTTAATTTTTATTTTCAAATTATTTTTTGCTAGTGTATATAAAAACAATTCTTCCTTTTGGATCTGGATTTTCTCCCCTTTTTCTTGCTAATTTCCCTAGCTAGACCTTTTCATCTTATTTCTCATTGCTACACTTTTGGTGGCTCCTTTTCGCCTTCCATGAAGGCTTTGCAAAATCTGAATAATTGCTCTATGCCTTCGTCTCTGGTATTTCCTTCTTTCAAGCCTGTCCTATAAACCACTGCTGGATGAATCTTAAAATATACCCCCCCCCAGTTTAATATCTCCCATTTGTTGATAAAATAAGCCCGTGTTTCTTTTTATTATTTTTTAAATGGTTCCAACTATTATACAGAATGTTCAGATGTACAGAACATCTTAAGGAATAGTATAATGAATAATGCAAATGCCCTATCTAATTCAATTTTTTTCCTATTCTTTAAAATTGGAAGTCTGTGTTTATTTTCTTTCTTTTTCTTTTTCTTTTTTGGTACTGGGGATTGAACTCAGAGGTACTCGAGTTCAATCACCGAGCCACATCCCCCAGCCCTATTTTGTGTTTTATGAAGAGACAGTGTCTCAGCACCTCGCCACTGCTGAGGCTGGCTTTGAACTCGCAATTCTCCTGTCTCAGCCTCTGAAAGTGCTGGGATTACGGTGGCATCCAGCGGAAGTCTGTATTTCTTAACCTACCTTTTAAGATTTTCTGTGATATAAACCTAATCTATCTTTTTCATCCTCATTTTTTAAAAGCTTTTTGCCTTGGACCATGCCTGTAGAAAACATTGTGATTGATAAAACAGAATATAGCTTCTTTGACTAGTTTGTAACCACTTTTTACCACCATTAAAAATATATTATGGATTTTTACCACCATCAAAAATATATCTATGGATTAAGTCTTATGTGTTTTATTCCCTTTTTAGCCAACTACTGATTTTTAAAATACTTTTGTTTTAAATGGTCAGATGAGGATGCTAAGAAAATTCGAAAATTCAAAAGTTGTTTAGATGCTTCCCTCTTAAACTCTTATCAATTTCAGCACTGTTATTTTTACATACATAATTGTAATAATAATGAACAGTTAAGGAAATTAAATGGAATAAGGACCTCTTACACATCATAAGCATAATAATTATATTTATAATGCTTGACACAGCTCATTTCCAGAGACTCCTTTCTTCTGAAGTCCTTCAGATCCTCATCCCAGTGGCCCTTCCTCCATGAAATCTTCACTGTTGCCTCTTTGGAAGTAATCTCTTTCTTCTGAATGCATCCAGATCTTTATTCTCATTACCTATTCCTTTTGTATTTCTTTATGTATGTCCCTCTTTTCCTTCACTTACCTATAAGCACTTTGAGAACTGAGAAATGTTTTGTACTCCAAATGTTTTGCACATGATAAGGAATCATAAATATTTTGAAGATAATGAGTAAGTGAATATTTTTAAATGCATTTTTCAAGTCCTACAGATCCAAACTTATTTTGTCTTTTGCCCAAACCTGCTGGAAACATCTCAGTTTCCTTTCTTGATTTAGTATGGTCCCTTTCTCCTTGTATTACCTGCTTATTCTCTTTATGTGTTGCTTTACCAGTGAGATGCCTCACCATAGAAGCACCTGCCCAGGCTTCATCTGAGTATCTGTCTCAAGTTCTTGGTTTTAATTCCAAAGTTCGGCAAATGGCTTTTGTTCATGTATTTTTTTCTCATCTTCTAGTGTATTATCTCTATTATCTGTTATTCCAAACAGTGAAATAAGAGATATTGTCCCTACATACCCACTTAATTTTACTTTTTATCCTACTTCCACTTCGTTTTTCTCAGAGCTTTCTTATTCTTACTTCTGTCTATTCTTTAACAAAATTGACATCCTCACGGTAAAACCCATCTTTAGTACTTAAGTGGAAAATGATCTGTCTTTTGACTTCATACCTGTTTTTGTTGAAGGCACATTGCCTTCATTATTGTGAGAGAATGGATGATGTCATATCATTTTATATCTCCTGAAACACTGTTCCTAGCATTTAAGTAGACATTTAATACATCTTTGTTAAGAGGATGAATATGAATATTTAAAACTTAGATTATCTCTCTAGGAACAGGCATATGACTCCTGAAATTATATTAACTGCTTTAAAAAAAATCCATTATCTCTCATGAAGGAAGGTACCAGTATTTCCTAATCCTGTAGCATTGGACAGTGGTTTTATAAGCTGAAAACTCTACTTGTTATCCTCATGATGTAACTATATATGAAATTGCCTGATTATTCTTTTATTATACATTTTAAACTTTTTTTCAGATCAGTCGCTCTTTCAGGATTTCACATTAAGAGGGATGTAAAAATAAAATATGTGATTTTGTTGATTTATATTTCATCAGTTGTGAAACCGAATACCATGAAATACTAAGTGGGTTTAACTTGGTATAAGCTCTCCCTTGATTTAATCAGTTGTTCACATTATAGCTTTAAACTAACAGATATATTCCCTGGAGAATATTTAAGAGACTGGAGAGAAGTATCTCATGATAGCCAATAAAGTTAGTTCTCATATTTCTTCAAAAAGTGCTGGAATCATAGTTTTAGGAGTTAGATTTATGTCTTACAGCATCACATCAATGAGTCATTTTCTATTAGTTATGATTTAAAATTTCTTTTCCTAGGAGAAGTGAAATATTCTAGCACTTACATTTCTGAGAGTGGATAATGTCACTTAGCAATATACCTCTTTATGAAGACCTTTGGATGTCTAGAAATTATAGTTAATACTTATTGTAAAAGGAGTAATTCACTGAGAGTATTGACTTTTAAAAGTCTTTTGTTCTTTCAAGGTGGTTTCCAGAAGTACAGAATATTTATTACCAAGGTAATAAAAAAAAGCAATTGCCAACCAGTGACAACAGTGCCAAATTGGAATCTTTTTTCAACTGTGCTGCTACACTTATGACTTTACAGCTGCAGGACCTCATTTTAGCCTCCATGCAAGATTTCACAGACTTAATTGCACAACCTCCTGTAAGTAGTGGTTCAGTTACACTAATATGCATTTAGTAACTTACTTATTTTTAATTCTTTCAGAGAGGAAAATGACAAAATATCTTTACTAGTGAAAGACCAGAATACATTGTTAGATCTGTTAGGCTTATTTGCTTTTTAATTTATTTTTAAAATTGATGTTGGATTGTGAGTTCAAAGCCAGCCTCAGCAAAAGTGAGGTGCTAAGGAACTCAGTGAGACCCTGTCTCTAAATAAAATACAAAATAGGGCTGGGGATGTGGCTCATAGTGGTTCAGTACCCTTGAACTCATTTCCCAGTATTCCCCTGCCCCCAGAAGAAGTTGGTGTCAACTTGCATATTTAGGATATATGATTATTATCACTGAAGATTAAGGGAAATAAGCAAAAAATTTCCATAATTAGGAAATCTGGATCATAAAGGCTAGGGAGAGTTTTCATAGGAGTGTTTTCTCTTTCTAGAATAAGGTTCTGTTAGAGTGTGAACAAGGTCTTGGAATTGGAATGTTTTTCCCTGGAGCTCATTCTTGAATGATCCTAAAGCCCACTACTAAGCATGTTCTAGGTTGTTTTTTTTTCCTGATACTTTGACCGTATAGTGAACCTATAGGCCAAGTGGATACTAGATACCAACAAATCTAGTTTGCAATCACTCTTAATCTCTTCAGTAAAGCTCCTCCTTGGATTAACTGTCTAAGGTAAAAGAGGAAGTGTGGGTGGGTTCCTGTGTATTCTAATTGGAACTGGTGCACTCCTTCTCTCTATGTATAAGTGGTTTTTTATAGTTTATATATATATATATATATATATATACATATGTAATTTTTTATTTTTTGTAGGATTCTGTTAGAGCTTTTGAACATCCAGGTTTCATCATGAGGCTGATTCTTGATCATGATGCCATTACGTTTGAACCTGAGTTTAATGACTATATAGATATCTTTGTAAATGTTTATGCTATCATGATTAAGGCTGTCAGCTTTGTGCCAAGAGTTGAGACAAAATTGTATTCTAAGTGGGTAAGTAACAAGGAACTTATGATTGCTTTAATTTGTATTATGGTATTCACTTTAAATGACTTCTAGAAGGTGTATATAGGTATCCTTTGCTTTATAGACTATGAATGGCTTAGTAATATTGGCTTAGCCAGGCATAGTGGTGCAAGCCTGTAATCCCAGCACTTAGGGAGGCTGAGACAGGAGAATCGCAAGTTCAAAGCCAGCCTCAGCAACAGCTGAAAAAAAAAAGTACCAAAAAATAAAATACCAAAAAAAAAAAAAAAAGTACCAAACAACAACAACAACAAAAAACCATTGGCTTATAAGAAAGCTTTATTTTAAAAAAATACCATTTCCCATCAGCTTTTCTTACATACATATACATGTATTTTTCTAGTCCACTGTTCCACTGAGGGGAAGGAGTTAAAAGTTGTGATGGGGTTTGAAGCAGTTGAGTATTTGCTGTGGGACTAATACTGTTGCTGTAGTACTCATTCAATTCTATAGACCTCCATTATGCTTTTCTAGCTCTGTAAAACTATCCTTTAGTTGATTACCCTTCTTGTACACTTTACTTTCTCACAGATAGCAAGCTCCTCTCTATATAATTTCAATTCATAGATCCCATCTATGCCATTTCAACAGTAGCCACTGCACTTTAGTACATTAAACAAGCATGCCTGAAGATTTCCTTAGCTTACAAGTTTTCCAAGGTTTTAATTCCAAAATGTAGTTTCTTCTGCCTTTCTATTTTTAAAATAGTTTACAAATATTTCACCAATACAAAAGAGTACAGGATATTAGTGTGTAAAACATAGTAATAAAGTCACCATCTGTTGTAGCTATAGCACATCTTAAGGGAAAGAATGATACTGATAACTGAAAGCTCTTACTCATTGCTCCTTCCTATTCAAATCCCTGTTCTACTTTTTAGCAGAATAATCACTATCCTGACTTCTGGATTTATTCATAATTTTTAAAAAATCGACTTACTATATGTCTATAAATATCTAAGCAATTTGTTTAGATTTTTCATCTTTGTATAAGTAGCCACCTTTTATGTAATCTGTGACTTGCTTTATTTCACTTAACATTATGATTGTGAAATTATGCATATTGAGGATTCTATTCTCGTTGCTGAATTTCTAATTTTTTTTCAGGAATTTCATTAAGTTCTTTTTCAAATAGGCCTGGTCATTTTTGATAATATTTTGTACATCATCATGTATTCAGTATGCTCTTACTTTTCTTTACACATATTAAATATCTGTTATATTCTATATTTAATAATTACAGTATATATGATCTTTGCTATTCTGATTCTGTTGTTTGCTTACTCCTGTTCCTAGTGTTTTTCTTTTACTCTGGGTATTTTTCCTTTATTATTATGGGCTTATATATGTAAGAACTTTGTGCAGGGAAGTCTTTAAAGTTGTGGTTTAAGTTGATTCCTTTGGAATTTGCCTATAGACCATAGGGTTATTTTTAACTAAATCCTTGTTTAATGATTTTGTGAACAACACTAGCAATTGTCCAACTCTGTTTGAGAATAAGTTAATTGTTAATTCTTAAGGCAGCCATTTTTTTTTCTTCATTGAGAAACAAGGCAAAAACAGGACATTTCCCTTCCTTTTCTCCTCTTATGGAAGGATTCTGTTACCTTTTAGTATTCTGAAGATTTGTCTCCTCAGAACCATCATTTTATTGTGTTACCTTTTAGTATTCTTCATTTTATGTGTGTGTACAAAATAGGACTTCCTACCTTGCTCAGTCATGAGAGTTTGTTACCTCTGAGTTATGTCCCACCTCCTATTTCCACTTTTCTGGATGATGTACAAAATATTATCAAAAATGACCAGGCCTATTTGCAAAAGAGCTTAATGAAATTCCTGAAAAAAAAAATAGAAATTCAGCAACGAGGAGACTCAAAAGCAAAGCTTAGTGGAGGAGATCAGTAAGGTTCCCGGGGCAGCAGCTCACTTCTGTAGACTGTGCTCTATCTCAAGTCATTGTCTCTCATTTTGGCCCCTTAAATTTTCCCTTCATATTTGTTTCCTTAGCTATACATTATAAATGATAATTTTAGTTGTTATTTAGTTTTTATTTAGTTATTATTTAGTTTTAGTTATTATTTAGTGAATTAATAAGCACCAAGTAGATAAAAGTAATAATTGTAATTATACAAATGAGTACAATTACTATGATTTTATGGTTACAAAATATTATTATAAACTTCCTTGCTTCTAAAAAATGAAAATATGACAAGATTAACTTAGAATTAAAATAATTAATTTAAACTTCTCAGGGGAGAATGATATTTTTCCTGGTATCAGATTTTGAGAGAAAGATTTTTCACAGGACATAACACCTGGGGTAATGTACGAGTATTACCTGGTAATATTTTAAAAATACAAATTCCAAGGCTCACCATGACCACCGCCCCTATCCTTAGGTGATTCAGGAAATCAATCAGGTTTGGAAACACATGATAATAAAGTGTCTTGAATAAGATAATTGCATATAGTTTCAACAATCTTTGACAGCAATTGCAGAAGTGGAATTTATGTTGCTGTTTTATCAGAACTTTTGATAGAAACTGAAAGTGAACTAAAAATGCACTTTTTTTCATGGAAGACAAACCTGCAAGAAGCCAGTGCACTGAGTCCAAGCATGTAGCTGTATCAAGATCTAATTTGATATGCTTTAGAGCACATGAGGTGTCTGATACAAAATATCCTTTCTTCTTACTCTTCACAGGAGCTGATTAGATTTAAAAATACTTTTTGTAGTTTTGAAGTCTTGGTATACAATTATATTATGAAAGATAAATCTATAGACTTTAGCAATTAGACTATTAGTAAATTTAAGAAAACTGTAGTGAATATTAATGAGTTTCACACAAGAATAAATAATTTTACATTGCATACAGTACATGATATAGATTGCATTATCTTAAAATTTATTTTTCAGAAGATGAGAACAAAGCATCTACTAAGCCCAGGGGTAAAGTGTTGGATGAGGTAGCTGGATTCACTAATATTCTTGTGTAGCATCACCCGTGTTAAGCAACATATTTTTCTGAAATGCACACTAGAGGGCATTGCAGGCAAATGCCCCTGGCTTGAAAAAAATTATACAGTTCTCTAAGGAATCCTTTGATGTGACCATTTTGAACATTGTAGACGATTCACACTGATTTTCATTTGTTACAGTTAAAAGTTTCTTCCTCTGGACAACAGAGCATAGATATTTTTAAGAGTTACTTAGTTCAGATAATAAACCATGTCAACATAATTACTTATCCTCTTTGAAAAGGGAATAGAGGCAAAGTGTTGATATTTGTCTGCTTATTTAAACTTGTCGTCTGGTCCATTCAGACTCACTGTTATTCTGGTTATGATAGCAGAATATAATTTTGCAACTAAGGATTTTAGTATGGTCTGGTGGTGGTTCTCAGAATCAAAGATTGAAGGTCAATGAATGAGTCAACAATCATTCTTTGTTCTAGATAAATTTCTCCTCAAGGTCAAGAAGTTCTATGATTAAGAGTATAATGATATGACATTGAGCTAGTGAATTTTCTTTTAATAATATACAATGCAGACACAACCTTATAAAGCTAGCATGTACAATTGAACAAATAAGATGTGAATTTTGCTGTTTTTATGTTCTAAATCGTACTTGTATATATTTTCAAGTGACTATTCTTTTATCCACACAGAAAAACAAAATACAACTACCTAGCCTTAAGGAAAACAAAACATTCTATGAAACCTAGATTTTAAAACTCTACTGTGATTAGAATGAATATCTTTCTATAGAGTAGAGATTAGAAAATAAAAATGGCCTTGTGAATAAAAAAAGAAAGACAATATCCTCATAAGGTTGGCCTTTTTACAAAAACAAATGATATGGTTACTTTAAGGTATTTTAAATAACTTATGTTGTCCCCGCCCCCTACCCCCTTTATTCAGGAAAGTAAGTCTAAGCCAACAACTTTGAAGCCCATAATTCTGGATGAAATTGTTGAAGCTCACAAAGCAAAGATTAAGGAGGTGATTATGAAAGAAAGTGTGGCACCTACTGAGCACCTCAGACTCTATGACAAATATGACTTTTTAATAACCAAAAAAGCTGAGCAAGATGCTGATGATTTCCTTGCAGAAAATCATAATTATGAGAGAATAATAGAAGAAATTCGCAAATACCAAAAACTAATTGATGAAATACAGTACACATCTAGAAAGGTAAATGACTCATTTTGTGCAACAGTTATCTGTACCCAACAATCTTTTCCATTTTATTAGCATGTAGTTTATAACACAAAGAGAAAGAATTAGAGCATTACTATCACCAAGAACAAATTTATTGAGTTTAGGATGTGTGCCAATTATTGTGGTAAGCCCTGGATATTAGGGGGCAGACAGGACAGATAACAGTTCTTGTACTCATGTAGTGGAGACTCTAGTACCACAACATTATCTTGTAAGGCCTTTATATAATTTAACCCTTCTTTCTCCCAATCTCAAGAACCTAAGTTTTTTCTTTGCCTCATGTTTATAAGTCGTTTGGAAAATACGGTAATTACACCAAATGTAATTACTTCTGTCTAGTTGGATACTACAAATTTAAATATGTTTCTTTTGTCCTTTTTAATTGGCATTTTTGTAGTTTTCTACTATGTTCCTGTATTACATTTTTTATACAGAGCAAATGTAACATTTGAAATCTACCTTATCTATTTATCAGTAACTCAGTTCTCCAAATTGTTTTTATCTATTATTGTTCTAAAATAGGATTGGCTTCCAAGATAACAAATTTCAAGGATATTTATCCAGAAGATAGTTGTAAAATACAAATAATGTTCAGAAAACCCTCCAAGCATTATATTTGAGGAAAAAAACAACAATCTTGTTGGATCATACATACAAAAATCAATAGTATGAGAATGGAAAAATTATGGGAATCTTATTAATTTTTATTCCATTTCATGTTTATTAAAATTTTAATATGTTACAGAGTGTTCGTTTGGGAATGTTTGAAATGCACTGTGAAGAACTGATCAGAGCATTGGTGAAGCGAGCAGATAGTATTTGTGGGAAACTTATAGCAAAAATGTTCAAAGATCATCAGGAAGTAAATATGAGGTATTTGTGTGAAATAGAATGTGTGAAATTGAATATATTTTTATTTTGGGAGGGAATGTCAATAGAATAAACTCACACAACTAAAGTAATGGACTAATGCATTGTCATAAGTTATTCAGAAGAAAAGATTGTGCCAAATGTATTTTTACTTGGCTTTAAGTGTTATTTTGGGATGTGGTTATTAATGTTATTTCTTTTTTACCACTCCTGTACTATCCTAATTGTCTAAATTAAGGTTATATTAAAATTTGTTTGCATTTCTTTTGCACAAGTCAAGTGGATATTATCTAACTTCAGATTTTTAAAATTGTATAATCAATATACAAAGTGGGTTTTCAAAAGTGGATTTACACAGTTACTGTTGTGGTTTCTAAGGGATTCTCAAATTTGAAATTTTGTTTTACTAATTACTCTTAAAAGGCATGACAAGTTATTAGCTGGAAACTCATTTGTTGACTAATCCACAATATTTTTAAGAAAGTTGACCCATTTTTTATGATTATGATATTAGTGAAAAATAGCTCAATAAAAATTTTACATCAGGATATATAGAAGCTTAAGGAAGATTTTTTCCTGTCTTGTTTGTTTGTTTGTGTTTAACTTATCCAGTGTTGGGCATAAGACCAGACTCTATAAAGTGTGACTACAACTGCTAAAGGAAGTTGCAATGCAGAAAGGGAATAAAACACAAATCAGTAATTACAGTGAGGTGCAGTAAGTTCTGTACAGCACCACAGAAGTAGAACAGAGAAAGACATAATTAATATTGTTTCATGGTGGTGTTTGGGGGAGAAATTAGGGAAGTCTGCAAAGAGGAAGTGATGTGTAAATTCATTTTGAAGGATGAATGTGCCAGGTGAACAATGTAGGTCAGAGTTTCAGGTAGAGAAGAGAATATGTAGAAGGCAGTGAGGTGTGAAATGGCATGGTATATTCCAAGAACCAGGAGTGGTTTGTGTTGCTTTCACAGACGTTGTGAGGGAAGAGGGGTAAGGGAGAAGACTGAGAGTGGAGGCACCAGCAGGTGAGAAAAGACTGGGACTTGGGTGGCTTAGCTAGGAACAAGATGGTATCTTTAGTTTAAAGCATCTTTTCCTCTAGAAGTACTAGAAGAATAGAGAAGAAGCCTTTTACTTATAGTGTTTCCTACTGAGTGAAATATTTATTTTAATTTCATAGCTGCTTTCCCTGCCTCTTAGTGCCCTCTGAACTCAAGCTAGTTCTACTTTTTTGTTCTCATTTTCTCTTAATTATGCCAGACTCACTAGATGTACCAAGGACATATCAGGAACCATGAGATAGAATGAACTCAACTTTTTGCTCCTTCATATTTTTCTCACCCCTACATGAAGTTCTTCATAGCTCTCTTTCACATTCTTAGAGAGCAGGAGTCTGCCTTTCTAACTATAGGTGCTACACATTGCCTCCCATCACTCTGGACCTGGAATCCCCTCTGAATCCTTTAAGTCAAACTTCTTCTTTTCTGTTGATTCTTCTGAGGTTTGCAAACATGTTCACATCCTTCTTTCCAACCTTCACTTCAGCCCAACATTATTGCCATGCTATTCCTCTCTCCTTCACCTTACAAGCAAACTTTGTGAAGAATTTTTCTGGACTTTCTTAGTTCCTGCTACTCTTTTCTTTCTTTTTTTACCTCCTACCCTGAAGTAAGTTCATTATTTATATTGGCCACATCCAAATCAGTAAGAAAGATTTTCATATTACCGGAAATTTGTAAGCACACAGGTCCATTTTAACCATTTCCTCTAAGTAGAAGTAATCACTCCCTTCCTTTGAGCCATCTCAACCAAATTTCTTTTAGAGCCCTCAAAACTCTAGGTTGGAAACCGTCATTTATAGTCCTATCTTTTTACTGGATTTTGAGCTTCTTGAGGGCCATTGCTACAGCTTAGTCATTTCTGTGTCATTGTCACTTAATATTATAGTTGAGAATGTAATAAATGATCCCTAAATTTGTATTGAACAAATAAGTCAGTGAACAAAAATTTGCATTTAATTTATTAGCTATCATATAAATAAGTTATAATCTTTATTTTTATGCAACAGAATATATAGTAAACAGGAATGTATATTGAAATGAAATTTAATCATGAATTTGTAAGATTGATTTTTGGTGTTTTAGATTATGTGAAGAATTTGAGAAAATAGCTGAAAAAGCTCTTAGCACTCCTCCAAATACAGCAGAACTAATGGAAATGAAGGTATTGTCTATAAACATGTTATGGTTGTACATCAGTTCATTATTGACACAATAATTCAGAGAAATAAGTCATTTCAAAAGTTGAGGCAAACTAAAAATAATATGGACTTTAAAAATGCTTAGTTCACGTGTCTGCAATTTGGTGATTTAGGCTGGACTCTTGTGTGGTTCTTCTGGTCTTGATGGGGTCACTCATCACTCAATTGGGTCACTCACTCTATTGGCTCAGGCAACTCTCAGTTGGGTTGACTACTGAACTATGTTTCAGAAATTTGACTTTGCGGGCTGGGGCTGTGGCTCGGTGGTAGAGTGCTTGCCTAGCATGCGTGAGGCACTGGGTTCGATCCTCAGCACCACATAAAAATAATAAATGAATAAAATAAAGATCCATCAACAACTAAAAAAAAAAATTCGACTTTGCTCCACTTGTCTCTCAGACTTCAGAAGGCTCACCTGGGCTTGTTCTCACAGCGTGATAGTGGCAAGCAAGCATGAATTGTATGAGTGCTCTTCAAGTTCTCTGCTTGTGTCACATAGCTAACATTTCATTGACCAAAGCAAGGCAGAGTGAAGGACATTACAGGGGCCTGGTTACCGGAGAGGTGAAATATTGGAGCAATTAATGCAGTTGTCTACCAGAATATTTTTGAGAGCACTATTAATAATTATTACTATGCTCACAGGTATAAACAAGGACTGTCACTCCTCCTCTTTATCAACAAATGTTTAATCCCTTAGCAATATTTTATTTTGTTTTCTACAAAAGCTACGTTTTATTAAATATTAAAATCTCTAGGTAATTTTCTGAAATATATTATGTTTTAAGCATAGAATTTATGGTACTGAAAATATTAGGTAAGTTTCAGTTTGCTTGTTTTTAATGTTACTTCAGTATTTGAAGTCTTTCTAGTGGCAAAATAATATTAAACAACTAGTTACTCACCATTTCATGTTACTTCCTTTTCATTTTAGTAACACCAAGCTTTTACATAGCATTGCTTCATTTCATAGGTCATATATTATAACTTTCTTATCCTATAAATCTTAGTAGACAATACTATACATATTGGATGATTAAGTGTGATTTTGTAATATATTGACAATGTGGGGTCATTTCTTGATTTTGTGGGAAGTTACTTCCCACTTCCAGCGGCTTCTAGTGTTTATTATATGCTCTAAGCAGTGTGCCTTTCTTTTGCAGCAGTTGTCTCTGTTGAGTTTGCAGTTTCACTGGTGGTTATTTGACTATTAACTATTCTCCCAAGTAGATTGCAAACTCCACGAGGATGAAACCCAGATCTGTTTTTAATCCCTCTACGTTGCCAGCACCTAGCACAGGTCTTGACACATAGTTGGTCCCACAAAATGTAATTCTGAAAGAATAAGTGAAATAACTCAGAGAACGTCTGCTCCTTGTCTTCCAGGGACCCTCAGCATTCCTCTCTGCCTTCCCACTGCTTTTTATGTGTTAAGTATTTCCTAAATTTTTTTTTCCTGCTTGGAGGTGCTTGGAAGAGAGGGATGAGAAGTGATCTGAACTACAGTCCCTTAGTTTAAACCAGAAGCCTTCGCCTCTAATAAGTCTGTACATATTTACACAATGTATTTCAATTTTCTATTTTTTGACATAATCAGTTCATTGAAATGCCATTTTTTTGTTTGTTTGTTTTCCCTCAGGCTTACATTCAGAAAGTGGAGGCAGTTCAAATGGTTGAACTGGGACATAGATTAGTGGATTCCAAAAACTGCCTTGCCTTCCTCATTGAGTGTTTCAACTTTTCTCCTGCAGACATTAGGTTAAATAATAATGTTTTCCAGTGGTATGGAAGAATGGGAGAAATTTTTGATGAACACAGAAAAATTATTAAAGAGAAAACAGAACAATATCAAGAAGGCCTTAAGGTTGGTATCATAATATTTTAAATTATTTTCTCTGGAAATGTTTACATTTTAACATAGCATTGCCAAATCTTTTCTTTCATAGGCCATATATTGAACCTTTTTACTTTATAAATCTTAGTTGAAGATAGTACACATATTGGATCTTTTATAATGCTTATTGGATAACAATTGAGTACCCTACTGATCACGTGGGGTCATTTCTTGGTAATAGGAAGAAAACATTGGCAGATGTTATCCACAAGTGATGATAACCATTAAAAAAGAAACGGTATTAATCTTATACAGTTTATAGTACTATTTTCAGTTTTTTAAATTTTTAAATTTTTATTATTATTTTTTATTGCTTGAACATTATTGCTCCTTTGGCAAAATGTTCCTTCATACCTCATAGTCACTGAAACTCTCCTGAACACTGTGACTAGAGCATTTTATTTTTGTTTTTGTTTTAATCTTCCAAATGAAGATGGTTTGTGACTTACCTTTGCGTACCTATTCAGCCTTATCTCCTACCTCTCTGTACTCCTTGCTTGTGACTTTTCTGTAACTGCAAGCAACATCTACATCCTGCTCCTGTACATTTCTCATCTCTTGAACATTGTCTCTGTTCACTCTGGAGCACACTCTATTGCCACCACGTGCTTCTCTAATACACTCACTTTTTTTTCCTGAGAATTCCTTTCAGACCTCAATGAAGCTTTTCCTTTGTTCTCCTTGCCTTTTTAACACATCTACCAAATGAATGATCTGATCATTGTGTTACTATTTTCAGGTTTATCTTCCATTAGATGGCCAACATCTTGAAAGCAAGGCTGTTTCATTTTTACCTTTTCCCTGCTATATCCTATTGGCTTTCACAGTGACTGATACACAGTGTTTTTGTCCATTTTTTGTTGCTATAACAGAATACTTGAAAAGAACAAAAGTTTGTTAGTGTTCTGGAGGCTGAGAAGTCCAAGTTTGAGAGACCCACATCTGGCAAAGGCCTTCTTACTGTATCATCCCATGGCAGAAGGCAAAAAGGCACATGCATGAGAAAGAGCAAAGGGGATGCTCTTGGGGCATAGGGAGCTGAACCCATTCTTTGTTCAGAAACCTGCTTCTGTGATAACGATCCTGTTCCCATGATAATGGTATTGATCCATTCATAGGACAGCCCTTATGACCTAATCACTTCTTAAAGGTTTCACCTCTCAACAGTGTTTCACTGGAGATCAAGTTTTCAACACATGAACTTTGGGGGACACATTTAAACCATAACACACAGGAGTAGCATGAGCACTCCATAACTATTGTCTGAATAAATGTCTTAAATTTTTTTCTCTTTTTATAGATGAGTAAACTAATTCCCAAAGATTAAGAGACTTGTTCCAGATCACCCAGTTAAGATATCCTTTGATCACAAGCATAGCTGTCTTTCTGCCTTGCTACTGAAAATACAGTTAATTCACAGGATATGTTATGTGGAAAATTAATTCATAGACTTTAAAAATCTGAAATTATTTAAACTGTTAAACTGTGCTTTATATTTCTGCTTCACATTTTTGGCCATTTCAAAAAATGTTTTTAAAAACATAGAAAGCGGGGCTGGGGCTGTAGCTCAGTGGCAGAGTGTTTGCCTAGCATGTGTGATACATTGGGCTTAATCTTTAGCACCACATTAAAATAATAAAGTGAAATAAAATAAAATAAAATAATAAGATAAGATAAAATTCATACTGTCCATCAACAGCTACCAAAAAACCCCACACAAAACAATAACAACAACAACAACAAAAAACTTAGAAACATGAAGAGTAAATATTAGAGACTTTAATTACAATATAATGGGGTCTTAGAAAATTGCTAGGTGGCCCAGAATTATCTATACTTTATTGTAACTATACTGTTCCAAAAAGCTACATGTAATGTTCATGAATTTTTCCCCTTATTTTCCTTTCTTGCTGGGCCAGACCAAGAAACTTGCCAGGAAGCTAGAGAAAAGAGGACAACAACCTAGATAACCTATACAATAGAAAATATATTTTTTAATAACTCAAATTTGACTTCTGAATATTTCATTATTAGCTATTTTATTAGAGCCATTTCATTTGGGATGACTTAACCAGTGACAATTTTGTAATAAGCCTTTTTCATTAAAAACACACACATTTTCTATCAGGACGTTAAAAATGTTTAAGCTTTTAAATCTGAACTTATTCTCTGTGTTAGAACTCCTTACAAAAATAGTATAGAATAAACTTTTAAATCTGGAAATTAGAGAAATCTTAGGACATTAATTTCAAATTTTAAAAATCTTGCATATTTTAGATCTTAGTCATCTTCTGAATGACCTCTATATTTTGTCAGTAACAAAAATATAATAATAATTCTGATAATCCTTAAAAATATTTAAATTTTTTTCTTGATGCCTAGGGTTTTTAACTTTTAAAAATAGTAACAGCATTTTTTTTTTATTAGTTGCGTTGTGAACGGTTTGTGGAGGAATTGGAGAGTTATGCCAAACAGGCAGAAGAATTTTGTACATTTGGAGATCTTCAGGATGTACAAAGATACCTGAAGAAGGCTCAGACACTGAATGCCAAATTGGATTTAGCAGCAGACAAGGTACAATTTAAAATTCAGTTTGTTCAAATGAAAAAGCATTGCATTTGTATTGGGTATTCACCTTTAGAAATAGATTTAGCTGGGTGCAGTGGTGCATGCCTTTAATCCCAGTGGCTCAGGAGGCTGGGGTAGGAGGATCATGAGTTCAACGCCAGACTCAGCAATTTTTTTTTTGGTACTGGGGATTGAACTCAGGGGTATTCTACCACTGAGCTATATCCCCAGCCCTATTTTGTGTTTTATTTAGAGACAGGGTCTCACTGAGTTGCTTAGTGCCTTGCCTTCTCAATTCACAATTTGCAATTCTCCTGTCTCAGCCTCCCAAAGTGCTGGGATTACAGGCAGTCTCAGCAATTTATTGAGGCCCTAAGCAACTCAGCAAGACCCTGTCTCTAAATAAAATATAAAAAAGGGCTGGGGATGTGCCTCAGTGGTTAAGCTCCCCTGCGTTCAATCTCCATTACCAAGAAATAGATTCAAATGAATCATTTTAACTATATTTAACTATAGAATAATAAAAATGATACAAATAGATTTTACAGAGGTTCTTCAAGAAGAGCAGAATAGCTGTTTTCTATTGGTATTGATTTTTTGTGTCCTTAATCTTTTATTTTAAAGATAGAGTCATGTCTAAGTCTGCCTCTCAGTTTTTGCTTTGCATCAGTTAAATATCAGCATTATAATCCTATCATAAATATAGGTAGTGAACCTATATTTTTTAGGAGTAGACAAATAATAATATCTGGTTACTGTTTAGGTTTTCCATCTTCACAGAAACCTGGTTAGATTTTGCAGCTCTATTTATATTTTTTATTTTTTGATTGATGCATTATATTGATACATAATAGTGAGATTCATTGTGATATATTTATACATGCATATAACACAATTTGGTCAGTTTAATTGCTCCTCTTTTCCTCCCCTCTTTCCTCCCCTGGTTCATTTCCTCTATTCTTTTTATGTTCCTTCTATTTTTGTGAGATTTCCTTATTATTCTTTGTTCTCTCAAGTTTCCATATATGAAAGCAAAAACAGCCCTTGACTTTTTAAGTTTGGCATATTTCACTTAGCATAATGTTCTCCAGTTTAATCAATTTACCTGAAAATTATATAATTTCATCCTCATTTATGTCTGAGTAAAATTCCATTGTGTATATGTATATTTCCTTTATCCATTCTTCCATTGAAGGACACCTAGACTGTTTCCATAACTTGGCTATTGTGACTTGGAATACATGTGTCACTAAAGTATTCTGATTTCTGTTCTTTGGACAAATACTGGGAAGTGGTGTAGCTGAGTTTTATAGTAGTTCCATTCCTAGTCTTCTGAGGAACCTGTACACTAATTTCCAAAGTGGTTGTACTAAACTTGCAATCCCACCAACAAAATATAGGGGTACATTTTCCTCTACATATTCACCAGCATTTATTGTTAATTGCAATTTTATTTAAATAATAAAATAAAATCAGTGTAATTTTGATTTATATTTCCATGACTGGTAAAGCTGTTGAACATTTTTTCATATATTTGTTGGTCATTGTATTTCTTCTTTTGAGACATGTCTCTTTAGTTTATCTGCCCATTTATTTATTGAGTTATTTGTTTTGTGTTGTTAAGCTTTTTAGAGTTCTTTATATATTCTGGATTATTAATCCTCTGTTGGAGGAATAGCTGCCAAAATATTTTCTCCTCTTCCATAGGCTCTCTGTTTACATTCATATTTCCTTTGCTGTGCAGCACCTTTTTAATGCAATGCTATTTCATTTATTGATTTTTGGTTTTATTTCCTGAGTTTTAGGAATCTTACTGAGGAAATTGATGCCTATGCCTATATGTTGCAGTGAGGGCCCTATTATTTCTCTAGCAGTTGCGAAGTTTCTGGTCAAATTCCTAGGTATTTGATCCACTTTGAGTTGACTTTTGTTCAGGGAGAAAGATAGAGATCTTGTTTCATTCTTCTACATATGGAAATCCAGTTTTCCCAGCACCTTTTATTAAAATGGCTATCTTTTTTCCAATGTGTTTTTGGCACCTTTTTCAAGACTCAGATGGCTGTATCCATGTGGGTTTGTGTCTGTGTCTTCTATTCCTTGATCTTCATGTCTGGTTTTTTCTTTTCTTTGGTACTGGGGATTGAACTCAGGGGTACTCGACCACTGAGCCACATCTCCAGACCTATTTTGTGTTTTATGTAGAAACAGGGTCTCACTGAGTTGCTTAGCACCTCGCTATCACTGAGGCTGGCTTTGAACTCACCATTCTCCCGTCTCAGCCTCCCAAAGTGGTAGGATTACAGGCGTGTACCACCAGGCCCAGCTATATCTGTTTTTATGCCAGTGCCACACTGTTTTTATTATTATAGCTCAGTAGTATAACTTGAGATTAAGTATTGTGTTGCCTCCAGCATTGATCTTATTGCTCAAAACTCCTTTGGGTCTTTTATTCTTTCATATGAATTTTAGGACTTTTTTTCTAGTTCTATGAAGAACGTCATTAGTATTTTGATGAGGATTGCATTGAATTTGGATAACACTTTAGGCAATATGGCTGGTTTGACAATATTAATTTTGCCCATTCAAGAACATAGGAGGTCTTTACAACTTGTGATATTCTCTTCAATTTCTTTCTTCATTGTTCTATAAGTTTTATTGCAGAGGTCTTTCACCTCCTAAGTTAAATTTATTCTTAGGGTTTTGTTTTTTGCTTTTTTTTTTTTGAGCTGATTGTGAATGGAATTTTTTTCTAATATATTTTTCATTGGATTTATTATTAGTGTACAGAAAAGCCATTGATTTTTGTACTCTGAAACTCTGCTGAACTTATCAGCTCTAGAAGTCTTCTGATGGACCTTTTTTTGGGTTTTTAAAGTATAAAATCATATAATTAGCAAACAATGTTAATTTTACTTCTTCCTTTCCTGTTTGTAGCCCTTTTATTTCTTTCTCTTGCCTAATTGCTCTGGCTAGAATTTCTAGTACTACATTGAATAAGAGTGGTGAGAGTGGGCATCTTTGTCTTGTTCCAGATTTTAAAGGAAGTGCTTTCAGTTTTTCCCCATTTACTATTATGTTGACTTTGGGTTTTTCCTGTATGTTCTTTATGATATTGAGGTAAGTTCATTCTACCCTTAGTTTCTTCAGTGTTTCTAAACATGAATAGGGGCTGAATTTTATCAAAAGTTTTATCTGCATCCGTTCAGATGATCATGTGATTTTGTTCTTAATTCTATTTATGTGATGAATTATGTTTGCTGATATGTATATGTTGAGTCAACCTTGCATGCCTATAATGAAGCAAACAATCATGATGTATAATTTTCTTAATGTATTTTTGAATATGGATTGCTAATATTTTATTGAGGATTTTTGTATCTAGGTTATCAAGAGAGATTGCTCATACTTTTCTTTCCTTGATGCATCCTTATCTGTTCTTGTCAGGGTGACATTGATTTCCTATAATGAATTAAAGAGTGTTCTCCCCTTTCTATTTCATGGAATAATTTGAGGAACATTGGTCTTAGTTATTCTTTGAAGATCTGGCACAATTCAGCTATGAATCCATTGGGTCTTTGGCTTGATTTTATTGGAAGGCTTGTTATTATTACTTCAATTTCATTGCCTGTTATCAGTTTGACTAGGTTTTCTATGTTCTCTTAGTTCAGTTGGGTAGGCCATGTGTATCTAGAAATTTGTCTGTTTTCTTCTAGATTTTTTAGTTTATTAGAATGTAAGTTTTCAAAGTAGTCCCTAATGATCCCATGGATTTTAGAGATGTCTGGGGTGATAGCTCCTGTGTTTTTTAAAAAATTAGAGCTTTGTAGTTATACATAGTGATTAACTTCATCCCAACAAACTTATACATATATAGAAATGTATTTCAGTTCATGATCCCTCTTTTATTCATCTATTAATTCATATGTGATTACCTCTTCATGTTATACTCTCTTTTTCTCCTTTTTTTCCTTTATTTTACTGTAGCTTCCACATATGAAAGAAAACATTCAAACTTTGAGTTTCTGTCTCTCTCTTTTTTGGTTAGTTTTGCTAATGGTTTATCCATCTTATCTTTTCAATGAACCAACTCTTTGTTTCATTGATCATTTATATTATTTTTTATTCTCTATTTTACTAATTTTGGCTTTTAATTGTTTCTGTCTTTCTACTTCTTTTGGAATTGGTTTATTCTTGTTTTTCCAAGACCTTGAGATAACGTGATTAGGATATATATTTGGGGTCTTTCTGATTTTTTAGCACTCATAGCTATAAAGTTTCCTTTTTCACCTTCATGGTGTACTAGAGATTCTGGTATGTTGTATCTGTATTCTCATTTGATTCCAGGAATTGTTTCATTTCTCCCCTTGTTTCCTCTCTGATTAATATATCATTCAAAAGTATATTTTTCAGTATCCACGTGTTTATGTAATTTCTATGTTTTTTCTTGATGTCATTTTCTAATTTCATTCCATTATAATCTGATAAGGAATATACAAAGGAATATACAGTTTTTAAAAAATATTTTCTAAGACTTGCTTTGTGTTCTAAAATATGGTCTGGAGAAGGTTTGGAGAAGATTCCATGAGGAGCTTAGAAGAAAGTGTATTAAGCTGTTGTTGAATAAACTATTCTATACATGTCTCTTAGGTCCTTTTGAGTTATAAAATTGTTTAGCTCTGAAGAATATTTACTGATTTTGTGTCTGGATGGCCTATCAAATGGTGATATAGATATATTGAAATCACCCAAAATATTATAATATTCGAGTCTTTTTGAGCCTTTATGTCAAGTATTGTTTTATATAATTATATATGCCAACATTTGGGGTATAAATATTTACTATTATATTTTTTGTTGGGTTGTTCCTTTTTTCAGTATGAAATGACCTTCTATGTCTCTTCCAATTAATTTTAACTTAAAGTCTGCTTTATCAGATGTGAGAGTACTTATTCCTGCTTGCTTTCAGTCTCCATTTGCATGGGGTATCTTTTTCCAGCCTTTCATTTTCAATCTGTAGCTCTTTGCCTGTAGAATGATTTTTTTGAAAACCACTTATAGTTGAGTCTTATTTTTTAAACCACTCTGCCATAATTTAGACTATTAAATTTGGTGTTATTATAGAGAGAGATTTATCATTTCCCAGCATTTTGATTTATTTCTCAATAAAAAAGACAGATTCTGGTTAATTGACAAAATACATAATATTAGGACTCTGACAAAACACAAATTGCAGGACAACACTAGGAATAAGTTATCAAGCAGTAAATGCAATAATTATCATGCAGAAGTTCTGTTTCCTTCTTGCTGAGATTTTATTAAAAAGGAGCCTTTCTTTTTAGGGTTTTGATTTTAGAATCTTCCAACTATGAGGAAGTTTCTGTTATGCAAATATCATGCTATTCGTTGTTCTTTGACTCAAACCAGACAAACATGTTTTAAGGGAGTCTGTGTGCTGAGTTTACCCACTCCTTTCCTTGCTATCTCTGCTCAAGGGGAGGAGACTTTGCTACAGAGCAGTCTTTACTCTCAAAATGGTTTTATTATTATGTCAGGGGATGGGAGTGCAGTTCTGACAAGGCTGCTGACCTATCCTTCACCTGCTCCATCTATACACTGATCTACATTGCACCTTCATTCCAAGAGCCCCAGCCCAAGTGTGGGGGGAAAGGAGTCCATTGGACACATCAATCTATCCTCCAGCCTCTTCTGAGTTTTGGGAGGAAGGTATCTGCTTTCTGCTTGACCCTAATATTGTCCTAGTCTCCCCTCCGCCATCAGCCATACTACTCATCCTAGAGATCAGCCAGCCAATTTCAAATGAAATTACCCTTTGTTCTCCTCTACTCTTCAGGCTGATTGGCCACACTGTTTCTCTCCAGTTGGAGTCACAGTTTCCTATTCCCAAATTAATTTGTGGTATGGGTACTACCACACCAGTGAAGAGTAGAGCCTAAATGATTGTTTGTTCTTGAGTATTCTAAAAGCAAGTATACCAACAACAAGGGAAAAAAGAAAAGGAAATAAAAGAAAAATAGCAAAAATCTCAAAGGTAAACTGCAGGGATTCCTTGCGGGCTGGTTTAGGATTAAGAGGCCCTTCAGGCTGTCACTGCTTCCCTGCTCTAGCCACCTCTGCCAACGTGTGCTGGGTCACTATCTTGGAGAGTGCCAAGACTTTCTGCCACAGCACATTCAATGCTGCTGGAGTCTGTTGCCTCCATTCTAGAAACCAGTATTTTTGGTTTTCAGCTAGTTGCTAGTTCACTGAATTGCCTACTAGTGATTTCCTACTGTCTTTCTACCCCAGTTAGCTGCTACCAAACTGATGTTTTAATTCACTCTTGGAGTACTTGCTATAACACTGTAGGTTTCTCTGATCCACCATTTTTTCCTCTCTTTAGCTGTGTTTTTAAATTGAACCTATTATTTTCTTTAACTGAGCCACTTTATTCCTAAAACCACTATTTCAAAAACTAGCTTTCTCACTAGAAGAAACTGAGAGAAGGAAAGCCAAAGCCTTCAACATATATAACATTTGAAAATTTTAATTGTATTTTTTACAAAAAGGGGATATATGAAAACACACTATATTATGATACTCTACCATTTTTTGTACATTGAAAGATTTTAGTATCTATCCAGGTAATTAAATAGTTTATAAGAATCACAAATATATAAACATCCAGTGAGAAAATAGAAATAAACTCAATTTTCAGAAACTGAGGCCAGAGAAATTTTAAGTAACCTACATAAATTTATATATGTAGATTGCACTTTCCAATTCTACAGATTGAACAACCCACATCTTTACCTACCTCACACCTAAACTAAGAGAAAATTCTTTCTTTCTTTGTCAAGTCTTCCTCTCCTTGTCTTTCTCACTTTTAAGACCAAAGTCTGATTACATCTTTTCTGTAGAAGCACTTGGGAATACACTATTTCAGCACTCTCACCTCTGAGTAAAAACATTTTATATATGCAGACACATACACATATACACACTATCCATTTTATATTGAACAATTATTGCTCTGAAATATCTCTTCTATTACTTTAAATGATTATTGAACAATTGCTATTTAAATTTGTACCTATGTCTTATTCCGTGAGCTGGATTACTAACTCTGGCATTGGCAATTGGCAATATAATACTCTTTTCTATTTTCCGCAGTACCTAAGACAATGCAGTATATATTTAAAGTACTTGAATTCTTAATAGTGAGTGAAGCTAGATACATAATATGTCTGGGTAGGCAAAAATTTCTTCATATATGTAAATTTTTTTGACTGTTTTAACTAGTGTGACTAAAATTGTTCTCTGGAAACGGTAGTAAAAAGTAAATAGGAGAATAATATTTAGTCTTAAAAAAGGATATTACAGCCATGTGTGGTGGAGCACACCTATAATCCCAGCTGCTCAGGAGGCTGGGGCAGGAGGATCAAGAGTTCAAAGTCAGCCTCAGCAACAGTGAGGCACTAAGCAACTCAGTAAGAGCCTACCTATCTCTAAATAAAATACAAAAAAGGGCTGGGGATGTGGCTCAGTGGTTGGGTGCCCCTGAGTTCAATCCCTATACCCCACAGGAAAAGGATATTATGTCATTTGTGACAATATGGATGAACATTGAGAAAGTTAAATTAAGTGAAATAAACCAAGCACAGAAAGGCAGATACTACATGATCTCATTTATATATGGAAACTAAAAAAATTAAAAACTTTAGAAGCAGAAAGGAAAACAGTGGTTACCATAGCCTGGGGGGATTGATAGAAGGGATTAGGGAGGTGTTGGTCAAAGCATACAAAATTTCAGTTAGATAGAGAAATAAGTTTGCATTTGTTAATTACCTTGATTTATTTATTCTACAATGTGTACATATTTCAAAATATTGTAATGTACACTATAAATATTTATAATTTTTATATGTAAATTTAAAAATATATAAACAAAACAGATTACTACTCACTTTTCTAAATTATTTAAGTTTAATTTTATGGCTTAGTGAGGGCATTTTTGGTTCACATTTGAAACATTTAAAAATTAATATTTAATATTATTCACATTTTTTATTTATTTTTGGTTTTGGTACTGGGGATTGAACCCAGAGGTACTTAACCTCTTAGCTACATCCCCAGCCTTTTTTATTTTTTATTTGGAGACAGGGTCTTGCTAAATTGCTTATGGCCTTGCTGAGTTTCTGAGGCTGGTTTGAACTTGTAATCCTCCTGTCTCAGCTTCCCGAGTTGCTGGGATTACAAGTGTATGCCACCATGCTCTGTAATATAATTCACTTTCAGAATAGTATATTTAATACCTGTCTTTTCAGATTGAGCAATTTAATGCTGAAGAGGAGGCATTTGGCTGGTTACCATCAATATATCCTCAACGTAAAAAAATCCAAGATGGTTTGAATCCTTATCTTCGCCTGTATGAAACTGCTGTTGAATTTACCACCAAACATAGAGCATGGACAGAAGGGCCATATCACAAGGTGAATCCAGATCAAGTAGAAACAGATGTTGGAAATTACTGGAGAGGACTATATAAGCTGGAGAAAACCTTCCATGATTCTCCAAATGCATTGGCAATGACAAAAAAAGTAAGAGCAAGGGTGGAAGAGTTCAAACAGTACATTCCTCTCATTCAAGTGATCTGTAATCCTGGTTTGCGCCCCAGGCACTGGGAGGCCATGTCTGCAATTGTTGGCTTCCCGCTGCAGCCAGCAGAAGACTCTACTGTCTTTTCCTTTATAGACATGAATCTGGAACCGTATTTAGACAGATTTGAAGGTATTAGTGAATCAGCTAGCAAAGAATATTCTCTTGAAAAGGGCATGGAGAAGATGATGAATGAATGGGATACAATGGAATTTGTCATTCATCCTTATAGAGAAAGTGGAACATATATTTTGTCTTCAGTTGATGAAATTCAGATGTTGTTGGATGACCATATAGTTAAAACACAAACCATGAGGGGATCTCCTTTCATTAAACCTTATGAAAAACAGATAAGGTAAAGTGATATAATATTTATACTATGATAATAAAAGCACTTGTAGTTAATATGAATTTCCTTTAAGAATTGAAACTGCATTTCATACTTAATATTTTAAATAGTTCATTGTAAGAAATGGTGACCTTTATTACTATTGATTTTTTGAGGTATTAACTCAAGGATGCTCTACTGCTGAGCTATATCCCCAGTGGCCCCTTTTTAAATTTTTGAGACAACATCTTGCTAAAATGGGAGGCTGGCCTCAAGTTGGAATCTTATTACCTCAGTTTCTTGAGTAGCTAAGATTACAGGTGTGCACCATTGAGCTCAGCACCACTGAGCTCAGCTCCTTCATTATTTTAAAAACAGTACAGATCCTGTTGCTATCATCTTAATAGTTTGTTAACTTCTATATTCATACCAAAGGCGGTGAACAGTAAACATCCAAATATTTATTTTTATTGCCTATGATCTGATCTTATTTTTTGGTTCCCCAAAATAATTTTGTCTGTGAACATAGTTTATAAAGTGTATGGATGGACTATAAAACTGAAGATATTAATATCATTTTCCAAATATATAAATTATTTTGTCAGAAATGATGCCTGAACATCTATTGTAGTTTCTACTTATATGAATGAAGGATGGCTATTAAGTGCAAAAGAATGAAACTATAATTTTAACTTGAACTTTAAGCAGCACACACAACCAATTACATTAAATTCTTATCCTGTCAGTGTTTTCAGTTTTGGAATTTGTATTAAGCAGTTTATGTTAACAATTTAAACAATAGACATCTCAAATCAGACTACCATCTTCAATGTGAATTTTCATGGCAAGGTGAAGGTTAACTGTCTGTCTCTGATTATAACATGATTGTAACATGTTATGATACCATAAATTTGAGCATGCTCTGATTGAACCTAGCTCATTCTCTATGTTTGATTGTTCTATCTCTTACAAGAGTATCACAGTGTGCAGATCAAAAGAACAAACTTCTCTGAAAATAGTACAAATAGATTCTTTTTTTTTTCAGGAACTGTGCATGAGATTATTAGCTAGTGAGAAATTTTTTCCATCAGATAGGCATTAGGAAAAAAGAATTCCAGAATAAAGCATAGGCATTCATGTTTTCTTGTGAAAGAAAGTTAAATTCATTGGTAAACACTGGAAGAAAAGAATTTATTTTATTTTATTTTTAAATGCATTTCAAGTCATAGTACATATATAGAGCTCAGTTTTTCCATTACTCTGGTTGCAAACCAGATAGAGTCACACCATTTGTGTCTTCATACATGCACCAAGGATAGTAATGATGATCTCAATCATCCATCTTTACTATACCCATTCCCCTTTTCTGCCCCCCGCCTCCCCCCATGTCACGTCCAGTGTTCCTCTATTTCTCTTATGTTTTCCATTCCCACCTCCCTTATTCATCAGCATCCACTAATCAGAGAGAACATTCAGCATTTGGTTTTTTGGGATTGGCTTACTTCACTTAGCATAATGCTTTCCAATTCCATCCATTTGCCTGCAAATGCCATAATTTTATTCTCTTTTATTGCTGAATAATATTCCATTGTGTATATGTAGCACAGTTTCTTTATCCATTCATCTATTGAAGGACATCTGGGTTGCTTCCACAGTTTTGCAATTGTGAATTGTGCTGCTATAAACATTGAGGTGGCTGCATTACTGTGGTATGCTGTTTTTAAGTCTTTAGGGTATAGGCCAAGGAGTGGAATAGCTGGGTCAAATGGTGGTTCCATTCCAA
>CM053402.1:124695427-124778046 GCA_028644305.1 Xerus rutilus | reverse complement strand
TTGATTTATTTTGACTATTTTTTAATGTTTGATATTTTTATTTTGATGTATTGATTTTGAATAAATAATATTGTGAATGGTGCTTACTATTAAATATTTAAATATTCTAATATATTTGGATATCTGAATGTAAAATTATTAATTAGATGGCTGCTATTAATTTAAAAACAAAATTATACTTAGTGCAGACTTCTTACCCTTGAGAGAGGATTTCAAGTGAGCCAGGTTTACAGTGGACCCATCAGTCTAGCAATTGTAGATCTTTAGTTTAAAACTACTGATTTTAAAAACATTTTGACATGGAATTTTGTATGTCTTTAGTGCTAAGGCAGTGCTGAACACTAGAAAGTGTCAGAGTTTGGCAGCGATACATGATCTTTGTGGACAGGCAGATCCCAAAGAGAAAGAAGCTGAGCGGCACATGTTTAAATTATTGTTTACCAGTGTGTTACTTCTTTCCAGGAAGGAATTAAGGGTGTAGGTCAGGAAGTAGACGTTCTTTAGGAAAAGTTCTTTCTTCATGAAAACCATAGCAACTGGGGACTCAGGATTTCTCTAAAAGCAGTAAGCACTTGGGCTTATTTCTGGGACCCTGGCTGCCTTTCCCTTGTGCATTTTTCTCTATCCTCAGTGGAGTCAGAGAATTTATTTTGTCTTTTCACTCTTAAGCTACCATTTCACCAACCTCCCCACACTGGCTAGTGGCAAGAGCATAACTCCCTGGGATTTCCTGCTCCCTGGCCCTATGACCCACACACCAACTTTGTCACTCATCACGACAAGGTAGACAAGATTTAATGTGGTATTTATTACATATCCAGTCTTATGCCAAGCAGGCAGGAACAGGGACATAACAGTTTAGGTTATTCCCATTTCAATGGGTCCTTTGCTTAAACTACCTGCCTATAATTCTGCCCAAATTGCTTATAGATGAAAATAGTACTTGAGTTTTTTTTTTTATTTGTTGTTTTTAGATTACATGACAGTAGGGTGTATTTTGACATCTTCTTCATACATAGAGTGCAACCCATTACAATTTTGATCACATTTTTGTGGCTGAACATGATGTAGAGTTATACTGGTTGTGTATTCATATATGTGCATAGGAAAGTTATGTCCAAATAATTCTACTCCCTTTCCTATTCCCATGCCTCCTCCCTTCATTTCATTCCCATTTGTCTAATCCAATGAACTTCTATACTTCCCCTTTATACTCTCCCTTGTTATGGGTTAGCATCCACAAGTCAGTGAGAACATTTGGCTTTTGGTTTTTGGGGACTGGCTTATTTCACTTAGCATGGTATTCTCTAGTTCTATCCATTTACCAGCAAACATCATAATTTTGTTCTTCTTTATGGCTGAGTAATATTTCATTTTGTATATTTACCACATTTTCTTTATCCATTCATCCATTGAAGGACAACCAAGTTGTTTCCATAGCTTGGTTATTGTTAGTTGAGTTGCTATAAACATTGATGTGGCTACGTCACTGTAGTATGCTGGTTTTAAGTCCTTTGGGTGCAGATCAAGGAATGAATAACTGAGTCAAATGGTGGTTACATTCCGAGTTTTCTAAGGAATCCTCATACTGCTTTCCTGAGTGGTTGCACCAATTTGCAGTCCTACCAGCAATGTATGAGAGTAGCTTTTCCCCCACATCCTTGCCAACATTTATTGTTACTTCTCTTCTTAATAATTACCATTCCGACTGGAGTGAGGTGAAATTTCAGTGTTGTTTTAATTTGCATTTTTCTAATTGCTAGAGAAGTTGAACATTTTTTTATATATTTTTTGAGCATTCATATTTCTTCATTTGTGAAGTGCTTGTTCAGTTTCTTTGCCTACTTATTGATTTGGTTAATTTGGAGGGGGGCGGTTAAGTTTTTTTGAGTTCTTTGTATATCCTGGGGATTAATGCTGTATCTGAGGTGCAGGTGATAAAGATTTTCTCCTATTCTGTAGGCTTTCACTTCAGGTTCTTGAAAAACGATTTTAGTTTGATGACATCTCATTTATTGATTCTTGATTTTACTTCTTTAGTAGGAGTCTTATTGAGGAAGTCTGTTCCTGAGCCAACATGATGAAGGCCTACTTTTTCTTCTAGTAGGTGCAGGTCTCTGGTTTAATACCAGGGTCCTTGAACCACATTGAATTGAGTTTTGTGCAGGGTGAGAAATAGGGGTTTAATTTCATTTTTTTACATATGGATTTCCAGTTTACCCAGCACCATATGTTGAAGAGACTATCTTTTCTCCAATGTATGTTTATGATGCCTTTGTCTAGAGTGAGATAACTGTATTTATGTGGGTTTGTCTCTGTGTCTTCCATTCTGTACCATTGGTCTTTGATTCTATTTTTGTGCCAATACCATGCCATTTTTGTTACTAAAGCTTTGTAGTATAATTTAAGATCTAGTATTGTGATGCCTCCCACATTACTTTTCTGGTTAAAGATTGTTTTGGCTATTCTGGGCTTCTTACTTTTCCAAATGAATTTCATGACTGCTTTTTCTATTTCTGTGAAAAATATTAGAATTTTAATGGGAATTGCATTAAATCTGTATAGCACTTTTGGTAGTATGTCCATTTTGACAATATCAATTCTGCCTATCCAAGAACATGGGAGGTCTTCCCATTTTCTAAGGTTTTCTTCAATTTCTTTCTTTAGTGTTCTCTAGTTTTTATTGTAGAGATCTTTCATTTCTTTGGTTAGATTGATTCCCAAGTATTTTATTTTATTTTTGAGGCTCTTATGAATGGGATATTTTTCCTAATTTCTCTTTCATCTGATTGGTCACTGACATATAGGAACACAATTGATTTCTGGGTGTTAATTTTATATCCTGCTACTTGGATGAATTTGTTTATGTGTTCAAGAAGCTTTTTTTATGTGGAGTTTTTTGAGTCTTCTAAATATAGAATCATGTAGTAGGTAAGTAGGAATAATTTGAGCTCTTCTTTTCCCATTCATATCCCTATAATTTGTTTCTTTTGCCTAATTGCTCTGGCTAGGGTTTCAGGGACTATGTTGAATAGGAGTGGTGAAAGAGGGCATCCCTGTCTTTTTCCAGTTTTTAGAAAGAATGCTCTCAATTTTTCTCCATATAGAATGATGTTGGCCTTGGGTTTAGCATATATAACTTTTACAATGTTGAGGTATATTCCTACTATCCCTAGTTTTCCTAGTGTTTTGAACATGAAGTGATGCTGTATTTTGTCAAATGTTTTTTCTGCATCTATTGAGGTAATCATATGATTCTTATCTTTAAGTCTATTGATATGATAAATCACATTTATTGATTTCTGTATGTTGAACCAACCTTGCATCGCTGGAATGAACTCCATTTGATAATGGTGCACTATATTTTTAATATATTTTTGTATGTGATTTGCCCAAATTTTATTAAGAATTTTTGCATCTATGTTCATCAGGGGTATTGATCTGAAGTTTTCTTTCTTTGATATGTCTTTGTCTGGTTTTGGTATCAGGGTAATATTAGCTTTGTAGGATGAGTTTGGAAGGTTTCTCTCCTTTCCTATTTCATGGACTAATTTGAGGAGGATTGGTGTAAATTCTTTGAAGGTCTGGTAGAACTCAGCTGAGAATCCATCTGGTCCTAGGCTTTTCTTTGTCGGTAGGCTTTTGATGGCATCTTCAATTTCATTGCTTGAAATTGATCTGTTTAAATTTTCTGTCTTCCTGTTTCAATTGGGATAGGTCATATGTCTCTAGAAATTTGTCGACATCATCATGATTCTCTATTTTATTGGAGTATATATTTTCAAAGTAGTGTCTGATTATTGTCTATATTTCAATAGTCTCTGTGATGATAGTTCCTTTCTCATTATGAATTTTAGTAATTTGATTTTTTTCTCTCTTTCTTCATTAGCTTGCCTAAAAGTTAATTGATTTTATTTTTTCAAAGAACCAACTTTTGGCTTTATCTATTATTTGAATTTCATTTTACTTCAATTTCATTGATTTCAGTTTTGATTTTAATTATTTCCTGCATTCTACTGCTTGGAGGCCGGGGAACCCAATGATAATAACAATGTATGCAAACAATATATGGCAATACACTAGGTTCTTGGTTCCTATTTTGATATTTAGTATTAATTGGTATTATATGTAAGGATAATGAGATCAGCAATTTCCAGCAGTGAAAACAGTATATAATCATGTATCATATATGGCTTAAAATCAAATAGGTGTTATCTTATATGTTATCATGTATTATATATGGCTTAAAATCAATAATAGGTGTTATCTATGACTTCTCTATTAATTATTGCTGTGACATTGGTGGTAGGTATAGACGTTATATACATCAATTGGTATTAAGTGTTAAGGATAGAGTTGAGTATGTGTAAAGAAGAAGAGATAGAAGGATAGAAATGTTTGCAATTTTGAAGAGTGAATAGCGCAGAGGCAAGGGTAAAGTAGGGTATGTTGTTAATTTGAAAGGGGAACTAAAAATAGAAGCATGTAAAGGAGGGGAGAGAGAACAGAATTTGGGTATCAGGAACAGAAAAAAGAAAGGGAGACAAGGGAAGATAGAATAGTGATAAAGGTGAGACAAAACAAAATAAAAATAAGCTAATCAAAAACCGTAACCCTCAAAATACAGAGCATGGAAAAATAACAGAAACAAAACTAAACAAAAAACTACAAGACAAAAAGAAAGAAAAGGGGAAAAAAGCTAGAAATGAAGATAGAGAAACAAATATGAATATGTGTAGGATTCCTTGAATCAGTCAGTACACATTCACATAAAACAAACATCCAATATGGAATCCCAAAAACTAAAAGCAAAACAGAACTACTACCACAACAAACAAGCAACAATGCAACAACAAAATCTTGGTGCAATGTTAAGAAATTAAGGAGTCATATCCCCTATGGTGGACAAAATAGTCAGTGAGCATATGTGTTCACCTGGTTTTCTTTTCATTTCTTCTTGAGGTATGATCTAGGCATAGCAGTATGGGCCATGGATTATGCATTCTTCCTTTTTGTTGTGTTGCTCACCATGTTGAAGGTTGGAGTTTAAGACTTCTGAATTTCCCTTCTTGGGAGATTAGTGTGGGTGGGCCAGGTTACAGGCCTGGAGGCAAAGGGGTGTGCTGGGGAAGCTGGGTTGCAGCTAGCCATCATGGGAGATGGGGCATGGATCAGGGCCTGGCGCTGGATCCTGTGCGCCAGTGGTGAGGTTGTGTGCTGGATTGAGCAGGTCTGGCAGCAAAGCAGCAGCCTGGCATTTAGGCAGCTCTGCTGTAGGTCTACTTGGCAGAGCAGTGGACTGATTTGGGGGTTGCGGGTTGTGAAACTGGGGACTGGGGAGCCGGAGGGCCCTGTTGGTTCCCAGAGACTAGTGGATGCTGGGCTGAGAAGGAACCCAAGGACCAGGCTGGTTCTGGGACCTGACAAGTGCTGGCCCAGGTGGGCTCTGGGAATCTGGGGGGTACCAGACCAGCTGGATGGACAGCTGAGAGCAAAATCCCTCACATCCTCTCTTCCAACCTTCCTACCTGCTGTAGCCAGCCCTGTCAGTCCCCATGAGCCATAGGACTCACAGAGCTGGGGAGAGCCTGGTTCTCTTGAACTTCTCAAACCTGTGTTCCTCTGGGTGACATGCTCCCAGTGTATGACTTTCCACAGGTTTGCTAGGTCCAGAAAGGCCTACACAGACATAGCTGTAAACTCACAAATCTGGCTTTCCGGTTTCCATAGGCTCTGCCGCGCTGCAGTCTCAAGATAGCTCCTGGATCTGTACTCCATAGATGATTAATAAACTCAGGGCGAGAGTTTTTTTTTTTTTTTTTAAGATCTGATTAATGAGTCAAACAGTCTCCTGTTCAGCTAAAGCAGACTGCCCCTCCAGTCTCAAGATTTTTCACTCTAAGCCTCAGGGAGATGAAGTATTCCTGCTGCTTGAGTTCTAGGTAGCTGAGCTAGGAGAAATATTGCCTGACTGTAATCAGTCTGGTACCATCTTGCCCCCTTCAGGGGTTTTGTAGTAGTTGTTGTTGTTGAAAAGAGTTTACACTGATACTGGGTTAGTGTTAATTATACATTATTATTCTGTTCATTTTTATTATATGATATTAATATGGTGCAGGTCTGGAACTAGTCACCAAGAATGCCAGAATAAAACTATATTTGGCCCTTGAGTGGTTGCTACAATAATATTAATTTTGTACTTTCACAGCTAAGTTTGGTGGCATAATACCAAACTTTTCATACATCCTCAAAAATTCTTTTCTTTTTCATCTGCTTGTGATTTTCCTGTTTTAAACTGCCCTTCACCAGCTGCCTGTGTATATGTCCCTGTCATATTTCATCCAAGTTCTGGTCATTCAAGTTTCTATAGCAGCATCATGAGGAGCCAGAACATGCTATATGTTCTCTGGAATTTTAAAAAAATTAATATGTGATTCATTCACAAGAAGCTAGCATGTTTTAATATTCTATGTGTTGAGAATTTTTTCCCTGATGAATGAGTTGTTCACATTTGAAATTGATGACTTCAGTTAAGCAGCAGAAGACTGTTGGTAATCTCATGGAAGACAGAGTGCTTCCATTCTCTGCAAACACCCTAAGGTGCCTGGAGCCGAGTGCCTTATAGCACCATGTTGTACTGTCATGTTCCCAGGGGACCTGTTTACCATAGGATCTGTATTTACATTTATTTATTCAATGACTGTTGATTATAAAATGAGTCTGTATGAAGCATTGCAGAGAGTATAAGATAAATGGAAGAATTACTACTGCCACAGAGCCTAGGATATTGTAAATACTAATGTATCTTGAGGCGGTATATACTGATATAGTTAGAAGAATCTAGGTATGATAGAACTGTGAGATTTTTGGTAAGGTTAATTTTAGTTGAATATTATATTAATTAATTTCAGATTCACTGTCTCACAATAAGATTGTTTTATAGGGAATGAAATGTAACAAAAATGTTATCAGTGTAATGATTTTTTTTTAATTTAATAAAAAAGTTTTTATTGATTCATTTAACACAGTCTTAAAGAACTTGGTTTATTATAATATGAACCTAAATTTTAGTTTCAAATCTATTTTTCTAGCATAGAAAAGTTCATTCTTCTAGGGTAATAAGCTTCTGGGTATATAATTTATACATAAAATAAATACAGATGTTACATTTTTATTTGATGTCACAATAGAATGTGAGAACTGGTAAGACTCTTAGAGATCCTAATTTTACTGATGTTGAGGAAACTAAGATACATCAATCGGCACAGCTTGTATTCCTAGAATCAAAACTGTCCTTACTTATGTATATACTCAATATAGTTGTTCATTAATTGGGTCCAAGAAATTAAATATTTACAAAGTTAAACATTGGTGAAACAAAAGTTCATTTTTCATTACTTGAGAAAATTACTAGCAAATTAGTCATGTAAATTATAGAAATGGAATAATGTTTAAGCACCAAACCTTTATATACAGGGCTTTCTTAAAAATAACAATTAAACAAAGATAATATATGTCAAGGAATAAGACAAGTATCCTGTATAGAAAAAGCCTTCAGTCCCCAACTCTATCTTTTAACATTTTCCTCATTCTTGGAAAGCCTTACTTTCAGTTTAATCATTACACTTAGCATTGGACCTAAAAGAGTAAAATACATTCTTTAGTATATACTGTTTATTAAATATTATTAGAGTGGAAAAAGTGACCTGTTGAAGCATACTGACAGTTCCCTTAAACATGGTGGTGTTCATTGGTTCTAATTTGATTTTCATCATAAACCTCCTTCTGTTTTGAACTTATTCATTAGATTTAGTTACCAGAAGAGAGACTCCAGAGTAGAACTGGTCCTCAAAAAAATCAACTATTTGATGGTCTGTTAATTAGTATATGTTGTAGTCCATTGCAAAATACCTGAGGCTGTATATTTCATACAGAAAAGAGGTTTATCTCAGTCACAGTTTTGGAATTTGCAAGTTCAAGATTGGACAGTTCTGTCTAATTGGACTCTGATGAGGGCTTATGATTACATCAAACATGGTGCATGCCATCATGGTAGGCGTGTGTGCAAGGATGTTGTGTAGATACAAACCACATACAAACCACTTGATGCTAATAAATAGGAAGAGAGACTGAGGAGGGGCCAGGTTCCCTTCTAAAATAACAACCCATTTTCATGGAAACTAGTCCAGTCCCACAAGGCCTGCATTAATCCCTTCTGAGGGTGATGTACATGATCTAATTACTTTCCAATAGGCCCCACCTTTTAAATGTTCTATCACCTCCACACTATTGCCCTGGAGACCAAGCACATGGACCTTCTGGGGACACACTCATATCATATCCAAACTATAGCATTATCTTTATATTTCAAGTGATTCAAACCCCTTTCCAAAAATTTGTATAAGAGACTTAAAAGGACTCATAGGATCAAAGGAAAATAGTCAAAGTCAGAATCTCAGGGCTTCATCATGGCATAGTGCCCTTTTCACTGTTTATCTCTATCTGCTAGTCACTGGCAGGTTTTTTTCTGTAAAGAGGAAGAAGGTTCATAGTATCTTTCTTAGGGCATAATGACAGTCTGCTTAGCCTAGTGAAGAGCACCTTTTCTCTTGGTCTGGATAGCAGTCCCTGGGAAGAACTATGATTGGCTCTCTGTGGGTCCCACATGCCCCCTCCATGTTGCACAGAGATAGGAAATGTTACTGACAACTCCAACAGAATCACAGAGAGCAGAGAAAGGATGTTGTGTAGATACAAATCACATATATCCACTATATCTTGCCAGATTGGATTTGTTTGCCTATTACCTTTCTAGTAATAGAAATGGATTATTTTAAAATTGTCACATAGAAAATTATGATAAAAATGCAAAGAATACCCTATATACGTTCTAGTTCAAGATATTTTTTGTTCAAAATTATTCTGATCACATTGGGAAATCGTATCTTATTTTCTTTCAGGCTCTTGAGGGATATCTGGAAAAATGTAACAGACAAATTGATGATATTGTCACTTTGGTCCGTGGCAAATTGTCCAAGCAGAATCGTGTTACTCTGGGAGCCCTTGTGGTGCTGGATGTCCATGCTAGAGATGTCCTCGCATCACTTGTGAAAAAAAAAGTTACTGATGACAATCACTTTGAATGGTTAAGTCAGCTGAGATACTATTGGCATGTAAGTGCTTCCACTGAATGTTATTACACAGCAATTTCAGCTCATGGCTTTTTAATTTGTGCTTGCTTGCTCCCAAGGGAAATAGTAATGTAGGATTTCTTGCTGATGATTGACTATATAAGAGTTTCTCTGTATTGAAGATTAAGAAAGCCAATATCTACATCTATATTCTAATATCTATAGTTGTAACTATATCCAAGAATATAAATATATACACACACATATGAAAATAAACATAAATTATCAAAAATTATTCATTGACAGTTTTAAACTGTTGACACTAGTCAATTTTTAGATTCCTAGTGCAAAGAATGCAATTTTAGTTATGAAGTTTCCTATTATTGATGAATTGAAGAAGCCAGAAGCATGATCTGTAAGGAAGGATTTTATCGGGGCATATGGGTGATGGTAGTCATGACTGGGAAGACAGGAAGAGCAGGAACAGTTAGTACAGTAGCCTGCTAAGGGTGGGCACAGAGAGGTGATGACTAGAGAAATAAACTTGGAAGTTCTCAGCATACAGGCTTTTGTGGAAGTCTTGAGAGGTATGGGAGGAGAGAAGCATGGCAAGAACCATCATCCTGGGAAACCATTTGAGTGTCAGTGTACATAGAAGTAAGGAGCTCAGGTGGTAGAGTAGTTGTTTCAAATGTCAGCTCCTCCTCTTACCAGATGTATAACCTTGGGCAAGTTCAGTACTCTCTCTAAACATCAGTTTCCTCATCTGTAAAATGTTGATAATGATAATACTTAATCTATATTTGGGGAAAAAAGATTGAAAATATAGGAGAAATAAGGGACAAATTCTAAGGGAAAAATTAAAACCACTGACTTTAATTACTCATCTATGGAAAGTAGCTTTTGAATTCTGAAGGAAATGATAATTTTACAAGTAAATATTAAAGAAGTCTACTTTATGGTTATTATTTATTAAAAAGCTTGAGCTCATATTGTTTAAAATGTTGTTATATTGACCTAATTTAATTTTGTCTGCTTTATCCTAGGAAAATCATTTAGAAACAAAAATGATCAATGCTGGTTTGCGATATGGGTATGAATATCTGGGTAATTCCCCTCGGCTGGTTATTACTCCACTCACAGATCGATGTTACAGGTAGCCCCTTTAATATAAGGATCTATTGGTAATGACTTTCACTATGCTTAGCCCACCAATTTAATAAAGAACACTAATATTATCTTCCATATGGAAAATTTATCCTGTGTTTTTTTTTTCTTAGACCTTTAATTCTCCTCTCAACTTTATCTTCCTTTTCTCTTTCTCTGCTGGTTTCTTCCTTTCAGCTCGGGCTCTCAGTATTCTCAGTTGTTGCTGCTGGTTTTGACACTCTGCATCCCTTCCTTCTTCCTGAAACTCCCTGACTTCTTTTGGGATCACTAGAGCGATGCTGTTCCTTCCCCGAAACGTTGACTTTTCTAGAGTTCTGTTCTCACATGGTGCTTTGTGTCATGCTTCAGGGTTCCCTGAGTGTTCTCATCATATACTCTCAGGCTTTAGTGGCCTATATCTTGACGATTCCAAATCTGTACCTCTCTCTGGTAAGCTTTTGCTATATACATGCCCACTGTATATCCTCACTGCATCTCTCATAGGGACTTGGATTTATATTTTTTTCCAAAAGAAAAGTTACCATTTTACTTCCTACCCAGCTTTGGCCTTGACTGTTTCTTAGTTCTTCTTGTCTAGGCACACACTAAGTCCTACTGACTTATTTATTAATGTATTCACTTTTTTTAAATGTATCTGTCCATTTCTTTCCTTTTAGAAAATAGTACCAAAAGATGAGCTATGGAGGATTCAGTGCAAAGGACAGGGACAAAAATGACAAAAGACTAACCACATCTACCTTTTCAAATGAGGCTCTCAGCAAGTTAGGTTTAAGTTGGGAGAGAAAGAAAGTTTTAAATTGAATGAGAGATATTAACTTTGGTATTAGAACTGAGTAGACTTTTACTAGTTGGGGAAAAAAATGACACAATTCATTAACATCTTAGAGAGACAAGAAAAACTAACATATCTACCCTAGATTTCATCCAGCAATGGGGAAAAATATTTGACAAAGTTTAAAAGAACAATGATAAGAAAAAATAAAATTGTGTTCTGCTTGCATCCTAAACCAGTTTACTCAATAAACTAGTTAAAATTATGAAATTTTTCAAAGAAATTTAAAAACGAAGTTTAATTTAGTATTTGACAATAATTTGAAATATGAAGATAGGAGCTTGAAGATAAAGTAGTTAGGGCCCTTTTATTATTCAGAAAGAGGATAAGCAGATTTATTAATTTTAGGCTTCATTGAGTGAAATAGGCACTTTTAAGTCAAAGTTAACTTAAAAGAATAATAATATCACATATTATATCCATATCAGATGAGAAAATTGAATTTTAAAAATTTAATAAAAGTAGTACATGAGAAAGGAAAAGTAAAAGAAAATAAAAATTAAAACTTGGGAAATATAAAGCCCCAAATACGATTTTCTTTACATTGTTTCTTGCTTTGCTTTATTTTTTTAAAATTTTCTCCTTACCATGCAACAATTTTTAGTTATTGGTTCAGTGAAGATCATCAAGCTGTGTTCTCTTGGTCTTTGTCTAAATAATGCCTCTTCTCCTTTTCTTTCATTCTCTTTGTTCTATCATTAAAAGATGTTTTAAGTGTAGAATTATAAATGAACGATAATTTTTCATCAGCCTTCCAAAGATGATAATCTCCTGGCATCCATTGTGACTGCTGAGAAACCTGTTATTTTCATTATATCTTTGTAGATGAATTTTCTTTCTCTATTGTAATTTTCAAAATTTTCTCTTAATTGTTGGTGTCTATTGTAATGTTATTAGATGTGCATTATTTTTATTTATCTTACTCAGGATTTTTTTCAGTTCATGTCTGTCTTCATTTCTGGAAAACTGTTAGCCATTGCCACATAAATTTTGCTTCTTCACTATTTTCCTCTACAACACCTCTTTTTTTCTCTGCCTCTTCATTTTTCTTACATTTAATATCTTATCTCTCTGGGTGATATCCTACAGTGCATAGTTCTGTTTCCTTATTTTTATTTTGATATTTAACCTATTCACTGAGTTTTCTACATTTTTGTTGCTAGAATTTCAATTTGTCTTTTATGAAATTATCTTTTCTCTTTGTGTTTTGTTCTCTCTCTCCTCTCTCTCTCTCTCTTTCTCTCTCTCTCTCTCTCTCTCTCATACACACACACACACACACACACACACACACACACACACACTTTCTGGTGTCCATTAGTCCATTACTTTTTATTTAAATCTCATTTAGCAGTCCACCAAAATACCAAAAAGGGCAGGGTGCCATATATGTAGTGATACTCATAGACCTTTGTCTACTTGCTCTTGTCATTGCAAGTCTGACTGAACTTTAGTATCCCACTCCAGTTTTAACTGTGAGGTCATTTTAGTAAGGGTTGTTTCCCCATGTAGTCTTTCATGTCCTTAGTTGAGGTATCCTGATGGAGCAGTTTCAGATTTATCTCTGAGAAAGGGTATATGGTTTTTTTCTGGTCCAGAAAAAAATTCAATGTTCATTTCTTATATGGGTTCATGTGTGCACATAATTGAGATTTGAATTCCTTCCCCTCAGTAAATGATATAGGCTTCATGAGGCCCTGCATAGAAGATAAGCTGCTTCTTTATGGTTGGTTTTTGTCTTTCTCTAGTAGGTTACTAGAGTAAATTTACTTTTTACTTAGAGACAAGGAAGCATTTCAAGACCTCTAGACTTATATAGGTAGATTCATTTCAATTCTCTACTTTGCTTCAATTCTGAGGATTTATTTTCTGTTTCTATGTGGGCATAAATACACTGTGTTTATATGTAGATTGTAAAACAGCATGAACCTCTGCAGCTTTAGCACCTAATTACTTCTCCAACTTTGCATTCCCTCTTTATTGGTGGTTTCCCTTTCATAGTTTTAAAAAAGGCTATGTACAGAAGACTTCTAAAGCTGATAAACAAATTTAGCAAAGTAGCAGGACATAGAATCAACATTCAGAAATCAATAGCTTTCATATACTACAGTACTGAATCTGCTGTGAAAGAAATCAGGAAAGCTATCCTATTCATGATAAACTAAAAACAAAACAAAACAAACAAACAAAAAATCCTGGTCATGAAACTAACCAAGGAGGTGAAAGAATGTGGAGAGAGCACCTATAGAGTGGAAGAAAATCCTTGCCAGCTGCTCCTCTAACAGAGGATTAATGTCCAGAATATATACAGAACTCAAGAAACCTAACACCAAAAGAAAACAAAAAACAAAAAACAAACCTAACCATCCAAACCACCACCACCACCACCACCACCACCACAACACACACACAATAACCCAAC
Organism: Xerus rutilus; assembly: GCA_028644305.1. Classification (NCBI taxonomy): domain Eukaryota; kingdom Metazoa; phylum Chordata; class Mammalia; order Rodentia; family Sciuridae; genus Xerus; species Xerus rutilus. The sequence goes on along the minus strand of CM053402.1, from coordinate 124,764,491 downwards.
CAATAGATGGGCAAAAGAACTAAACAGGCATTTCTTAGAAGAAACACAAAACACCAATAAATACATGAAAAGTGTTCAACATCTCTAGCAACCAGGGAAATGCAAATCAAAACTACACTAAGATTTCATCTCACTCTAGTCAGATGGCAGTTATGAAGAACACAAGAATAAATGATGGTGAGGATGTAGGGAAAAAGGTACACTCATACATTGTTGGTGGGATCACAAATTAGTATAACCACTCTGGAAAGCATTATGGGATTCCTCAAACAACTAGCAGTAATGAAACCATAAAAATGGCCATATCATTTAAAAGTTACTACATGTTTCACATAACATTTCTATATGCTTGTAGTAAGAGAGCTGGGTTGTTTAGGGTGAGACGAATTCTCCATGTTGACCAGAAATCAGCATTGAATTTTAAAATGAATTTGTTCTGTTTGTCATATGTACAGCTATTTAGAAATAGAATAACAAAATAATGTAGTATTAGAAATTTGGAGAGGCTAGTAGTGGGGAAGAAATTATTAAAGAGGAAATGGTGTATTTTGTTCTCAGTTCAAAGTTTTCTTCTTTTTGGTATGTGCATTTTAAATAATCACATTATTCATTAAGAAATGTCTATTTCTTCTATTTCAGAACCTTATTTGGAGCCCTTCACCTGCATCTTGGAGGAGCACCTGAGGGTCCAGCTGGCACTGGAAAGACAGAAACTACCAAGGATTTAGCAAAAGCTGTAGCCAAACAATGTGTGGTTTTCAACTGCTCTGATGGGTTAGATTATTTGGCCCTAGGAAAATTCTTTAAGGTTTGAATTGATTATCCATTTGTTTACAATAGGAAAATTGACAGGAAAGTTGTTTATAATAACATAATTAAATGCAAGTAAAAGATTTCCTGTATCTTAAAAGAAGGTAACAATTTAAGCACTACCTCAATAATTCTCCAGGGAAGTTGGGTTCTATCTAAAGTTTCATTGAGGAGGAGCTCTCTCTGCCTGCCTCTCCAGCCCACTATTATGTATAAGTATAATGCATTAACAAGTTATAATACGGTGGGGTCATTGTTACTGATAGGAATGAGTGAGTGCATCCCTTAAATACATTAGGGCAGATAACAGTTTGAGAACTTCTACACATGTAAAGTTTTCACCTGCAGATCTTGTTATCAGCAGTTTCTATGATTCAGTAAGTTACTGAATTAATAGGCACATTCTAGTTAATCTTTTTCAGTGAGTGTAAATTCTAGTTTTGCTTTTTTGTTTTTCTTTCTTATTCTGAGTCAGATTTCTACCGGTAGATGTGTAAGATTCCAAAAGATGGAATTAAAGATTAAAAGAATTAAAGTCCCTGTTTATAAACATATGAATGTCTAGTCCATTCAGTAGCTCATAGCTAGAGCTTGCTATTCTTTAAAATATTAGGTGATACAATTGAAGACAAAATAATCCATTTGTAGTTATGGGTTCTTTATATTCATATATTTTTATTTTCTCTAATGTTCAAAATACATTTATTAATGTATGAAAGTAAATACTACAGAATATTATGTAGTATTTATAAGAATAAATAATATATATTCTGTAGTATTATATATTCTGTAGTACTTACGTAATATTTTGTAGTATTTACTTTTATACATTTTCTAAAGAAAAGTTAACATAGATAAACTAGTGGAACTGGGAATGTAGCTCAGTGCTTGTCTACCAGGCATGAGGCCCTGGCTTCCATCCCCAGATCCCCCCTACCCAAATTAATAAATTAACAGAAAAGAACATAGAAGTCCTACTCAAAACAGTAACCTGTTTCCCTAATATATCCTGATTATTGTATAACAGATTTGGAATTTTGTAATACTCTACATTTGTTATACTGAAACAATTAGAGTTAAAAATAAAAGTGAATCAAAATTATAATAAATAAAAAACAAGAAAACATTTAAATAACATTTTAGTTCATCCTCCATAATGATATACAAAATTGCTATAATAATTACTTAAGAAATGAATACCAATTTTTTTTTTAAAGATTTTTTTTAGACCTTTATTTTATTTATTTTTGTATTTTGTATGTGGTGCTGAGGATCGAACCTAGTGCCTCATGCATGCAAGGCAGGCGCTCTACCACTGAGCCACGACTCCAGCCCCATGAATAACAATTTTTAAAAATTCTACATGTAGTTTGAGTAACCATTGTGTTCCTATGTGTTGAAAAAATTCTGATATATTAACAGCTTTTTAATCTATATTGTGATAAAGTTCTCTGATTTAGATTCATACACTTAATTAAATTTGCTTATGCTTATTTAATTACATGGATACTTTGTTAGGTTCAGGCTGAATAATGGAAGTACAAATAAAAAAGACATCTTTCTCATTATCAAGAACTTCACAATCTATGGAACTGAATATGTGACTTTACAAGTATTTTGTTCTGTATGAGTTCTAATCCTTTTACACAATGTATTATGCATTAAAGGTCATGAATAGAGTCTTCTCTAAATTATAAAAGTTAACTTCTTTGACATGCATGGAGTTCATGTTCAATTCATTTTGGTTCAATAGATGATCTATGTACACATTCAAGGTCAGACACTATTAGCTGTGTGGGCTTTGCTAATTACCAGCATCTCATATGTGATATATAAAATGTATATAAAATATTTGTCCTTAACAAATATTTGTTGAACTGATATTTTTAAAAAGTATATCTGAATGTTTGATTTTTCAGTTTTTCCTTAAGTCCAAATGGCAAATATTTGTGAGATAGCTGTGCGTTAGGATTGTACATTTGGGCCTTAAATTATGTTAGTTGGTTATTAAGGTGCTCAGACTACAAAGCAGTTTCATTGGCCACAGAAGTCATCTCAGGTAGAGGATTATTACAGTTTATTCTATTGAGTCCATATGGTAAAAGAAAATAAAATTAAATTGTAAATGAAAATAAAGACTTTGAATTACAGATGTACATCTAAATAATAAATGATACACAGGAAATAAAAACTGAATTGGAAAAATTTCCAGTTGATCAAACTTTTTATTCATGCAGAATAATGAATTAGTAATGAAAAAATAAGCTGTCTTTAAAGATAAAAGCGAATAAGCAATTTCTTTGATAGGATATTAAATCCTTGAAAAGATCAGGTGAAAATGCAACATTTCAATGTAATATTCAATCAGATAAAGTTGAAAAATTTCATTACTCTTTTCTCCCAGGGACTGTTATCTTGTGGAGCCTGGGCTTGCTTTGATGAGTTTAACAGAATTGATTTGGAAGTGCTTTCTGTGGTTGCTCAACAAATCCTTACTATCCAAAGAGGTAATGGACTAATCTGTCATTGAATTATGTGAAAATAGAAGAAATATAGGAGGTAATGAATGGCATAAGCCACATTTATACGTGGAATTGCTAAGTCATTTCATTCTTGATTATCCACAGGTATTAATGCAGGTGCCGAAATACTAGTGTTTGAAGGAACTGAACTAAAACTTGACCCCACATGTGCCGTCTTCATAACAATGAACCCTGGGTATGCTGGGCGATCAGAACTACCAGATAATCTGAAGGTATGGAGAATATAATGATATCATCTGTTTTCTTTTCACCATCTGCAATGTTGATACAAAAAGAAAGAATATGCTACCCTAGAATTTTATGTAAAATATTTGCTTTCAGGCATTATAATATTTTAGAAAATTGTTCTGGAAGATAATCAAGCTCTGAGTAAAATAAATATGTATACCTTTAGAAAATAAATATGTATACCAAGTACAATTTCCAAAATTTATATTTTTAAATAGTGTTGGACATTTAAGTTACTTTTAGTTTTCCTGCATTAAAAATAACGTCACAGTGGGTAGTTTTCCTTAAAGCTTTTCGCTATTTAAAACATTTCCTTAGCCAGAGTATAGGGTGAGCAGTATGCTGCTAAATTGCCTTTGAACAGAGGTTGAAACAATTTATTTTCCACATCAATCCTCAATTTTCATTAATATACTGCACTAATTTTTTTTGTTAAAAAACATAACATTGCCTTAATAGACCAGAAGCTTCACTTGAAAGTGCATGCGTGCACACGCATGCATACACACACACACACACACATTCTGACACACACAAACAACACCTTCTTTGATTATTCGTGAAATGTGACATTTTCTTCATAACTTTGTTAGCCATTTTATATTCTTTTCTGGTGAATTACATGTTACATCCTTTTGCTTAGTGAACACTGTTGGAGAATAGCGCAACGTTGACTGCAGGTCCCAAACCAAGCCTTCTGACTGCATCCATGTCTTCCACTCTTCACATGTTTAGACTGACAGATTCTCAAAGTAAATGAACAATTTTTCTTTCCCATCAAAAACTTTTGATGTGAAGAATTGCTGCCAAGTATTTTTGTATCCCTATGCTATGCCTTTTTATATGTTAGATTATATGATTTAGTACTTTGCCATAGTGAAGGAAGGCATGATTTTAAAATGAAAACCAGTACATCTTTACCTAACAAGTGTTTTGTGACTTTTCATTGCAGTTTTCTTTTGGAAAGCTCTTTTTATAGCAGTTTTGCTATTAATTCGCTTATGTCAATCTTTTATTCAGTAGAATCAACCTGAATGCATAAATATTTATAAAAGCAGGGAAGGCGAAAATCTGTGAGTAGCTAGTCATAAAATACTGGGACTAATTATTGGTTGAATCTGTCAATGCCCCATGCAGCCCTTTCCAGAGTGTGCATGTTGAAACAATATCAAAATACTCTCATTGTGATTCTTGGGGTATTTTCCTTCTACATTCAGCCAAAAGTTTTTCTCAAATTTGATAGCTATTGTTGTTCTTGTCATTCTTCCTATTGTGTTCCCTTTGATTAGAGCTGCCACAGAATATCTGTTTCAAGTACATATGGCAATACCTAACAAGTCTGAATTGGAAGAGGTGGATATTCCTAAATATAAAAACAAAACCACAAAAACTAAAAGACTAAAAGCCAGCTGGGGCCTATTGTTACCAGTCTTCAGAATCATCCTTGAAATCTCATCTTCATTTGATGATTCAGTCAGCCACCAAAACCCAGGGATTCCTTCTCATGAAAGTCTTATAATCCCTGCTGATCCTGGCTAGGCCTGCTGTCACACCTTGTTTCCACCTCTCTCAGTCTTCTCTTGGGTATCTTACTGTGACAACTCTCTTTTCACCAATCTGTTTCCCACTGGAATTCACTTGATGAACTCACCATTACAATGCTGCCGTTGTTATCTATCAAACAAAATGTAATCATATCATTTCCAGACTTAAAACCTGCTGAGCTCCTTCCTGCCTAAAAAAATAAGGTTCAGATTTCTTGGTAAAATCTATTAGGGCCTTGGCCTTAGGACCCAATGCATGTGTACTGCCATTTCTGACTGCTCCATGGGGCCTCACTAGCCTCTGAATGTCCCATGCCTTTCTGCATGCTGTTTTCTCTCTCTTGAGTGTTCTGCTAAATCACCACTTTTCTGCCTATTAGATTAATTTATGCTCATCCTTCAATCTAACAGCGAACTACTTAACATACCTACAGTTCAGAAATGACCATCTGGATGAAGTCCCTGGACCTGGCAGAGGTTTTTGACTGAATCCTGTCATATCCGTATCCATGGCTTCTTTGGGTATTCGTCTGTTGGAACTCTCCACTTGTAAACCCGTTGTCAATCTCTTCCCTTTGCCTGGATCTCTGGTGACCAATTTCATAAAAAACACTGACTGTACTGTTGGAGAGTTCTCAGTTTGCCAGGAGGTATATTGGGCAGGACTTCAATAGCACCAGCCAGGCTCTTTTTTTTTTTTTAATTGCATGCATCTCTTGTATCTTTGAGCAAATTCTGGACATTGATCTTGTTGCCACAGGCCTCTTTTGCTTTCTCAGACATAAGCCAGGCACTGATCCATATCCCACCAAATGCAGGGATACCTCCTAAGCTCTCACTAGACTTAGGGGTGGGAAGGAGGTTATGGGGATTCACAACATAACAGCAGCTCTCTTTAAAGGAAATGTTTTCATAAATCCTTCCTCCTTCTTTACTCTCTCAAATATAATTTACAAAATTATGAGATGAGAAGGTCCAAGGGTTGTAAGCATTTCCTTTGTAAATTTTGTATACTGGGCAGGTAAGATGCATTTTGGTAACTAATAAGTATTATTTCATGCAAGAAGAGTCCCATTTTGACCCTTGTTACATCTAGGTACAACCTTCCTAATAGAACAATTTCTTAAGCACAACTCCACTTTAGATAAGCTATATTTTAGATTGAAGCTATTCTGAGGAATCAATATTTAATGATCCTTTCAGTATAGTTAAATGGTAGAAGCCATGGTAAAATGGGCATATTCTAGAGTTCATGTCCCAGAAGCCAATAATCTGATACCTAGCTTTCTAGAGAGTATGTGGGATGAGACATCCTAGTAGTATTGTAAATCCTGAATCTCTCATTTCACTCAACTAAAATCAAACTGATTCATAGACAGGTTAAGGTAATTTTGAAATTTATTTGCAGGTCCTTAGAAAGAAATAGTTACAAGTTACCACGTAGTGGCACTCTCTCCTCCACCAATGCATCTTCATTGAGCTTCTCCAGAGACCCTCACCACAATTGTTCTTGTTAACAAAATATCAGTCAAGATTTCCGCAGAAGGGCTCAATGTGGTTAGATACCCTATTTCCTGTTGCTCTGCTTTGTCTTGCAAAAACTAAATTTAATCGCAGACTTGATGGACATACTCTGATTTTGTGGTATAACCTGTAAGACTGTTCTAAGAAATAGGACAATAGGCACCTTCTGAGAACTCAAGGAAAAAATTGCTTCTATACTTCTATGTAAACTTCTGAAAAAAATTATAAACCTCCAAGCCCCCCTGCCATGATGGAGTATAAAGTTCAAAGAATTTCTAGATTTGACGTTCAGAAGAGAATTTGTTTTAGGCAGAAGTCCCCTCTGGATCAGCTGCAGCCAATAAACCTGCTTCCTGTTAATTCCTGCAGTATCCAGCCTCTTCTGTCCAGCATCAATTGCTTGAAATTTTTTTTATTGCACCAATATGCAGGCCTTTGACAACATACTCCAGGAAGTAATATATATAATATTTTATGTAACAGCCTTTCTCGATAAATAGGGCATAAGCAGTAGAAACATTAGTCTCAATCATTTATCATTGTTTTCTACTGAGATAAACATGAAGGGCTATACTCACTCTGGTTACATGTGCTGGGATTTATTCAAGTCCTGGAATGTTACCAGCATCTATGTCCTTCCCTCCCTCCCTTCTTCCCTCCCTTCCTCCGTTCTTCTCCTTCCTTCCTCCCTCCCTCCCTCCCTCCCTCGCTCCTTTCCTTCCTTCCTTCCTTCCTTCCTTCCTTCCTTCCTTCCTTCCTTCCTTCCTTCCTTCCTTCCTTCCTTCTTCACTCTAGAAGTTATGCCATTCTCTAAGCTAGAATCCAATTTGGTTTTGGAGTGCTAAATTTATCTCAAATTTACTACTATTACTAACAAATTATTTCTGACATATCCAAAACCAAACTGTTAAATCAGTATGTCATATATCTTGTTTGGGAATCACTGAATTAGGCCTAAAAATGTTTTGATTAGCATGTTTTTCTCTGATAAGTACCAGCGTTAAACATTTGGTGGAAGTCTCTTAATAAGTGGAACATCGTGATAAGCTCTTGAAGTTTCTTTACTCATTGATTTTTTTGTTTGTTTCCTTTGTACCAATGTGTCTGTTTCATAGTTTTTCACAACCATATTGCTACTGTGCTAGGAGAACATGAACAGGAATTTGAGAAATACCTTGGATGGTCAGAGGAAAACTTAAAACACAGTACTGTGTGTTGATGCCAAACTTAAATAGTCGTTTGTACCATTGTAGAAAGACTATCACCCTAACCTAGCCAAAGACTGACTGATTTATAAATTCAGTCATTCTCTTTGATTCAAAAGTACTTGTTGAGAACTCACACTTTCAAAGAGGTCCCACCTGGATGATTCTCTCATTTTTTCCCCCTCATATATGTAGTAGTTAGAACACTTAAGATTTTCTAAAGTTACTTGCTCAAGCTATATTTTGACATTTTCTTTTTTCCATTCTCTGATGCTAACCTTATTGATAAGACAGTACTAAGGCCTCTGTCTAGCAACTTATATAACCCATGAAAGTCACTTGCTTGATACAGATCTTTTACTTGTTCTCAGACGTGGAAGTGTCAAAATAGAGTACTTAAGCAAGATGTTCATATTTATTTTTCTCTACCTGTGCTTTGGTAATTTAATTTCTCTGAAGGTAAGATATTTACAAAGTATATGAATACAATTTCCATTTACCATTCATTATAGGGGATTTTTTCCCCTCAAGAATATTGGTTTTTTTCCCTGTTTAGTACAAGAAAGTCATGTTTTAATGCATGAATTATTGAAACCTAAATTTTTGTATTTATTCTCTAAATATCTATTGCACTTTCTATTTACTTACCATTCATGACATTTATTTGTCCCACAATATTAAAAACACTGTAGGAATAAATTACCTTTATAATTTGAAAAATTGGTTTATCTCTAATAATAGTCCTCCATGACTTAACAGTAATTTTCTTCCATTCTTATGTTTGCAGAAAGTGCAACATTACTACAGACTCAAAAAGGTTCAGATTTCCCAAAATATATTATTTATCTAACACAGTCTTGTTATTAGGGGTTATTTGACTAGCCTCAGATTATAAAATTAATTAGATCCCCAGATAACCTTGCTTGAAGCCCCATCTCCCAACAGCAGGTACTGTCTCACCAGCCCAGAAGAGAAGCCCACCTTTTGGACATCCTGGCCAAATCTGATCTTGTTTTCCCTATGATATGTTGCTTCCCACAAATATGACATAATTGATACTTAACATGTAGATAGAAAAAATTTATACAGTTAATGATGTATGTATGATTATAGCCAAACTAGAAAGCCAATTTTAAAATATATATGACTTGAGCATTGTCATTTAATACTTGTTCAATAAGTATTATTTATTGTTGAATAAATATTAAATTGTTGCATAAAACTATAAAGTTGTAGCATGACATAAAATAAAAAGTATCTTAATGTTTTATTTTTTTTAAAGTACCTTTTGTATGCACCCACAGGCTCTCTTTAGGACAGTAGCAATGATGGTCCCCGACTATGCCATGATTGCTGAAATAGTCCTGTACTCCTGTGGGTTTGTCACTGCTCGGCCACTGTCAATAAAAATAGTGGCTACATATCGCTTGTGTTCAGAGCAGTTGTCATCTCAACATCACTATGACTATGGAATGCGGGCCGTGAAGTCAGTACTGACAGCTGCTGGGAATCTGAAGGTAGACACTTCAGTGCTTCTGACTCACACATTTCTCATTTGTAAATCTGAGCTTTGTGTATCTTCATAGAGTTCCAATAACAAATTGGTTTCATGAATTAACTGATAAATCAATGATTGTACTAAAATAATTTATTATTTTGTACACATGAAAAATCATTTTTATAATAATTTGTAATAATTTTATAATAGTCTGTAAAACCTCACTAAGAATGTATACTCTCAGTGATTTGAATTCTATTCCATAATTTTAAATATATGAAACTGAGTACTGCCAAAGAATAAAATTGCTTGATGCTGAGTAATATTTCATGTCTATAAAACATATTTCAGTCTATAAAACATGTATCCCTTTAAAGGAAATAATGTATAATTAGTAAATATATATAAAAGGTCCTAAACACCTTTACTTAATATAATTACCAATTGCAGCCAACTGTGGACTAGTGGTGATCAATTTGCAATAAAATGTTTGTACTTAAAAATGGTCTAAATCATACATAACATAGACAAATATATATAATTTCATATATATGCATGAAAGTATTTGGGTTTTTCAAATACTTTAAGACTTGGTTGACTTTTCATTAGAAGTATTTTGTATGATCATGAAATATAAATATACATTAATTAGTTCTTTATGAAGGCAAGATACAGCTATAGTTAGGAGCAAAATAGAAAATGTGACCTTGTAGTTTATAGAACTTTCCTGTTCATGATTTGAAGAAGAAATAGATTTTAAAATATATCCTATGTGATTAAGAGCAATAGCATACATTTTATCTTCTATAATAATGTTATTTAGAATACTGATATGTAGTGGTGATATTCCATTTCACATTAGCCTAACATAACTTCAAGTCATTGTTTTTTGCAATAAACAAAAGTGCCTAGGAGCAGCAATTTGTATTAACCTGGCATGTCAGTATTACACTGCAGTCAGATAATGGGAGAGATAATGCATTGTTAGTGTGTATCATCACTGAAATCTTGATTGTGGAATTGAGCTATTAAATTTAGGCTACAAATGAATCCTGAAAATGAATCCTATCATTCTTTGTAGAAGTTCATTTAGAATTGTTGAATGTTTTGGCTCGAATATTTCGAAGTTTGTTTCTATTATATAAAGAGACAATTTAAATAAACATTTTCTTCAAAATAATAGCCTCTCAAATAACAAAACAGGCTTCTGACACTTCATAATTTATTTGTGGTTAGACTGATCAAAGACAAAACCGCAATAAGCAGGATTGGTTTTGGCATTGGGAGCTCTAGAGATTCAGAGGTGGCTGAACCTGACAGCCAGGCAGCTTTGACTTTGTAAGATTGAAGACACCTTAGTAAGAACAAGGCATTTATTTGATATAAAGATTTTAGAGTAAAAGGAGAGAGTTCTGGAAATAAAAACATGATGGCCAGAGAAACGTTGTAGTGATATGGTATCAGAGTTGGGAAAAATAATTCTGGAGTTAGATTTCTGTTAATTATGTGAATGCTATTATAGGCATGAGTAACAAGTTCAGAGTTCAGTCAGATTCTTAGTAAACTCTGGGTAGATGTTTTGGAGTTAAATGTAAGTTTTCTTAAACACCCTCAATTTAGATATGTTACGCAGCCATCTCCATGTTCCCTGTGGGCTGACCACAGTGAGCTATAGCTAGCGGCATTGCACTGCTCTGCCCTCCGACTTCCACTTCTATCAGAAAAGCTTGCCTCATTCCTTACCCAGAGTCAGTTTTCTGAATTTGTATCTTTGAAGCCAGTTGAACATATTACTATTATTATTTCATAATTATATGGTGAAGCAACTGGTGATATATATAAACATGAAAAGAAGAAAAGTTTCTCTTATGAAAGCTAAAATTATTGTCCAAGAAAAATGTAGTAAAGATGAAATCCTAAAACAGTGACTTTCAATTGGATGTGGATGAGAAAAATGCGTAAAACTGAAAGACTTGAAAATATATAAGGATGACACACTAAAATTGTTATAAAAGTATCTTTGAAGACCATTATCCCCTTCAAAAATCAAAACAACAGAACAACAAAACTGAATGGAATAGATGATGCTTTCCTGATACTATTTTTGCAATAAATAAAAAAGGATGCAGACTCAGATACAGCATTAATCTCTAGGACATATAAAGAACTCAAAAAACATCAAAAAAAGAGAATAACCCAATCAATAAATGGAAAAAGGAACTGAACAGACACTTCACAGAGGAAGAAATACAAATGGTGGGGCTGGGATTGTGGCTCAGTGGTAGATCGCTTGCCTAGCATATGTGAGTCACTGGGTTCGATTCTTAGCACCGCATGTAAATAAATGAATAAAATAAAGGTCCATCAACATCTAAGAAATATTAAAAAAGAAATACAAATGGTCACAAATATATGAAAAAAATGTTCAACATCACTAGCAATTAGAGAAATACAAATTAAAACAACACTGAGATTTCATCTCACTCCAGTCATAATGGCAATTATTAAGAATACAAATAAAAATAAATGTTGGTGAGATTATGGGGAAGAAGGTACACTCATACATTGCTGGTAGGAGTGCAAATTGGTGCAACCACTCTGGAAAGCAATATGGAGATTCCTCAGGAGACTTGGAATGGAATCACCATTTGATCCAGTTATCACACTCCTAGGTTTATATCCAAAGGAATTAAAATCAGCATACTATAGCAATATGGTCACATCAATATTTATAGCAGTTCAATTCACAATAGCTAAGCTACAGAACCAACCTAGGTACCCTTCAATAGATGAACAGATAAAGAAAATGTGGTACATATCCACAATGGAATATTACTCAGCAACAAAGAAGAATGAAAATATGGCATTTGATGGCAAATGGATGGAACTGGAGCCTATCATGCTAAGTGAAATAAGCTAGTCCCCAAAACACCAAAGGCCAAATGTTCTCTTATATGCAGATGTTGACTCACAATAGGTGGGAAGGAGGGAGGAGCAGAGGTTCTCTAGATTGGACAGGAGGGAATGGGGGGTTGGAGGGGACATGGGAATAGGAAAGACAGTAGAATGAATTGGACATAACTTTCCTATGTTCGTATATGAATACAAACTAGTGTAACTCCACATCATGTACAAACACAAGAATAGGAAGTTATACTTCATGTATGTATAATATATCAAAATACGTTCTGTTGTCATGTGTAACTAAAAAGAACAAATAGAAAAGGGTGCAGAACTCTAAACTCAGAGAAAACATCCTGGTATCAAAATATGAGAAATTATTGGGTGTTTAAATTTAAATGCATTACTTTTGTTTTCCAAAATGACTACTTGTAGTGATTTTCACTGAGTCAACCTACTGGTGGTCTTAAATGTGAGCTCTATGTAATATATAGGTAACGGAGACTCCAAAACTATATTGAATTCATGGCTAATGGCTCCTTACCTAGTATGTCTGAAAATGTATGTAAACCTAGGTTTTTATTATAACTAGTAAAACATTCAACAAGCATAAATGTTGGTTTTCATAATCCAATAATATCAAAACAACTGAAAGTAACCTTTTACATTTGCTTAAATTGCCCATAGGGCCTGTGTATTTGTGTGTGTATGAAAAACAAAAGTGCTTATTCAGGAGATGCAGATATCTTCATGAATATATTTTCTTTTAGCTGAAATATCCAGATGAAAATGAAGAAATTTTGCTGCTTAGATCTATTATCGATGTAAATCTGCCAAAATTTTTGTCCCATGATTTACCACTCTTTGAGGTAAGAACAGTTATTATTCCTATGTATCAAAACTCTTATACTAATGTTCTATTTATCAAATGTCCAAATTTATAAAGCTCCTTGTAAGAAAGGTCCACTATCAAAAAACAATGATATGTTATAGAGAAACGTAGATCAATCTTCATTTTATTTGAGATATGTTGACTATCAGATGACTATCAGATGACTATCAGATGTGGCTTCAGATGACTTTCAACAACTTGGGATTTTTAAAATAGTACTTTTTTTCACTACAGAATATAATGAACATGCAAAAGTTTAAATATTTGCTTATAAATTCCACAAGAATGTAGGCTCAGGCTCTGTGAAGAAAAGTCATTTGCCTAACACACCACTGAATTCTAAGCACAGAATAGGTACTCAGTAAATATTCATTCAGCTAGTGACAGCTTACTTTCCTTAAAAGAACGAGATGACTTTTATGAAAATTTTTTCCTGATTATTTTAAATAAGAACCAAGTTTGATAATCATCTTATATTTTAAGATCAGATTTTGAGTAACTGAGAGGAGGAAGTATTAGATGATTAAAGTTAATAGTTAAATTTCCCTAATATCGTTTGGTGTCATTTTTTTCTCTTCCCCATTTCAGATAGAATAATCAAGGGAGCAGTGGGTTGCTGATAAATGTTAGATGTACTGTCTTGCACTACTTGGGGTACAGGCATTTAGGTTTCAGCATATAAAAACTGAAGATACTATGGCTTTTATGAGGAAGAGGAGAAGAGATGCTGCCATTAGTGTGGTCCAGTGTCATTAGCGATGCGTGGCAACTGTGTTTCAAAATTTTCTGAAAGGAGATTTCCTTAGTATTTAGAGTTGGTGGTGCAAATATTTTATGGAACAAATCAATAAGAAAATATTTCAAATTTTCTTCCTTAAGTTTTTCTTCAATTTCCTTGGTGCTGGTGCATTGTACAGGTTTTCCAAGAGGAAAAGCTATATTTTTTTTCCAAATTGTTGAAGATCTTCCATCTTCACTAGATGTATTTTTTTTCTTTTTCTTTTGGTACTAGGGATTGAACTCGGGGGCACTCGACCACTGAGCCACATCCCCAGCCCTATTTTGTGTTTTATGTAGAGACAGGGTCTCACTGACTTGCTTAGTGCCTCGCCATTGCTGAGGCTGGCTTTGAACTCACAATTCTCCTGTCTCAGCCTCCCTAAGTGCTGGGATTACAGGCGTGCACCACTGCGCCTGGATACTAGATGTATTCTTATGCCATTGTTCATTCATTCAGTAAACATGTATCAAGCATGTTTCTCAAGTGGATCATACTTGACATTTCCAACAGAGATAATTTCTTGTTGTGCAAGACTATCCCAAGCACTGCAGGACATTGCCCCCCAGATCTTCATAGACTTCTCCCATAGTGACAAGCAGAAGGACACCTTCACACATTTCCAACTCTATAACTGGCAGGAGTATGAGGAGTATTGGTCTTGGTTGGGAGGTACTGAATACCAAATAGCTTCTGCTTATTTCAGCTGTATGCATAACCAGTTGAACAATGTGCAAGATTTCTTTTTATTTAGCAAACACTATGGCCCTAAAATGGAGCAGGTACTATTTGTGTATATGTGTGTGTGTGTGTGTGTGTGTGTGTGTGTGTGTGTGTGTGTATGATGCTGAGACTCAAGCCTGGGCCTCCCATATGTTAGCATGCACTCTGCCACTGAGTATAGTCCCAGCCTAGACCAGGTACTATTTTAAGTGCTTAAGAGTAAATTATTTAATGCTCCAGTGACTCAAGAAGGCAGGTGCTATGGGCACAAAGATGATAAGCAACTTGTTTTTATGGCAAGTGCTTGAGGAACAGGGATGGTAACCACAGTCAGGCTGCAGTGTGCTCTGAACACTTTGCTGTGTTGTCATCTTCTTTACCCCAAGGAAATTTATTGCTCTGATGAACTGGGATGAATTTCTCATAACAGTATCTAAAGGATTAAATGTAGGAGCAATTAAACTGGTATCTCATAAATTGCATAGCATGTATGTTTTCATATTAAACACCACTGAAATTTCAATTTGACCTTCAAAGTAAAAAGAACAGTCATATTTCTCATGAGTTGTGATAATACTTATAAAATAACCTTAGCAGTTTATAAAAATAAGTTTCTTAGACCTTGTAACTAATTCCATCTGTGAATATACACAATATATAAAATTGGAATTCTTTCTAATCATACATTATGTGATTGTATTTCTTTCCTAGGGTTGCCATAACCAACAACCACAAACTTGAAACATAAAGCAACATTTATTCTCTTGCAGTTTCAAAGGCTAGAAGTCTGAAATCAAGGTGTTGGGAGGCCATGCACCTGCTTTAGGCTCTAGAGAAGAGTTCTTCCTTGCCTCTTCCTAGCCTCTGGCAGCCCCCTGAAATCCTTCACGCTTCCTGGCTTGTGACTGCTGCACTCTAGGCTCTACCTCTATGGTTACATGACTTTCTTTCCTGTGTCTGAACCTCTCTTTCCTTTCCCTTATGTAGCTGTCAGTCCCTGGATTTAGGGCCTACCCCAAGCCAGTGTGACATAACCTTAACTAATTTTATCTGCAAGACCATATTTTCACATAAGGTCGCATTCTGAGGTTCTCAGTGGACATGAAATTTATTCAGTCTACACAATGCATTCCATAAAACACTTCTGAACTAATTTTTATATATGTATGAGATAATGAATTACAGTTAATTATTTTGGCATAGCTAGTTATTCCTAGTATCTTATGTATATTTAATATATACATATTTATCTTATATGTATATTTAAGATAAATATACATATATCTTATGTGTATATTTAATATAAATGTCTAAAATATAAATTTTCCAAATCATATGTCATCAGGGAATTACTTCAGATTTGTTTCCTGGAGTGAAATTACCAAAACCAGATTACAATGATTTGCTGGCAGCTATTAAAGACAATTGTGCCTCCATGAATTTACAAATGACTAACTTCTTTTCTGAGAAGATTCTTCAAATATATGAAATGATGATTGTACGTCATGGTTTTATGATTGTTGGAGAACCATTTGGAGGAAAAACCAGTGCATACCGTGTCTTAGCTGGGGCACTGAATGACATATGTGAGAAGGTATGTGTTATTAATGTATTAATTTACTTATAATAAGCTTAAATCATTTTAAAAGACACTCTCCATGTATAGCTTAAAATCATGAAAAAAATGAGTCAGAGAAAATAAAATTAGACAAGTAAAATGAAGCAAGTAGGAAGTTCAGCATATAAAGAGCATACCACAAATTTACCTTTCAATCTTTTCTTTCTTTTAATTGTAAAGATGATACCTGTTAATTGTAGAAAAGAATCTAAAAACAGAAAAATATAAAGATTATCCTTTAATACTTTTAAGAGAATTTTATTTTCTAGAAAGTTAGACTTGTAATGAAAACTTCTGATACGGGCTGTTGGTGGAATTAATTTAATAAAGGGAATATGTATGTGTGTTTATATATGACATATATATATGTGCATACATAATGCCTATTTTTCAGATTCGTATTATTGTAATGAATAATGTATATTAATGTGCAACTTAATGGATTTCATTGTGATATTTCCATACATGCATATATAATGCTTTGATCATGTCCACCTTTTCTTCTAACCTTTTTTGCCTCCCCTTTCTCCTCTCCATCAGTTCCCTTCTCTAATAATCTCTCTTCTACATTCAGGTCCTTGTTTGTTTGTTTCCACATATGAATGAAAACATGCCACACTTGTGTTTCTGTGTCTGGCTTATTTTGCTTAACATGATATCCTCCATTTCCATCCATTTTCCTGCAAATGACGTAATTTACTTCTTCGTGACTAATACCACATTAAGCATGTATATCATATTTTATTTATCCTTTAATCTATTGATGAGTACATAGGCTCTTGGCTACTGTAGGAAGTGCTGTAGAGTAGTATAATGAAGGGTAGATATGATCAAAGTACAATGTACTTGTATATGGAAATGTCATAGTGAAACCCATTGATTTGTACAGTTAATATATGTTAATTTAAAATAAGATTATAGAGCTTTTCCATAGTTATGAATTTAGGAAGTTACATTGTTAAACACTTCCTGGGCACAAAGGAGAAAGCAAAGAACTTGAGCTTGCTTGTTTTTAAAGTATTTTTTAGTTGTCAATGGACCTTTATTTTTTAAATTTATTTATATATGGTGCTGAGAATCAAACCCAGTTTATCACACATACTAGGCAAGTGCTCTACCACTTATGACCCCAGCCCTTGAGCCATGTTGTTATATATAAAAAAAAATATTCTAAATAAGTGGACCACGGGAGATTTTAGGGTAGTGAAATTATTCTATGTAATACTATAATGGTGGCTATAAGATATTATGGATTTGTTAAAACCCATAGAATTATATAACACAAAGAATAAATCTTAAAATTATATACACTAGTTAATAATAATGTGTGGAATCCTACCATCATATATAATTAATTAAAACAAAAAAGTTTTTAAAATGGGATTAATTAAAAAAAAGTATAAATATAAATTCATCAATTTTAACACTGTATTACACTAATGTAAGATGTTAATAATAAGAGAAGTTTGACAGGGAGGGAGGAGGTATTTACAAATCTCTGTACTTTTTGCTCAGTTTTTCTGTAAACTTAAAACTGCTATTAAAAAAATAAAGACTATCAGGGGCACTAGCATCTCTTGTAGTTATGCCATAGATCAACTTTAAGGATTCTGGACAAAATGGAAAATTTACCCATAGTAAGTTTTGCACACCACAAGTACATATTTCTGTATTTTTACATCTTTTTTATTTTCTCTCAGAAAACAAGTTTCTCTTTGTACTAAGAGTCAATAAGTTACAATCCATGGGCTAAATTCAGCCCTAAACTTATTTTTGTAATGTCAGTAAACTTGGAATGGTGTTGTTTTTAAAAATCTATCAGGACAAAAAAAAAAAAAAAAAGAAAGAAAAACAGAATATGAAACCTGGAAAGCCTGTAATATTTACTATGTAACTCTCTACAAAAAAATTTACCAACTAACTCCTGTTTTGTAGTTTTAGATCTTGTACAACATTTACTACTTTCATTCTATACAGTTTTTGAGCTTTTAAATACTATTGTAAATGAGACTTAAAACTTTTATTTTTCAATAGTTTACTGACAGGATAAAGAAAATAGAATTGATTTTTATACGTTGACATTGTGTGCTAAAACCTTGTTAAATTCACTCCTCAATCTGGTAGTTTATTTGTAGATTTCTTAGAATTTTCCATTTACACATTCATGTTTTCTATGAATAAGGCAGTATTCTTCAAAATAAATAAATATTGATTTTTTTTGTATTAAGGGTCTAATGGAAGAAAACAAGGTTCAAATAACTGTTTTAAATCCTAAATCTGTCACCATGGGTCAGCTGTATGGACAGTTTGATTTAGTGTCCCATGAGTGGTCTGATGGAGTCCTCGCTGTCAGTTTCAGAGCATTTGCCGCTTCATCGGTAAGTACTAACACTTTTGTATGCATACTTTTTTAAAGGTCATGATATCTTCTTCTTACTAATTTCTGGTGTTTTTCCAGTTATTTCAAACAGACATTTATATTTCTAGCTTAAGATATTTAGATATTTATTTAAGACATATTACTACATGATCTGTCAGTATTTCTGTGAAGAACAATATCAGCACCTGCAAAAAAATGCCAGTGCCTTTGCCCTGAGGTGTTAGAGAAGGCAGTAGAAAAACACAGAGCCAAGTTATTTGTAATTCTCTTTCACAAGCTAGAAGACCCGTCTAGAAGAGTCCACAGACCAGTAAGTGTTAACTTGGTTGCCAGATTTTAGCAGGTTCTCCGTACAGTGTAATTATATTATCGACTGCTTGCTAAGGCTGGTGGTATAGAAAAAAGGACCTAGACTAGGGCCATCTATTTATTTACTAAGTCATTGTTTTCTTTACTCTGGCTACCATACATGTTAAGTTTGGTGCTTTTTACCACACAAGGACATAGAACTATGTATGCCTCACAAATTGGTGTAATAATAGAAATCTCAGTTCTGCTCAGTTCTGCTCTTTTGGCAGAAAGATGTTGAACAGTGAATAACATAAGGATTGACTGTCTTAGGGCAGAGATCCTGCCCAGTGTCAAGCTTTCCTAGTGATTTCAAAGATAAAAGTAATCATGAGGTCTGGGGTTATGGCGCAGTGGTAGCGTGCTCGCCTAGCACACGGGAGGCACTGGGTTCGATCCTCAGCACCACATAAAAAATAAAATAAAGATATCCTGTCCACCTACAACTAAAAAATAAATATTTTAAAAAAATAAATTGTTCAGATTTAAAAAAAAAAAGTAATCATGAAGCACAAAGGAATCAGGCAGTGGTCTAGGACCACTGATGTCACTTCTTAGGTCCTCTCTTGCCAAGGGGAACACACTCTGGCCCAGAATAGCATATGGAGTCTCTAAGTAATATATGCAATTACATTATTTACACAAAAATAGATATCTTGATTCAGTTACACTGCATTTTTCAGGAAGCTATATCCCATAAATAGAGTCTCAGCAAGGTTAAGTAGTTTACCCAAAGTCACACAGCTCATAAGTAGAAGAACCAAATGAAAAGCAAGGTCCTTCAGACAGTGTGAAGCTCAACTGGCAGTTTCCCCAAAGTGACAGTTAACAGGCATGGGAAACCCACAGCTCAAAAGAAATTTTATCTCAAGGTGATCACTGAGATATGGCTTTTACTTGCATTCTAGACACAGCCAGAACTAGCCTCTGAGCTAGTGTGGGCATTGGGTGGTAGTTTGAGCCTGAGATACTTCCATTGTCTAGTAGATTAATGAGTTGGCCACAGGGACTGAGAATGTGTTAGGATGGATTCAAATCCTTTACCACTTGAACTCAGCATTTGCTGAAGACATTATGTGCATACACCAAGAGGAAGCATTATAGAATCTGGGAAGGAGAATGTCTTTACACTCTCCAGCTAATGCCTGGACACTCATATTTGTTGAGCATTTTTTATATTCTGGACAATGTATAAATATTTTTATATTCATTAAATGACTATTGGACTGCAGATGTTATATTGATTTTAATACCCTTTACTATATGAGAAAGTTTGTATATGTCTGAATTCATTGAAGAGAGGGAAGAAAAAATTTGGCTTAGCAACAAAAGTAATTAGTCTATATAAAGTTATGTTAGTAGAATTCATGTTAAAAGCAAAAGCAATCTGTGATTCTCTAAAAACTGACATATCTGAATGAAAATTGTTTTCCCTGGCAATTACATTTTTTCTTCTACTACTTTCTAAAGCATATATACATATATTTATGTATATAATTTGAGTTCAGAAATATTGAAAAGATTGAATCTTAAGAAAAATGTTATATTTCTGTCTTGTTCATGCCATACATAGGCTTCTTCATAGAATACTCACACACTTGGTATATTTTTCAAAGGACACCTTCATATTTTCATGATAAAATTAATTCTCAGAGTTTTATTTCTAAAATTTGAAGTAACAATATTGAATTATTACTTTATTAATTTTTTGCCCTTTATTCCCTGTATGCATATAATAGACTCCAGATAGAAAATGGTTAATTTTTGATGGACCAGTAGATGCAGTATGGATCGAGAATATGAATACTGTGTTGGATGACAATAAAAAGTTATGTCTGATGAGCGGGGAGATTATTCAAATGTCACCACAAATGAATCTTATTTTTGAACCTATGGATTTAGAAGTTGCTTCTCCTGCCACTGTAAGTTCTCAATTTTGAAATCTGCTTGTGAATTGCAAGATGTTATAAATGTTTTGTTTACATAGTAGCTTTGAGTTTAAATGAAAGATATTAGAATTTATTCTGAGTGACTGAATTTTTTTCCCCCTCAATATTAGGGTTGAGCCCAGGGCCTCATACATGCTAGGCAGTGTTCTACCATGAAGAGCTACATCCTTTAAAAAAAAGGTCCTTTTAAAAATTTTATTTTGAGACAGAGTCTAAGTTTCCTAGGCTTACTTTGAACTTAAAGTCCTCATGCATCAGTCCCCTGAGTAGCTGGGATTACAGGCATGTGCCACCTCACCTGGCTTTGATTTGTGATGCTCAAAAAACCATCATATTTGTTGACATACCTTGACAAATGTAATGGTAACGATGTTTTCCTCTTTTGTCTGGGACCATTTGGTAAAATCACACATGAAATTAAGATCCTGAAACTATAAAAAATATTAAGCCTCTTTTTTCCCTAAGACTTACTGAATATTGAAGAAACAGATGATTGAGTCATATGGAAGCCACGCTAGGAGACCAGATTTCATACTGGACTTCCTATTTGACCTCACCTGACCCTTGTCTTCCACAATGATTTGGTGAAGTTTTCTTTCATTGGCACGAGTTTGGTAATCAGCAAGAGGCAGCTACCCCTTTAGCTGGTCCATTGTCTAATATTTCAGGAATTGCTTGTGGACAAAATAATGAGTGATAAGAATAACCTGAGAAAATAATGAGTCAAGAAAACCTGCACTTGTAAGAAAGTACTCACCCGTCTCCTATATAAACTACTCCCAAGTCAGCCTTCCCTGGAGGTTTTTTCTCTGTGTCATTTCCCAATCTGCTAGCTTATCTTAAAGTTATTGGTCTTCAACTGCTTTGCCTCTCAATTAATTGGCCTCTGTCATCACACAAGCAGACCTGTACATGGTAATATTTCTTTCGTAAGCATTACCTTGATGGCAAACAATTATTTTTCCAGGTTTCCAGATGTGGTATGATTTACATGGAGCCTCACATACTAGGTTGGAGACCACTGATGTTGTCTTGGCTGAATCTTTTACCTGAGTCCATCAGTCCTATTGAGAAAGAATTTATAACAGGCTTATTTGATAGAATGGTCCCTATTTCCGTTGAATTTATTAGAAAGCATACAAAGGTAAGAGAAATGAGAATTTTAAAATTAAAAAGTAAATAGAAAATTTATGTTAGTCAAATGTATCAATTTCAATGGGCTATTAACCAATTGATGAAATATTTCTTAACTGGTTTGAACCATTTTTCTGATTAAAATAAAAAAAATTTAACTCATAATTATTCTTCAAAACTATTCTAAATGAAACATCTTAAGAATTTGAGACAGTATAATTGATGCTTGTCTTTTCTCTTAAAAAAGCAAAAAACAAGCAACCTCAAAGGTTCATATAACTCTATCTGGATAAAGAAAGTCCCAAATGTTCTCTCTTACTTCTAATAGCATGTTGTAATAATTTCCACCTTTATAAACTTCTTTATTTTCAAAACTTCCTAAAGTAAGCTGGTTCCTGGTAGAAGGATTGTAAAGAGGACCTAAAGTAGGCAAATCCATTTTTCTTTCCTTCAGTATACCTTGGCGGGCAGGGTGGGGAAGGGAAAAAGGGCAGATGGGAGAAAAGTGACAATGAGAAAGGGGAATCTGCTGCCGAAGGGTTGAAGCCCCATCAAGGCTCCCAAACTCTCTGCAGCTGGAAATTATAAATGTGCTTACTTTCTGCTTTGGTAGTTATTGATCAAAAGTCTGTCAGAACAACTTTGGCTCTGTAACAAATATAGGGAAATAGGGCAGATATTTCTTCTGCCATTGGAGATATAATAAAAGACCTTAACAGGCAGAAGTTGGGCTCAATGTACAGATTTTGAACCATTTTGCCTAAGGGGAAAATCCAGGGGAAGAAGATAAGAGAGCAAAAGACAGAATCTCAGGTTCACAAATGACTTAGACAAGAGGGGGAAGAGAGAGGAGCATTTTAGGAAGGTAGTCAGTATTGTGAGATACTACTAAGAAGCCAGTGGAGGCAGGAAAGGGACACATGTCCCTTGGTTTGGTGATAGAGAACATGAAGGACACTTGGCAAAAGCCCTTGAGGGAAGGCAGAGACAGGGCACTTTAGGGTAGAACCTGGAAAATAAATGTGGCTACAAAATGGGTATAGCCTGCTCTGGGCCAGAAGTTTGCTATAAACAAAATATTGGAGATATGAAGTAATCATGTTTCAAAAACATTTAAACATGTACGCATTGAGCGTACATGTTTAAACAGGATTTTTTTTCTCTAGTGCTATCAGAGTATTCAGGTAGTAGGCAAATCCACTATTTGCCTATCCAAATATTTCACTTATTACAAATAAGTGAAACTGGAATTATGAATGTCTATTATCTATTTGGTAGTAATATGTAGTGATAAGCATCTGTCTTACTTGTAGTAATAACTATATTTTATTGCTGCATCAGTAATTATAAATGATGCTTAAAGTCCATTCCTTAGCCAGAGACTCAGCCACCACCTCTGCTGAATAGGAAGCCAGCAGCTTCTAGTCTTCAAAGAGTCATTTTCAGAGAGTTTTTCGTGTTCACCATGAAGCAATGCAGCTCTAAAGGCTGAAATAACTGAGAAGGAAGCCAACAAGTATTTATTGAGAACTTTCTGTACATTGCATTGTTCTAGGAGCTGTGCACGTTATTTCAATTATTTTGTAAATTGTTCTGGTGAGGTATCAGAAAGTAAAGTGCATGGCATTTATGGCACTCCAGCAGAGTTTTTGTAGACTCTGAGACTTGAAAATGTATTTCCTAGGCTTGGGTTTGCTATAACTACTGTTGTGGCTTATAAATATATTCCCAAATGGGTTTTATTTATTTAGCATTACAGATACAGAAATTTTTTATTATTCTGACTTATAAAACTAATAAAGCATAAAAACTGTCTTTGATTTAAATTAATTAAACATTTAAATTAATTAAACTGGTCCATTTTTTTAAATATGAGAATTGGTGTAAGAGAGGTTAAAAAGTGCACACTACCTAAGGGTGAGATTTTCTGCTGCCACACTCTAGGTGGGAATTAGTGTGTGCCTCAATTTCCAATTATAACACAAGGCTTATAATAGTACTATGGCTGTTAGAATTAAATGAGTTCAACAAACATTATCCAATGCTATTTTATCTGATTTTAATTGTTTTTATAGACTCCTTTTTCTGACTTTTCAGGAATTATCTCCTACTTCAGATGCAAACTTGGTCCGATCCTTAATGAATCTAATAGACTGTTTCATGGATGATTTCACAGATGAGGCCAAAGTGAAAAATAGAAATGACAGAGAAACTTACTCTTTGCTTGAGGTAGGATTTTGTAATAGAAAAACATCTTTAGCTTTCTCCAAACTTTCTAATTAATGAGACTCATTATAGCTTATATTTTATGAAATAAATTTTAATTGAAGGATAGTTTTCCAAGAGAAACAGTCTGTGCATAAACCAGGAGCAGATGAGCAGGTTTCACTATGGCTAAAATTTGTACTTGGCATTGTATTATGTATAAGAATTATAAGACATGCAATTTGAAAAAGCCTGCTTACTACAACATCCTTAGATGACCTGCTATTATATATCAGCTCATGGATCTCCTTTCAAAGATATTAAGCTGAGTACAAGGATATATTGAAGTTCCTTTTTAATTGCACTTTATCTTCTCATCTTTCCAATACAGGGAATTTTTCTGTTTTCATTGATCTGGTCCGTTGGTGCTTCTTGTTCAGATGATGATCGGTTGAAATTTGATAAGATTCTTCGAGAACTAATGGAAGGTCCAATTTCAGAGATAACTCGAAATAAGTTTAAATTACTGAGTGGTACTGAACAAACATCCTCAAAGGCATTAACTGTCCCATTTCCTATAAAAGCAACAATTTATGATTATCAATTTGTCACTGAGGTAAGAGTTCTGAAGCAAGATTTACAATTACCAATCTGGCCATGTCTCCTTTGAGACACACCATATAATGACTCTATGGCCATTTTTTCCTCACTGTTTACCTTAACAGACAGTGTAGAGAAGACTAAGGTATTCTGGCTCCAAAGTCAAACATATCTGAGTTTGAGTCCTAGTAGAGTCACTTTCTTTCTGTATAGTCTTGGGGTAGTTAATTTTCTTGAATGTAGTTATTACCAATAATTAAATAATTAATAAATAATAATACCTGATGGGCCAATAGTACTCATTAAATAGAATTATGCATTATGATTATCTAAACCAGCACCAACCAAGTACATACTGTTCAAGGACACCTTTTAGAGATTCACACATATTAGAATATTATAGGCACTAAGCCCCATAGGATAGTAGCTGTTTAAATGTTAATTTAACACTTCCCAAATGGATTGGGCAAAAAAACTTGGGTAGAATTTACTTGTTTTGTGTGTGTGTGTGTGTGTGTGTGTGTGTGTGTGTGTAACAACTCCAACAAATACTGTGCTGAATACAAAGTTTAGTATTTAAAGTTTATGTACTTAAATACACATTTAAGTAAAATTGGAATCACATGGTATTCTTTTACATTTAATAAGGAAAACACTTTGCCCTCCCAATAACGTTTCTTCAGTGAACTTACTTTCTAAAGCCTCCCTGTAGTCCACCCACCAATGGATGGACCATCATCTATTCTATTCCTTCCCTTTGGCCTTAGGGCTATTTTTCATTTTTTTAGTGTCTGAGTTTTATTAGTACTGCTTTGTTGAACATTTTTGGATAAAGTCATGGTTTGCATCTAATTATTTCCTTAAGATGAATTTCTAGAAAAGGCATTTGAATTTTATGGCTCTTGAGATGTATTACCACACTTAATCTCAGAAGGAATTCTTCACTCTGTTCAGCACAGATACTATCTTTTTTATTGGTTTTATTTCAGGTTACTAATAATTTGCATTTTCAGGGTACTTGACAGTTTATTATGCTTTCCTGATTTTTTTTTCTATATTGTTTTCCAGCACCATGGTAAAATAGAAAGCATGGGATTATTCTTGCAGGTTCTACCAATGAGGGAACTGGGGTTCAGAGATCTTTTTTTTTTTTTTTTTTTTGATACTGGGGATTGAACTCAGGGATTCTCTACCACTGAGCCACATCCCCAGCCCCATTTTGTATTTTATTTTGAGACAGGGTCTCATTAAGTTGCTTAATGCCTGGCCATTGCTGAGACTGGCTTTAAACTTACTTTTCTCCTGTCTCAGCCTTCCAAAGTGTTGGGATTACAGGCGTGTGGCACTGCACTCGGCTGGATTCAGAGATCTTGAGTGATTGTTCCAGGATCACATAATTGCTAATTGACTATATAGTTTGAGTTTTTTAATTCTTAATTTTTTCTTTCCCATTTGGTGTCAAAAGACACATATTTGAAAAGGTAATCTAAAATATAGGAAAGGCATTATTTTCTTCATCAATTCTTAGAAATAATTGCAATACAGCTTTCAGATTGATATGAATTTGGTGCCTCAAAACACAGCTTTGTGCCAGAAGACATGAAAATAATGCACAGTTCTGCCCTCAGTAGTTCATAACTCTTTGAAAGAGAGACATGTCACATTCTAAGCTAGGGAAATGCCATATGTGAGAGCCCAGTTGTGGGGACATGTGTGGGACTAGTAGGCCCGTCAATGAAGTCTGGTTGTAAGATATTTGGTGATGTGGAGGAAGGGTGGGTCTGAATTATCATGTGCTTTGAATGACTAGAAATTTAGATTTTATTTCACATGAAGAATGGAGAAGGGACCCAGCATGGTAGCAGATGCCTGTGATCCCAGCAACTCAGGAAGCTAAGGCAAGAGGATCTCAAGTTCAAAGCCAGTCTCAGAAACTTAGCGAGGCCCTTCAGCAACTTAGTAAGACCCTGTCTCAAAATAAAAAGGGCTGGGCATGTGGCTCAGTTGTTAAGTACCCCTAGGTTAAATCTGCAGTACCCTCCAAAAAAAAAATGGAGAAAGGGACTGGGGATGTAGCTCAGTGGTAGGGTGCTTATCTAGCATGTGCAAGGCCCTGGGTTCCATCCCCCGTACCACCAAAAACAAAAAAGGAAAAGAAAAAAGAATGGAAGGGGCAGTAGTATTTTTCTAGAGGGAAAAATAACATATCTTTGAAACTTTTTATTATAAATACTATCATAGAAAGTTAAAATTTTATTTCACAATCTAATTGGATGCAAAGATATAGCATGTTAATTCATAATAATCTCAAATCTGCAAATCTAGCATTCTATTATAGATCTATTACCCTGCAATATGAATATAGTTAATAGTACTGAACTGCACACTTACCAACTACTGAGTACATTTATGGTCAGTATATTATTTTATAACTGCAATTTTTAGAAAAATGTATGTTGCCAGAAATGTTAAGATGTCTTATCATTATAAAAATCAAGCTTTATGCAGTTGATCTTCTAGGAAGCAAGATTCTGTAATTGTTAATATTTATTGAATAAAGTTCTTTACTCTTTAATGCATTGATTAGTTGAATTTTCTTAATGCCATTAAGTAATCTATTGTTTGTCCCTAATAATTGATCACTGAGTTAGCTTAAGCAGTGATTTAAAGTCATCAAAAAATATCATAGCATTGCCACTTCATTTTTTTCTTCTTAATTTACATATACAACTTAACTCTAAACTGAATGTTAAGTGTTTTAAAGGATAAAATGAGTATTTGAATAATAGGATTTTTCTGTCATAGAAGTATAGAGTTTTTAAAAGTATTGGTAACATAATCTTTACTATTCAGTTGTTTATTTTGAACAGGGGATAGGGAAATGGGAGTTATGGATAAAGAAATTAGAAGATGCTCCTCCAATTCCTAAAGATGTGATGTTTAATGAAATTATTGTACCAACTCTGGACACTATTCGATACTCTGCATTAATGGATTTGTTGACCACTCACCAAAAGCCTTCAATATTTGTAGGACCAACAGGAACAGGAAAGAGTGTCTATATAATTGTAAGTATTATTGAAATCTACATATTTAAAGGTACATAAATAATAGTCTTAAGAATGCTATTTTTAGAGCAGTAGGCTTAAACAATTTTTAAAAATCCTCAAGTATTTTGTTTGAACCAAAGAGAAGTTTTGAGTAATTGACTTTTTAGAAAATTCATTGAAGGTATAATATTGTTTGGGTTTCTTTTTCTTGCCTCTGTTGTTTGGGCTGCTAGTATCAGATACTGAGATGCTGATGCCATTTTATATCACTAAACAATTGTCCCATGTCCCATTTTAATAATAATAGCTTGTTCAGGATGATAACTGCATTCCTTGAAAAATATGTCCTAATTACACTTGCTATTTAATTTTATAAATTACTTTATATCTGAAAGATTACTGTGTAGTAATGATTGATTTGTTTTCCTTAATGATTTCTGTGGTGTGTTAGTTAAGATGGTGCCAGCTGCTAAAACAGATAGTGCCCCAACTTTCAGTGGCTTTTACACAACCTGAGGAGGAGAAGAAAGGTGCTGTGACTGGCCCCTCTTCCATCACAGGTTCATGTTTATATGCATCAGAGGATATCTAAGAGGGAGAAGGGGAGAAGTTCTCACTGAGAGTTAAAACTAAGGGGTTGATGTAGCCTGTATTTTGAAAAAGTAATTGAAACGGTACAGAAAGCTGAGGTATTTATCCAAAATATCAAAGCCAGGTAACAGATTTGATGTGATTAAAGGAAGTAGTTAGAAGAAAATATAGCTTTTTGTCATTTGTTCACCCACCAAATTCAGCTCAGATAGGAAATTGTCCAGGTATAAAAGCATTCCTTTTCCCAAAATTGGGAGCATATTTTGCAATCTGTATTTTTCTTTTTACTTGTAAATATTTTCCTACTTTCTTATTTACTTATTATAAATATTTTCCTATTTTGTTCTGCTTCAGGTGATTTTAAGGATATCATAGTACTGATTCTATAATTTTATGATGATTGATCCAAGTCCCTAACTTAGGACATTACACTTTAAAACTAAGATTGCTCTGAACATTTTTGTAGCTAAATCTTTATTTTTCTCTCTGCTTATTTGCTTAGTAACAGTTTTTGATTTCTGGAAGTAAAATTGTTGATTTTTTAACAAAAGTTAAAATTGTTTAGAAAAGTTATTCTAATTCAAATTGTCTTTCATGTCCCCTAAAGGATATTTCATTGCTCCAATTAATTAAGTTGATTGTATTATAAATGGGGGCTCAAATACTTACTCTTTGGTGAAAGAAAATATTATTTCGAGACAATGCTAGATAACTTTCATTTCTATAAAGTAATTTCATTGAAAATTTATTCAAATAAGATGCTTAATGAACTTTTGTACATATTTACAGTTTTTCTTATTGAAGTGATTAAGCAGGAAATTTAATGTTTCCAGTAATTTTCATTAAAATTATTGTGTATCTAGATATTTATATATTAGACACTGGTTATGAGCAAATATGTTGAAGAAGCTTAAAATCCTGTGATGGGAAGGAGTCTGTAATTTCACATAATTTACATTGTTAATGGGTTAATTTGAAAGAATTGTTAGCAAATACAATATTTAGATTTCATTTTGTTTATTTCTCATTTAAAGGTCAGCTCTGTTGGTATGAGTATTTTTCTTTTCATAGAGCTATATAGATTTTATAGAATAATTTTAATTAGCATATAATTTGATAATCAAATTGAAAAAAGTAGTTTTGATAGGTATGTAATTAATTTCAAGAATATTATATATGAACATAGAAATATTCATTTTTTTCGGTGGGTCAAGTGGAATTTTATATGTGGGATAATTATAAGAGTTACTGATGATTAATTTAAACCAAAGAGCAGAACTTGTCTAATGATAGCTTATAAAAACATGAATTTTGTTCATATAATTTTTATGGCACAATGGTAAAAATGTACTTATTTGGAAATGTTTTAATCAATGACTATTAACTACTGGAATTCCAAAATCTTTTGACAGTGATCTGATTTTTTACATGATCAATACACAGGACCATATTATATTAATTGTCCTCTTTGGTTAGATTCTTTTTACTTTCTGCTATGACCAGCACAGCTGTTAATTTAGAAACCAGCGAGGGGTGATGAGGGATTAGAAAAGACAAACAGACACACATAGAGAGAAAGCTAAGACCAGGTGGGACATTACCCTCTGATGGAGGTATAATGACACAGAGCTAGCTCAGCACATTTATTATATGATAAATGAGTTTTCTATTTATTATATAAATTTTATTATATTTGAAGTTTCTTCAAAGCAGGCAGGCTAAAGGACAAAGTACTGAGCAGCCATTTATAATGATCTTTTTTGTGTTCATAATTCTCTACCCCCAGCAACTGGTGTCTGAACTCAGGGTCAAGACTGATAGGGCCATGCCTAGCACAGAACCTCCTTTAAGCAGGGCATCACCATAGCAACTGGGCATTCTTGGCCTGAATCTTTACAAAGGAGGTTCCCACCACAGGTGCACAGCTCTTGCCAGAGGACAGTCAGAGACCATGATTCAAATTACCACTCCCAACAGCTTTCTTTTCGTGTTCTTTTACATGGTCTATTCTTGCTTATTGCTTTTGTACTTTAATCCTGTCTGAGTCACTTAGATTCAACAGATTGCTGCATTTTGTATTTGTGTGTTACTCTGAGTTGTTTTTTCAATTAGCAGGCAAACTGATCTCAGGTACATAAATTGTGATGAGTTATTTTCTTGTATTCTTATTTTCTGTTTTTTATTTTCTTTTAAAAATGTTAATCCATTGGCATGATGGCATGTTTATTTTTTTCATATTGATTTTAGGATATAACATAAACTTTAAAATTCTATCAGCATTGTTTAAACCTATTGTAAATAACTAAAGTCTTTTTCTCAAATCTAATTTTTTCCCTAAATTCACTTTTAAAATTATCAATACTATGAATGACAGGGCTCACCTCCTGACTTCCTTCCCTACCCAGTTAGCTATATGAGGCTGCAATACTGCTACCTAATGCCCTGTTCCCTTTATCATCTTCTAGTAAGACTAAGATTTTTAAAATCCATTACTGCTAAATTATTCTTAATATCATACTCCAACTTTTAGTCACTTTAAAATAATAATTACATTTAAATTATTTGTATGACTATTCATATTTATTATCGTTAGACTTAGCTCTTCTTTTAAATGGTCTCAGTGCCAAACTTTTTATACCCTGACTTATGCATGTCTTGAGGATTCATGTTCATTCTTGTTCCATTTAATTTATCTAACCTTTCTTCCATCTGATAAGACATATTCGTTATGACTATGAATGCACTGTTATCTGAAAAATTAATAGTAATAAAAATATTTGCATTATATGCCATGTAAACAAACAATGTGAAATAATTGTTTAGAGTTTTAGGACAAAAATACAGAAAAACGTGTGAATTTGCTTTAAACATGTAAAATATTGGTTCATTATAGTAGCTGCTGAGAATATCATTTAAAAATACAAAAAATTGGGCTGGGGTTGTAGTTCAGTGGTAGAGCACTGCCTTGCATGTGTGAGGCATTGGGTTCGATCTTCAGCACCACATAAAAATAAATAAGTAAAATAAAATTTTAAAAAATATATAAAAATCACTTGTTTTCAAATCTTTTTTCTCTTGAAATAATCTCTCATTTACATTTTAATTACATAGTCATAAAAAGACATTTTAATCATAAAATCATGAAAACATACTCCTGTTTTTATTCTAAACTTCACCCTTGCTACTTTTTGCTATTCTAATGGTCAATCACAGATAGGATAACAAGCTCTTCAAAGGTCTTTAAAAGCTTGCATTTTAGACTGTGTTCATTTATGTAAAAAAAAATAATTTTAAATTAAAATACAAAGTAGCTCCTGCTGAATGGTTGGAAGGAGTGAAGCCCTAATTCTAAAATCTCTAATGAGCACTTGCCCCTCCTTGCTTGCTCATTTTCTTTTATCTGCTCATGACACAGACAGAGATATGTGTCCTGAATGTATTTATTAATGGGAACATACCAGTTCCTTTTTAAAATATAAATGTTGCTATGATAAATAAGTTAAGATTTTGAATTGTGCTTTCAAAATTTTCATGTGCTTAATTACAGGAATGTTTATTTAGCATGTAATAGTGTTGATGAAAGGGGGACATGCTGAAAATGTTTGGCCATGTGACATTTGGGTTAATAATATTGTATCTTATATACAATAAAGCTGAATGCTACAAGCACTTAAAGTAAATTTTGGAACAGGTAAAAAAACTCTTCACCTTTTTCCCTCCCTTATTCATATACATAAGCAGTAGATAGTAGTACTCATTAAGACAATGTGATTTAATTAAGACTTTCTAATAAGTTGGCCCTGGAGAAAGTATGACCTGTAGAGAATTCTTGAGAGGAGAGTTTAAGAATGGTAAGGAGAGGTGAATACACTTTGAAGAGCTCCTCAGGAAATTATGATATGCCCTGTCCCTGTCATACATCTTGATTAAGAATCATTGCAAATCTACCTGCTTTTTAGTGAATTCCATTTTGAAAATACATTGATTTTATGTAAGCTTCCTAACTTACAGAAAGATAACTTGATATATAAGTAGAAAGACAATAAGCTAGCATTAAAAGTTTACTGGTATAGAGAGAGAAAAACGGCAGGATGAATTCTTGTCCATGTCTGAGATCAGAGGCAAGATTCCTAATCTCTGAGTCCCTATGACTTTATGTTAAGAAGGAGCATGTACTCTTCATGGTGGTTGTGGAAATCGGAAAACACATGCAAGGAACCTGGACAGATAAACACTCCTTTGGCATGGTAATTTGTTCCTTTTGACTTTATCTCTTTGTACATTGTTACGACATGTAAGGTTAAACTGAAGTCTGTCAATAATCATGCTTTATGTTTATTCTGAAATGACAAAATGAAGTTTCAATTCTGGCTCATTTTATTATTTCCTGTTATGTAGAATTTTCTTTTAAATCATCTTAATAAGGAAATCTACAAACCTCTGATAATTAACTTCTCAGCACAAACTACAGCAGCTCAAACTCAGAATATTATCATGTCAAAATTGGACAAAAGAAGAAAGGGAGTTTTTGGTCCTCCTTTGGGCAAGATAATGGTAATGACTTTCTGTTTCTATACTTAGTACAATACAGGTCCTATTTATGTACACTTCTGCAATCAGAACAAGGAAACCAAATATACTGAGAACTGACATCTTTCCTAGTCTTTCATCACAATTTTTTGATTTAAAATTTTCTTAAAACTGGTCATATATGTATGCACACAAAATATCTTGGGTTTTTTTCTCTTTTTTTGGTACCAGGGATTGAACTCAGGGGTACTTGACCACTAAGCCACACCCTCGGCCCTATTTTTGTATTTTATTTAGAGACAGGGTTTCGCTGAGTTGCTTAGTGCCTCGCCTGCTGAGACTGGCTTTGAACTCTCAATTCTCCTGTCTCAGCCTCCCAAAGTGCTAGGATTACAGGTGTGTGCCACCACACCCAGAAAAACATCTTGAGTTTAAAAACAAAATATCCCTTTGAATTTAAAATAGAACATATATTTGAGAAATTATTTACCCTCTTAATTCATTAACTAACATTTTTACTCGGCAGGGTCTTGCTGCTTGCTTTTCTAGATCTTTAACAACTCAGTTACCAGTTGACTTACCTGTGTTCCTCTGCAAAGAAAATACTCATGTGATTCTAACACTTACCCCTAAAGATTATATCTAAAAGTAACTCCTTTTTCATCTATTTTAATGAATTGTTGTACAAGGAAAAACAACAAGGTACACTGTGAATCAAATACTATAAGAGGATTAGTAAATCCTAAACTACTGACCTATAAAGATTAGTAATGAGAAGGTCTCCCTAGTCTTAGAGGAACCAAGGAACAGGAAAAATAATCTCCCCCTATTCCATTAAAGCTAAAAATATTATTCTTGTTTGGAAAGGAAAGCACCACTTCTCACCTATGAAAATAATATTTTGCCTCAACTTTGTTTACACAATAGGATGCTATCTTAATACATTTTTTATAATACCTCTTTTCTTTTCATTCCCAGATTGCATTTGTAGATGATGTCAATATGCCTGCTCGGGAGGTATATGGAGCTCAACCTCCCATTGAGTTACTTAGGCAATGGTTAGACCACTGGAATTGGTATGATCTAAAAGATTGTTCTATGATTAAACTGGTGGATATTCAGATCATATGTGCTATGGGACCTCCAGGTATATATTCTAATAAGTGATTATTAAGATGGAAAATCATTCTGGCTATATATAAAAAGATAACTAGAGAAAGGGAAATTCAATTGGACAATAGGGGTTACAGTATTTTATGTACATGTTTCCCATGTGTATCCACTGTGACCTCATGGTATTTACCACAATTACCTGTTCTGTAAACTGAGTGGTCTTGATTGGGCCATGTGCCCACCAACTCTTCTAAATCCCTCCCCTACTTTCTGAGATTCGGCTTCCCATTTCCTACCCCTACATTCTGAGAACCCAGATGGATCCCCCTCGGGCAGCTAACTATTGTATTTCATTTCTTAAGGCTTCAACTGAGTAGAATGTCCCTGCTTCAGATATCATCTTTTCCCACCCCATATAAGTTCCATTCTCATCAGCCTCTGGATTTAGGCCTGTAAGAAAAATTTAAGTAGGAAATGGTCAAAAGAATTAACCCTTAAAGATTATTTACATTATCCAACAGAAATTTATAAACTCAAAGGAATCTGTGTAGAGAGAAATATTTATGCTAATGTGTTTAAAATGACTTGATTCAACTAACTAGAGATCTTTAACTATTCTCCTGACTTCAAGCTGGTATTCTATTTAAAAAATTTCTTCTCTCAATATACATTTCAGGGAATCTCTCTGGTATTTGCATCCTAACCCCAACCTCTATGTGATGTTTAATAGGGACCATTTGCTCTGAGTCAGCAACTGCTCTCCGAACACTCCCTGGGCCACTTGGAACACTTTAACAATAAATGACTAAATAAAAGCCTATGTGACTCCTGGGTCTCAGACTTCTGTTCTGCTCTGTCTCAGGCTAGTCACTGGTACTCATGTGCCTACTTTTTCCTGCCTATGCAGGCACTGGACAGAGGAGTAGGTGGAATCCATGAGGTATCTTCCCCTGGGACCTCTTTTTCTAAAAACACCACTGTTTCTGAAAATTCTCTGAGAGAAAGGGTTGGAAACAAAGTTAGGGTAAATGATTTCTCAATTTTCTTCTGCAATCCTTTAAACACCTCCTAAAACTTTCCCAGGTAAATTAGGTTATATATTCATAGACATACATAACTATTTTGACCCATTACTGTTATTCCCAATTACAGGTATACATACCTAATGTAAACATTAGGTATGTTTTCAGAAACAGCATGGTACAATTCAATGATAGATATGAAATAGACTTATCTTGCTTTAAACAAATATAAAACATGTATCTGTACACTTATTACAAATACAAAGATAGTATATGCTTTGAAAATCACTTCTTAGCCAGGTGTGGTGGTACACACCTGCAATCCCAGTGCTTGAAAAGTTGAGACAGGAGGATCACAAGTTTAAGATGAGCCTCAGCAACTTGCTAAGGCCCTAAGCAACTTAATGAGACCTGTCTCAAAATAAAAAAATAGTTCAAGGGGCTGGGGTTATGGCGCAGTGGTAGCGTGCTCGCCTAGCACGCGTGAAACACTGGGTTCGATCCTTAGCACCACATAAAAATAAAATAAAGATATTCTGTCCACCTACAACTAAAAAAAAATAAAAATATAAAAAAAATAGTTCAAAAAATATAAAGAAAGCAAGCTGGGAGTATAGTTTAGTAGTAAAGCACCCTAGGTTAAATCCTCAGTACCAAAAATACATATATACATACATACATACATGCATATATACATACATACATAATACATTAAAAAATCAATTCCTTACCACATATTTAAAAAGCAAATGCAAGTTGTCTATTTTATTTGTGGTGCTGGGGATCACAGAGCTTTGTGTAGGTTAAGTATGTGCTCTGTCACTGAGTTATATCCCAGCCCATATATATTTTTAAAAGGATAGCTAAAATGATGTGTTAAAATTTAAGTCGCTTATTTAAGCATCATATTTGAAAATGTAATCATTATTTTACAAATGTGG
Organism: Xerus rutilus; assembly: GCA_028644305.1. Lineage (NCBI taxonomy): Eukaryota > Metazoa > Chordata > Mammalia > Rodentia > Sciuridae > Xerus > Xerus rutilus. Next base: position 124,728,364 of record CM053402.1, on the reverse strand, counting down.
GATAATCTCCAGTTTTAAAAAATACAACTAGCCAGTGAAGTAGCTGCATGTACTATATAGACTAGTTTTAGGGAAATTGATTTCTAGATGCAAGGGAAAAATTAGACCATATGCCATGATTGTATGGAGTTTCAGCTATTTAGTAAATACCATTTTAAAGTTTAATCAGTCAGATTTCTCAAGGTTATATTAATGTATAATGCACCAATATTGAATTGTAATGAGACTGTTTACAATTTATTCCTTTGGACTGTGAACCATGGAGAACATGACCAATGGCTCTTTCTGTCTGGTGTGAATTCCTTTGGTAACATGGATTGGACCCAAGATCATGTTTAATTAGTTGAATTCATTCAAATTATTCAACTAGAAAAACAGTATCTTGAGTTTAATGGGAAACTAGTTTTGATGTTACGGTGTCCTGAACAATAACTTTTTGTGTGTTGTGAATTTGTGATCTTTCAAGTTATTTCAAACTAAAGTATTGAAGAAAATACTCTGGTATATTCTAGTAATAATGTTAAAAGTTATCCGTCTTAATATTTAGGTGGTGGCCGAAATCCAGTAACTCCTCGATTCATGAGACATTTCAATATCATAACAATCAATGAGTTTAGTGATAAATCCATGTTTGCAATCTTCTCTAAAATCTTAACCTGGCATTTGAAAATATGGTAAGTGATTTGAGGTTTGATTGTTTTTTTATTAAGACATATAAAGATTTTTAGAAACGTATCAAATGTAAGAAATATTTCTCAAGCATTTCCATGAAAGCATCCCTAGGCACAGAAAAGATAACAGATAAAATTCCTTCCCTTCATTCCTCCTGCTTCCAAGTATGGAAACATACCTAAAAGGATTTAGAGCATTCTGCTATGTATGTCCACATTTGAGTTTATATTTTTAATTTTATAATGGAATAATACCATTAGTGCTGGAAAGAGGTGCCAGGTTTATGTTGTAACTTTGATACCGTCTGGTAGAACTATTGAGTTATGCACAGGTATGTGTGTCCAAGCTTAAGAACTGTAGCCTTGAAGCCTCTCTCCTGGGATAATGTTCTTCCCTATCTCTGGAGATTCAATTACAATCCATGAGATGCCTAGATATCAGGGATTCATGCTCAACTGGGCAGTAGAAGTCTTAGCTCCCAGATGCCCATTCTGAGGAAATTGTTATTCCTTGCTTTATCCAGTGGTGATGGAAGAGACAGCTGGCTTTTTGTCAAGCCAAAAACTAAATATAGCTTATCTTTCCAAATGGTTGTTCTTACACAGCTTTTATCCAACTCTATCATGTGCTTTACCCTTTTTATCCTCTTTACTATTTTTTTTATTTACAGGATATTTTTATTTTCTTCTTTTCTTTGAAAATACCCATTTCACTAATGTTCTTTACAAATTCTACTTATATGGAATGAATAATGCCAGAGAGTAAGAGTTAGAAAGCATTTGTTTAGTAGATACTGGATTTGGGATTACATATAGGTTCCTTGGCTGGCTCTTCTGTTCACTTACTTTGTTAAATACTTAAAGAGTCCACTAAACTGATCCTGCTTAGATCACAGGGTTCCTTCAGACATAAAACAGGGAATGGAAAATAATCTTAAAAGAAGTAGAAATCTTATTATAACAAGAAATGAGGGCAGTTAAAAATCAACTTGATTCAATCAATTGGAATTTGATGTTGATCATGCTAAATATTATTTATGTAACATAATTCTATATTTGCTAATATATTTTCTTTTTCTTTAAAAAATTTTAAGTTACAAATTTCCAGATGAATTTCTAGATTTGACTACACAAATCGTAAATGGCACAAAGACTCTGTATAAGGAAGCAATGAAGAATCTCTTGCCTACTCCAGCTAAATCTCACTACTTGTTCAACCTTCGTGATTTCTCCCGGGTCATACAAGGTGTTTGTTTGTCAAGACCAGAAACAGCAGAAACCCAAGGAGTGATTAAACGTCTTTGGGTTCATGAGGTAAAACTCTATGTTCTTAAAATGTGATTGTGCAAGAAACAAAGATTTAGTATGCCAACTACTAGGTTAAAAAAATTAGTAGTTAATATTGTTGAAATGTATTTAGCGATTTGGCATTACAAAGGCCAATGATCAAGATAATTTTTAAAAATAATACTAAGATATTTATAACATTTAAAATGCTTAATCTCCCATTTTTAGGAATTTCTGTTGATTTATAGGATATTTAAAAGTAGATATTAATTTGAGTCAATCTCCTTTAGATAACTTAATCCTTGTTAATTTGATTTCAAGAAATTTTGAGGTGGAACATCTTTTAAGGAGTTGTTTTTAAAAGAAGTGAATTATTAATTTGCATTTTTATTTGTAAAATTACTAGATAATGAGGAAAAAACCTACAAAGCAAGCCATTTTTGAGAGCCCATAGTTTGAGAGTATCTATATAAAAATGTATCTTAAGTTCTCAAGAACAGGTATATGACTGTGTATTTATTTTATAAAAACAGTGGAGGGATGGAGGGAGAAAGAGAATACAAAATTTATACATCAAAACAATAGTTTGATTTTTTTAAAGCAAAGACTATGGGAAATGGGAGGAAAAATGTCCAAACCTAACTCATTTTTAATATATAAATACTATAATTTTAATTTTATTAATGTAGCTAAGAAACCAGGAAAATGGGGATGTGCCACTATTGTAAAACCATATGCTATAGACTCACATTTTTAAATGTCTGAAAAATTTAGTTTCTTAGATATTTTAGGTATACAAACTGAATTCCTAAATCTTTACACATTCAGATATGTATCCAAGTGATGATCCACTGTACTTGGAAACTTTGGCCACAGTAAGGTCCCTAAATGTGTTCTTCAGAAAAGGATGAAGTAGAGATTCTCACAGCTTTTTAGCATAACTTACTATAACCTACATCCTGGGACATGGGTACAGGCCTCAGTTTGGAAGGCTTTATGGATGGTAGGAATATGCTGAACACTGGAGAGAGGGAGCCACTAGAGGGGAAGGTGACACTAAATTCATTGAAGGAGTGATCCTTAAGTTTGTTTGAGCTACTATAGCAAGGAACCTTAAACTGGCATTTGTCAACAATAGGCATTTGTTTCCCACAGTTCTGGAGGCTGGGAAGTCCAGTATCAGTGGGCTGGCAAATTTGGTGTCAGAGGAGGGCCCGTGTGACTCCTTGTTCACAGTTCTTCCCCTCTGTGTCTTTGCATGGTGGAAGGGCAGAGTGGGGAGCTCATCTTCATAAAACATGAATCATTATGAAACCTCTGCTCCTATGAACTAATTACCTCCTTAGGCCCCCCCACCTCTTAATACTATCACATTGGATTGACAGTTGTATATAAACATATGAATTTTGTGGGAAGCATTTAGGCATGAGAGAATCTTACTCTAGAAAGCAACTGGCATCCTACACCTCAGGGACTTTGCCCTTTATGTTCCTTCTCCCTCAAACACTCTTTCCTTATTATTCACCATCCTTGCCCACTTACCTCCTTAAGATCTTTGCTCAAATATCTCCATATCACATCCATATATCCCCCATAGCTTCATTATTCTTTACTTTGCTTTATTCTTCATAACACTGAACATCACATGGCATGTTCTAATTTTTTGCTTGCTTGCTGTCTCTGTTACAATAGAAACTTTATGAGAACAACTGTCATTTATTCACTACTTTTCCTAGTGCCTATCACATAACAGACATTCAATAAACACTAGTGAATGAGTACATAAAGGAAGGAAGGTAGGCTTACATAATTTGTTACTTGGGATTTTACATGCCATTGCTTTCTTCCAATGATGGGAGTAGTTCATATGTGCTATTATATACTTGTGGTATATATAATTATCTTTTGGCCTTTTTCAGATTCTGTACTGCTTTTGATGTCATATGATTGAGTTTTGACACTAGCTATTGAACTCTTTGGGCATTTAGTGAAGTTTATAACAATGTAATTTTTAATGACTACTTCATATTTTGGTATATAGATCTCATAATGTAAGTTTAGTCTCTTAAAACCTTACAGTAGCATCTACTTCATTCAGTTGAATTCAGGATTAAAGTCCAGTGGCTCATAAGACCTGGTATGTGTGCCTCTTCCTCTTAGGTTGTCCCCTGTTCCCACCTCCATTCACCCTTCACAGATCCCCTGGCTATTCACTCTTCCTGGAATGCATTTCACCCTGATAGTGGTCCTCTGGGGCAGCTCTCTCTCTGCCATTGGTCAGATCTCTCCTCTTCAACGGGCTCTGTACTGATTGTCCTATCTAATACTATAGCCTGACACACCCCACTCCCACCCTAGCAGTTTGGTCTTTCCTATCCTATTTTATTTTCCTTCTTTCCCAAATGCATAATAACTTCTAAGTGCTATATAATTCACTTATGTTTAGTGTCCATCTTCTCCTTCAGAGAGGATGCAAGTTCCATGGGAAAGAGATTTCTTTTTTTCACTGAGTTATCTGCAGTGCTGACAACATGTTTGGCACCTTGTCAGCATTTCAAAAAATAAGAAATGACTAAACTCAACACTCTTGATTTGTGCTTTATTTCGATTGACTCAAGAAAGATTCCTTTAGGGCCAAATATATATCAGAAACTATGGTAGGTGTCTTACTTTCTGCACATTGTTAGTACCCTGAAAGATCGAGGATAATTTCATGAAATGATTTTGAAGATATAATACTGACTTACTCTCATTCCCTTTGGCTTCTCCATGGCTCTCAAACTTTAGTGAATATATTACCTGGTTTGCTTATTAAATATAGGTATTCTGCAAAAACATAAAACAAAAGAGATAAATGAATTTCATCAAAACTTATAATTTGCATGTTCCAAAGAACACTATCAATGAAGTAAAAAGACAATAGATAAAATGAGAAAAAATACTTGAAAATCATATATCTGATGAGTGTACAGTATCCAAAATGCATAAGAAACTATTACAACTGAACAAAAGGACAAATAGTCTAACTCAAAATTGGGCAAAGTGTTTGGATTTGAATAGATATTTCTCCACAGATGATACACAAATGGTCAATAAGCACATAAAGGATACTGAGTATGACTGTCATTAGGAAATATGAACTGCAGTGAAGTACCCCTCACACCCACTAGGATGGATATAATCAAAATGATAAATAAGAACCTGTATTGGTGAGGATGTGAAATTGTAACCCTCATACATTGCTGGTAGGAATGTAATATAGAAAACAGTTTGGTAGTTTGTGAAAAGGTTAAACATAGTTACCATGTGACTCAGTGATTACACTCTTGGTTATATTCCCCCTTCCCCAAAATTGATATATGTCCACACAAAAACTTGTACATGAATTTTATTAGTGTAATTATTCATAATAGCTCCAAATAATTCAAGTATCCATTAGTTGGTGAGTGCACAAATACAATGTTGTATATACATACAGTAGAACTTTATTCCATCCAAGACAGAATACTGCAATATCCTATACCAAAGGTAAACTTAGAAAACCTTATGCTAAGTGAAAGAAGTCAAACACAAAAGATCACATATCATATGTTTCCATTTATATGAAATGTCCAGAATACATGCATTAATAGAGACAGTAAATAGATTTGTGGTTGCCAGGGACTAGTAGGAGAAAGTAATGAGAAGTATCTGCTAATGGGTATTGAATTTCTTTGGAGGGTGATGACTAAGTTTGGAATTAGGTAATGGGCATAGTTATACAACTTTTGAACTTTCTAAAAACCATTGAATTTTATACTTTAAAAGAGTGAATTTTATGATATGTAAATTAGCTTTATTTTTAACTCAATTAATACTTTGACACAAATTACTTTAAAGCACAAATTACAATATAAGTATGCCACAAATCACATCCTTCACAACTAGATTCATAATAGAAAGTTTTACATATCAAGTTTTAAAAATATGAGCAGTGATGATAGACCAATTATTCCTTTGGGGGAGGGAGGAAGAATACAGGGTATTACCAGAGTGAACATGAGGTAGTCTGTCTACTAAAGCACTGGAAGCATTCTGTATCTTGATCTTGGTTGTGGTTATATGGGTGTGTGAATTTGAAAGAATTCTTTGAGTTGAATACTTAGGATTTTTGCTCCATATATAAGGAAAAGAATAAAGGGGTGAGGAGAAAAGATATTTCTAGGCATCATTCTCAAAGTTTTTAATTCTGCAGTTACAATGTAGGACCTGGAATCTGCAATTTAGCAAAAACCTCAGATGATTCCAATGCAGACATGTTGACCATTTTTGAGAAACCCTCCCTGAGGATCTTGCTAAATTACCAGCTTGATAATAATATTCTCAAGTCATGTTCTTACATTGATCCTGATATGCAGGGTTGGTTTAACTTAGTTTCCTCCTCCCATAGGAACATTGTCTGAAGTCTTCGGTACTTCAGTCCAAGAAAGTGACTGTTGGCGTATGTTGGGAAATTAGATTGCTCCACAAAGAAGTAGTTTTTGAACCAGTTGGAGTACAGAAGAGGTTTAAATCATAGCATTAAATCATACTGTTTGTACAACACCATTACTTAAAAAAAAGATGAAGCTATTAAATCATTGATTTGACAATAGTAAAACTAAAACCATGGTTCTCCAATGCAATTGGCTGATGCTAAGGCAGTTTGTAATAATTACATATTTCAATTCTATATTGTTTTCACATGTTGTCATTTTATTCTTGGCACAAATCTATGAGATTTCTGAACTAGAGATTATCACTTCCATTTTGTAGGTGAAGAAGCTGATGCAGATGGTTTAAGTGATTTATCCAAAGCAGCAGAACAGTCAGGACCCAAAGTTCTGATGGCAAAAATATGCATTGCTTATATGATATATGTATTAGTTTGCTTGGTAATGACATGAGAAAATATCACAGGCCCAGTGACTTTGTTAATTTTCTCACAGTTCTGGAGCCCAGAAGTCCAAGATAAACATGCCATCAGTGTCAGTGAGAAAGAAGAGGGAGGGAATAAGCAAGTGAGAGAGCATGCTGGTGTCTCTTTCTCTTATAGTTCTACCATGCTGGGGCCATACCCTGGAGATTTCATTTCACCTTAATTACCCCCCTTAAAAACCCTATCTCCAAATGTAGTCACCTTGAAGGATAGGACTTGAATATGTAAATTTAGGGGCACACAATTCAGTTCAAAACAGATTGTAGCCCTGGGACACTCATATCACTTTGAAGAAATAGTTATTATATGTAGTAAACCTGATTATTTCATGCAGTCCCTGACTTTCAACAAAAATAATTAAAGATATCCAAAACAATTACCCCTCCACCCAAGACTTTTCTTCTTTTGCTAGAAAATGTACTTTAAAACAAAGCAAATGATCTTTATGGATTTTCCGATAACTTTGCAAATGTCTTCTCTATTGGGAAAAGGAAATGTTGATGGAAAGGAGGTGGCAAACCTGGATGCCAGTGCCCAGCTCTGGGATCCATGTGTGGTGGTCAGCAGAGGCAGTCACTATCTTTGCAAGACTTTCGTTCTCTTAGCATCTACATAATCCTCATCAGCTCCCCAAAATACCTTTTATTTGTGGATAACTAAATGTAACTAATTAGTCAAAATTATTATAGTCAAAATTATTATTTAAAAATAAGCATGAATTGGTCTGTTATTTGCATATGCTTTTAGCAAAACCTGTAGAAATTTTGTTAGTATTTTTATTTTTACAATAATTTATACTGCAGAAATAAGAGGGGAAAAAAACGCTCTACCAAAAATTAGTTTCTAGCAGGGTGTGGTGGCTCACCCCTGTAATGCTAGCATTCTGGGAGGCTCAGACAGGAGAATCACGAGTTCAAAGCCAGCCTCAGCAGCAGTGAGGCACTAAGCAACTCAGTGAGACCTTGTCTCTACATAAAACAAAAAATAGGGCTGGGGATGTGGCTCAATGGTCGAGTACCCCTGAGTCTAACCCCCAGTACCAAAAAAAAAAAAATTAGTTTCTAAAGCTACCTTTTAAAATTACACAGGTCCTTAGAGTGTACTATGATCGCCTTCTGGATAATGCAGACAGAAGTTGGCTTATCAACTATATTCAAGATATTTTGAAAAACTACATGTATGAAGATTTTCATGAGCTTTTTCAAAGTTTGGATTTTGATCATGATGGAGTGGTGCAAGAAGATGACTTAAGAAGTTTAATGTTTTGTGATTTCCATGATCCCAAGAGGGAAGATACTAACTACCGAGAAATTGCTGATGTGGATCAGCTTCGAGTGATAGTAGAATCTCACCTGGAAGAATACAACAATTTGAGTAAAAAAACTATGAACCTTGTCTTATTCCGATTTGCCATAGAACACATCAGCAGAATTTCCAGGATCTTGAAGCAGCCTCGAAGCCATGCTCTCCTGGTTGGAGTTGGAGGGAGTGGAAGGCAGTCTGTCACCAGATTAGCTGCCCACATGGCTGATTATTCACTTTTCCAGGTTGAAATCTCCAAGAGCTATGGTAACACTGAGTGGCGTGAAGATTTAAAAGTGATCTTAAGGAGGTGTGCTGAAGGTGACATGCAGGGTGTCTTCCTATTTACAGATACTCAGATTAAAAAAGAGTCATTTCTAGAGGATGTTAATAATCTGCTGAATGCTGGGGAGGTTCCAAATCTCTTTGCATTAGATGAGAAGCAAGAGATATGTGAAAAGATGCGTCAGTTGGATCGCCAACGGGATAAAACCAAGCAGACTGATGGAAGCCCCATAGCTCTTTTCAACATGTTTATTGATCGCTGCCGCAACCAACTGCATGTGGTTCTTGCCATGAGTCCTATCGGAGATGCATTTCGGAATCGTCTTAGAAAGTTCCCTGCTCTTGTTAACTGCTGTACCATTGACTGGTTTCAGGTATTGACATATAAATTTTAGATAGAGTTTTAGAGATGTTGACTCTCTATTACCATCATGACTTATTTTATAGGTTCCTCCCAAAAATGTAGTTTAGCAGAATTTTCTGATCAGTTGTAATGGATTTTATGGAATTAAAACTATAATCATAGAAATCAGCATAATCGGAAAAAAATTAAGAATATATATAGTCATTAAGCTCAATATATTATGTGAAATTTTAGGATAAATTTTTCTATCAGTCAGAGTCCTAACAGGAAATAGAGGCATATTTGAGGAAAGCTTAATAAAGGGACTGCTCACAGAGGTTCAGGGAGCTAAGAGGGGATGTGGAGCACATAGGAAGTGGTGGAACAACAGCAGGAAGTTATTACTATAACTGGGTATTAAAAGGCAGGAGGCTGGGGCTGTAGCTCAGTGGTGGAGCACTTGCCTAGCATGGGTGAGGCACTGGGTTTGATCCTCAGCACCACATATAAATAATAAGTGAATAAAATAAAGATCCATCAACAACTAAAAAATATTAAAAAAAAAAAAAGGCAGGAGGCTGAGGCAGGGGGATCCCAAGTTCAAGGTCAGCTTGGGCAACTTAGTGAGACACTCTCTCAAAATAAGAAGGGCAGGAGATATAGTTCAGTGGTAGAGCCCTTGAGTTCAATCCTCAGTACCAAAAATCAATAAAGGCCGAAGGAGGGAAGAGTGTTACTGGATCTCAGAGAGAGTTACTACATGGAAGGAGGGCTGCCCAACTGAAACCAGAAATTTAAAACTCAACTATTTTATCACCACCCCATCTTGGAAAAGTCAAGCTCAGCCAGAGTCAAAAGGGAAAAAGCCAGAGGGACACTTTTGGTAGTAAATATCTGTATCAGAAAGCACAAAGCTGAGCAGACAAAGGCAGAGAATGGATAAAAGGGGGGTTGGGGAAGGGAATAGCCAAAGGAGACTGACTGGCTCAATATGAAAAATAATTTAATTCTTTCTGGCTTTAACAGTGTATCACAATAGATTCTCTGAATGTCTAGTTGGAAATCTGTGGGCTATAAAAGAGTTTTATTTAATACATAAGCATTTATTACCTTGGAAAATTTACCGAGTCTCTGTACTTCCATTTCCTGGTAAAAGTATTTCATGCAACACATATTTTTTGAATTCTTGTTTTGAAGAGGGTCTTATTCTAAAAGCTAGAAATGAGGAGGCAAATAATCAAGACCTCTGCTTCCCTTTAGTGTATTTTTGTATAGGTAAATTAGAAAAAAAATCCATCATTCAGGATAGTATATAGGGAATGAAGCCTTTCTGAATTAGGTGATTTTTAAGAGAAAACTTGAAAGGGACCAGTACCAAGAAGATCTGGGCAAAGTGTAAACTAGTAAAGGCCAGGGACTAGATGGAAGGCATGAGAAGGGCAAGAGGCAGTCAGGATGACAGGAGCAGAGTAACAGAGGGAAGTGGCACAATTGAGGCCAGAAAGGTATAAAAGGCCAAATTAGGCAAAAATTTGCAAGTTGGTTTGGATTTTCTTTTCCTTCCTTCCTTCCTTCCTTCCTTCCTTCCTTCCTTCCTTCCTTCCTTCCTTCCTTCTTTCTTTCCTTCCTTCAGTGCATTATAGTTATACACAATGGTGGGATTCATTATATGTACATAACAATCTTGAGATTGATCAAATTATAGATTTAATCTTAAATATGCTGGATGGACTTCAAAAGGTTATAAGTCAGGCAGTGTAGTATGAGCTGATTTGTATTTCAAATACATACTTCTGGCAACTATGTAGGGAATGAAAGCAGCTAGGGTATTATTGGAATATTCCAGGCAGATGATGAGAGAGACTAGAGTTGAGAAGGTTGTGATAAAAATAGGAAGAAGGAAAAGGATTTGGAAGCTATTTTAGGATTTATAACTGTAGAACTTACATATGGAGTAGATGTAGATTTTAGAAAGAGAAGAGAGATAAGGGACAACTCTCATTTTGACTCAGGGAACTAGGTAAATGGCGATGAGTTGGGGAAGACCACAACTATGATAAGGGAGATAGGAATCATGTTTTTGGATTGTTGAAATATCTCCAAGCCACCTAAGACTAGTTGAGAAGGTAGTTATTCATATGATTGTGTTGTCTCCTGAGAAAGGATAATAACATTTACCTCAGAGAATTGTTGGAAGAATTAAATGAGATGATACTGGTAAAATGTGCACAGAAATAGATATTCTATGAGTTTAGACACTTTCTCTTTCCTTGCTACTGCAATGCGCATGAACATTTTCTTTAATCCTAGAGCAAACTCTATAGTGTTAATGCTCCATGCACTATCTGCTGCTGTCTGGCCCTTAGCAGTAAGTTTCTTGTAAAAGTATCTTTTCCACTTCATGCCTCATGCTATTCTTCTCCGTCTGCAGCATCTATAAATTGTAAGGACAGTAGTTAACCGACTCATGTTAGTAACCTTGATAAAGTGCTAAAGCATTTACCTTAAATTTAGTCATGGCCTGAAGATGCATTACAGGCAGTTGCCTCACGATTCTTGGAAGACATCGAAATGTCAGAGGAAATACGAGATGGCTGTATTGACATGTGTAAAAGCTTCCACACTTCAACTATAAATTTATCAACATCCTTCTATGATGAACTTCAAAGATACAATTACGTGACTCCCACCTCTTACCTTGAATTAATCTCCACCTTCAAGCTGTTGTTAGAAAAGAAAAGAAGGTAAAGATTAAATTTTATATTTCTGAGTAAGCTATGGCAGTTTAAAAAATTTGCGTGTATAAATATGACATAGCAATGATATAATAGAGATTTGTTTCTTAGACGGTTTTGTTGAATCTTCAAATGATTTAATTCATAAACATTTTGAGGGTAGAAAGCAGTTCTTATTAGTTTAGTCAGAGGCATTGCCTTGCACATTGCAAAAGCATAATCACTTGTTTGTTGAAAGGATGAAAGTGTGCCCTTCAGGGATATGGTGAGACTCCAGGGTTCTTTGACAACAATATTGAGTAGACTTGATTAGAAAATGATTTTTCTTTGATCAGTAATTAGATAATACTTTGGGTTCTGAATAGCTGAGACCCCAGAAACTGCCACTTAATATGACCAGCTTTCCTTCTAATAAACTCTCATTTGAAAACATCAATATATAAATTAAGAAACTAGTGCTATAAGAAGTAGCAAAATGAGTTTTCATAAAAGTCTTTCAAAAGTTTCTTTGATTCTAAAAATTAATACATAGTACATGATATTATAAAATTTTAAAACATTAACATTAAGCAAAAAAGTTTAGAAAATCTTAGTGGTCTCTTTTCAGACAAATTAATGTTCAGTGTCGTTCAAAACTTTATTCGAATGATTTTTATATTTCCTTTGTACTTTTGATATGTTTTTGTTTCTCAAGTTCTGATTTAACAAATCAAACTTTCTTGGGTACTTAATTTATAAACCTAGTGAGTTAAATTTATGCATATTGTGAGCCTTATGTTCAATGTTTAAACATAAAATCCATGAGATTTTTTTTAATATTGGTTTTAGTTAAGTAAACACAATACCTTTATTTATTTTATGTGGTGCTGAGGATCGAACTCAGTGCCTCATACATGCGAGGTAAATGCTCAACCGCTGAGCCACAACCCTAGCTCCCATGAGATTTTTACCTAAGTATATGAATCTTTATCTATAGCTCAGTTACACAATATTTATATTGGACTTTCAATGCTAACCTATTAATCTAACAACAAATTCTTTTAGGCATTAAAAATATACTTAAAACACCAACTTTGTATAGTTCCTTAATATAAAAATATTAATACTCTGAGTTTTATTATTATAGTGTGAATTGTAGGTCTTCCAGATACTAACCCACTATTTATTTATTTATTTATTTTTAGTATGGGGGGATTGAAATCAGGGGCACTCAATCACTGAGCCACATCCACAGCCCTATTTTGTATTTTTTTTAGAGACAGGGTCTCAGTGAGTTGCTTAGAGCCTTACTTTTGCTGAGTCTGGCTTTGAACTTGCAATCCTCCTGCTTCAGCCTTCCGATTACAGATTTGTGCCACTGTGCCTGGCCTAACCCATTATTTTAAAGCACCTTTGCTTATATTGGCCAGGATGCTACCTAGATACTGAGATTACATTCCTCATCCACATCCCTAGTAGCTATTGCTGTGCCTTCCCAAGCCAGACACACACCCCTGTGAATCATATCACTAGTAATTTTCCATCTACCGAGCCAAATCTGTGACTTCCATCCAAGGCTCCTTGATGATTTGGCTGGATTTTATTATTCCCTTGGCTCTCAAGATAAGTGTCTTTCTGTGTAGATCATATGATCTTTTACTTAAAAGAACTTTGTTTTCTTTTTCTTTCTTATTTTTTTCTCCAAGTTCTTAGAGATTCTGATTAAATTTTGATTATCTCTCATGGTCAAAGCTTTTAATTTGTACTCATAATATTTAAGGTCATGCTAATTGAAAGCAAGATTATTATAATGAGTTACAAACTTATAGGAAGATTGAATCATAGTTTTTTAGGCATTTTCAAATATTTTTTGTCTTTCACATTTTATTCTTTCATTTTTTTCCCTTTCAAGTTTTCCCGTAAATTAAAAAAAAGGTTTTTAAAATTCTCGTTTATCTCAACTACAATTCATGCCCTATAGAATTCCTCTTCCCTTAGTAGCAAAAGCTTTCAGGTCTCTTAATAGCCAGATATAACCTAGAAACAATAGCTATCAGGTCACCTGCTGAGAAATCAGTGGTTTAGCCTGAGATGGGATGAAGTACAATACTGAAGCTGCTTCATGCTGGCAGGAAAAAGACCTTTGCTGTGCTTGCTGCTCAGAGCTTCAACTGACAAATAATATAGTATTGTATATCTAGCCCCTCAGTTCCTGTTAATGTCATAGTTTGCTCCCTCAGGTAATTCAACATGTGACAAAAATGTGGCATGCCTTCACTTCTGGCTTTTGTTTTGTTTTGTTTTTGCCTGTGACAGTTTGTTAATTCTGGTTTATTCAGTCCAGCCCAAGCTGGTTTCCTACCCCAGTATACTTTATGAAAGGATTTCTAAAATGTGTCTGTCACATTTTACTTTGAAACATTATGACATGTATTTTTAAAGGATACAGATTATAAAGGAGAGTTTTCTCTCTAAAAAGAGAACATATATGAATGCATATAAAAATGTCAAAGAACATTAAAATATTAAAATTTAAAGGTAAACAAGATATTATACTATTTCTAATTAGTTACTATTACTTTATAATTGTTTTGTACCAAAAATATCTAAAAATATCTAGTATTATCTTATTTGTCCATTTTGTCTTAATAAAGCTTTATTTATTTATTTATTTATTGTAGCAGGGATTGAACTCAGAGGCACTTGACCACTGAGTCACATCCCCAGTCCGATTTTTGTATTTTATTTAGAGACAGGGTCTTACTGAGTTGTTTAGTGCCTCACTTTTGCTGAGGCTGGCTTTGAACTCATGATCCTCCTGCCTTATCTTCTCAAGCCACTGGGATTACAGGTGTGTGTCACCATGCCCAGGTTAATAAAGCATTCTTATTTCAAGATCTGTGATATATCTTGAAAAACATTTTTACCTCTGGCAACATTCAAAATATGTTTTGAGCACTGAAGTCTACTTAAAATAAGTGATTATGAAAAGATTTTAAGGAATAGTGTGATCAAGTTACCAAGGTGATTAATTTTATAGATATATCATTGATTTTGTCATAGAGACTCCTTTCCTTGTATCCAGAGTATTTATTCTTTTTAATTTGTTATGCATCTAAATACTATGTAGGTATGAAAACCACAAAAAGGACTAAGACTTACTATCTGCTCTTAATTGTGCACAATTTAGTGTTCTAGAGTTCATATTTTTGACAAACAATATATATGAAAATCTTTCAGACCACTCCTTTGGTTTATATCTTGACAAAACCTGAAAAGCTCAAGAATACTGTTTTCTTCATTGTCAGATACAGATCCTCACAAGCAACCTTCTTTTATTTATTTGCTTTCAGTGAAGTAATGAAAATGAAAAAGAGGTACGAAGTGGGTTTGGATAAACTGGACTCTGCTGCTGCTCAAGTAACCACAATGCAATATGAATTGGAGGCATTGGCTCCGCAATTGAAAGTCGCTAGCAAAGAAGTTGATGAAATGATGGTTATCATCGAAAAGGAGTCTGTAGAAGTCGCCAAAACTGAAAAAATAGTGAAGGCTGATGAAATAGTAGCAAATGATCAAGCCATGGCTGCCAAAGCCATCAAAGACGAGTGCGATGCAGATCTGGCAGGGGCCTTGCCAATATTGGAGTCGGCACTCTCCGCCCTGGACACTCTTACTGCACAGGTGAGCATTTAGCCTTGTACTTCCTAGGAACCACATGAGCACGGCTGAAGAAGGGAGCCACATGTGCCATAACCTAATTTGTCTCTCTGAATTAGTCTTCAAATTTCATGAAATTGAAAACATTTTTAAATTGGCAAAAGGATTCCCTAGTTTGCTGAAAAAAGATAAGCATATGTGTGACACTGGAAAGAAAGCTGCCAGATGGCATGCCCACCCAACACAAAAGCTTTGCACCATAGCAGGCTTAAGACCCAAGTATATATTCTAAGTCTGACACACACATTTTAGACATGTATGTAACTGGGATATGCCTCACAGTAGACAGGATGAAGTATGGTACCAATGTTTGTCCACAGTTTTTAGGTGATGTGTAAAATAATAGTGTCTTTACTTTTAATAGAATGTCTTAGATTTGATTAAATGTACTAAAAATTAAGTGGTGAAAGGAGAATATTTCATTTTAGAAAATTAAAAGTAGATTTATTTGGGAATCTTGGCTAAAAGTTGGGGGTAGGAGAGAAAAGTATATGAGGTTTTCTTCACATCTTACGCCAAAACAGATTTCCTATGGAAATTTAAAGGTAAACAGCTTTGTAATTATAAATACTAGAATAGAAGAAAGCATAGGTCAGATATTTATAATCTAGAGTGGCCTAGGACCTAGGATTTCCTAAATATGATAAAAATCAGGAAAAAAAATCCCACTAAGCAGACTGTATATTCTCTGAACACTCCTTTTATATTTTTCATAAATAATAAACTTAAAGTAATAAATTTCAGTACCTAAAAATCAAGACATTTTGTTTGATGTGTACACCATAGACAGAATTTTGGAAACATTGGGGTAAATGTTTGAAACATAGTAGACAAAAGATTAATATGTTTGTGTATAAAGAAAACCTTAAAAATCAATAAGAAGAGCCGGACGCGGTGGCGCAAGCCTGTAATCCCAGCACTTTGGGAGGCTGAGACAGGAGAGTCGCGAGATCAAAGCCAGCCTCAGCAAGGGCGAGGCGCTAAGCAACTCAGTGAGACCCTGTCTCTACATAAAACACAAAATAGGGTTGGGGATGTGGCTCAGTGGTCGAGTGCCCCTGAGTTCAATCCTTGGTACCAAAAAAAAAAAAATCAATAAGAAGAAAAAGTAGCTTTAATGGTGAATATTATAAAGAGGTAATTTACAAAAAAGAAAATACAATAGTCTATTAGCACATGAGCCAACTTCACTTATATTTAAGGAAACACAGATTAAATTAAGATTTCTTCTGCCTACCAGAATGCCTGCCTAGTTCTGGCAAGGGTATATCCAACAAAACTGGTACCTGTGTATGCTCTCCGGAGAGCTCCTTGCTGATATGTATCAAAAGCTCTAAAATTAAAAGGTAGAAAATCTTTAACATGTCAGTTGTAGTCATAAAAATAGATGAAAAATAGCATCTTAATATGTTGCATGTCTTTGCTTTGGAATGCTATGCAGTCATTCAAAATGATGATATAAATGTTTATTAGCATGGACGAATGTCTATGATATATTGCTACTTAAATACAGAAGATTTAAAAACAGCATTTATGTTATATATGCATTAATTCCATTGATTAAATGCAGTATCATATACCAGTTTGTAGCATATAGTCATAGGAAAAAATATATATAATATTAACAAAAATGTTTATAGTTGTTCATTCTGTATAGCAGCATTATAGAAGACCTTAAGAGGCATCATGAGATACTTTACTATGTATAATTTCTCTGTTTTTCTAATGTTCACGAGCTATATCTTATTTTTGTAGTTGATAAGAAGCTATAAAACTTTATGACATTCAAATCTCTCTTTGTGGGTTTTTTGTTTTGTTGTGTTTTTTTTTTTTGTCACTGAAGATTGAACTCATGGGTGCTTTACCACCAAACTAAATCATCAGGCCTTTTATGTTTTTATTGTGAGTCAGGTTCTTACTTAATTTCCGAGGCTGACTTCAAACTTGCCATCCTCCTGCCTCAACCTCCTGAGGAGCTGGGATTATAGGTTTGGCCACCCATTTTGACTCTCCTCATGTATTTAAAGTAGACTTCATGGGATAAATCTGTCAGATAGGGTATCTTCCTATTCTGTTAACTTCTATTCTGGGATAAACTTATTAACCCTTTTGACAAAGTTATATTATTGCCACTGCTTCTGTTATAGTTTAGATGTGGTGTCCCTCAAAAGCTCATGTGTGAGACAATTCAAGAAGGTCCAGAGGAAAAATTACTGGAAAAATTTTTTTAGCCTTAACTTAATCAGTGAATTAATCCCTGATAGCTTGAGGAAGTGGTTCATTGGGGGCAAGCTACGGGTATACATTTTGTATCTGGAGAGTGGAGTCTCTCTACCTCTCTGCTTGCTGACCACCATGCGAGCTGCTTCCCTCTGCCATACTCTTCTGCCAAAATGTTCTGCCTCACTTTGAGCCCTGCAGAATGGAGCCAGCCTTCTATGGATGGAGACCTCTGAAACTGTGAGCCCTCAAATAAACTTTTCTTTCCTAAAATGATTCTGGTCAGGTCCTTTAGTCACAGTGGTGAAAAAGCTGACTAAAACAGCTACTAGCCAACTAGTGAGTTTCTGTATTTTAAGGCTTAGTATGAAAACATGGATTAATTACAATTAATGTACAAATGAACATTATTTTTTAATAATTGCAATGTTGTTATTTCAAGGATATTACAGTGGTGAAATCCATGAAGAGTCCCCCTGCTGGTGTCAAGCTTGTTATGGAAGCTATCTGCATCCTGAAAGGCATCAAAGCTGACAAAATCCCTGACCCAACAGGATCAGGAAAAAAAATTGAAGATTTCTGGGGACCAGCTAAGAGACTTCTTGGGGACATTAGGTTTCTACAGTCACTTCATGAATATGACAAGGACAATATTCCTCCAGCTTATATGAATATCATAAGAAAAAGTTACATTCCAAATCCAGACTTTGTTCCAGAGAAAATTAGAAATGCTTCCACAGCTGCAGAAGGTCTGTGCAAATGGGTCATAGCGATGGATTCATATGATAAGTGAGTACTGATAAAAATAAACCTAATTGTTTCATTTTCATGTATGGTCATTTTGATAATAGAAAACTTACAAATGTTTATTTGCCATTTTAGAAGTTAAAATGGAGAATTTTTTAAATATTTATTAATTCAATTAAAAATAGTAATAAAACATTACATGGTAATATCACTTATTTTATTCATTAGAAATCCACATTTTTATCAAAAATGGAAAAAGACACAGTTGTGAGAAGAATGAATTTTTATTATATTTTTGCAAATTTCTTTCATGTTTGGTTTAAGGCTGGGATGGTGAAGCTCAGTGGTAGAACACTTGCTTAGCATGTATGAGCCCCTGGGTTCAAGCTCCATTACTGAAAGAAAAACAATGGTTTAATGTAACACAACTGAACTCCTGAATCTTTTGCTTCTTCCAGTATGTTGCAATGTGTTGTTTTGATTGAAATATGTAAGGAAATCCAGCTTCACACAGATGTTTAGTTAGACAAGGGAGGGCCTCATGAATTCCCTGAAGTGACAGATGTCTTTATGATCCCCACAGGTCCATGGGCCATGTTTTGAAAACCTCATGTATTATTGTAAGATGGGGAACTTTTTTGATAATTGTATGAGAGCCATTTATATGATGCACAAAACCAGTAAAAATCATTTTTTCAATTGACTATTATAGGATGTCTTTTAAACACATACCCAATTTGAATCGTTATACATATATAGTTATGCTATCTATGTTTCATACCATGATATATTATTAATAATAAATTTTAATTTAATTTTTATCATTTATTTATGAAGACAATATGACTGGGTTCATTTTCTAGGTACTAAGAAGAGAATTTAGAGCCATCCTTTCCTATGTAATCCCTTTCATTACTATTTATGTATTTAAAATACAACTGTTTGGGCTGAGTGTATATTCTATGATTTTTTTTTAAAAAAGGAAAATGACAAAGGTGAACTAATTCTCATCAAAATTAAGTTCTAAACAATTTGACTAGTTAAATGTAATATTTTACATAAATATCTTATTCTCTTGCAAAATCATCAAAATTCACCCTGACAATGTTTTATTTTGAATAAAAAAATATTTGAAAACTCTACATATATTTAATATCTATTTTAATAGTCATGTTGTATGGGATTAAGTTTGATTCTTAGATGAAATATGGAATATATAAATCAGTGCAGATTTTGCATAAAGAAGTGTTTGACTCAAAATAAGGATATTACAAAAGTAAATTCAGAAGTAGAAAGTACCCTGTAATATTAAATAGATACTTAATTTTCCAATTTTACTTTTTGCAGAGTGGCAAAAATAGTAGCTCCCAAAAAGATAAAACTGGCTGCAGCTGAAGGGGAGCTTAAAGTCGCCATGGATGGTCTTAGAAAGAAGCAGGCAGCACTTCAGGAAGTTCAGGACAAGCTGGCCAAGCTTCAAGACACACTTGAGTTAAACAAACAGAAGAAGGCCGACTTGGAAAACCAGGTGTGCCCTGATGCTAAGTACATATGTAAGGCAGTACACATAAGAGTGAGTAAGAGTGCTCATGCTAGCACGCGATGGACTCATCCTACTTTCTTCTTGGTTAGACGGTGGCACACGCAGATCCTCAGGTCAAGACTGCCCATGACCTGTTTTTGTATGGCCCACAAACTTACAGTGGCTTTGGCATTTTAAAATGATTACATATGAAATGCTATATAGGTACCTATATAATACATAAATCTTCACTGTTGCCTCTTGGCCTTTATACAGTCAGTTCTTTGTCACTATGACAAAAATACCTGACAAGAACAATTTAGAGGGGGAAAAATTTATTTTGGGTTCATGGTTTCAGAGGTCTCAATCCCTGGTTGGCCTACTCTATTATTCTAGCCTGAGGTAAAGCAGAGCACCATGATATAAAGGTGTGGCAGAGGAGAGCTGCTCAGTCCATGTCAACCAGGAAGCAGAGAAAGAGCCAGGAGCCAAAAACAAGAAACAATTCCCAAAGGCACGCCCCCGTGACTTACCTTCTTCAACCACACCCCACATGCCAACAGTTATCACCCAGTAGTCCATTCAAATTATTAATCCATCAAATGAATTATTCCATTGATGAGATTACAGGTCTCATCACTGCCTCAAAGCCCCAACTTGGAACCTCACTGCAGTGGGGACCATGTTTTCAAAACATGAGCTTTTTAGGGGACATTCCAGATCCAAACCGTAACAGTTCTGAAAGGCTTGAAATATTTAATTTTTAGCCCTCTACAAACAAACAAACAAGAAATGCCAGTCTCTGCCTTAGATTAGTAGAATATTGAGCTAGATTACTTAAATCACTTTTGATCTTATAAATAAGGAAATGGAGAAATGAAGCATTAACTGACCTATATTGTGTAATAGTTAATGTCAGAACTGAAATTAGAACTCTATTTCTAAAATGGAGTGATGTTTACTGAAAATGTTTTTAAGACTAAAACAAGAGCTTTAATTTATATAGTTATATAATTTGCACAAATTAATTGTTGAAGTCTGATCATATTCCAGAAAAGAAGTGGTTTGGATATGAGGTGTCTCCTCCAAAGTTCCAGTGTTCATATAGGAATTTTGAGAGGTAAAATGATTAGATTATGAGAACTATAACCTAATCAGTGGATTAATCCATTTGATGGATTAATAATTTGAATATTCAACTGGGTGGTAACTGTAGACAGGTGGAGTGTGGCTGGAGGAGGTGGGTCACTGGGGGTATGCCCTAGAAAGGTTTATCTTCTCTGTGGCTCTTTCCCCCTCTTTGTCTGCTTCCCAGCTGCTATGAACTGAGTAGCTTTCCTCTAGTATACCTCTCCACCCTGATGTTCTGCCTTACCTTGTGCCCAGAGCAATGGAGTTTGCTGACCATAGACTGAATCTCTGAAACTCTGAGCCCAAAATAAACTTTCCCTCCTGTACTTTGTTCTTGTTAGGTATTTTGGTCACAAAGACAAAAAGTGACTAACACAATAAGTGTTAAAATATTATATAACAACATTTATTGCGTGTTTATTATGTACAAGGCATGATGGTTCTTTTTTAATCATTACATTAGTGTATTTCAAAAATGACAATGATAAATAATAAAATTTTAAAACCTTCAGAGAGTGTAAATGTGAAAGTCCCACCTCACCCTACTGATCCCTAGTGCTTCTTTCCTGGTGCAAATACTATACCTGGTGTCTTGCAAGGTACTATTGTTCTAAGAGCATTGTATATTATTTCATTTATTTTCACAACAACTTTCTGAGGAGGTAAACTTTTTTAACCATTTTGAAGAAACTAAAGCAAAGAAAGGTTAAATAATGTGCTCAGTCAGCCCAGCTTCTAAGCATTAAGTCTAAGACCTAAATCCAGGAAATCTGATCATAATGGCTCCACTCTTTCTGCAGTACTAGACTACATCTATGAAATCTATCTGCTGGTGTACCTCCTAACTATTTGTACAAATATAGGACATTGTGCTAATCTGTAAGATATGACCTACTATTGGGCACAATTGCTGGATAATCAGTTTTAGTTTGAATGATATAAGGAATAGGTGTACTTGACTCTGTAAACATTTTCAACTCTTCTATTTTTGTTTTCTTAACAATAAAATGTTAGAAAATTATGGTAATGTAAAATAAACATACATACATATATATTTATATTAAATATCTTCTTTTGGAAGAAAATTTTAGCTGAAATATTTTTATTTGGTTTCTAATAATTATTTCAGCCCAAGGTCTGACCAAGTTTATTATTAGCACTGTTTTGAAAGAAGAGTGAATGAGGAAGGACTGTAGGAAGCCAAAAGATAATTAAAGAGGAAAAATTAAATAGAAAATGTTTAAGTTTGGAAGTATCAGAAATATTACCTACTAGGTGCCTTTTGCCGTTTTCAACCATATCTTAGAATGAACTGATATTTGATATTTTGTATCTTAATTTTAAAACATTTAACATAAACAATAGTGTTAGGAAAATTATGAGATAAATTCTTATTCCAAAATAACCCAAATGTCTCTGCTTTTATTGATTATTAAATTCCTCCTCTTTTCATGTATTTTCAGTTTGAATCTCAAGATAAACTTTACTTAATTTTGTCTTCATTCAATAGTAATGATGCTATGCCACTTAAAATTAAACCAAAATAATTCAGGTATTTTGCTGGAATATTGCTATTGTGTGGCTTGCAATAGCCTTTACTCAAATTTGCTACCATCATAGGTACCCTCTTCCCTGTCTTTGTTTTTCAAATAGCATTCCATAATTACACATAATCAAATTTGGTTGTTAGTCTTATGCACAAAGTAGTCTCTTAACTATTAATTAATGTCCTAATTTAAGCTTGATTGCAAGTGTATGTGTCAGCACCATATACCTTGAAGATTGTGCTTTGTACATAAGCATAAATTGTTAGTTTTTAAACATTTAACCTTTAAATCATCATCAAACCAACCATAAGCTAAGTGAGGCAAATATTTTATAGAAATACACTGCATTTGTTGAGATACAGTGCATCCAGATTTTTTTTTTCAGTGCTGGGGATTCCACCCAGGGACATAAATGCTAGGCCAGTGCTCTACCACTGGCTATACCCCTGTTCAACCACCCCCTTTTGTTCTGATTTTTCAAATGAAAGAAAACATCTATATTTGCATAATGTTCTTTATTAGTTAGCTAACTTTCAGTTTCTTACAAGTCATTTCCATAGAGTTATAATTTGCATCATATGCTAGATATCCATTATGAATTTCATAAATTGTATTACAGTAGATAGTTTATTTTCTAATTATAAATATGATGATCGACTTTGTAATAGTGAAGTTATCATATTTTTTCTTTTTGATAATTTTTAAAAATTTCTAGGTGAAAGTTTGAAATTCTTTAAAAAAATCACTAATGGTGAAATGTTACAGAATTTTAAGCTTACTCCACTTATGGATGTTGATAAAAGCTTAATTTTATTTTTGAGGTTGACTTATGCAGCAAAAAACTAGAACGAGCTGAACAATTGATTGGAGGCCTAGGAGGTGAGAAAACTCGATGGAGCCAAACAGCTTTGGAGCTGGGTCATTTGTACATCAACCTGACCGGTGATATCCTCATTTCCTCAGGAGTTGTCGCTTACCTGGGCGCCTTTACATCTAACTATAGACAGGTGAGGAATGTTTTGGATCTCTTCTTGACCATTTCTTGTCACAGCCAATATTAACCTTATGGAGATTATTATTGCTTTTTGTGGTCGTTATTTTGGGAGATGGAGGTAAGCACAAGGAGCGGCAAAATATTTTCAAATGATTTCTAATTATGTGTTTTAGTTATCCTACAAATTAGGTCAGTAGCCAAAAGATGTTATATGAAATACTCTTATAAAAACTGTTTATTTAAGAGTAAAAAGATGTACTGTAAAATGTGTTTTAGTCAGTTATTGCATTGCTGTGACCACAAGAATTGACAAAAATAACTTTAAAGGAGGAAAAGTTTATTTTGGCTCATGGTTTCAGAGGTTCAATACATGGTCCACCAACTCCATACCTCTGGGCCCAAGGTGAAGCATAATATTATGGTGAAAGGGCATGGAGAAAGAAAGCAGCTCAGGACATGGCACCCAGGAAGGAGAGAGAGAAAGAGAGAGAGAGAGAGAGAGAGCAAGCGCTCTGCTCATCAGGGACAAAATATAAATCTCAAAGATACACCCCCAGTGACATAAATCTCAAAGATACACCCTCTCAGTGTAACTTACATAAGCACAGACTCCCTTTTTGGCCAGTGGCTCCTTTTCCATCAGGAAAATGGGTCCATCAGAGGCATGACTCTACCGCTGAATAAATATTGTGCTGATCCATGAAGTTTGCATCCAGCTTGGTCATTTTGTGCTAACAGGTTCCCTCACTCATGAGTAAAATCCTAGAGAAACTAAATCCAGATTCTCAGCTGAGATTGGCACCTGCAAGGCCCTAAAGGTGTGTTGATCTAATCTCTCCAAAGCAATCACCACGCAACAAAGCCCCTGAGGTCTGATTAGTCCTAAGCCCCACCTGTGGGAATTCCACCTCTAAAACTCTGCAGTAGCCCCACCCTGGGAAAGCATCAACCTGGTCTGTGCAGACAAAACTCCAGCTGACAGTATTTCCCATCCCATCCTACCTCATACTGGTGAAGAGGGAAGGTGAGAATTTTTGAACTCCCAGCTGGCAACTTCATGAGCAACTCAAAAGGAGGAAAAGTTTAACAACCCTCAGCCCTTGCTCTCACACACAGTACACAGTTCAAAAGAAATAGAAAGATAGTTGAACACAGTAAACATGTATCCTCATTGACTATTTTGACCACCTCAGTGGAAATTATTCCACTTAGTTTTTCATTAAGAATCTTTTTTCACTGAGTTTGTGCATGTGTGCATTGGTTGATTAATCATCATATGTACAAATACATATTTTTCTGTTTTTCTCATTTATAGAATTTTTTTAAATGTAGTTATTTTTCCTTGCCTTGTCTTTTGAGGGTTAGGGTTTTGATTAGTATATTTTAGTTTTGTTTTGTATTGTTTTTCATTTGTCTGTTTCTCTTGTTTCTCTTTCTCTCTTTTTTTCTGCTGGCAGCCAAATTCTACTATTCTTTCACTCTTTTCTAATTCTGTTTTTTCTCCTTCCTTATAACCATCACATCCTACATCTCTTCTGCATTCTTTCTGTCCACTTTTTGAAATTGTAAAATCTTTTGTTTCTATCACATTTTCTTTTCTCTTAATTCACTGTATTCTCACCATCTTTTAGCTCTAATTGGTTTATATAATGTGTGCCCCCGCCATTAATGCCATTGCAATTAATACTGCTGTGGATGCCATAGTTGACAATTGTTGCTTGATTTAATTCCAGGTATAATACATGATTATTTACTGTTTTTGCTGATGAAAGTTACTGACCATATCATTTCTGGGTTTTGTGGCAATTAATATTGTAGATGTTATAGTAGGACCAAGTGTTCAGTTTAATGTTGTATATTGTTGGCAATGGTTGTTGCTATTATTTGTTTCCCCCTAATCTGTGAGATATTAGAAATCTATAGGGACACTACAATTTCACAGGGAAGAATCTCTACTGCCAAACTAAACTGAACAAAAAGATAGTGCACCTTGCTCCACACATAAATTAATGACACTCAATATTCAGCTATAATACAAAGAATAGTAGAGACAAAAACTCAAACTAATGACCAGGGCCCAAGTAGAAATACCTAGAGGTGGTCCCCCAGATCCTGCCTATGGACATCCATTGCTATAGCAGAAGCAGAGTGAAATAACACAAAATCTGTAGACACCACCCATATGAGGGGATCTCAATCCAGATCACTCTAGGACATTTTAGCGACTGAAGACAGTGCCCTAAAACAAGAAGTAGAGGAATACACTTCAATTGATGGGCAGGACCAAGACCTCTGAGAACGTGAGAAAACAGGCAAACAAACTTCCCTGCAAAATCCACAATCCCCCAACAAAGGAAACCACTGACTATGAGGTAGATGAAAACCCAGAGAATGTACAAAACTGTTTATCAAAATGTTCAATGAGGGCTGGGATTGTAGCTCAGCGGTAGAGCACTTGCCTTGCATGTGTGAGGCCCTGGGTTCGATCCTCAGCACCACATACAAAGCAATAAAATAAAGACATTGTGTCCATCAACAACTAAAAAAATATTTTAAAAAAATTTTTAAAAATGTTCAATGAACTAAAAATCTAAGGAAGTAATTGAGATCAATGATAGAAGATGAAAGATCATTTTAATACAGAAATAGAAATAGTGAAAAGAAACCAAGCAGAACTCCTAAAAATGAAAAACAAGATCAATCAAATCACAAACTCACTTGAAGATATCAGTGACAGACTTGATGGTATAGAAAATAGAAACTCAGTCCTTGAGACAGAACTTCAGGCATTGAAGACAGGCTATATGGTATTTTTTAAAATAATAACTTTATTTTTTTAATGTGGTACTGAGGAATGAATCCAGTGCCTCATGTGTGCTAGGCAAGCACTCTACCACTGAGCCACAACCCCAGCCCAGGCTATATGACCTTGAATACACAGAACGCAGTAAAGGGAAAAAATTATAGAGCATGACCAGAGAATCACTGGGATAGAAGAGAACATGGAGATACAAACTAAAGGCAAAAAGAACGTTTTCAATGAGATGGTTACAGAAAACTTCTCCCATATCAGAAATGAGATAGACATCCACATACAGGAGGGTTATAGGACCCCAAATAGATCCAGTCAAACGAGAAGCTCAGTGAGACATATCATAATCAAAATGCCTAAAACAGAAAACAAGAAAAGAATATTAAAAGCTACAAGAGAGAAACAAAAGGTAGCATTTAGAAACAAAACAATATGGCTGGCTTCTGATTTCTCTGCTCAGACCTCCAAATCAAGAAGGGCCTGGTATAAGATATTCTAAACCCTAAAAACAAAAACAAACAAAAAACCTTTCAGCCAAGATTACTGTACCCAGCAAAACTCAGTTTCAAATTGAAATAAAAAAAAACAATCCATGACAAGAATAAAGTAAAAGAATTCATGAGCACCAAACAGCACTACAAAGAATTTTTTTTTTTTTTTTTTTGGTACCAGGGATTGAACTCAGGGGCACTCAACCACTGAGACACATGCCCAGCCTTATTTTGTATTTTATTTAGAGACAGAGTCTCACTGAGTTGCTTAGTGTCTTGCTTTTGCTGAGGCTGGCTTTGAACTTGTGATCCTCCTGCCTTCACCTCCCAAGTCGCTGGGATTACAGGCATGTGCCACCACACTGGGCCCAAAGAATTCTTAAATATAAACTTCACACAGTGGAAAGAATAAACAATTCCCACAGCACACAAACAGTGGAAGTTCAATAGAAGAATAATTCATTAAATGAGAATCAAGACAGGATAAAATACAGCAGAAACCCCAAATGGCAGGAAACCAAAAACACATATCCATACTAATGCTGAATGCTAATGGTCTCAACTCCCCAATTAAAGGACAGAGTTGGCGTAATGGATCAAGAAACAAAATCCAACTATATATGCTATTTACAAAAGACCCATCTTATAGGCAGACACTCACAGGCTAAAGGTAAAAGGATGGCAAAAAATATTCCTGGCATATGATCCAAGAAAGCAAGTGTGGGTAGCTATTCTCATCTAACAAAGTAGATTTCAAGCAAAAATTAATCAGAAGAGACAAAGAAGGACATTATATCCTAGTAAAAGGAATAATCCAATAAGAAGATATAACATTGTAAACATTATGCCCCAAATGCACCCAATTACATGGAAAAAACACTCCATGTCATTAATTCCACATAGTCCTCAACAAAATAATACTGGGAGATTTCAGTACACCCTTATTACCAATAGACAGTTCATCAAAACAAAAAATCAAAGACATCTCCAACCTAAACAACACTATAAATCAAATGGACCTAATAGATATCTATCAACTATTTCATTCCCAAACAGCTGAATTTACTGTCTTCTGAGCTGTGTATGAAACTTTACCTATATTCTAAGATACAAAGCAAATCTTAGCAAATATTTAAAAAAAGAGGCAATCCCATGTATTCTGTCAGATCATAATGGAATGAAACTAAAAATCAACAGCAAGAAAAATAAGAGAAACCACATAAACTCATGGATATTGAATAATACTCTTGTTTAAAAATATTTTATAATTGTAGAACGGATGTAATACCTTTATTTTATTTATTTATATATTTTCTTAATGCGGTGCTAAGGCTACATCAAACCCAGGGCTTCACACATGCTAGGTAAGTGCTGTACCACTGAGCCACAAACCCAATCTGAATACTCTCTTTTTTTTAAAACCTTTATTTTATTTATGTATGTATTTTGTTTTTGTTTTTGGTACTGGGGATTGAACTCAGGGGCACTCAACCACTGAGCCACATCCTCAGCCCTATTTTGTGTTTTATGTAGAGACAGGGTCTCACTGAGTTGCTTAGCGCCTCGCCATTGCTGAGGCTGGCTTTGAACTTGCGATTCTCTTGTCTCAGCCTCCCTAAGTGCTGGGATTACAGGCTTGAGCCACCGCGCCCGGCTTATGTATGTATTTTGTATGTGGTGCTGAGGAACGAACCCAGTGCCTCATGCGTGTGAGGCAAGCGCTCTACCACTGAGCCACAACCCCAGCCCTGAACAATACTCTCTTAAATGAAGAATGGATTAGAGGGATCCCAAATAAATAAGCTATGTTCTACCTCAAGGCCTTAGGGAAAAAAATAACAAACTAACCTCCACACCAGTACAAGACGGGAAATAATTAAGATCAATGAAAAATCAATGAAATTGAAAATAAAAAACAATACACAGGATAAATGTAACTCAGAGTTGATTCTTTGAAAAGATAAATAGAATTTACAAACCCTTAGCCAAATTAACCAAAAGAGTGAGAAGAATTCAATCAGCAAGATCAAGGATGAAAAAGAGATATTACCACAGACCTCTTCTGAAATCCAGAGGATTATCAGATCCTATTTTGAAAATTTATATTCCAATAAACTGGAAAATCTGAAAGACATGCATAAATTTATAGCCACACATTAAGTGCCCAAATTGAATCAAGAAGATATAGAAATCCTAAACTGACCAATATCAAGTAATGAAATTGAAACAGAAATTAAAAGCTTTCCAAAAAATTTTAAATATTTTCCAAAAAGAAAAGCCCCAGACCCCATGGATACTCAGCTGAGTTCTACCAGACCTTTATAGAAGATCCAACACTAGTCTTTCTCAAATTATTCCATGAAGTGGAAAGAGAGCAGGCAACCAAATGCTTTTTATGAATTTAGCATAACCCTGATACCAAATCCAGAAAGGAAAGAACACTATAGCCCAATATCCCTGATGAACATAGATACAAAAATCTTAAATGAAATATTAGGAAACCACATTTAAAAACACATCAAGAAGATATACACCATGATCATGTGGGTTTTATTCCAGATATGCAAGATTGGTTCAACGTTTACAAATCAATAAATGTGATTCATCACTTAAACAGAATTAAGAACAAAAATCACATGATCATCTCAATACATACAGAAAAGGCTTTTGATAAAATCCAACACCCATTCATGTTAACAATGGTGGAGAAGCTAGAGATTGAAGGAGTTTACCTCAACCTCATAAAGGCCATTTATGACAAATCCAAAGCCAACATCATACTAAATAGAGAAAAACTAAAAGCATTTCCACTAAATTCAGGAAAAAGAAAAGAATGTCCATTCTCATCACTACTATCCAATATAATCTTCAAAACATTAGCCAGAGCAATCAGGCAAAAAAATGAAATCAAAGGGGTATAAATAGTAAAAGAAGTCAAACTAAGTCTGTTTGCCAATGATAAAATCCTATAGCTAGGAGATCAAAAAAATAAAAAAAACAAACTCTACCAGACTTCTAGAGCTTATAAATGAATTTAGCAAAGTAGCAGGATATAAGATCAATACCCATAAATCAATAGCTTTCCTATATTGCAACAGTGATTCATTTGAGAAAGAAATCAGCAAAACCATTCCATTCACAATAACCTCAAAAAAATTAAATTATTGGGAATTAATTTAACCCAGAAGGTAAAAGAGCTCTACAATGAAAATTATAGAGCACCAAAGAAAGAAATTGAAGAAGACCTTAGAAGATGGAAAGACATCTTATGTTCTTGGATGGGCAAAATATTGTTAAAATGACCATACTACCAAAAGCAATATACAGATTCAATGAATTCCCATGAAAATACCAATGACATTCTTCAAGGAATTAGAAAAAACAATTCTTAAATGCATTTGGAAGAATAAGAGATACAAAATAGCCAAAGCAATTTTTAAAAATTTTTTGGGGTGGCCAGGGATTGAACTCAGGAATACTCAACCACTGAGCCATGCCCCCTGCCCTATTTTGTGTTTTATGTAGAGACAGGGTTTCACTGAGTTGCTTAGCGCCTTGCCATTGCTGAGGCTGGCTTTGAATTTACGATTCTCCTGTATCAGCCTCCCAAAGTGTTGAGATTACAAGTGTGTGCCACCACACCTGGCTTAGCCAAAGCAATTCTAAGCAAGAAAAATGAAGTAGAAGGCATTACTATACTTGATCTGAAATTATACTACAGAGCTGTAATAATAAAACCAGCATGGTATTGGCACTGAAATAGACCAGATCAATGGAATAGAAGACATAGAGGCAAACCCACAAACCTATAGCCATCTGATATTTGACAAAGGTCAAAACATATCTTGAAGAAATGACAGCCTTATTAACAATGGTACTGGTGCTGGATATAGCTATATGTAGAAAAATAAAATTAGGCCCCTATCTTTCACCCTGCACAAAACTCAAATTGAAATGAATCAGGGGCAGTTCCAAGATGGCAGCCTAGACGGATGCTGTGGGGTCTCTCCAGAGCCAAAGTTTGAAGTTGTGGAAATAACATCTCCCAGCCAGCTTCTGGACATCATCCTACAGCTACCCCTGCAGGAATTTCACTTACGCATGTAAGCAGGGCCACCAGGCAGTACCCAATGCCACAAGCAGCATGACTTCAGCAGCAAGTGGTGGCGGAGCTCAGCTGCGGCTCAGAGCCCCAGCGTAGGGCTCGCCCCAGGTGGGGACTGCTTCTACACGGGGTACCTGGCTCCAGCGCCCACCCAAGCATGCAGGGCCCCTAGCAATTGCTCCCGTGGATACACGGCCCCAGCTGCTAGCCACTGGGGAGCCCAAATTCAGGTTAAGAGTTGCTCCAGAGACCCTAGTGGAGACAGCCCCGCCCAAGGGTGGCTTGGGCCCGCCGCACTTCCACTCCAGAGCTCCTGTGCACTGGCAGGAGCTGCAGAGGGCCCAGATCTGCCTGCAGGAACCTCCATGGGTGTCCAGCCAACAGGAGACCAGGGACTGCTACCGCAGGCCACTGAGGACCCCAAACTCAGGGTAAGAGTCCTTGCAGAGACCCTAGCGTGGTGCAGCCCTGCCCAAGGACAGCCTGGGCCTGCCCCAGTTCTGCTCCAGAGTTCCTGGGGACTGGCAGGAGCAGCAGAGGGCCCTGATCTGCCCGCAGGAACCTCCACAGTTGTCCAGCCAAAGGGAGACCAGAGACTGCTACCTCTAGCCACTGGGGAGCCCAAATTCAGGGCAAGAGTCACTCCAGAGACACCAGCAGAAGCAGCCCCGCCCAAGGGCGGCCTGGGCCCACCTCAGTTCCACTCCAGAGCTCCTGGGGACTGGCATGAGCCGCAGAGGGCCCTGATCCGCCCTCAGGAACCTCCACGGGTGTCCAGCTAAAGGGAGACCAGGGACTGCTACCTCTAGTCACAGGAGAGCCCAAACTCAAGGTAAGAGTCCCCACAGAAACCCTAGCATGAGGCAGCCCCGCCCAAGGACAGCACCCCAGTTCCACTCCAGGATTCCTGTGGACCAACAGGAGCCCCAAAGGACCCTGACCCGCCCTCAGGAACCTCCACGGTTGTCCAGCCAAAGGGAGACCAGGGTCTGCTACCTCTAGCCACTGGGGAGCCCAAATTCAGGGCAAGAGTTGCTCCAGAGACACCAGCGTGAAGCAGCCCCATCCAAGGGCTGCTTGAGTCTGCCCCAGTTCCGCTCCAGTTCCTGGGGTCCAGCAGGAGCTACAGAGGGCCCAGATCCACCCTCAGGAAACTCTACAGGTGTCCAACTAAGGGTTGACCAGAGTCTGATTGCTACCAGCCACAGAGGAAGACACACCCAGGGTAAGAGTGGCCTCCAGAGACCCCAGCATGAAGAGGACCCACCTTAGTGCGCTCTGGGCCCGCCTCAGTTCCGCTCCAGAGTTCCTGTGGTCAGGCGAGACAGAAGGCCCAAAACCGCCCTTAGGGAATGCCAGAGATGCCCAGTTGAAGGCAGACGAGAGCCTGCTAGCCTCTAGCCCCAGAGGAGCTCACACTCACTGTAAGGGTTGCACACAGACTTTCCAGCTTGTGACTCTGCCTAAGTGAGACCTGAGCCCGCTTCTAGTTCTGCTCCAGAGTTCCTGTTCACCAGCAGGAGTGCAAGAGAGGGGTCGTCTCAGAGGCCTAGCCAAAGCCACTCCCACTGCCCTCTAGAGGTATGTCCACTACTTCTGCCACCAACTTTAGTGACAGTAGTGCCCATTTGGGGACACTGGGAGAAAAGAAGTAGCTCCAAGGTGAGACACAGGTAATCTGGAGTGTCAATACAAGATTATAGGATAGAAGCTGCAATACATCAGATTGGTATTTCAAGAAAGGAAGATACACAATCAACATGAAAAAACAAGGGAAGAAAGTGCC
Source organism: Xerus rutilus (assembly GCA_028644305.1). Lineage (NCBI taxonomy): Eukaryota > Metazoa > Chordata > Mammalia > Rodentia > Sciuridae > Xerus > Xerus rutilus. The sequence continues at coordinate 124,695,730 of CM053402.1, read as the reverse complement.
CCAAATAAACCTGGATACCAGTGTAACAGAATCCATTGACAGCACAGTTGATGAAATGTTAGAGAAAGAATTCAGAATGTACAGAATTAAAATGATCAGCGAACTAAAGAATGACATAAGTGAACAATTATAGGCAAAAATTGATCAATCCAACAAAGAAATAGGAGAGCAAATAAAGGCAACCATCGATCATTCTAACAAAGAGAGAAGAGAGCAATTACAATTAGCAAAAGATTACTTTAAGAAAGAGCTAGAGATCGTGAAAAAAACCAATCAGAAATTCTTGAAATGAAGGAAACAATT
>CM053402.1:124649085-124694927 GCA_028644305.1 Xerus rutilus | reverse complement strand
ATTCACAATAGCTAAACTGTGGAATCAACCAAGATGCCCTTTGATAGATGACTGGATAAAGAAACTGTGGTATATATACACAAGGAATATTACTCAGCAATAACAGAGAATAAAATTATGGCATTTGCGGGTAAATGGATGGAGTTGGAGAATATCATGCTAAGTGAAGTAAGTCAATCTCAGAAAACCAAATGCCGAATGTACTCGTTGATAAGTGGATGCTGATCCATAATGTGAGGAAGGACATGGGAACAATGGTGGATCTCTGTTCACAGGGGTGTAAGGGAGGAGGGGGCATGGGGACAGCAAAGGTGGTGGAATATGATGGTCATAATCACCCTAACTTTATGTATGACTGCATATATGTTGTGATTCTATACAACTTACAACTAGAGAATTGATATGTTATCCTCTATCTATGTACAATGAATCAATTTGCACTGTTAACATGTAAGCCTAAATAAAACAAATTAAAAAAAAGAGAAATGAATCAAAGACCTAGAAATTAGACCATAAACTTTATGAGTGCTAGAAGGAAACAGGGTGAATACTTCATCATGTAGGTGCTAACACAGACTTCCTTAACAAGACTCCCAAAGCACAAAAAATAAAACCAACAATTAATAAGTGGGGCACCATTAAATTAAAAATCCGCACAGCTAAGGAAACAATAGTGTGAAGAAGAGCCTACATAAGGGAAGAAAAATCTTTGCCAGCTGCTCCACTGATGTGTGATTAATATGCAGAATATATATAGAACTCAAAAAACTTAACACCAAAAAATCCCACAAATAACCCAATCAATAAATGGGCAAAAGAAATAATCAGAAATTACTCAATAGAAGAAACATGAAATGCCAATAAATACAGGAAAAAATATTCAAAATCGGTAGCAATCAGGGAAATGCAAATAAAAAATACACCAAGATTCCATCTCATTCCAGTCAGCATGTCTAGAATCAAGAATACAAATAATAAATGCTGGTGAGATTGTGGGGAGGAAGGAACACTTATATATCATTGATGAGACTTGTACAACCACTCTGGAAAGCAGTTTGGAGATTCCTCAAAAAACTAGGGCTGGAACATCCATATGACCCAACTATCCCACTTCTGTGTCTGTCTTCCAAAGATATATAATCTACATACTACAGCAACACAGCCACATCAATGTTTATAGCAGCACAGTTCACAAGAGCTAAATTATGGAATCAACCCAGATATCTTTCAATGGATGAATAGATTAAAAAATTGTGATACGTACACACACACACACACATACATACATACACAATGGAATTCTACTAAGCTATTAAAAAGATTGAAATTATGGCATTTGCTGGTAAATGGATGGAAATGGAAAATATTATGCTAAGTGAAATAAGCCAAACTCAGAAACTCAAAGGTAGAATGTTTTCTACCTTTGAGAATGTTAGAATGGTAGAATGTTTTCTACCATTTCTCTAGAATGTTTTTTACTCTAGCTTCATGTAGAAGCTAGAGTAAAATAAAGGAAAAGGAGAGGGAATGATAAGATTACATAAAAAACCAATGAAACGCATATTAATAGATGAGCAAAATGATGTCTAGTAGAGTAGAAGAAGGAGAAAAAGGGAAATAATGGGAAGGAAAAGGGGAATGGAAAAGGGAGGATCATGAGCTGAAATCAGTTTACGTGTATGAGTTTGTCAGGATGAACCCAACTACTATGTATAACTATTAAGATCTAATAATAAATAAATAAATAAAAAGAAATAACTCTATTAAATGGCTTTTCTTTTATTTTTAAATTTACTTATTCTAATTAGGTATACATGACAGCAGAATGCATTTTGATTCATTGTACACAAATGGAGCACAACTTTTCATTTCTCTGGTTGTACACAATATGGAGTTACATCATATGTGCAGTCATACATGTACCTAGGACCATGTTGTCCATCTCATTTCACCATCTTTCCTGCCCCCAAGCCCCCATCCTCTCTTTTCCCTCCCCTTTGACCAGTTTCTCCATTCTTCTCATGCCTTCTTCCCCATTATGGATCAGCATCCACTTATCAGAGAGACATTTGGCCTTTGGTTTGGGGGGCTTACTTTGCTTAGCATAGTATTCTCCAACTCTATCCATTTACCTGAAACTGCCATAATTTTATTCTCTTTTAATGCTGAGTAATATTCCATTGTGTATATATTCCACAGTTTCTTTATCCATTCATCTATTGAAGGGCATCTAGGTTGGTTCCACAGTTTAGCTATTGTGAATTGAGCTGCTTATAAACATTGAAGTGGCTGCGTCACTGTAGTAAGTGGAGAATATACTTTTCCACCTTCCTTTTCTCACTCTCTAGATTCTTGTACACCATTTATCATTTTGAGGTGGGGGATGGCTTACCTGAATTCCTATGTACTCTGAATTTCTATCTTTTGAATTTATGGCTGATAAGGCCACATATTCAAGAGCCACTTAAGGGGAGACGTCCAGCGTCTCCTTTGGGGAATTCTTCTGCCAATGAGAATGTAAGCCACCTGAGAAATGAAAGTGTAGAGTAACTAGTAAAGAACAAAAGACAAAGCTAGAAAAAATAGTTTCAAAATGTGAAGCCCCTGATAGGTCTAGTCCACTCAGTAGCTGGAGCTAGACAACAAGAAAATGGCTCCCGTGGTTTGTTTAAGGGTGTACATTAGAGGCAGAGATAACATTGAAAGCTGAAGTCTTGTTTCATGATGTCCTGGAGTCAGCAGATAGATTCACATCTTTGCACGTAACACACATCTCAGAGGGGCTGTGGCTACAGCAGGTCAACCCATCTCCAGTGCTGTGCGGGATATTTGGCAGAGCTGAGGGTAAAGTAGTTCACCTGCATCAGGCGATCTGTCCCTGTGGGGGTGCCATGGGAGTTATCAATGCCAAACCTATCCCCTCACTAGCTACAATTCTGATAGTCCACATACAGCCCATGGATGGAGCTCTACACTATAGTATGCCATTTTTAATTCCTATGGGTATAGACCAAGGAGTGGGATAGCTGGGTCAAATGTTGATTCCATTCCATGTTGTCTAAGGAGTCTCCATACTGCTTTCCAGATTGATTGCACCAATTTGCAATCCCATCAGCATGTATGAGTGTGCCTTTTCCTTCAAATCCTTGCCAAACACTTGGTCTTGTTTGTATTCTTGATAACTGCCATTCTGACTGCCATGAGATGAAATCTTAGAGTTCTTTTTAAACCTTTATTTTATTTATTTATGTATTTTGTATGTGGTGCTGAGGATAGAACTGAGTGCCTCATGTGTGCGAGACAGGTGCTTTACCACTAAGTCACAACCCCAGCCCTTAGAGGAGTTTTGATTTGCATTTCTGTAATAGCTAGAAATGTTGAACATTTTCTCATATATTTTGTTGATCAACTGTATATCTTCTGAGAATTGTCTGCTCAGCTCCTTAGCCCATTTATTGATTGGGTCATTTATTTTTTTGGTGTTAAGTTTTTTGAGTTCTTATATATCTTGGAGGCCAGTGCTCTATCTGATGTGCATGTGGCAAAAATTTGATCCTGGAATGTAGGCTCTCTGTTTACCTCATTGATTGTTTCTTTTGCTGAGAAGAAGCTATTTAGTTTGAATCCATTCCATTTATTGATTCTTGATTTTATTTTTTGCATTTCAGGAGTGTTAAGGAAGTGGGGTCCTAATCCAATGTGATGAAGATTGGGGTCTACTTTTTCCTGAATTAGGCACAGGGTCTATGGTCTAATTGCTAGGTCCTTGATCCACTTTGAGTTGAGTTTTATGCATGGTGAGAGATAGGGGTTTAGTTTCATTTTGCTGCATATGGATATCCAGTTTTCCCAGTACCATTTGTCAAAGAGGCTATCTTTCCTCCAATGTATGGTTTTGGCACCTTTGTCAATTGAGATAACTATATTTATGTGGGTTTGTCTCTGTGTCCTCTATTCTGTTCCATTGGTCCATATGTCTATTTTGGTGCCAGTACCATGCCATTTTTGTTACTACTGCTCTGTAGTATAGCTTAATGTCTGGTATTATGATGCCTCCTGCTTCACTCTTCTTGCTAAGGATTGCTTTGGCTATTCTGGGTCTCTTATTTTTCCAAATGAATTTCATGATTGCTTTTCTATTTCTAAGAGGAATGATGTTGGGATTTTAATTGGAATCACATTGAATCTGTATAGAGCTTTGGGTAGTATGACCATTTTGACAATATTGATTCTGTCTATCCAAGAGCATGGGAGATCTTTCTATCTTCTAAGGTCTTGTTCAATTTCTTTCTTCAGTGTCCTGTAATTTTCATTGTAGAAGTCTTTCATCTCTTTTGTAAAATTGATTCCCAATAATTTTTTTTGAGGCTTTTGTGAATGGGATAGTTTTCCAAATTTCTCTTTCAGATGATTCATCACTGATGTGTAGAAATGCATTTGATTTTGGGGTATTGATTTTATATCCTGCTACTTTGCTGAATTCATTTATTAATTCTAGATTAAGTTTTCTGGTGGAATTTTTTGGCTCCTCTTGTGTAGAATCATGCCATTGGCAAATAATGAAGCTTGAGTTCTTCTTATCCTATTCATATTTCTTTAATTTCTTTCATCTGTCTAATTGCTCTGGCTAGAATTTCAAAGACTATGTTAAATAGTGGTGAAAGAGGTCATCCCTGTTTTGTTCCTGTTTTTAGAGAGAATGCTTCCAATTTTCCTTTGTTTAAGATGATGTTGGCCTTCGGTTTTGAATAGACAGCTTTTGCAATGCTGAGATATGTTCCTACTATCTCTAGTTTTTCTAGTGTTTTGAACATAAAGATGTGTTGTATTTTGTCAAATGCTTTCTCAGCATCTATGGAGATAATCATGTGATTCTTGTCTTTAAGTCTATTGATGTGATGAATTACATTTATCCTTTTCTGTATGTTGAACCTACCCTGTATACCTGGGATGAAACCCACTTGATCATGGTACACTATCTTTTTAATATGTATTTGTTTGCAATTTGCTAGAATTTTTTTTGAGAATTTTTGTGTCAATGTTCATCAGGGATATTGGTCTGAAGTTTTCTTTCTTCGATGTGTCTTTGTCTGGTTTTAGAATCAGAGTGATATTAGCCTCATAGAATGAGTTTGGCAGCATTCCCTCCATTTCTATTTCATGGAATAATTTCAGGAATATTGGTATTAATTCTTCTTTGAAGGTGTAGAACTTGGCTGAGAATCAGTCTGGTCCAAGACTCTTCTTGGTTGGTAAGCTTTTGATGGCACCTTGTATTTCCTTGCTTGGAATTGATCTGTTTATGTTGTGTATGTCCTCCCGATTCAATTTGGGAAGATCATATACCTCTAAAATTTGTCAGTGTCTTTGGAATTTTCTATTTTACTGGAGTATATATTTTCAAAATAGTTTCTAATTATTTTCTGTATTTCAATAGTGTCTTGTGATATTTTCTCTGTCATCACAAATTTTAGTAATTTGAGCTTTCTCTCCTTATCATTAGGGTGGTTAAGGGTTTATCAATTGTATTTGTTTTTTCAAAGAACCAGCTTTTTTGTTTTGTAAAATTTTTTGAATTGTTTCCTTTGGTTCAATTTCATTGATTTATGCCCTGATTTTAATTATTTCCTGTCTTCTACTTCTTTTGGTGTTGATTTGTTGTTCTTTTTCTAGAGCTTTGAAATGTAGTGTGAAGTCATTTGTTTGTTGACTTTTTTTTCTTTTAATGAATGAGCTCAATGCAATAAACTTTCCTCTTAACACAGTCTTCACAGTGTCCCAGAGATTTTGATGTGTTTTATCAGAATTCTTATTTACCTCTAAGAATTATTTTATCTCCTCCCTGATGTCTTCTGTTACCCATGCATCATTCAATAGCATATTATTTAGTCTCCAGGTGATGGAGTAGCTTCTATTTTTTAATCTGTCATTATTTTCTAATTTTATTCCATTATGGTCTGATAGAATGCTGGTTAGTATCTCTATTTTTTTGTATTTGCTAAGACTTGCTTTGTGGCATAACATATGGTCTATTTTAGATAAGGATTGTGTGCTGATGAGAAAAAAGTGTATTCACTTGTTGATGGATGAAATAGTCTCTGTATGTCTGTTAATCCTAAATTATTGATTATATTATTAAGTTCTATGGTTTCTTTGTTTAGTTTTTGTTTGGAAGATCTATCCAATGGTGAGAGGGGTGTGTTGAAGTCACCCAGTATTTTTGTGTTGTGGTCTATTTGATTCTCAAAATTGAGAAAGGTTTTTTTTTTGGTACTGGGGATTGAACTCATGGGTACTCAACCAGTGAGCCATATCCCCAGCCCTGTTTTTTATGTTTCATGTAGAGACAGGATCTCACTGAGTTGCTTAGTACCTTGCCATTGCTGAGGCTGGCTTTGAACTCGCAATTCTCCTTTCTCAGCCTCCCAAAATGCACGGATTACATACGTGCGCCACCGCGCCCCACTGAGAGGGTTTTTTTGATATACGTGAATGCTCCATTGTTTGGGGCCTAGATATTTATGATTGTTATTTCTTGTTGTTTAATGGTTCCCTTAAGCAGCATGTAATGACCTTCTTTATCCCTTCTGACTACCTTTGATTTTAAGTCCACTTTATCTGATATGAGAATGGAAACCCCTGCTTGTTTACAGAGTCCATTTGAGTGGTATGTTTTTTCCCATCCTTCACCTTAAGTTTGTGGATGTCTTTTTCTATGAAATAAGTCTCTTGAAGGCAGCATATTGTTGGGTCTTTTTTAAAAATCCAATCTGCCAGTCTATGTCTTTTTTTTTTTTTTTTGGTACTGGAGATTGAACTCAGGGGCACTCGACCACTGAGTCACATCCCCAGCCCTATTTTGTGTTTTATGTAGAGACAGGGTCTCACTGAGTTGCTTAGCACCTCGCTATTGCTGAGGCTGAACTCGCGATTCTCCTGTCTCAGCCTCCCTAAGTGCTGGGATTACAGGCTTGTGCCACCGCGCCCGGCTCAGTCTATGTCTTTTGATTGATGAGTTTAGACCATTAAACATTCAGGATTATTATTAAAATATGCTTTGTATACCCAGTAATTTTGGTTATTTTTTGGTTTTTACCTTGACTTGGTTTCTCCTTTGATTGGCTTTTTCTTTAGCATAGTTCCTCCCTTTGCTGATTTTTATTATTGTTTTTCATTTCCTCCTCATGGAATATTTTGCCGAGAATGCTGTGTAGTACAGGCTTTCTTGCTGTAAATTCTTTTAACTTTTGTTTATCATGGAAGGTTTTTATTTTATCATCAAATCTGAAGCTTAATTTTGCTGGATATAAGATTTTTGGTTGGCATCCATTTTCTTTTTAGAGCTCGATATATGTTGTTCCATGATCTCCTGGCTTTGTGGGTCTGGATTGAGAAAGCTGCAGAAATCCAAATTGGTTTCTATCTGTATGTAATCTGAAACTTATGTCTTACAGCTTTTAAAACTCTATCCTTATTCTGTATGTTAGGAATTTTCATTATAATGTGCCTTGGTGTAGATCTGTTGTAATTTTATACATTTGGTGTCCTGTAAGCCTCTTCTATTTGATTTTCCAATTCATTCTTTATGTTTGGGAAATTTTCTGATATTATTTCATTGAAGAGATTGTGCATTCCTTTGGTTTGTATCTCTGTGCCTTCCTCTATTCCAATAATTCTTATATTTGGTCTTTTCATGCTACCCCATAATTCTTGAATGTTCTGTTCATGATTTCTTACCATCTTCATTATCTTCATTGTGTGGTCAACTTTATTTTCAAGATTATATATTTTGTCTTCATTGTCTGAGGTTCTGTCTTCCAAGTGATCTAGTCTGTTGGTGATGCTTTCTATTGAATTTTTATTTTGATTTTTTGCTTTCATTTCGAAGATTTCTGCTTTGTTATTTTTTAGAATCTCTCTTTCTTAAAATAATCTTTTGCTCCCTGTATTTGCTCTCTTATCTCTTTGCTGGAGTGACCAATTGTTGCCTGTAATTGCTCTCTCATATTATTCTGTGCTTCATAGATTATTTTAATTATGTACATTCTGAACTCCTTCTCTGACATTTCATCTACTGTGCTTTCAATGGATTCTGTTATTGTGGCATCTTGGTTTGATTGGGGCATTTTCTTCCCTTGGTGTTTCACGTTGTTCATGTATCTTCCTCTCTGGCAGTGCCAATCTGAGGTATTACAGTTTCTACCCTATAATCTTATAGTATCCCTACAGGTTACAAATATCTCACCTCTGGTGTATCTGGGCCTGCAGGGACCTTGGGGATAGTCTTCCAGGTCCAGGCTGTTGTCTCCAGACAGCAGCTTATTGGTAGATGGGTTGCCACAGCATGAGTCTTTCTCCTCCTCTGTGAGTTAGGCCAGGGTTGATCTGCTCTGCCTCCTCTGTGCATTGGGCCAGGATTGGTCTGCTCAGTGGCTTCTTTCTTTAGAACAAAAATTGCAAGTTTCCTAATTCACATTCCCTCTCCATTGATTCTGCTTCTGTCTTCTCTCAGGCCCAACTCCTTACTTTAGGAGTTAATCCTAATCCTTCCTTCTTCCTTTCTCTATTACTACTGTTCTGTTCCTTTCCATTAAAACTCAGCATGCTCTTTGCTCTTTTTAGACAAACTATACTGGAACCCAAACTAGGATATAGATGTTCCAAAGCAGGAGAGTTGTAGAGAAATTCAAAAAAACTAAAAGACTGAAAGAGAAGGAGAAATGAGAATAAAGGGAAGGGAGAAATTTGACACATTTGGCAGTAGCTTTGGTATTAAGCAAGGAGAAGAGTAATGAAAACTCACTTTCATGTAGTGCTTTGTAGTTGTACCCAATTAATTTACACATGATGTCAATTGAGCCTTACTTAATTCTAGTACTCCTTTCTATACAGGATTGATTCTTGGTGCCTTGGTTATGGCACTTTTTTGATTATTTTTTAAACAAACTTGCTTAAAATCCTCAATTAGATGGTGTGTCTGTCTTTAGTAGTCTTTTGCATTCTAGTGGCTTCTACCCTGGTGCCTGACCTTCATGCTCTTTTTAGCTTTGTCTGTTCCTTTATATCTTTAAGTGCATTGTCCATGACTATGGTCTTAGCAACTTATAGTTCAAATGGTTAACATTTGGGGTGGGAGTTTACTGGAGATTGAACTCAGGTACTCAACCTTTAATTCACAACCCCAGCCCTATTTTTGTATTTTTTATTTAGAACAGGATCTCACTGAGTTGCTTAGCACCTTGCCATCTGAGGCTGGCTTTGAACTTGCATTTCTCCTGTCATAAACTTCATTCAGTAATTAACTAGTTTGCTTGACAACTTAAGATTTATTTAGTTTAAGAGAATTGCTGAGAGCCACATAGATGATTGAACAACGCAGCAGGAATGAGACCTGTGGTCACCTGAATCCTAATTTAGCACACTCTTCTCTCCTACAATGACTTGAAACAATGGAAATTGTCGTTCACTGCATACTCCTGGGTGACTAGCTAGCTCCTGGTTAGCTCTACCCAGTGCCCTTCCTCCTAATTAGCCCTCTCTGACAGTTTTATTCCAAGGGATTGCATCTTGCTGACTTTGCCATCACCCCATTCCTAACAGGATGGGAGTGGGTGCTGTCTGTGAGACCACTATGTAAATGCTTTGAGGAGATGTAGAACTCCAGTATAAAGACTTTGAAAATTTAATGACAGAAGCAAAGTCATTCTCTATCTGGTCACAAGGCACAACCAAAGCTCAGAGCTTGAACATTCATTCTGTGAACATTCATCCCTGCTTTAACTTGTGACTTAATTAGACACTTTATCCCATTGCATCTCATCTTGGAGAAGGCTTGAGGTCATTCTTATCCACTCCATGCTTCACTTCAGCAACTTAGAATTTTACCTTTCTTGATGAATCTGATTCCTGTGAATTTATTGTCTGAGTCCTATTCTGTGACCTACACTCATATATCAGTCTGTCAAGTCAAGACAGTTGGCAATCTGCACTCCATCAGAGATCTCCCATTCAATTTTAGCCTAAAGGTTGTAATGGCAAAGTCAGTACTATGCTCAGATCCTCTCCTGGCCTCTAAGTTTTTTCACATCCAGTAGCCAGTAACTATGGATTTTTTTTCTGGGGTAGGAGGGTCAGTCTTCCCTTGGTTCTTAGACCCCCAGTTCTAGCTCAGACAGAGGCAGGAGCATGAGATCTATTTCCCTTTCTTATGGTTAGTACAACTCCAAGGAATAACTTACACTCCCCAGGTTCCCTGTGGGATCAAACCAAAATCACCTCCTGCAGAAATTAGGTTAATCCCTCACCCTTAATTGGCTTTTACTCCTTTCTCTGCCATCCCCTCCTCAATAAAGTGCCTCACATCAGTCTTCATCTCAGAGTCTGCTGTGGAAAAAGGCCCCTATAGCTGGATCTTCTCTTAAAGCCAGAATCTAAGTAGTTGTCAGTTTTTCATCAACCCCTTCCTAGAATTTATAGTGCTTTTCATAAATATAGCAAGTCTGATTGGTTAACTGGGCCCATAGTTCTTCAACTCCAATGACTATGCCTCAATATCTTACACTGCTGATAGGAATATACAAACTCTGGATTTGACTTAATTCAAACTTTTTAAGTAACATTTTCCTGCCACTAATCAAAATCAAAACTGTTTTAGGGTGATATTGTCACCAAGATGGCACTAATGGCCACTTTTCCACTTGTATCATATATCTTACCACTAGGTTAGTAACCAGAATCCTTGGCTTATGTTTTGAGATGTTTCTTTCATTTACTCTCTGGTGCTACACCCTTAGAGACATAAATTGCTACTCCAGTGTTCATCTGTGGTAACATACTATACCTGTGACCTATAAACAGAGCATTCCAAAGGAAATATTGCTTCCATTTTCTCTACTTTTCCCCCATGTCATTGGCTTCATGCCTACTCCAACATCAAGCTAGCTTTGAACAAACTTATACTGTTCTCCCAAAGTCTGCAAGTCAGCCCACAGCCTGAACACAAACAGAAGAAACCATGCCAATATGAACTGTGTACTGGAGACACAGTCCATATAGGAAATGCTATCTGCCCCTCCAACGCACATAGTTACTCCACCTGTTCTGGGCACAACAACCACATAAAACAAAATAAAACAGCTAGATGATATTTATTAAGTACCTGTGATAGGAAGGATTTTTGCCCCCATGATCTTTATCTCCAAGTATAACTACATTTATATGTATTTATACTTGTAAATATGTTATATGACACAGGGACTTTGCAGGTTGAATTAAGGCTACTAGTCAACTGACCTTAAAATAGGAAGATTGTTCTTTCTTATCCTAGATATCACTATAAGATAAGCCTGAAATATCTTTTGTGAGCAAGAGTAAGGATGTGCCCAGAGCAAAATGACATAGAATTTAGCTTAGGGTACTTCTGCTGTGAAAGTTTAGATAATTTCAGCATCAAAATAAATAATAATAGTAACATAATCCATTGAATAAAATATAAAAAATTGAATCTATACTGACATATTAATAAATGAAAAAAAATGAGTGCTTGACAAAAGCCAGGAAATTTTCCTAGTCACAAAATATTTGAAAGAATGGTTTTAATGCTAGTTGCAAAGGGAGGGGGAAGAACAATTTAGCAGTGGAAAAGCTGTAATATCATTCACAAGTGCTGTCTTCACTGTTTTAAATCATGGATAAAAGCTCTGGATTCTTATTTATGGGCAGTTTCCTCAAAACTGAGAGAAGCCCTCACCCCAGTGATTTTTCTTTTCAACCTTTAACATTCCTGGGTTATATTAGGCTCCCTTCAGAGGCTCCAAGATACTGGATACCCAGGAGCAGTCCGTTCTTTATGCTTATAAGAATTATTCTGAAATACTCAATCCCCTGAAAGTACATGAAACCTTGCTAATTACATCCTCTTTACCACAAACAAGCTGCCTCGTATAGCTCTGGCTTTGTTATTCTGTCTCGGGTTGAACACTTGAACATATTTTTTGGCACTGTGTGACAGTCTTCTTAGAGTTTGGAGCTATAAATAACAAAAACTTCTTTCATCTGAGTGTCTTTGTGTTGTATTCTCCATCCAAAGAACTTGTAATTGTGCACATTATATAATTCAAAGTAGAAGCCTGGCAGTCAACACTTTAATCAAATGATAAAAATTAATGTTGTCAGTAAAGGAAAAATTTGAAATCACGTACCATTGATGGGACAAAATGAGGAGAATAACAACATTTCTGTGATATTCCTGACAAGGTGCATGATAAGTTGAATCATGAGGGAACACCATACAGACCTATATAAGGGACATTCTACATAATATCATCTGGCTTATCAAAATCATGAAAGTCATCAACTCTCCCAGAGTTACCATAGCCTTTCATGTGCAAACCAGAATGTTGGTTCAACCTACTCAGCCAGAACCTAGGGGAGATGATATTGCCCACCATGCACTCTCAGCCAATGCCATCTGCACACACACAGCAGCCTCGTTAAACCAAAGGCTGGTACCAACACCATGCATATTCACCTTCCCATGTGGCATTTTGATGCCTTCCTTTGGTTTCTAGCTCATTCCTCTCTACTCATGGCTTTCACTATTTTTGAAGCTTTTGTTCTGTAACCTGAACTTGAACATTGACTTCTAATTTTCTGAGTATGAACCTTGGCTTTACTATTCTCCTGGTTCCTGGAAATCCTAACAGACTTATCTCAGCTAGAGTATGGAAAACTCTAAAATGTGTCTTATTCTTGATGAAAATTACTAGCCCTACTGTGGACTCTCTCAAGGGCATGTGAAAGCTAGAAATAAGTGTTTTCTGTGTCCTCTACTTGTTCAAAATGGATTTACTTTTTTTGGGGGGGTACCAGGGATTGAACCCAGGGGTACTCAACCACTGAGCCACATCCTCAGCCCTATTTTATGTTTTATTTAGAGACAAGGTCTCACTAAGTTGCTCAGCACCTTGCCATTGCTGAGGCTGGCTTTGAACTTGCTATTCTCCTTCTCAGCCTCCTAAAGTGAGGGCACTGCACCTGGCTAAAAATGGATTTACTTTTATGTCATAATATTATGTTAAGTTTTGCTAAATATTTGTAATCTAAGGAAAATGTGGTTTCCAACTACACTAAAAATTGAAGTTTTAGAATAAAAGTAATTATTTTTTCCAGATACCAAATTTTGTCTTCATTATATAATCAATCTAGGTTTTATATCAGCATTGAATATAATTTATTTTCATTTAAGTGCATAAGTGACCTTCTTAATTACAATTTTAGTTGAACAAAAATCTGCTACAGAAGTTTTGACAATGGTTTGTTTTCTCAGTGTTCAAAGTATAATTGAGGAGTTTACAAAATATTATTATTATAACATCCTTTCTATATCTTTCCGCATATGCTTTCAAGAACCAAACTAAGGAGTGGACAGATTTGTGCAAAGTAAGAGATATTCCCTGCTCAGATGAGTATTCTCTTATGGGTACCCTGGGAGAAGCTGTGACTATTCGAGCTTGGAATATTGCTGGACTACCTTCTGACTCATTTTCCATTGACAATGGCATCATCATAATGTAAGTAACCTTGGTTTTAGTATTCTCACAAGTTGACTTCTAACTTTCTGAGTAAGAACATTAACTTCTAACTTTCTGAATATGAACCTTGGCTATAGTACTCTCCTGGTTCTTGGGAATCCTAACAGACTTACCCCACCTAGAGTATGAAAACCTCCAAAATATGTCCTATCCTTGATAAAATTTAATAGCCCTACCATTGTCCAAGTATGAGCATCTTGGATTTTTTTTCATCACAAATCACTAAATAATTAGCAGGTTTATTTATCTACAAATCTCTTAACAACTTTGGGGAATAAAATTCTATATAGTTGAAACAATTAGTTAAATTAAATATGAATATTGCAGTCTAGTAATTAAACAAAACAAGATGACTTTTCTTAATCAATTTTTTAGCAAGTAGGAAAAAATTCTGCCATAATTAAGTGAAATCCAAAATTTTCATCCTTATTGAATTTTGTTATTATAGGATATAAAATGTACAGCAATGAGTTGTTGGTTGTAACTGGATAGTGTGTTCCAAATTCTGTCCTAGTCCCTGATGTGAGACAAGTTTAAATTATATGGATACATTTCTTGATCCTTGGATGACAGGATCTTTCAAGGTTTTGCACTCTTCCTGTAATCTCCTGGTTAATAGATAAAACCCACAGAGTCTGGGTTGGAAGGACACCAAGGGCATTTCCAGTCACACCCTCTTCTTCAGGTCTTACCTCCAAGAAACCAAGGACTTCAGCCTATCCCAGTGTGAGAACAATATCAGTTGTGTTATTTCCAAGTTCACATTACTATGGCCTTTTATGACTGGGACAGTCTTCTTGTGGTTTTTAATGTGTTAACAGCACAGGAGTGGGAAGTATTCAGTTCTGTCTTACAAGACTAATTTGAGTAGTTGATGGTTTTCTATTGAAAAAGTAGTATGAAAGTACTTAATTTAAAGAAAAATTCATAAGATATAGATGTGATTTCTAATAATATAAATGACCACTAAGTATGGTGACTCTTAAATTTTTATATGTAGTATTTATGAAAATGATTCCATAAAGTAAAACTCTGGTGAACACATTTCTGTGTTATGTTATTTTGCTCAACAAATTATCCTGATGGATGAATTTCTTTAACATTTATTGACTGAATTTTTCTATAAGAACTTGAAGTATGTGAAGTATGCACAATTTGATTATAACATGAAGCAAGATAAAATTTGATGAGACTGCCAAGGGTATGTTAAAGGAGTAGAGATCCTTGATCTCCTTAGATCCTTGAGTTAGCTAATCCTTCTAGTTGGGCCCTGAAGTATATTTAAAGCTTTCTGATAACTAAGACGAGAAAGGAAAGCTATGTCACATAGTTCTCATTTAACTAAGTCAATTTTACTTAGACAAACTTCTTCAAGAACTCAAATTTAATTATTTTGTTGGTTTAGAGAAAGGCCATTCTCCAGGGTTTCAATAACAGGGTAATATTGGTCTCATATACCCCCTTTCAATTTTATGGATTGGTTTGAGAAGCTTTAGTGTTAGCTCTTCTTTAAATGTTTAGTAAAATAAAGCAGTGAAGTCATCTGGTCTTGAATTTTCTTTGATGGAAGACTTTATTACTATTTCAGTCTCATTACTTGTTATTGGTTTATTTGGGTGTTTTATAGCCTCTTTGTTCAATTATGGTGGGTCATATGTGTCCAAATTTGTCTGTTTATTCTAGATTTTTCATTAATTTGCATATGGTTTTTCAAAGCAATTCTAATAATATTTGGAACTTCTGTAGTATCAATTGCAATGTGTTCTTTTCATCTCTAATTTTATGTATTTGTGTGTTCTCTCTTTTTTTATTTTTATTTTTTTGGTCAGTCTCACTGAAAGTTTGTCAATTTTGTCGGTTCTTTTCAAAAAACCAACTCTTTGTTTCACTGATCCTTTGTTATTTTAGTCTGTATTTTATTTACTTCTGCTCTGATCTTCATTATTACTTCTACTAATATTGGGTGTGGTTTTCTCTTACTTTTCTAGGTTCTTGAAATACACCATTAATTAGGCTTTTTATTTTAAATCAATCAAACTTTCTTTTGGGGAATAGGCATTTGTTGCTATAAACTTTCCTCTTAGTACTGTTTTTGCTATATTCCACAGGTTATTGTATGTTTTGTTTCCATTTTCATTTGTTTCAAAGAATTTTTAAATTTTCCTTCTGACCTTCTCAGTGACCCAGTGTTTGTTCAAAAGTGTGTTTTTTAACCTCCATGTATTTGTATAATTTCTAAAGTTTCTCTTCCATTGATCTGGTTTCCTTTCCTTGTGATCAGAAAAGATATAGAATATAATTTTAATTTTTAAAAATATGTTAAGACTTTTTAGTGGTCAATTTTAGAGAGAGTTCTATGCAGTGATGAAAAGAATGCATATTCTGAAGCTATTGAATGGGATGTTCTGTTAAGTGTCTATTAAAGTTCATTTGAGCTATAGTGTGGCTTAACTCTGATGTTTCTTTGTTGATTTTTGTCTTATGCCCTATCCATTGGTGATAATTGTGTATTGAAATTCCCATTTATATTTATATTGAGGGCTCTCTCTCCTTTAAGACTAATATTGTTTGCTTTATAAAATTGTATACTACCTTATAAGGTGCAGCTAGATAAATAATTGTTATATACTTTTGATAAATTTATCCTTTGGTCATAACATAGTGAACTTCTTTGTTATTGTCTTTTTTTTCTTACCATCTGGTTTGTCACATGTAAGTATAGCTACTTCTTATTTGTTTTGGATTCTGTTTGTTTAGAATATCTCTTTTCTAACATTTCACTCAGTCTTTCTGTGTCATGAGTGATAAGTGAGTTTCTTGTACACAGCATATTTTTAAGTCTTGTTTTTAAATCCATTCAGCCTGTCTGTATCTTTTTTTTTTTTTTAGTTGTTGATGGACCTTTATTTACTCATTTATTTATATGTGGTGCTGAGGATTGAACCCAGTGCCTCGCACATGCAAGGCAAGTACTCTACCACTGAGCCACAATCCCAGTCACTGTCCGTATCTTTTAACTGGAGAATTAAGATCATTTATACTCAGAATTATTGAAAGTATGGACTTTGTTGATTGTTGTTCTAGTTGCTTTGAATATTCTTTGCTCAGTTCTTTCTATCTTAGTCATCTTTATGGTTCAGTGGTTTATTATACTTGTAACATTTGATTCTTTTCTGGTTTATTGAATCTTTTGAATTTTTTCTACTTCTTATTTCTTTGTTTGCCCTTTTAGTGGGATTTATCATTTCACATGTTACTCTGATAGTGGTTATCTTTCTTCCACTTCTTGGTGTAGAATTTCCTTTAGTATTCTTTTGTAAGACTGGTCTAGTGGTCATAAATTTCCTTAATTTTGTCTTATCATTGTTTCTCCTTCAATTTTTGATAGCTTTCCTGGGTATTAATCTTGGTTGGCAGTTATTTTCTTTCAAGACTTTAAATATATCGTTGCATGCCGTCTTGGCCTATAGGATTTCTTCTGAGAAATCTGCTGTTCATCTAATGGGGTTGCCCTTAAATGTGACATGGTGCTTCTCTCTTTAGATTTCAAAATTCTGCCTTTGCCTTGCATTTTTGATAATTTGTCCTTAACAGGTTGTAAAGGTCTTTTCTGCTCATGTCTATTTGGGGTCCTATAGGCCTCATATACCTGGATGACTATGTCATCCTCCAGCTTAGGGAAGTTTTCTGGTATTATTTCATTAAATTTCTATGCCCTTAAATTTTAGATTTCCCCCTGCTGATGTGCAGATTTTTGATCTTTTAAAAGTTTCTGTTTTAGTCAACTTTTTGCTGACTAAAAGACTGGACAAGAACAATTTCAGAGGAGAATAAGTTTATTTGGGGCTCATAATTTCAGAGGACTCAGCCCAGACATGGCTAGCTTCATTTCTCTGGGCCTTAGGTGAAGCCAGACATCATGGCAGAAAAGTGCAGTGAAGGAAAGCAACTCAGGACATGGTCAACAAGAAACAGAGGAAGAGTTTTCTTCTCACCAAGGATAAATATATACCCTAGAGGCACGCCCTCAGTGACCCACCTCATCCAACCACAGCCTACCTGCCTATAGTTACCACCCTGTTAATCCCCATCAGGGGAATAATGCACTGATTGGGTTTTAAGAGCCTTAACCTAAGCAGCTTTGGGGGAACACTTAATACCTAAACCATAGCTATGTTCTAATGCTTTGTTCATTCTTCCATATTTTTTCTTCATTTCTGTCTATATGTGATATTTCAAAACACCTGTCCTCAAGCTTATGTATTCTTTCTTCCACTCCATCTAGTCTGCATTTAAAGATTTCAATTAAATTTCTTTTAAAATTGTTACAGGAGTCTCACTGTGTTGCCCAGGCCATCCTCAACCTTCACCTTTCTATCTCAGTCTTTCGTGTATCTGGGATTGCAGGCGTGTGTGTGCTACTACCATGCCTGGCTTCAATTAAATTTTCCTTTTGAATATTTTTTTGGTGGCACAGGAAGATTGAACCCAGGGGCACACTACCACCAAACTATATCCCTAGTCCTTTTGATGGTTTTTTTTTTTTTTATTTTGAGGCAGAATTTTGCTAAATTGCTGAGGCTAGCCTTTTACTTGTAATTCTCTTACTTTAGTTTTCCAAGGAGCTGGGATTACAGGCATGTACCACTGCACCTGGCTCTCAACTGAATTCTTTCTCCAACGTATTGAGCTCTTCACTTCCAAGCTTTCTGATTGGTTCTCCACAAAATCTCTTTGCTGAATTTTCATTCATATTCTTCTAAACTTCCTTCACCTACTTATCTATGTTCTCTTAGATATCATTGAGTTTTCTTAAAAATCACTCTTTGAAACTCTTTATCAGATATTTAATCCAGTTGCTTTGGAATCTGCTACTAGAGAGTTATGATCGTTAAGAGGTGTAATATTACCTTTTTTAAAAAATGTTTTTTGGGTTCATATGTTGAGATTTGTCATCTAGTGAAATGGATTATCAGTACCATTTTTTTGTTATGGCCTTTTTAGTAAGTAGCTTTCTACTAAAGATGTATCTTAGGGCATCAATTTGTTATGCAAATGGATAAAACTGTTTGAGTTTACTTCCACCTTGCTACTATAGTCTAATCTCTTAGAAACTACTTTGGCTTTAGTGAGTTTGGCACAGTGCATATTATAGCAGAGTCAGAGAGACCCACTGTCTGTGGGTTGCACAAGAGTTGGGAAACTCTAGCAGTTCAGTCAGGTGTGATGTAGACAGGAGAGTGTGTGGTTATTCCTATGATGGGAATAGTAGGGTCTATCTGGTGATGAGTGTTTCTTCAGGTACTATTGCTATTAGCTCTCTGTTACTTGAATGGGTCACTTGAGTGGCTTGAGTGGCTGCTTGAGTACTGGTGAGGAGCTTCAAACACCTGTTCTCTGATTAGACTCCTCTTTCACAAATAGAGGCAGGAATTACAGTACCCTTTCTGTGATACTCACACCTAGTGTTGTCAGTGCTGTCAGCAGTATGTGATCAGAAAAGATATGGGGTCAAACAAGGTGGGGACCCTTATAGGTATAAAGGTAGGAAATGTTGTGTTATCCTTCTTTGCTGCTGCTATAGACATGCCCTCCCAGGAGTATAACCTTAGTCCCCCATCTTAGCTAGGCATGACTGGGGATGGAGCAATGGCTGGAGGGTTTTCTCCTCAGATTTTTCTCAGTTATAATGCCTATCAGAGCTTGGGCAGGAGTGGGTCATAACTGGAGTCAGACACTGCCTCTCAGTTGAGTGGCTTAAAGTAGAGAATTAAAGGGGGAATGTGTCCAGTGCTGGACAAAATTTTTCTCCAGACTTTCTTAGGCTGTGCACCTCAAAGACAAGGCAGCAGGGCATCAAAAAAGGACTTTTCTCTCTACCAGTTCCGATTTTTTTCATTTATAGTGCCCTCTAGGGATTGAGTGGGAGTGGGTCACAGGTGGAGGTTGCTTTAAGTGGAGCAGAACACAACCTAGACACTTGCTGGACAAAATTTCTCTGAACCTTCCTAGGTTGTGCAGCTTGGGGGTGAGGCCACAACTGGAGCTGTGATGGTGTTACTGGAGACTGCCTTGGCATACTTGTGTGGCCAGGGGAGCCATGGAACTCAGTTTTTTCTCACCTTCTTAGTGATAGGCACTCATGTGGTCCTGGGAGAAGTTTAGCAGGAACTGTGTGGGTAACTGCTTTTATTCCTGGCACCCATGAAAGACTACATGTGCCAGTCATGCCGCTGGTCTCAGAAAGCAGGTTCTTGTGGATGGTACCTTCAGTTCCTTCCACATCTCAACATCTATTTCCCACTGTATAGCACTCAGTGGGTTTTTTTTTCTAGAAAACAATTTATTTAGAAACAGCCATGCTTAAATACCTGTAGTTATTTTTTAATCTTTCCAGCCACATTATTTTAGCTCACATAAAAACTAGATTTTATATCTCACTCAGTAGGTTTTTATCAGTCATTTGGCCAAGCCTAGTATGTCTCATGAGGCAGCCACACACTGAGCCAGTGCACCATAATGTCTGTGGTGACCCATACATGGGAACATGCAGGGGTTTCTGACCCCCAGAGTACTCTAAATTTAGAAAATAGGTTCCTTCTTCCAGGTGGCTCCAGGCTATAGCATCCTCGGAGAGATAAAGTGAATTCCTTTGCCTATGGTGCAGTTTTCAGGCCTCTTATCTATTTAGGCCAGAAGCCCGCAAGGGCCACAGAACTTTTCAATTGCTAGGATGGCCAGTGCCTGCACTGGTAGTATGCTGGAACTCTCTCTTTCACCTTTACCCCTGTCAAGGGGAGACTTCCCCTCACCAGCTGTGGGGATTCAGTGCTGGGATACTTTTTTTTTCTTGCTATATTGTTCTCCCAGATTTCTGGATTTTACAAGGGTTCCATTTCTCTACTGTCATTTTCTAGTGTTCTCCAATAGTCATTCACCTCAATATGTAGCTGTACATCCATTGATGTGGGGATGCAGGGGACCTCTATTCAGCCGTCTCACCCACATCCTCTTCATCTATGTGTAAAGAGGACAACAGCAAAATTCTCTGAAATGCATCACTACTATATATTCAAATTCTGTGTCCTCCTGTGAAGACTGCTGTGAACCTGTATTATAACTGTTAGAAATCTCTATTTTCAAAAACTCCAAAGAGCACCAAATAATGCTCCTCTCTAGACAATAACATAAGAACAAACACTGCCAAAATGGGAACACTGAGTGCTATAATAATTCATTTTCCATTTGGGAACTACTGGTTTTAAAGCATTTGTGGACTGAAGGACGTTTGATGGAGGAAGGAAGAGGGGAAGATTATGTAGAGAAAAACATTTTCTTGTCAATAAAATAGTACAAAATAATGATGGAAAAGAAGTCAACAAGTAATAGAACGCTTGTTCATTTTGAATTCGGAATTTTCATCCAAAGAGTGAAGCTATTTAAACCCATATTTGTTGCATATAGTTTTACACAATAATTGCGCGCGCGCGCACGCGCGCGCACACACACACACACACACACACACACACACACGATGGGGTAGATGACCATCTTTCCAGCACAATGTTGAAAACATTCTTTTTTCCATCAAATTTACCTTTGTATCTTTGGTAAAAATCAGTTCTCCATATACATATGTGTCCATTGCTACATTCTTTATTCTGTACCATTGACATATTTGTCTTGATGCAAGTACAATATTGCTTTGATTATTGTAGTTTTATATAAAGTCTTGAGGACAAGTAGTATGCCTTCCAACTTTATTCTTTGTCAAAATTGTTCTGTCTAGTTCTTACCTTTTAATATAAATTTTAGAATTGTATTTTAAATTATCTACAAAAGATTCTCACAGGACTGGGTGTGTAGCTTGATGGCAGAGCATCCCAGGTTCAATATCTCCAATACAGAAAAAAGTCCCCCTGGAATTTTGATTGGGAGGGAGTTCAATGATAATGCAAATCAGTTTTCATATATACAATGTATTGATTCATTTATTTGGGTTTTTGATCTATTTCATCAGTGTTTTGCTGTTATATTTATACACAGTATTTTTAAAAATCTTCATGTGCTATTTTATAAAAGTTACTTAAATTTATTTTTGTTCAATTGTTCATTGCTAGTACTAGGAAAACAATTTTTCTTTTCTGGAAGAGACTTTAGCACATTGCTTTGTACCTGGCAACCTTTTAAAACTCATTTGGCCTTTTATGTAAATTCATTAGGATATCGTATGTAGATAATCATACTGTCTTCAAATAGTGACACTTTAATTTCTTTCTTTCTAAACTTTATGCTCTTTGTTATTTTTTTCTTGGTGTATTGCACTAACAATGACTTCCAGTATAATGTTGAACAGGAGTAATTAAACAGGACATTGTAGCCTATCCAATCTAAGGGCTGCAGGCTTTTTTACCATTACATGTGATATTAACTATAGGGATTTTTGCTTTTTATTTCATCTGTATATTCTTTTAAGTGGGTGACAAAATTTTCCTTCTATTTCTAGTTTGCTGAGGGCTTTTTGTCAAACACTTTCTCTGTATGTATTAAAATTATTTTGTAGTTTCTTATATTTAGTCCACTAATATGGTGAATCATACCAATTGATTTTTGAATGTTGAAACAGCATTGCATTCTCAGGAAAAACTCCACCTGGTTATAATTTACTCTCATATTTATAAATTTCTGGATTCAGTTTGTTAATCTTTTATTGAAGATTTCTACAATTATGCTTATGAGGGATACTTATCTGTTTTCTTTTGTTGTACTGTTTATATAATTTGGTACTAGGGTATTGCTGGCCTTACATAGGAATTAGGAAGACTTCTCTACTATTTTCTGGAAGAGATTATGTAGAATTAGAATGATTTTTTTCTATAAATGTTTAATTGAAATCACCAAAGAAATTATCTGTGCTTCAAATTTTCTTTGTTAAAAGCTTTCATCTGTGAATACAATTTTTAAAATAGTAATAGGTCTATTAAGGTTATGTTTATTCTTAATTCTGAGTTTTAGTAGTTTTTAATCTTTCAAGAAGTTGGTTTTAGTTTCATTTAAATTTTCAAATTTATGGCTATAGAGTTGTTTGTGATATTCCCTTACCCTCCTTTTAATATCTACGTGATCTATAAAGACAATCTCTTCTGTCAATTTATTCTTTTCTTCTGGTTGCTTTAGGCATAAATCAGTTTTTCCCCCAGGTTTCCTAAAGTAGAAAAGCTTAGGTTATTTTGTATTTCTTTTCTGACATATGAATTCAATGCTATATGTTTCCCATTAAGAATTGCTTTAGGTACATAGCACAAATTTTGATAGGTTTTATTTTATTTTATGGCTCTGGGGATTAAACTCAGGGTCTCACACATGCTAGGCAAGCACTCTGCCACTGAGCTATAACCTCAGCGTTGATATGTTTTAATTTTCATTACATTTAAAATATTTTCTAAATTTTCTTGAGACTTCCTCCTGTTGGATTCATAAACTATTTAAAAATGTGTTGTTTAATTTACAAATATTTGGAAATATTTAAGGTATTTTTTCTGCTATTATCATTTAATTTCTAATTTATTTCTGTTATGATCAGACAACAAACTTTGTATAATTCCAGTTGTGTAAAAAATTTTTAAGGTTTGTTTTATAGCATAGATATGTTGTAAATTTTCCATGTGCACATGAAAAAATATGTATTTGCTGTTATCAGGGTAAAGAACTCATTAAATCTTATTTAGATAGAGTTATATAAATGCTGTTCATGTCTTTTATATCTTTACTGGATTTCTATCTACTTGCTTTCTTTTTAGTTTTATGAGTTTTAGC
Source organism: Xerus rutilus (assembly GCA_028644305.1). Classification (NCBI taxonomy): domain Eukaryota; kingdom Metazoa; phylum Chordata; class Mammalia; order Rodentia; family Sciuridae; genus Xerus; species Xerus rutilus. The sequence goes on along the minus strand of CM053402.1, from coordinate 124,671,519 downwards.
TGGTTTACTTTTGAACTCTCTTGTTGAACACATATCATTTAGAACTACTGTGTCTCTTGTTGCTTTGTCATTATGTAATGTCCCTCTTTATCCCAATAAATTTTTGTATTCTAAAGGCTACTTATTCTGATAGTATTATAGCCAATCCAGCTTTTTTTTGATGTATGCATGGTATTTTTTATATCAACATCTTACTTTTAACTTAATCATGTTATCACATTTAAAGTCTCTTATGGAGAGCATATAATTAGATCTTGAATTTTTATCTAATCTGATAATCTCCTGTAGTGTGATTAAACAATTTACTCTTTTTAATATTTATTTTTTAGTTGAAGGTGGACAGAATATCTTTATTTTATTTTTATGTGGTGCTGAGGATCGAACCCAGTGCCTCACGCGTGCTTGGCGGGCACGCTACCACTGCGCCATAACCTCAGCCCAACAATTTACTCTTGATTTAGTTATTAATGCAGTTTTATTTCCTTCTACCATTTTATTATTCTGTTTTTGTTTTCACATCTGATTTGTTCTTCCTTTCTCATATTTTATTCTTTTGGAATATTTTAATAATTTCTATTTTTAGTATTCCATTTTCATTTTCATTTATATACTCTTTGTCCCACCATAATGCTTTGTATTTTTTAAGTAAAAGCTTTCCCAATATAGTTAGAGTTATAGTAGTCATTTGGACTATATCTGTGTATGGGATGGTAAATTTTATGTGTCAGCCTGAGCGGCCTTGTTGTGCCCTGATTAAGCATCATTTCAGGTTGTGCCTGTCGTTAGAAAACAGGAGTGACCACTTGGACACAACAAAGCCAAGCAAATGCAAGTTTATTGTCAGAAGAACCTGACAGGCTATCTCTGTGCAGAAAGAACAGCCACACTTCCCCTTGAGCATTACTTTTTATAAGTCAGAGTCTAGGCTGTACATTAGGGATGGGTTTAGCCCTTGCCATTGCAGGTGGAGCGCAAGCTTCAAAACTCCAAAAACCACAAAGGAGAGGGTTAGGAGGAGCAAGCACATTGCCACCAAGTTCTTGGAACTGGCAGACCCTGTACATACTCAGAAAGTCTGTGAGCATTGTAGTAGGGTTGCAGGTAGGTGGGGGTGTCAGCTTCTATGTGAGTGGGCTCTTGCAGGAAGGGAAAAGGGGAGAGGGAGCAGGGTGAGGTGTCTGGGCAGAATGGGGTCAGCTTGGCTTAACTTGGCTAATACCTGTGAGGATGTTTCTGGATGAGATTAGCATTGAATTGGTAGAATCAGTGAAGTAAATTGCCCTCCTCAATGTAGGTGAGCATCATCCAATCCATTGAGAGCCAGAATACAAGAAAAGCTAGAGGAAGGAGGAACTCATCCTTTTTGCTTCCTGTTTGCCTGCTTGAGCTAGGACATATAAATTCACATACATCCTTCAGCCTGAGATTTAAACCATCAGCTCTAGGCCTTCAGACTTGGACTAAATTATACCAGCAACTTTCCTGATTCTCAACTTGAAGATCATGAATTCTCAGCTTCAATATTAGTGTGAGCAAATTCTTCATAATAAATAAACAAATAAATAAATAAATCCTAATGGTTCTCTTTCTCTAATACAGTATATATTGAATTCTCCCCCAGACAGTGTCAATATTTTTGTCTCAACCATTATACATAATTTAAAAGGAGATACATTGTTATATTTACAATAATACATACCTTTTATTGTTCTTTATTTCTAAAATTTCAAGTTTCCTTTTGATATTGCTTCCCTTCAGACTGAAGAACTTCAGCGTTATTTTGAAGTAGTTCTGCTGGTAAAAAACATCCTCAGTTTTCTTCATCTGAGAATGTCTTTATTTTATCTTTATTCCTGAAGGATATTTTTGCTAGGTATAGAATTTGGGTTGGAAGTTCTTTCAGCACTTTAAGGATGTTCTACTGTATTCTGGCTCCATGATTTCTAATCAGAAATCTTCAGCCTTTTGAATAATTGTTGCATATAAGTAACATGTTTTTCTCTAGCTTTTTTCAAAACTATTTTTAAAATCTTTGATTTCCAACTATTTGTGTGTCTGGGTGAATGTTTACGAGTCTTAATTTTGAGGTTTGCTAAGCTTCATGAAACTGTTTTTGTGTATCATTGCATTTGGGAAAAGTTTCAGTCATTATTGCTTTCAAATGTTTTCTGTACTATCTCTTTCTTTTCTTCTGGAGGCCCCAGTAATATGAAAGCTAAACCTTTTAATATTGTTCCACAAGTCTCTAAGTTACTGTTCTTTTTTTTCACAACCTTATTTTTTCTTTTTGGTGTTCAAATTTGGCCCACTTTAGATTCATATGTCTTCAAGTTCACTTATTTTCTCTGTCATCTCCTTTCCACTATTTGAGCACATACAGTGGAAATTTTATTTCAGATATTACATTTTTCAGTTCTAAAATTTCCATTTGGTTTTCTGTTTCTGTACTTAGAATATCCATTTCTTTCAACAATAGTTTATCTTTTTCTCATGGATAATTAGTATAATATCTGCTTTAAATTCATAATTTTTCTGGTAAATTTAACATTTTTCTTTTTCTTTGATATTGAATAACTTTAGTTCTTTGAATGTCAGGTAACTTGGGATTATATCCTGGAACTTTTGAATGTAAAATTCTGGGTCCTGTTAAAATCCTCTAGATAAGATTGATTTTTGTCTTAGCAATTAACAGGACTCAAGTTTAGACCACAATCTTTGTTTTTCCTTCACTGGATGGTGTTTCCAGTGTCAATTTAGATTTGAAAATCTTTGAAATGCTCTTTGGATTTTCTCCTCAGTACATATTACTTAGAGGCTAGTCTGGAACTTGGATTTATGTCACAGTTCAGAGCCTTTGATTTGCTTCTTTAGGTAAGTTGCATGCATGCACAACTTGGGTAATGAGCCGAGGACTGTCTCCATTCACAGAGTGAATGAATTTTGTCCTCAAGTCTTCTTCGGATATATATCATACATTTTTTTCTGGCCAAATGATTTTATTTTATTCTCTTATTTTTGTTTTCTTATACTGTTGTATAATTTCATGCCAACACTTTGGCCAAAGTGGAAAGAGAAAAAGGGAGAAAACTTGAATTCCCCTCACCTTCTATGAATAACAGAATCTTCTTTTTCTAATTTTTCTATCCAGAGAGCTGAATTTTTGCTCAGTGAATTTGGTAGGTGTACCAGTATTTGCTTCTACCATGGTAATTCAACTCTGTGAAATTAACCTTGGGGCAGAGAGAAGAGAAAATGAAGAAAACAACAACAATGAAAGTACATAGATTGCCCCACCCCCACACTTTCTGCTTCACATATGGCCTTTTTCTTATTTCTCTAGTTTGAGTTTTTGCTCCCCATGTCTGCTGCATACTGCCCTATTAAGTCAGATTTTAAAAAGGAAAAGAAAAAGAAAAAAATCCAAGAACCTCATCAATTCCTTATAGGCCATTCCTCAGGTTTTTGACTTCTCTCTTATTTGTCTTTATTTATTTTCTAGGATCTGCAAGTAGGTGCTTTTTTTATTTTGTACAAATTTTTGTTTGGTAATCAATACAAAAGAAAGAATATAATGGGCTTAGCTTACCTTGGTCAGCATCAGAAGTTCTTTCCTCTGATTTTTAAATGCTGTTCATTGAACCAAGAATTTTCTGTGCAGGGATAATCTCCTAGAGAATTCAAATTTTATGAATGAGTTAATTCATATTATTTTTGCAAAAAAAAAAATTTGCTGGGGCTGGGATTGTGGCTCAGTGGTAGAGCGCTTGCCTCGCATGCGTGAGGCCCTGGGTTCGATCTTCAGCACCACATACAAAGCAATAAAATAAAGACATTGTGTCCATATACAACTAAAAAATATTTAAAAAAAAAAAATTTGCTGTTTCCAAAGCAGTGGATTACTTAAAACAAACTTTATTTGATGTAGGAAAAAAGAATAAATTAAAAACCTGACCCTTCCCTTGAAGGAACATAAAATTTGGTTGGTTGATATACCTAAGGAATTATAGAATTATCATAATAGAATATTACCATTCAGTAAAAATACTATAAATGTAATATGACTAAATTGCTAAAGCTTTTCAGAGAGAAAAGAGATCAAGAAAGGCTTTGTAGGCTACATAGCTTTTGAGCTGACCTTGCAAGATGAGTAGGACTTGAACATGAAAAGATGTGGAAGAAATGCATTTTGGACAAAGAAACAGCATGAACCTGGGTATTATTGCTAAAAGAAAAAAAATGTAGAAGCAACAGGAAGAAGAGTGTTATTCAATTTCTTTAGGGAAGCATGAATGCCATTTAACACTCACAAACCTCCAAACCTAAAAATATTTCTAAAATGTGACAGAATGAAAACTTTTACATATATGTAATTTATTTCTTTCAAATTTTCTTTTACACCTTCTTGTTTTTATAAACATGTGATTCTGTTTTCATTATTGTGTTAGCTTTTTGTCACTATGGCAAATAACCCAGGAGAACAATTTAAAGGCAGAAAAAAATGTATTTTGAATCACGGTTACAGAGGTATTAGTCCATGGTTGACTGGCTCTACTTTTTTGGGCCTGAAGTGATACAGAACATCATGGCAGAAGGGTATGGTAGAGAAAAGCTGCTCAGCTGGTGGGAGCCAAGAAGAAGAGAAAGTGTTGTGAAGAAGATAAACCCTTCCAGGGCATACCCCCAGTGACCTACTTCCTCTAACCAAGTCCCATGTCCCAGAAGTCCATCAGCTTTCATGAAGTCAGAGCCCTGCCTAAAACTTCCACCTCTGAACGTTGCTGCACTGGGGACCATGCTTTCCACACATGAGCTTTAGGATCCAAGCCATAGCAATTAATTAATTGCATCTAAAATATTATGCTAATCTTTTAGTCTCTTTTTTCCTGAGTATAATTAATGTGTTGGACTGAATTGTGCCCCTCTCCTTCAAATTCAGATGTTAAAGCCATAACCTACAATGCAACTATGTTTGGAGAGGGATTTTAAGCTTAAATGAAGTCCTAAAGGAAGAGTCCTAATCTAATAGGACTAGTAGTAACCTTACAGGACAAGAGATACCATGGGTTCTTGTACAGAGAAAAGGCCATGTGAAGACACATGGAGAAGGCTGCCATTTGCAAGCCAAGAGAAAGGACACTGGAAAATCTATCCTTGTTGGTATCTTAATTCTGGATTTTCAGGCTCCAGAGAAAATATCTTTTTTTTTTTCTTTTGGTACTCAGGATAAAACCTAGGAGTGCTTAATCACTGAGCCATATCCCCAGCCCTTTTTATATTTTATTCAGAGACAGGATCTCACCAAGTTGCTGAGGTTGACTTTGAACTCGTGATCCTCCTTCCTCAGGCTCCTCAGCTGCTAGGGAGAAAATTTCTGGTTTTGGGGGGGGGGCGAATTGAACTCAGGGGCACTCGACCACTGAGTCACATCTCCAGCCCTATTTTGTGTTTTATGTAGAGACAGGGTCTCACTGAGTTGCTTAGCACCTCGCCATTGCTGAGGCTGGGTTTGAACTCGCGATTCTCCTGTCTCAGCCTCACTAAGTGCTGGGATTACAAGCGTGAGCCACCGCGCCCGGCTGAAAATTTCTATTTTTTTAAGCAACTCAACCTTTGGTATTTTCTTTGATTGCCTAAGTAGACTAATATATAATGCTGATATTGAAGAGCAAGACTATCTTTTTTACCATTTAATCCACAGGTATTAGGCTCTAACTTTTGTGCTAAAGAATGACTTCTACTTTGGGAGAAAAATTATCCAATGACATTCTAAATTCATATTACAATAAGAGTGAATGAAATATATCATATAGTTCTATCACCATCTCTTATTTCTTAATCATCTTTTATTTTCTTTTCCTACTCTTCTGATGTTCTGTATGATTTTTCTCTGCTTATGTTTTAAAGAGCATGACAGTTAGGAAATTGGCCAGGATTATGACTTGAGTTTATCAAAACTTCCAAGAGAAAGAAAAAGCACAGTAATCATGATGCAGATTACATTTCACACAAGAAAGGAAACTGTGTGGTTACATCTCATTGGTGATGGCAGATACTGCTTAACTCTCTGGGACTACCCAAACCATGGGAAATAAATGGGTCCTCACAGGGTACTGCTCTCATTCTTATCACTAATAGGGAGATATAAGTGAGATATAAGTGAGAATAAAGCAATAAGTATAAGATTTTCCATGGTTCAAACCCCTTGACTGTCAAAGAATATGTTCCTGTCCACCACATAATCACTAAGCAAACATACAATGAGCTACATAGATGACATTAAACATACAAGTGTTTGAAACAAAGAGTGAGTCAAAAGTCATATTAACACTGCAGTAGTGTCCATGACCATTTTGAAGGTTAGATGACATAAAATTATTCTTTATATTTTTTCTTTAGGTTATTAAACTTTTAATGATCTAGATTTGAGAGACAGACAGACAGACCTATGTCCTAGTCATTTGCAAACATGTAATTTTCCAAAATGAGTAAAAGAACTTTTGTTAACTTTACAGGATATTTTTTGTAGTCATTGTAGTAGCCCATTCAATCTGTGTCTGTTTTAAGAATATCATTACTCATAACATTACTCATTAAAATATTTTTACAAAGGATAAACTTTAAGAAAGTGATGTGTTCATGATGAAATAGCATGAAAATAAGTTGTGGTTTGACTAACATCATTTTTTTCTCCTTTTCAGGAATGCAAGAAGGTGGCCTCTAATGATAGATCCTCAAGGTCAGGCTAATAAATGGATCAAGAACATGGAGAAAGCCAACAGTCTTCATCTGATTAAATTAAATGACCCTGACTATGTCAGGACTCTGGAAAATTGCATCCAGTTTGGCACTCCTGGTATGTAGATGAATGACAAACATACATTGCAGAATGCTGAGAGAGGACACAGTTAACCCCAAACCTGGCAACTGTGTTAATCTCTCTAATTATTAATAATCAAATGAGAACTTTAGAGATTATAAACCTCCCAAAAGTTTAGGAGGTTTATCTTTGCCAAAAATGTTCATTGTGATGCTTCTCTAACTTAGCTATTTTAATTCTTGGAGGTTGTTTGTCATTTATTTGTTCTCAGTGTTTGGTTCAGTGACTCAGTTTCCTCATCTGTATTTTAACCATATAATATAAGGAAGAAATTAGTTATTATATATTGGATACTTAGAATAGTGTCTGATAAGTGCTCAATTTACGTTGCATGTATGTGTTTCCTTTAGTGCTTTTAAATCTTGACTCAGTATCAAACCCAGCGCCTTGTGCATGCTGGCACACACACTACCATTGAGCTGTATCCCCAGCCCTGTGTTTTGTTGTTGCTGAGCATTTACTAAGGGGCTTATGTAGATTGTCTAAAAATATTACAAGAAATGCAGGCAATACACCATGAAAATTCAGAAGAACCAGATTTCTTGAAGGAATTGGCACCTTAAATACTTCACATAATTAAAATTACTTAATATAAATATTCAAATTTACTCAGCATAATAAAAAACAATTAAATAATAATTGAGCACCTACTATCTACTAGGCATTCTGAAGATTTCTCTGATCTCAATCACATCTTGCTGGTAAAATTTCATAATTATAGAGAAGAAAGAGCAATAGAGATGATCTGTCTAGTCTTTTACAAATTATGGGTTATAGCCATGGGAAAGATCAATTTCATGTGTCATGACCAGTCAAGCATATAGAGGGAGGATAAGCATTAGTTATGAAGTTTTTTATTTAAGTTTTATATGAGTGGGTATACTGGGTCAAGATTTAAAAAGCATTTCTATTGAGTTGTGACCATAAAAACTTGAAATCCAACAATAATTCCAACTACTTAATTTTATTGAGGTAAAAGGGTGTTAGAGAATGTTACATAGCTGAACCAAGATAGTACAGCCAGTTGAGGGGGGTGGGGTACTAAAACTAGCTCCCATGTCTTCTGCCTCTGTCCAGTCCTTACTATATCATACAAGCAAGACTTTATTGTGGTTGAATTAACCTGTATTTTGAAATGAGTTACTTTAAAAATGGTTAATGATTTATTGATCATGTCTTCTAACAAAAGTAAAAAGTTTTAATCTCTTAAAGAAAAAGAAATAGATGGTAGATTTTATAGCTATTTTTATATTTAAACACCAAGTAAAAGAATAAGCTACTGATATAGTTCTAAAACACAAGTGGTTAAAGACTCTTCCATTTAAGAAGTTATCTTTAGATACTGGCTCTTGAGGGACAGTGGCTTTTGATCTATTGTCCCTCACAGGCAGCCTGGGTCGAGAAGGCAGAGGTTTTTGCCTACTTCATCTACCTACCTCTACCAACCAAAGCCAGATCTCCCTTTTCTTTTTTAGCATTGAGTTTTAAGATAAGATCGTCTTTGAGAAAAAGTATTGTGCTTTAAAAAAAAAAAGTTTGAAAGCCAATGTTCTAAAAAATAAAGTTCATCTGTGTTAGCTCTATCAATGGATAAAGTATGCATAGAATAGTAATCAAATAAATATCACTGAAAAATCAATTTGTATAGAAGATCTTTGATTTTCCATTGAATCTATGGGAAAAATCTTTATTAATAGCAAAAGCAATCACATCACAACCTTCCTTATTTTCTTATTTACCAGCACTTTACTTTTCCCTTCTTGTATAAATCAAAGATGCAAAATTCCTTCTATTTTAATATTTCATTTGCTCGTTTGTCATTCAACTAATAAACATTTATTTTGTAACTACCATGAACTAGGAACTGTGGTAGGCACTGAAAACACAGCATATCAAGACAAACTTATTCTCTTCATTTTCATGGAGCTTTTTAGTTTAAAGGGAAAGGCAGATATTGCAGATGAAATGTGAATTAGAAGATGGAAGTACTTGAGAGCAGGCAATACTTAATAGCATTGTTTCACATCTCAGTTTCTTTCTGTGCTCTTTCATATATCTGATGAATTCTTTTTTTGTCTTTACATACATTTTGCATACATTTCCTAACTTCTGTTGTGTAGTGGCTATCTGAATATGGTTGGGTTTGGTCAAATGACTATGTTCTCGCCAACAGATATAAGTTTAAAGTGACATTTGTGACTCTCAGTAAGTACCCTAAAAAGGATTTTTCGTCCTTCTCTGTTTCTTTTTTCTTTCTGATGGGTAGAATGTGTATGTGATTTGAAAGACCATAGTGGCCAAAGAGATTAAAACAACCTGTAAAGAATAACAAAAGAGCCAGGCATGGTAGTGCATGCCTATAATCCCAGTAATTTGGGAGTCTGAGGCAGGAGGATCACGAGTTCAAAGCTAGCCTTAGCAACTTAGTGAGGCCCTAAGCAACTCAGTAAGACCCTGTCTCTAAATAAAATACAAAAAAGGGCTGGGGATGCGGCTCAGCGCTAAGTAGCCCTGAGATCAATCCCTTGTACCTCCTAACCCCCCCAAAAAAGATGAAACAACAAATGATGTGAAGTTGGATCCCAGTTGGATCCCTCACAGTTTATATACAGTAACCTTCCAACCTTGCACTATCTGAGGCTTCACTTTACATGAAATATTTATCCCCTTTTGTTGACAAAACAATTACTTTGGGATTTCTGACATTTAAAAATGGACCCAGTTGTAAATAACATACCCTACAGTAGAAAAGTGGGCAAACATATTAAACATATTTATTGATACATACTTAAGAAAAAATATACTTAAAGAGCCCCTAAAACACCCTGCTCAAAAAACAAACTTTAATGTTTTACCTATTGAATCAATTCACCTATCTAATTGTAAAAGTCACATGTAATACACACACACACACACACACACACACACTCACTCATAAATACACACACACACGTAGGTATTATAGAAGTCAGTATTTAGTGCTGACAGTATCACATAGTGGTTAAGAGAGTGATAGAAGGGCCCAGATTGATAAGTCAAGTCACCCATAATTTGCTACCTTTCTTACCAAGAAATTTGCTTCAGTTGCCTGTGCTTATTTCATCTGCAAAACTGGGGTAAAAGAGTCCATGATTTTTAATTATGAGGATGATGAGAAAATATGATGTCCACGTGATGTCCACTATTTGTAATTATAGTGATATTATGTAAAAATAGGTTTAAAAACAAACAATAAAATGAGTAGTCATTGCAACTCAGAAATCTCTACAGCTTTTCAAGAAAGTTGTCAGGTAAATATCAAGAGCTTTTAAAATATTCCTAACAGTTGACCATTAATTCTACTTTTCAGACTGTAGCCTGATAAATAATCAGAAGTGAACACAAGGGTTTATTCAAAAAGATGTTCACTCTAGCATTATTAATAGCAGTGGAAAATGGAAACAACCTCAACAATAGAAGATTGATGAATTTAATGTATTATGATGCACTCATATCATTTAACCATGAAAAATAAACATTTTATGAAAACAGAAGTAGGAATAACCCATGGGATGAGCAGAATATTTCTGCTCTTTCACTGCAGTAGATTCAATTATCTGTGATCTCAGTGCCCTAACCTCCTCTTTCCCATCCAGATTGCATATCCAGTCTTTGAAGAGACTCCTACAAAGTACCCTCACCCAAATGTGGCTATGATAAACACCCCAACAGCAAAATGTTATACTTTAACTTGGCAAATGTGTTAAGTCTAATAATGTCACCAAATTTTTATCCAGGGATTTCACTTCTAAAATGCTCTCAGAAGAAAACATTCTGAAACAGAAAGTTTTGTATATAGTACTATTTATTATTTGGAACTGAAAAAAAATCCAAATCTAAAATAATAGAATAACAATTAAAATGTGAGAGAACAAAATGTTTGTTAGAGTTTTGAATAACAGGGAAATATTTTTGCTGTAATGTAGCAAAATAATTAGGATACAAAATTCAAAATATTATTTAGTTTTAACTACGTGTGAGAAAAGATTAATAAAAATACTGAAGAGTAAAAATAATTTCTTTAATAATTATGCCATATATAGTTTTGTGTCATTTTCTCATCACCTATAGATGGTATGAATCAATTATATAAAATAAGGGGAAGTAGAGAGAAAGAGTAAGAAAATCTAATCAGAGGTAGTTTTCTAATTTCTTCTTTAATACCTTTCCTGTATTTTCCAGCTGTTCTACAATATGGACAAGATTTGTTAAATTAAAAATACAATCACTGTTTAAATAATCACAACTGGAGATGCTTTTTCTCTGGTGTCACAAATGGATAGACTACACTACCATTATACTTGGTCTTATAGTGAATCACAGGCAGTGGGGACAGGACTGGTTGGCCTTGTTGACTCTGGGGTGTGGAAGCAGGCAGGAAGCAGGAAGACACCCAATTCAGACCTTCCCACAGGCTTACAATATTGTTTTGTCATCATTTTCACATACTTGGAAGAAAAAAATAATTTTATAGAGGACTAGGACCAGAAGCAATCTAGAAAGCTGAAAGAACTTAGAAAGTTGAATGTTTATAGCCAATATTTAAAATAACATGAAGAATCTTCTGATTTTACTCCAGTGATGCTAGAAAATGTTGGAGAAGAACTAGATCCTGTCTTGGAACCTCTTCTACTAAAACAGACATTTAAGCAGGGCGGGAGTGTATGTATCCGGCTTGGGGATGCTACAATTGAATACGCTCCTGACTTCCGCTTCTATATTACTACCAAGTTAAGAAATCCTCATTATCTTCCTGAAACATCAGTAAAGGTTGGTATCTAAAATGAGAGTTTCTTTATCAATTTTTACAATTAGTGACTATATTTTCCTCCTGAGCCATAAAGGGAACAGGTCTTCCTAAGAAAATGAGTTTTGGTCTTTTTTTTGCATTTCCTAAGATTACAATAATTTCCAAATGTTGCTTTTATGTATGCATGTGAGTAATAAAAGAGCCTTCACTATGCTATGAAAAAAACTCTAATCAGAATCTACTTTCTACAATTGATATTATTCTTAGTTTTTCATTATTAAAAGTAAATGACATATATTCATATTCTTTCTTTGTAATAAATGATAATATGCTAATTATTGGAATTGGAATTTAGGAGCAGAACTCCATTCTTTCTCAGGCTAAGGTTGCTGCTGTATGATTTTATATAATTACTTAACTGTTTTCAATTGCTGTTCTTTTAAAATACTAAAAATTCCTTGAAGTAAAGTTAAAGTTTTAATCAATGACTAATATGACTTGAGATGTTGATCTGTAGCTGAACTCCTGGTGGATTAAGTAGTACACCTTATTCTAGCTTTTTTTCCTAATTCTTAGTGCTGGTTGGTACTCAATAAATGTTTGTGGGGTGAGTGAGTGAGTGAGTAAAGGGTGGCTTTCATTTATAGAAGCATACAGGAGATAACATTAAGAAATATTGATTCAGGGGCCGGGGCACGATGGCAGATTAGAGTAAGGCAGCATTTCTCCCAGCTCAGTTACCCATAACTCAAGCAGTGGAAATACTACATCTCCCCAAGGCTTAGATTAAAAAATCCTGAAACTGGAGGGGCAGTTTGCCCTAGGAGAGCCGATCCAGGAGCCATCCTGGGATCTGGAAACCCAGATCTATGATTTTGCAGCTAGATCTGTGTGGGCCTGTCTGAGCCTAGCAAACCCATGGAAAGTCAGAAACTGGGAGTATTTCACCCAGGGGAACAAACACGTTAGATAGGCTTGAGAGAGAGCCTGGCTCTCCCTAGCCACATGGGCCCTGCAGCTCACAGGGGCTGACAGGGTTGGCCATAGTAGGTCAGGATGTTGGAAGGGTGAGTATTAGGGCATTTTGTTCTTAGCTCACCCAGGTAGCAGGTCTAGTACCCACCAGGTTCCCAGCGCCCACCTGGACGGGCGCTCGCCAGGTCTCGGTACCAGCCTCGTCCCTAGCTCCCTTCCCAGTCTGGCATCTACAGGTTCCCAGGACCCACAGGTTCCCAGGACCCACTGGTGCCAAGGTCTGGCACCAGTCTGACACCCCTCAGGGTCCTCTGGCCCCCCAATTCCCAGTCTCTCAACTCTCCAGTACCCTACCTGGCCTGCCACTCTGCCTATTAGGTCGGCACCTTAGCTGCCAGTCCATAACCCTACGTGCCAGGTCACTGCTATGCTGCCATGCCTGCCCTGCCCAGCACACAGCTTCACTGCCAGCCTGCAGGACCCAGCACCCAGCCCTGACCCACAAGCCCAGGCCAACTGGGTCCCTGGATGTGGCTGGGCTCCTGCATGCACCACCTGCTGCTTTCCTGCCAGACTCGCCTTGTCCAATATACAGCTTTGCCAACCACCCACAGCCCAGCTTCTCTGGCAGGCCACTTAGCCTACAGGCTGCCTGGTCTACCCACACTAATTTCCCAAGGACGGAAATTGCGAGGTTTTAAACCCCAACCTTCAACCTAGTGAGCAACACAATAAAAAGGAAGGATGCAACAACCATGGCCCATACTGTCATGCTTAGTTCATACCTCAAAGAGAAATGAAAAGAAAACCAGATGGGCACAGACACTGAACACATACACTCACTGACTAGTTTGTCTACTACAGTGGGTATGTCTCCTTAATTTCCTAACATTACCCCAAGATTTTAGTTTTTTTCCTTTCAGTTTGGTCATAGTTCTGTTTGGATTTCTACATTGGGATTTTGTTTTATTTGAATGTATATTGACTGATACAAGGACTCCTATACATATTTATATTTGTTTTTCCTCATTTTATTTATGTATTTTTATGTGGTGCTAGGATCAAACCCAGTGCCTCGCATATGTGCTAGGCGAGCACTCTACCACTGAGCCACAACCCCAGTCCTAGAGGATTAGGGGTTTTTGATTAGCTTATTTTAATTTTATTTTGTGTCATCTTTGCCACTAATTTATCTCCCTTGTCTCCCTTTCTCTTTTTTCTATCCCTGACACCCAAATTCCATTCCCTCTCTCCTCCTTTATATTCTCCTTTTTCTTCTTCTTTCACATTAATAACATATCCTAAGTTACCACTGCATCTGCCCTATTTGCCCTTTGAAATTGCAAACACTTTTCTACCCTCCTATCTTTTTCTTCTTTTCTCATACTCACCTCTATCCTTAACACTACTTGATACTAATTGAGGTATATAATATCATCACCAATGTCACAGCAGTAATTAGTATGGCAGAAGTCATAGACAACTATTGTTTGATTTTAAGCCAGACATAATGCATTATTATTTACTGTTTTTAATGATGGAAATTGCTGATCCTGCTATCTCTACATATCATATCCATTAACACTAGATATCAAAATAGAAACTAAGGACCTAGTCTACTGCTATATATTGTTTGCATACATTGTTGCTATCATTGGGTTCCCCACCCCAATCTGTGAGGTACCAGTAACATAGAGGGACACTATAAATTGGTAAGATAAAAACTTGATAGCATCATATCAATGCAGATAGATGAGCAAACAAGTTGAAAAAGCAGTGTAACAAACTATCCCAAATAACATAGAATACCTAAACAGTAGACTCCATTGACACCATAGTAGAGGAAATGTCAGAGATGGAATTCAGAAAGATCGTTGTCTAATTGATCTATGAGATAAAAGATGACATAAGAAATGAAATCAGGGTGAAAATGCAAGAAGTGAAAGATCATTTCAATAAGGATGTAGAGAACCTGAAGAAGAATCAGTGGAATTCCTCAAAATGATGGAATCAATAAACCAAATTAAAAATTTTATGGAAAATATCACCAACAGACTAGACCACTTGGAAGACAGAGTCCCAGGCAATGAAGACAAAATATATAATCTATAAAATAAGGTTTACCATGCAAAAAAGATAAGAGACCATTCACAGAACTTCCAAGAAATATGAGACAACATGAAAAGCCAAAATTTAAGATTTATTGGGATAGATGAAGACTCAGAGATACAAACCAGAAGAATGCACAATCTTTTCAGTGAAGTAATATCACAAAATTTCCCAAACATTAAGAATGAAGTGAAAAACCAAATACAGGAGGCTTACAGGATTCCAAATATACAAAATTACAACAGACTCACACCAAGGCACATTATTATGAAAATGCCTAACACACAGAATACGGACAGAATTTTAGAGGCCACCACAGAAAAGCAATAGGTAACATTTAAGAGTAAACCAATCCAGATCTAGCTGATTTTTCAACCTAGACCCTCAAAGCTAGGAGGTCTTAGAATAATATATACCAAGCTCTGAAAGAAAATGACTTCCAGACAAGTATACTATGCCCAGAAAAATTGAGCTTCAGATTTTAAGATGAAATAAAAACCTTCCATGATAAACAAAAGTTAAAAGAATTCACAACTAGAAATCTTGCACTACAAAATGTACTCAATAAAATATTTCATGAAGAAATGAAAAATGAAAGTGAAAACTATGAAAGAGAGGAACTACACTAGAAGAATAGTCAAGCAAAAAGAACCTAATTAAAATTAAAAACCAGAAATAAGGGCTGGAGATATAGCTGAGTTGGTGGAGTGCTTGAGTTGTATGCACAAAGCCCTGGGTTCAATTCCCAGCAACACACACACAACAAATAAATCAAAATGACAGAATAAAAATTATATCTCAATAATAATATTTAATGTAAATGACCTAAACTTATCAATCAAAAGACAAAAACTGGAAAGAATTAAAGAACATAGATTGAATTTTAAAAAATAAAACCCAACAATATGCTGTCTCCAAGAGACTCACCTCATAAAAAGATATCCACAGACAGAAGATAAAAGGATGGGAAAAATATATCATTCACATGGATCTTGTAAACAAGCAGGAATTTCTCTCCTCATATCAGGTAAAGTGGACTTCAAGCCAAAGTGAATCATAAGGAACAAAGAAGTTCATTTCATACTGCTTAAGGGAATAATACATCAATAAGACATAACAATCTAAATATTCCCAACAGTAGAGCACCTAGATACATCAAACAAACCCTTCTCAATTTCAAGAATCAAATATACCACAACACAATAATACTTGGTGACTTTAATATGCCTTTTTCATCACTAGTTAGATCCTCCAAACAAAAACTTAAAAAGCTATAAAACTAACAAATGCAATTAATTTATACTTAATAATTTAGATTTAACAGACACTTATAGAATATTTCATCTATCAAGAACTAAATACACTTTCAGCAGCACACAGATCCTTCTCTAAAATAGACCATATCTTAGGCCACAAAGGAACTCATAGCAAATACCAAAAAATAGGCATAATATCTTGTATTCTATCAGATAATAATGGAATAAAATAGGAAATTCATGATAAAATAAAAAAATAGAAGTTACTCTAATACCTGGAGACTAAATAATATACTATTGAAATAGTAAATGAAATCAGAGAGGAAATAAAAAATACTTAGAAATAAATGAGAATCATGACATGACTTATTAAAATCTCTGGGACACTATGAAGGCAGTTCTGACAGGAAAGATCACTGTACTGAGTACACTTTAAAATAAAAAAATAGAAAATTACCAAATAAATAACCTAACATTACATCTCAAAGCCTTAGAAAAAGAACAAGTCAATACTAAAAGCAGTAGAAGACAGGAAATAATTAAAATCAAAGCCAAAATCGAAAAACAACAACAAAAATTTCAAAAAAAAATACGAAACAAAAAGTTGGTTGTTTGAAGAACTTAACAAATTAATAAAAAATAAACCATTAGCCAAGCTAATGAAGAAAACCAAAGAGAAAATTCAGATCACTACGATTCATGATGAGAAAGGAAATATCACCACAGAACACTATTGAAATGTAGATAATAATCAGAAACTAATTTCAAAATCTATGCTCCAAAAAATAGAAAATCATAAAGACATCGACAAATTTCTAGAGGCATATGATCTACCCAAATCAAGACAGGAGGATGCAGAAAATTTAAGCAGATCAATTTCAAGCAATGAAATTGAAGAAATCATCTAAAGCCTACCAACAAAGAAAAGCCCCGTACCAGACAGATTCTACCAGACCTTCAAAGAAGAACTTATACCAGTACTCCTCAAATTATTCTATGAGACAGAAAAGGAGAGAACCTTTCCAAATTCATTCTATGAAGCTAGTATCACTGTGATACCAAAACCAGACAAAGACACATCATGAACATAGATGCAAAAATTCTTAATAAAATCTGGGTAAAATCACATACTAAAACATATTAAAAATATAATGCACAGGCCTGGGGATATGGCTCAGTTGGTAGAGTGCTTGCCTCACATGCACAAGGCCCTGGATTCAATCCCCAGCACCACCAAAAAAAAAAAAAATAGTGCACAATGATCAAGTGGGGTTCAGTCCAGCAGTCCAGGCATGCAAGCTTGGTTCAACATACAGAAATCAATAAAATAAACAAATTCATCACATCAATAAACTTAAAGACAAGAAACACATGATGTTTCTCAATAGATGCAGAAAATGCATTTGACAAAATACAGCACCCATTCATGTTCAAAACACTAGAAAAACTAGGGATAGTAGAAACATACCTCAACTTGCATATGTATTTAGCATATATAGCTAAACCCAAAAGCAACATCATTTTAAATAGAGAAAAATTGAAAGCATTCCCTTTAAAAACTGGAAAAATACAGGGATGCCCTCTTTCACCACTCCTGTTCAGTGTAATCCTTTGAACTCTAGCCAGAGCAATTAGACAAAGGATAGAAATTAAAGGGATATGAATAGAAAAAGAAGAACTCAAACTATTCCTATTTGCTGATGACATGTTTTATATTTAGAAGACCCAAAAAAACTCTACCAGAAAGCTTCTTCAACTCATACATGAATACAGATAAGTAGCAGGATATAAAATTAACACTCATAAATCAATTGCATTTCTATACACCAATGACAAATCAGCTGAAAGAGATATCAGGAAACTACCCCACTCACAATACCCTCAAAAAAATTTGGGAATCAATCTAATGAAAGAGGTAAAAGACCTCTTCAATGAAAACTACAGAACACTGAAGAAAGAAATTGAAGAATACCTTAGAAAATGGAATGATCTCCAATATTCTTGGATAGGCAGAATTAATATTGTCAAAATGGTCATAGTACCAGAAGCACTATACAGGTTTAATGCAATTCCATTAAAATTCAAATTCTGTTTCTCTTCAGAGAAATAGAAAAAGCAGTCATGAAATTCATTTGGAAAAATAAGAAGCCCAGAATAGCCAAAGCGATCCTTAGCAAGAAAAGTGAAAGGGTCATCACATTACCAAACCTTAAATTATGCTACAGAGCTATAGTAACCAAAACAGCATGGAATTGGCACAAAAATAGACTTGAATACCAATGGAAAAGAAAACACAGAGATATACTCTCATAGTTATCTCATAATAGACAAAGGCACCATCAAAACACATTGGAGAAAAGATAGAGAACAAATGGTGCTAGGAAAACTGGAAATCCATATGTAGTAGATTGAAATTGAACCCATATATCCTACCCTGAACAAAACTCAACTCAAGGTGGATCAAAGACTTAGGCAGTAGACCAGAGACCCTGTGCCTAATAGAAGGAAAAGTAGGCCCAGGTGTCCATCATATCAGCTCAGGAATGGACTTTCTCAACAAGACTCCTAAAACACAAGAAATAAAACCAAGAATTAATAAATGGGATGGCATCAAAATAAGAAGCTTCTTCACAAGAAAGGAAATAATCAAGAACATGAATAGAGAGCCTAGAGAATGGGAGAAAATCTTTACCACCTGCACCATAGATACTGCATTCATCTCCAGGATATATAAAGAACTCAAAAAACTCAACACCAAAAACCAAATAACCCAATTGATAAATGGGCAAAGGAACTGAACAGGCACTTCACAGAAGTACAAATGGTCAAAAATATATATATAAAAATATTCAAATCTCTAGCAATTAGAGAAATGCAAATCAAAACTGCACTGAGATTCCATCTCAGTCCAGTCAGAATGGCAATTATCAAGAATACAAGTAACAATAAATGTTGCTGAGGATGCAGGGGGAAAAGTGCACTCATACATTACTGGTGGGGCTGTAAATTGGTGCAACCACTCTGGAAAGCAGTATAGAGATTCCTCAGAAAACTTGGAATGGAACCACTCAGCTATCTCATTCATAGGTTTGTACCCAAGGGACTTAAAATCAGCATACTACAGTGATACACCCACATAATGTTTATAGCAGGTCAATTCACAACAGCCAAGCTATGGAACCAAACTAGTTGCCCTTCAACATATGAATGTATAAAGAAAATGTGGTATGTATACACAATGGAATATTACTCAGCCACAAAGAAGAATGAAATTATGGCATTTGCCAGTCAATGGATGGAACTGGAAACCATCATGCTAAGTGAAATAAGCCAATCCCAAAAAATCAAAGCCAGAATGCTCTCTCTGAGATGTGGATGCTAACCCATAACAAGTGGGAGTGAAGAGGGGAAGTATAGAAACTTACTGGATTAGAAAAAGAGGAATGAAGGTAAGGGAGGTGGGATGGGATTAGGAAAGACAATATAATGAATCAGATATATCTTTCCTATGCTTATATATGAATATACAACCAGTATAATTCCACATCTCATATACAACTACAAGAATGAGATCCTAATTGAATGGGTTGTACTCCTTGAATATACAATATGTTAAAATACACCCTACTGTCATGTATATCTAAAAACAACAAATAAAATTAAAAAGAAGAAAAAAGAAAAATTGATTCAGATTTTGAAAGTCACATATAGAGGCAAGATTTATCTGGGGTTCAGATATTCCTCTTTATTGGGAATATTTAAGTTAATGCAGGCAGTGCAGAGAAGCAAAGGAAGGACTAAGATGACATAATTTATTCCCTCCAAGACAATAAACATGATGCCTACTCTCAAGAGATTTACACTGTAAACAGTAATGTGTATGCAAAGTATCTGTCATGTGTGAATAGGAAGAAATAGGGGAGCTCCTAAGAGCTCAGAATGAAGGACACACTGGACATTCAGGAGACCATGAAGACTCAGGGAAGATCTGGTGACGTTTGAGCTGGATTTGTAAACAAAGTTAAAATATGGTAATTGTTGACCATTCTTTTTAACTAATTAAAATACAGTATATCATCTAGACACATAAAATGTCTTTTATCTATTTACCTATTAGGAGAGGATATGTCCAATATAGTTTTTAAAAACATAGACTTGAAATCTTGATCTATCACTCACTAGTTGTATGATTTGGGACATGTCACTTAAATTCTCTGTGCCTGAATTCCTTCATCTGTAAAATGGGAATAATAAAAGCCGGGCACGGTGGCACAAGCCTGTAATCCCATCACTTAGGGAGGCTGAGACAGGAGAATCGCGAGTTCAAAGCCAGCCTCAGCAATGGCGAGGTGCTAAGCAACTCAGAGAGACCCTGTCTCTACATAAAACACAAAATAGAGCTGGAGAAGTGGCTCAGTGGTCGAGTGCCCCTGAGTTCAATCTCCAGTACCAAAATAAATAAATAAATAAATAAACAGGAATAACAGAAGTTTGTATCTCATAGAGACTCATGTGAAAACTAATCTAATAAAATGCTTATAGAATATGCACAGTGGACAATGTTATATGAATGTTAACTATCAGCATTACTATTTAACTTTTAAA
Organism: Xerus rutilus; assembly: GCA_028644305.1. Lineage (NCBI taxonomy): Eukaryota > Metazoa > Chordata > Mammalia > Rodentia > Sciuridae > Xerus > Xerus rutilus. Next base: position 124,650,908 of record CM053402.1, on the reverse strand, counting down.
TATAAGTGAAAAAGAATGAAGTAGAAGAGGAAAAGATAAAAACCCAAAGCTGTATTTGAAAAAAATGTAAATATCAATAGGTAAAGCCTTTTTTACTTTCCTGTAAAATATATGAAAATATGATACACCATAACATAAGCAATTCTTTGTTCACTAATAACTGGTTATGGTAAAAGTCATAAAACGCTGTAGGGAAGAAACTGATCTATGATTCACTATCCTTAAGATCCCTAGTGTGTCTTATTGCTTCATTATTTTTAATTGCTGGGATTGATTAAACAGGGATTAGAAAACATAGTGTGGCAGTTACTTGCTTTCATTTACAAACTAGAATACTTCCTCTTGATTCTAATTTTTAGGATCCTTTATATACCTTCTGCTTTCAAAAACACCCAAGGGATGGTGTCATGCTGCCATAGTATTTTGAGTCTAAATGAAAGTAAACTTACGACACCATCTTTGTATGATTTTAAGTGTTTATTTGTGAACAAATGGCTAGATTTGAAAAATCTTAATTTCAAAAGATGCAACATTAATGGAATAGGAATGGATACTTTCTTTTTGAATGCAGTGAAATAAAAGTTATAAAATATGCATTTTGCTTATACTGTGCCTATAGCTTTTGGATTAAAGAAAATGTAACCTGTACAGCATGGTTTCTCATGCCAATAAGAAAAAGAATCTATTAAAAGCTTTAATTATAATTTTTCCATGAATAAATGCCAAAGGAGTAGGGAATTATGTACAAGTTAATGCATCTTCCAAATTGTTCCATTTCAAGAATTCTTAATCATCTCATCTAAATTTGTGATCATGTTCATGTAATCTATACCAAGTGGCATCCAAGACCTGCCATGGCACAAATGAGAGAAAAATTTAACCCAGATAGCTCCCACCACAGAGCAGGTACCTGGGTTTGTATAGAAGGAAATCACTTTCTAGGGTGCTGCCGGAAACTATTTTATTCCTACTAACCCCAGGTAGGAAATTTCCATACAAAACCAAAATTACTCTCTTCCTACAGAAGGAATATTATCTTACAAGGAAAGGCAGGGAAACACAGCATCTGCCACCCAGTAGCCAGAGCTGGGATACACAGATGAAAAGACAAAGGCCAAAAATAGAACAGCAACATCAGTAACAGCATTACCTATTTTCTATTTGGAAGAAAGGAAAATCTTTGTGCTTTGGCAATGCCAACAATTTACAAACCAGGCAAAACCACCAAACGTGCTAAAGAGCTCAGAGATATTATTATTTTTGACCTTCTTCCCCTCTCCTCTTTCCTTTTGTTTTTTAACTCTCCTGCTGCTAGGGAAATTGCCCATCCTTAGGGGAAATAGTGATGGCTGCTTCCATAGTTGTACATTTTGTATATAACACAAAGATAAAGCTGAATAGGGCTGAAATCTAACCCTGAGCACTTTAGTTAGACATTCGCCTAGTGTAGGGCTGTCAAGAGGGAGAAGGCATCTTTTCCTAATCCACACAAGATGCTTCCTAGATTAGCAGAGCCTTGAGTGGAATGAAACAAAAACAGGAAAACTTAGGCTAAGCAAATAATCCTTCTAATAATCTTTATGTATTTTGTTTGGTTGATCATAACCTGCAACTGAAAGACCCCGAACCGGAGTCCTTCGTCCTGAGGGGAGGCCCCCGCACAGTGACCAGTCCGGAACCACAGGATGCAAAAGCACAAGGCAGCTTTATTGTTCACACAGGCGCCTGCGGACGCTTCAGCCCTCTGTAGACTGAGCGTGCCGGGCAGGGGAAAGCATTCCTTTTTATAGGGTCAGGGTGGCAGAAGCAGGGTTACAGAAGCA
>CM053402.1:124573166-124648585 GCA_028644305.1 Xerus rutilus | reverse complement strand
GAACCGGAGTCCTTCGTCCTGAGGGGAGGCCCCCGCACAGTGACCAGTCCGGAACCACAGGATGCAAAAGCACAAGGCAGCTTTATTGTTCACACAGGCGCCTGCGGACGCTTCAGCCCTCTGTAGACTGAGCGTGCCGGGCAGGGGAAAGCATTCCTTTTTATAGGGTCAGGGTGGCAGAAGCAGGGTTACAGAAGCAGATGCATAGTTACAGGGATTTTATTGGTGCATTTAAATGAGGGAAGGAGGTTAGTGCCCACTGGCAGGAAAACCTGATATGGGACTTTCCCTCTATCTGGCACTTTCTGTCTCACCCTTGGTTACTTAGTATCGGGGCCCAAGGTTCTCTGAGCAAGGCCTGGATAGCTGATTAGGAGGTGGAGGAGGGGAAGGGGTCTTTCACAACAAGGAGGGAGTTTGCCTGATGGAGTTTTTTGTTATTGTTCCTTCTCTTCTAATTCTCCTGCTTTAAATTTATCATTTAAAAATTTCAGATTTAGGTATGCCAAATTGGCAATATTTAACACTGACAATCTAGGTAAAATGTGATATGAAATATATTAAAAACTTTTGAAGCAGTATGGTGTTGAATGCCTGTAATCCTAGTGACTAGGGAGGCTGAGGCAGGAGGATCACAAATTTGAGGCCAGCCTCAGCCACTTAGCAAGACCCTGTTTCAAAATAAAAAGTAAAATGAGTTGGGGGTGTAGCATAGTGGCAGAATGTCCCTGGGTTCAATACCAATACCAAAATAAAACAACAACAAATTTTTGGATGAAATAGTCACTAAACGATTCAGTGCTCTTATCTGAGTTTAGGAGGGTATTTCCTATTTAAAAATTTCTTTTCATTAGTGAAATAATGAAAACTTGACAAACACTGAGTTGCCTCTGATGGTTTGTAGTAGTGAGTAGAATGTTTGTAGTATTTTTAAGGGTAAGAAAGCATTCCTAATATTGATGCTTATGAATGTTGAATTCTCAGGTACACATAACAGAAAATGTTTATCTTCACTAATCCTAAGACTGTGAAGAGTCCTTCTGAGGTTCTGCCTGCACATCGTCCAGGGATGCATGGCGACTTGCTTGGGCGCCCCTCAGTGTGCTCTGCCTCTTTGCCTGTGCCATTTCCTCCGCCAGAAGTAGTCATTCTCAACCCTGGCTGCATGTTCAAATCAACTCCCAAATACCCTAGCCCCACTCCAGACCAATTCAATCCCACTTTCTAGAGATAGAATTCAGACACTATTGGGTCCTCAATTCTGAAGGAGATTCTATCAAATAGTCAAGGAACATGCTGGCTTATAAATTGACCCTCTTTTTTCTTTTGACTAACTGCTAATTATCTTGGAATATTTAGCTCAGGTGACCTTCCTTTGGAGAAAGCCCTCCCTGACCCCCTGACCTAGGTTAGATGCCTTCCTCTGTAGCAAGCATGCTACAGTGTCTTCACCCCACTGGATGTTATTTGCACTTCTGTTTACCCCTCAAAAAAACAAAATCCTTAAGGACTGGGACCAGACTGTTTCTTATTCTTCTTGTGGCACAGAGGAATAATTGTCAGATGCAAACTTTAGGAAACCTGACGTAGCAGAAAGCAACTCCATGAACAGGGAACGCTGACATTTGACTGGCCTCAAACTTGTGATCCTCCTTGTTCATTCAGTAAATTTGTAAGGGGCATTTGCTTTTTGCCAGTCAACAGAGCCAGGAGGTCAGATAAGAGGTGACCCCCATGCTAAAACTATTCTTACTCTAGTCTGGGAGAGAGATGAGTAACCCCATGATTGTGTCCAGTATAATGGGTACTATATATAAGGAGTTAGGACCCCAATGAAGAAAAGCAGGAAGTAGCTTGGGTGGGGCTGGAACACATGGTGTGGAAAAGTGTCCAAGAGGAGATAATACTCGATCTGCACTTTAGCAGATGAAAAGGAGTTGATCTGGTGGATTATAAGAGGAAGGGTGTAAAGTAGAGCAAACATTGAAGTACAGGGAGGCATTTCATAGCTGGTATGTATGAGATTCCACAATCAGTTTGTTGTAGCTCAAATAATAGACACATGAAAGAGAGTAGTGGGAGGCTTAAGACACAGGTGCAGACCTTAATACATGGGCAGGCAGACTGCCAGGTACATGAAAAACAATAAAGGGAGGATTTCACAGGAAGTCAAGCTCAAACAAGTGTTCATTGATTAATGGCTTCATTGTGACTATAGCCAGAAAGTTGCTATGGTTTATTGCTGTGTATATTTTTGGGTACACAGAGACGGAGAAGGATGCAGATTTTAGAGGGCTGAATAATGAAATGAAGTAGAAAGAAAACATATATTAGCATTTTCAATAAGTGTAATCGTGAAACGGAGAGAAAGAGATCATTCCAGAGCTGGAAGGGATTGTAGGAACAATAGAATGATTTATTTGCTGGGTTTTTGTTTGTTTGTTTCTTAAAGAGAGACCTGAGCATGTTTACATGTTTATGGGAAAGAACTAGGAGAGAAAGAATGTTAAGATGTGCAACAAGAGAGATCTGCCTGTAAGAGCAGTTAGTTACCTGAATTAAGCAGGTATGTTAGCAGACAATTTTTTTTATAGTGGCATCTCCAGCCCTTTTTATTTTTTATTTTGACACAGGGTTTCACTTAGTTGCTTAGGGCCTTGCTAAACTGCTGAGGCTAGCTTTGAACTTGAATCCTCTGCCTTAGATTCCAGAGCTGCTAAGATTACAGGTGCGCACCTCCACACCCAGCTGACAGACAGACTCTTGATGGACAGCATTAACATGTTAAATTCTGAGTGCACAGAGGCTGATTATCACATTGTACAAATACTTTACTCATGACAAGTAATAAGTATTTCTTTTTTCCCTCATTTAACTTTGTAAATTTTCCTTTACTTTTGACACCACTAGGATCCTTAAGAAGTAAAACAGCTAGTCGTGCCAAAATAAAGGATTGCTTCCAAACTGATTCTAATTTATTTTAGTATTAAAGTTGTCAGAAATCAGACTAGTTTGAAATGAGAATAAACTGACCACCAAACAAATTCTTTGAAGTACTACACTTCTGACTATGACAAACTTTCGTGGGGTTTTTAATCCAACAATCATGCTTGTCTATTTCTTTGATTATATTCTCTACTAATTCCACTTTCACATATATTACTACAGTAAATAGAATCTTTTTTATGGTCAAAACATGAGGCATATAAGCAGAGGTTTTTTCAGTAGAAATACTGATGCATTTTTCACTTACCCTGTTTTACTCGTAGGTAACATTATTAAACTTCATGATAACTCCAGAAGGAATGCAAGATCAGCTTCTGGGCATTGTGGTGGCACGAGAAAGGCCAGATCTTGAAGAAGAAAAGCAAGCCTTGATATTGCAAGGAGCTGAAAACAAAAGGTTTTAACTGTCATAAAACAGAATTATGCTTGTCTTGAGATCACTTAGAATGAATTAAAGTACATGTTAAAGATTTATTTTGTTAAATTATCAGACCAAATGGGAAAATTTTCAATATAAGGAATTACAAAATGTATCTATCTTTACATGCAAATTCTTAGATGCTGAAAGAATTAGAAGGCCTGCCACACATCAAGGCAATGTATTTTCACCTCTTCAACAAAGTTTTAGCGCAAAAGTGTTAGCATCCATCATGTAACTGAACATGTTACACTGCAGCACGGTCTGAATGAGTATGTTGTATCTCACCTTCTGCTCATCTCTATATCACATAGGTAGAAAGGGTAAGGCTCTGAAATTTCAGAAAATAAATGAAGTGATACTTTCTGTTCACTCTGAGCTGAGATATTTGATGGCATAGTAGATTGGCTTGCCGTACATCTCTGTAGGTACCACATAAATGATCATTAGAGAGGGTACTGGAGCAGGAAAGCTCATCATTGTGACATTTTGCAAGATAAAACATTAATTATATGGCATCTCCATTGCAGATATTTGTCACAAAGTGATACATTTCTTTAGGTTACAAACTCTCTGTGTCTTATAAAAGAACATATGTGAAGTGGTTTTGGATGATTTCTTTTTCTTTTGAGAAAACTGTGCTTTATTCCAGGCAGTTAAAAGAAATAGAAGACAAGATTTTAGAAGTTCTTTCATCTTCAGAAGGCAATATATTAGAAGATGAAACTGCTATTAAGATATTATCTTCCTCCAAGGCTTTGGCTAATGAGATTTCTCAGAAGCAAGAAGTAGCTGAAGAGACAGAAAAGAAGATTGATGCCACCCGCATGGGCTATCGCCCCATTGCCATCCATTCCTCCATCCTATTTTTTTCAATTGCTGATTTAGCCAACATTGAGCCCATGTACCAATATTCACTGACCTGGTTTATTAATCTTTTCATCCTGTCTATTGAAAATTCAGAGAAATCAGAAATCTTAGCAAATAGGTATGTAAAAAAAAGTACTACTTAGTAAGATATTAAAATTAGTACTTCATGATTTTCATTGTTGTTTCAGAATGGTGCAGAACTCTTACCTAAAATGAATTTGGTTAACTGTTGTACAGATATTAATTTGAATATTAGAAATTGAACAGACATGTCCAAATTTAGTTTGTCAAGAAATTTTTATAGATATATATATATGTTTTATTAATACAACTATAGAAATAGAAACATTTACCTCTATTTATCATTTGCAAAATATTTCAGTGATTAAGGTATGGAAAGAGTGGTTAATATCCCCCAAAATGTGTGACTCCTACTCTCTTTGAGCTTACCTTCCAAAAGTTGCATTCCACATTTTAATTCATACATATATAATTTGTCAGGTATCAAGGCAAAAAGCCCATATCTTATTATGATTATTTGAGATTATAATAGCTTCTTTATTTTCAGAGTTTCTTTTATGTATTAATGTACCTGATTTTGTATATTATAACACTATTATAATGGCTATCAAAATAAGTAGAGGAACTAAGACCTAAATAAATGTATAATAGAGCAGGATTCATTTGATTTGTTATAATGAGATAATTTTTAGTTTGGCAGTAAAGCATGTTTTAAATAGGTTCCAACATGAAATTATTTTTTGAACAAAAAATAATAATAATTACAGCTTTTGCCCTTTCTAAATTTCTTGATTATTTGAACCTAGGTAGTCAATTTCTTTGCTCCTCACACCCACAAGGGAAACTCAATTGAATAGTTACCACTCAGAGTAAAAAATTATTTTTTAAAATCATAAGTGCTGATCTCATTTAAATCTGAATAGAATTCCTTTTATTTATCATGGTACAAGTCTGAAATTTTGAGTGCTCAGACTAAACAATTTCTGTTACTATCATTCATTACTTTTCAAGTTTGCATATTAAACTGATAAAGATGTACAGCTGGCACCTTAGACCTGGCAAAAAAGAATTCATGACAAAGAGAAAAAGGAGTTATATCTTAGGAATAAACGTGATAATAGTTTCAGGTTAATTTAAACATAATGATACTTGAAAATGTTAATGTTATTTCTCTATTTCTTCCAGTTTCTGAAATATTCAAGGTTAGCAAGGATTACTGTAATAAAGAAAACAACCTTTTAGGTGATCTTTCTTTTAAAAGTTCCTGGCTGTTTGCATTATAAGTTGTTTAATTAAGCATACATGTTTGGTTTTCACAGTAGATTCCACAAGGGTTTAAAAAATTCCCAGCCCTTACTACAGTACAATATACATTGTAGCCATATAGTAAATGATGTTCTGCCTTTCATTGGGATTCTTTTTTTTTTTAAATATTTATTTTTTAGTTGTAGGCAGACAGAATATCTTTATTTTATTTTTATGTGGTTCTGAGGATCGAACCCAGTGCCCCCCGCGTGCTAGGCGAGCACGCTACCACTGCGCCATAACCCCAGCCCCTCATTGGGATTCTTAATTTCAACTTTAGTTAAAATAATAACCTCCAGAATGTTATCCTCTAACTAGTTTAAACCCGTACTATTTATAGGAGCCTAGAAAAGAAAATTTCACTGGTTTGCCATTGAAAGATGTTTTTGTATAAGATTTAAAAATTAGAACAAGTCTGTGCTTTTTTGGGGTGCGGGGCGTTACTGGGATTGAATCCAGGGATGCTTAACCACTGAGCTACATCCTTAGCCCTTTTTATTTTTTATTTTGAGACAGGGCTTCATAAGTTGCTTAGTGCCTTGCTAAGTTATTTTTGAGGCTGGCCTCAAACTTGCCATCCTCCTGCCTCAGCCTCCTGAGTCTCTGGGATTACAGGCATGTGTCACACCATGCCTGGTCAAGTCTGTACTTTTAAAATAATTCTTGTTCCTTTATATATTCTTGTCATAAAATTAAAGCTCATCCAAGATATGGCATCTTTTTCTTCATAACTGTGGTAGAGCCCTTCAAGAGTTAAAGAAAGCCAACTCCTTTTACCCAAATATGAGATTTGGATAAAATCTAGAAAACAAACATGGCATTTTTTTTGCAAACTCCTTGAATTCTTTAATTTAGATTCTTTACTTTAGAAATAATGAAAATCATATGCATGACTCTAGAAAATCTGAAGGACAATTCTGGAACCATGTACTAAATAAAGAAATTATATTTTAAAAACCTTTACTGAAGTATTAATGTATCTATGGAAATGTTCAGAAATCAGAAGTATTTATTCTATGAATTTTCAAAAGTGAGCACACCTGTGAAACCAGCACCCAGCTCAAGACACTAAACATTATCAACAGCCCAAGAACTCCTCTCTGGTCCTTCTAGCCACTGATTTCCCTCCCCCAAGGTAATTACTGTCCCAACTTCCAGCACTGTAGATTAGGTTTGCCTGTTTCAGAACATCATAGAAGTGGACTCACTGTATCTGTCATTTTGCACTCAATATTATGTTTGTGAAATTCAAGCATGTTGTTGTATGTAGTGCAGTGTTTCGTTCTTTCATTGTTAAATAGTTCTCCATTGTGTAACTATTATTGGGGAAATGTAATTAAAATCTAAATCTTCCCAGAAATTCTCTCCACAAAGGTAGTACAGAAAGGAAACAGCTTTATTGCTGAATAAGCATTAAACCAGAATGTGATGTGCATCACAGGCAATCTGCAGAGAGATTGTGAAGACAGAAAGAAAATTTACCTCCTTATTGCTAGCCAAGCAGATACAACTCATAATGTTGCACTTAGTTCATCCTAACTCTTCTTGCTAATTGAGGTGACCATCTGTGTTAGCAAATTAGCTTTATCTAGAGGCAAAACAAACTTTCCCTATCCATACAACTGGAGGTAGTTTTGCAACTTGGGCTCCTGCCCTTCCCTTGCCTGTTTACATTTCTAAGTGGTAAAGCAGACAAAGGCCTGACCTGCTTTATAAAGGAATTATATACATTCTTCAAAGACAGGAGAAAATAATTATAATTGAAGGTGCTCTATGGCAAAGGAGAGAAGGGGAATCTCATTTTCAACAAGAGAATTATGCCTCTTATTTTATATTTTTGTTTGTCCTAAATGTATACCCCAGAGTATTTTATCCATTCCACTTATGAGGATAGTTACTTCTAGTTTAAGGCTATTTTGAGCTTTGTTGCCTTGAGCATTCTCCTGTGTGCATTTGGTGCAAATGTGTTTGCATTTCTGGTAGGTACCTATTCAGGCATGGAACCCATGATCAAAGGACATGGGTGTGTTCCCTCTCAGTCAATACTACAGAACAGTATTACAAAGCAGCCACACCAAGAGAGACTCTTTAAACAGTCCTATTTAATCTCCATCCTTTCTTTTTACAATAAAATAAAAATTTCCAATTAAGAAACTAGCTGCCAGATCAGAAATTAAAGAGAGAATGAGTTTTTATAGGAATGATTTGTTTGTCTGCCAATCACTGATAAACATAGGATAACTGCTGGACTGTAGCCATTTATTGGATCATAGCTATACCAAAAGCCCAGAGAGAATGTGACCATTAATACCAATCTACAAATTGTTTTAGAAATCTTAATATTAACATGAAGTTATCTCTCATTTCCATTTACTCAGATAAATAAATTTATTTCATTTTGTTTGTTTTCTAGTGGTTATTATTCATAATGATTGTTTAAGTATGACACTAATGATATGTTATGACTATTATGGTAGATATCGTGAAATTTCCATAAATAATTTGAATTATCTGTTATTTTAAAAATTTACTAACATTAGAATTTATGTAGCAGAATAAATAATTAGCAAGAAAAAAACAGAGAAACAAAAATCTAACTAGGATATAATTTTGTTATTAGGGGCCAAACTGAGATCTCTCTCTATGTATACACACACACACACACACACACACACACACACACAAAGTACACACACAGTTTTTTCTTTTCCTTCCACTTCTATCTAATTTGTCCATGTTATTAAATAGTTTTCTGAAACATTTTTAGTGGCTGCAGCAGAATATACCATTTTATGAATGTACTATAATTTTCATTAAGTCTTATAGGTAGTCTCCAGATTTTGCATTGTATATAATGCTGCAGTAAATATAAACATCCACATCATTATTTCTTTAGGCTAAAATCCCAAAATTAGGACAAAGGAATTCAATTTTTTCATAAAATATAAATTCCTTTAATAGAAAGTTCTTCAAATATACAGCTGCATCAGAAAAACATGAATGATATCACTATCACTCTCAGCATTGAATGATTATTTTTAATATTTTCCCAAGGGAATAGGTTATTAAAACATCATATTTTAATTTGCACTTTGTCTCTAGAAGGATTGAACTTGAATTTCTAATATAATTGACCCTTATAATGTCCCTTTGATCTTCCCATTTACAAGAGGACATACATCTTCCAGTGCAGAGACTTTTATTTTATTCTAGAAAGACCAAATTTGAGTCACCTGTACTAATTATACTGTTCCAGGTGAGACAAATTAAATGCCATGCATGAAAAGGCCTATTAGCATAACAATGGGAACAGGAATAAGAATTCAACTGTATTTCCACAACTATTTTTAAGGCCTTTTCCACCAAACGCTTTTTCAGAGTTCTCAGCTAGAAATAATGTATATGCATAATTTGTTTTATTAATTTGTTGTCATTTTTTATGGGAATGTTAGCAGGTGATAAAATAAATAAGGGAATAGGCAGGTAAGGAAAAATGGAAAAGAAAATACAACAAGAGTGAGAAACAGTGTAGAGTATCAGTCTGAAAATAGCTAAGTTCTAGTCTTAGCAGTAATTTTTTTTGTAAACCCTTTAAGAAATACCAACAGAAGTTTGTTTAATCATAATCAAACTATGTTGATTCTTTCTTCAAATAAATTGGTCTGCTTGGAAAATTGAGGTTGTTAATTCATATTAGTTATCAGCTCCTTAAAAATATTTTCAGCTAACTATTCTTTCCTATTATAATTTTTATAGCTTATGTAATAAAAATATTTTAAAAATTTGATTACAATAATAATTTATTTCCTGTGACAACTATGCTAAAATGCATAGTGCCATACTGATGTTAAGAATTATTATGAATACAGATAGCCATCAGTTGTTATTTGGAAATATGGTAATTATTTATATGTCCATGTTTTGTCTCTGTCGCTAATAAAAAACCATAATCAAGTCGTGATTTTTCTAGATTTTCTGGATTCATGAACAGAGTATCATAAATAACCAGATAATGATTTTATGGATTTATGGACAGAATATCAAAAATAATAGCAAACCTGCTGTTAATTTATTTAACAAAGGAATTATTAATTGTGTTCATTTAACATTTATTATATTTCAGAGTATCTGTGTTATCAAGGTCTATTTTACCCCAGAAATACTTTATAGTTAAAAATAGCCCACAAACTTTTTAATATAATAGATTAATATACCACATACTGGCTTTTTTCCAAAAGGAAGATGAAATTAAAAAAAAAATCAGTTGGCAGTAAAATGCAATTCTATTGAGGTGTTTCTACATTGTGTGACTTTCAAATTGGTGCACTTGCTGAAGATCCTTGATTGCTTGTGGGTAATTGACTAGAAAGTTTATTAAAAGAACATACATCTAAATGGCTTATAATGAGTTTTTTTGAGTGTGTATTTTTAATGTAATGTGTTTTTATTTATTTATTTTTCCATGGACTCCTCAGGCTACAGATTCTCAAGGATCACTTCACTTACTCACTGTATGTTAATGTCTGCCGGTCCCTGTTTGAAAAAGACAAGCTGCTGTTCTCATTTTGTCTCACTGTGAATCTACTGATCCATGACCATGTGGTCAGTACTGTTTTAGTCCGTAAGAACAAAAACACCATAATGTTAACACTGATTTATTAATTTACTAATTTGTATGGGAATATATATGAAAAGATTGTAGGTAGTTTTAAATGATGCTAATTTTTATTTAAAGCAAGGCATTAAACAAGACAATTTACTCACACAGGTAAAATGCAAATTAAACACAGTTCTTTATGTTACAATCACTTAATTTTTCATGTTTTAGTTTAAAATAAATCTGTTTCTATTAGAATCCTAGATAACAATGCATAAAAATTTACTATATATGTTTATGTATTTTTACCAATAGGGTACATGGTAATATTTTTAAGACCTTGTGCAAGTTAGTTCAGTCTAATCATTTGGGCTTAACAATATCTTACATAAATTTCTGTTATCTTTTAAATCTATTTATTTACTATATAGGAAGCACTTTTTAAAATGGAAAAGAAGTATAAAGTCGCTATTTTATGCAAATATATGTTCAAGATTTATTGATTTCATATGGTAATATTATTGGTTGAATTCTTAAAGAGTAATGTGGCTTTATTGTTTGCATTTTTGCTAAAATGTTGTAGTAAACTCATTATATTTTTTGGAAAATAATTGAAAACATGGCAGATAGTTTTCTACCTTTCTATAATGTATAGACCAATAGGACTCTAAGCAATCATTTGAAAGGACATATATTAAAATAGAATATTTTCGGATTTTCATGTTTAAACTAATTCTGGAAAAGAATGATTCCAAAAGTAGCTATTTAAAATGAAATTATAACTACTGTTTATAACAGATACTTTGGTTTCTTTTGGCTAAATAATGGGCTGTGTTAAGCTACAGCATTTCTTTGAGATGATACCTGAAACTTGTAAATAAATACTTAACTCTTTTAAAATGGTTGTAAATTAATTTATGATGAATTCATTTGTGTGCTTTGTTTTCTAAAGATCAATAAAGCCGAGTGGAGATTTCTGCTAACTGGTGGCATTGGACTGGATAATCCTCATGCCAACCCTTGTACATGGCTCCCTCAAAAGTCCTGGGATGAGATATGTCGATTAGATGACTTGCCTTCTTTCAAAACAATTCGTAAAGAGTTCTTTTACTTAAAAGATGGATGGAAAAAAGTATATGATAGTATGGTAAGTTTTAACCTTCTTGCTTATTTCAAATTTTTTAAATGGAGAAAATAATGTTAAATAGCTTATCTTTGCATAAAAGCAAGATCTAAATAAGCTTTAAACAACTGGTTAGGTATTAAAATACAAGCTTTGATTTATGTTATCCTCATGTTCTAAGTCGATGGTTCTATTTGAACTTTCATTCAGACTCAGAAATGTATGGAAATGCAAATGAGCTGTATGGTCCTTGAAAATATTTTGGTTGAATTTCCATGCCAAGTTTTTATTCATTATCAATTTAGATTTTGGCAATCATAATAGCTGATAAATTGAAATTTTATCAAACATGCTGGCTGTGATGGCACACACCTGTAGTCCCAGTTACTCGGGACACTGGATGGGGGATCACTTGAGCCCATGAATTTGAGATTAGCCACAGCAACATAGCAAGACAACTATTTCCCAAAAAAAGCCTCTCCGACAAAATAGCTGTTTTTTATGTATTCTGAATGCAGAATATAAGCTCATAAATACTCTTTATCATTTGAGGAAAAAAGAGAGCTAATAGTTTAAAAATATTTTCCTAAGGCCTTGTCTTGCTAATGAGAGCCTATTTTCACACTTGACACATGCCATAAAAGTTTCCTTCCTGGGATATGTAGCAATTGTTGCTTTTCCTCAGTTTTTCTTTAGTATGTGGACTAGTATTTTCCAATTCCCAGTTTAGTTTTTCTATTCCTTTGTTTCTATCTTTTGACTTTCTGCTTTCCTTTGATATAATATGCAAGAGCTCTGGGGAAAGTTGGAGGAGAAGAGAAAAATAGGTGGAAATTTTTTTAATTAGGTTTATCTCTATTTTATTTGCTGCCTATTTTAAATGATGATGAGATTGTATCTACATATGACTTTGCATATTTGTAATGGATCTAGTTTGGATTTCTCCTTCTTAGTAGTAAGAGGTTTCCTAGAAACAAGTGTTTTTGTGAATACTCATTTCTAAGTTAAAATTGAAATTTTCTTAACTTTCTGAACCATGAAGGTTGATGGTTTGAGCAACCACATAGCCTACCCTGAAGTTTCAAAAACACACTTTTTTCCGGGTGTGGTGGTGCACATATGTAATCCCAGGGGCTCAGGAGGCTGAGGCAGGAGGATCGCCAGTTCAAAGCCAGCCTCAGCAAAAGCGAGACACTAAGCAACTCAGCGAAACCCTATCTCTAAACAGAAATACAAAACAGGGCTAGGGATAGGGCTCAGTGGTGTAGTGCCCCTGAGTTCAATCCCTGGTACCACCCCCCACCAAAACACACACACACACACACACACACACACACACACACACACACACACACACACACGTTGACATTTACCTGTTCAGTTCGTGTCTTTGTTTTGAGTCATTCAGAATGTTTTAAATTTTCTTATTTATTTCATAAGTTTGCTTCAACTTTAATAAAATAATGAAATTTACACAAGCATATTTTCATTTATTCATTATATGTCTTCTCCAAAAATTGGTTTATATGTCAAAATACTGCTTTTTATACATAATCTTGAACATGTATGTGTTGCACTTTTAGGAACCACACCATGAGATTTTCCCTGAAGAATGGGAAGCAAAAGCAAATGAGTTTCAAAGGATGCTGATTATCCGTTGCTTGAGGCCAGATAAGGTAAATCTGGTCTTTGAAAGCAGGTCTGTGATTCCTGCCTCTTCTCTCTGCACAGTTCAGCCTAATGTGGATTTCCTTTAGTAATCATGGAGAGGTAGGAGAGTCTGAAAAATGTTCCACTTCCTTTTAATATAGCCATTTTTCAAAAAGTTTGTATGTTTTCTAAAACCATTCTAAACTAGTTAACCAATTAGCTTATTTTTTTAGTTTTATTTATTTTATGACTCTTCTTTATATTTCATGGTTCCCATACCTCACAATCTTCTGCCTTTACACATCATAGTCTCATTTTTATTCTTACTATTTTGGAGAAATTAGTGGCATTAACATCAAGTTACTATACTAGATTTTTTAGATGCTATGAATGACTATATTTATACACACACACACATATATACACATGTGTATACATATATATATACATATATGTAATATAGTCAGCCTTTAGAAAGCAAGCCAAATGTTATTTTTAAGATATTCATCATTGTTGATGACAAAGGAAAATATCAGTATTACTTTAAAGTTCTTTAAATAATAAATTATATAACCAACAAATCAGGATTTGGATTTGTATAGAATACTCATCCATATCCTTCTTTGTATTATAGTATATATAACATAAATTCACCTAAATATCTTGGCCCATATCACAGAGTAAGATGCCAATATACTCTGAATAATATGAACTACAGATACATTAGGGAAATTCTGGAAACATATCCTAATTGTCCTTTGATATTCCACAAAAGTTTTACATAATTATTTCAAAACTTATTGTATTCATAATTTGAGTTGGAGACTATCATCAGGTACTCCTTCCATCTTACTACAATAACAAAACAGAACTTAAATAATAATAACACTATAGTTTTTAAAATGTTTTTATATACCTCAATGATAGCATGGCATAGAGATATTTTTTACACTTGGAGTCACAGTCTGTTCCATGAACACACCTTGCTCTTACATGGCTTGGCAATCTGTTCTTAGCCAGGGTCCAAGTATCCATTATTCAGCTCAGTAGGCCCATGATACTTTTAGGTGATCTAGGAAAAAAAGTTTAATTTATTTTAAAATCAGAATAATTTACTCCAATTTGTATTACATTTATCTTTATACAAAAACAATTGTAGGGCTGGGGATATAGCTCAGTTGGTAGAGTGCTTGCCTTGTGGCCCTGGGCCCTGGGTTCAATCACCAGCAGCACAAAAAAAAAATTGTAAATATAATTTTCAATTTTTAAATGGAAGATGGAGCCCATGAAGTGCCTAGGGCCTATGAAAGTCTTAATGCTGCCCTGCTTTTAGGAGCTGGAAGGAAATAATCACAGCATTTGATGTTTATTGTGAACCCAATGAAACATCTTCCCCTTGATGACCTTGCCTTTTTTAAAAAAGAATTTTCATTAAAACTTTAGTGTTAAGCTTCACTTTAATACTTCAAATATTAATTATGGGAGAAAAATTAAATGCTTCAATATCTTGCTTAATATGATTTTTCCTGTAAAACCTTTCATGAAAATTTTCAGCTTTTTACTTTGTTTTCCAGCCTAATGACTGTTACACTCAAATGGATTAATATGTACCTTTGACCTTTCCTCCTCAATATTTGAAAAACAAGCTTCAATTCATGATTTATGTTATTTGATTAAGAGTGATTAACAAGCCATTTCCTTATTGTCGGTTCCATCTGCAAATATCTCTTCCCCAATTTTACATATTTTTTGTGGGGGGGCTTCTTCCATCAGAAGATTTTTTTTTGTAGGAACACAAATTTAAATATAGCCTTTCTAGTATTTGTCTTTTAAACATGAGCCTCACCAAATGGCAGGCAGACTAGAGTCACCTAATACTTTCCTTTTTTTTCCCACACCAATGATACTTTATTTTCCCTAATATCCAGTCAATATTCAATTTCCACACTTGTCCTAAGAATGTCTTTTGTAGGTGTATTTTTTTATTTATTTAATCTACTTAGGTATATATGATAGCAGAATGCATTTTGGTTCATTGTAAACAGATGGAGCACAACTTTTCATTTCTCTGGTTGTACATGATATAGAGTCACATCATATATGCAGTCATACATGCAGTTCAAGCTATGATGTCCATCTTATTCTACCATCTTTACTGCCCCCATCTTTATAGGGGGCAGTTTTACATTTTTAATAATTTGACAGTTTAATCTGAAATATATTGAGCTAGCAAATAGAACAAGTATTATCTTCCATATTCATTCTCTCCTTAAACTATATCAGAGGGAATTACATATTTGAGTTGAGGTTTTGTTGTTGTTTGGGGTTTTTTTTCTTTTGGTTTGTATGCTGCTTGTTTGTTTGCTTTTAAATCAGTGGAGGTTAAACTTGTTTTCATGACTTCTGTTAGCTACTCCACCCTGTCTTATAACTTTTTTTGTATATATTCAAAACTCTCCCATAGAGTTTCTCCTTTATCCTTAGATAGGTGGCTGAGCATGTAGACAAATGCTACTTAGCAGTGTTTCTAGCTTAGTTCTCCTCACTCTCAGTGCACTTGAAGTGCAGGGATTGTGGCCATAGACTTCACTTTTGGCCGATGAAATATGAACACAAGTGTCCGGGCAGAAGCATGTGACTTCCAGTGTGAGATTCTTCAGTGCACTGTCCCTGCCATCAAAATTGTAGAATGATGTATTGATGTATAAGTGCTAAATGCAGGCCTGATTGCTGAACAAACTGACAGAGAGATAGTTTCAGCTAACCCAGATGTCTTTGTAGGGCCAAGAGATAAGCTTCTCTGTGTTAAGCCACTTCAACTTGGAAACAACTACAACTAAACAACTATAGCTAAATTCAGTCTATCATAAGTGATATAATTACCTATTATACCATCACATTCATGTCCTTAATATAAAAATAATTATTAGAATGCCATTATATTATCCAGCAACTTCAAATCCTTTATACTTAGTGTTAACATGTGCAAAGTAATGATTTTGGAATCTATATATTATAAAATGATATTTGGCTATAATCCTTTTAAAGGGGTAGTTTCTAACACAAAATGGTATTATATCAGGGAAAGGAATAGTGCTGTATCGGCTAATATTTAAGCTGGTAGTCTATAGAATATATTTCTTTGCTGTTTCTAAGTCAAAGAAAATAGGTATGCCCACCAGGCAAATTGTCAGCATACTCTTTTGGAGGAGTGGGTCTCTATTCCATTTCTCTCTTCTCAAAACTCAACCATACTCAGTAGTGAGAAGCCACAAATGCCAACTTCTTTAATTCTTGAGTTTGAGAAAACATGAAAGATTCTCACTAAATCACCAGTTGGAAAAATGAAGCTGGCTTGCATTTTCCTTTAAAATTAAACCATTAATAGTATTTTATTGACAAAAGAAACACATCAAATGGATAAATAATGAGGTGTGGAATATTTTGAGTCCATTTAATAGTGTTTTATTGACAAAAGAAACACATCAAATGGATAAATACTGAGGTGTGGAATGTTTTGAGTTCATTTACAAAGTGAAGAGCCTCTAGCCATAGTTCTTTTCTTCTGAACTATAAACAAAAAGCAAATTAATCACCTTTCAATAAGAAATTGTCAAATATAAGTTAATATGTTTTTCTGACCCCAGATAAATCCTGTAGGAATTTGTAATACACAGAAAAACACACACAGAATATCACAAACTTCTTTCCTGCCTTTGGGAAGATGGTTGCCTGAATTAGTTTGTAATTTTGGTTACTGACAGATTTCATTTTACCAACCTAATGCTGCCATAATCAAATTGCAGGAGACCCAGTCCTATTGCCTTGCAAACTGAATAGCTAGCACTGCTTCATTGGCCTTGGGAGGTAACAGTTCAGTCTTGGTAGAAAGCAAGTTTTGTTGATTTTTAACGTAAGTGCAACAGTGCAGTTTGTTTCTGCTGGCTCTCAGGTGAGCATCCCTTACTTGGTTCTCCAGAGCTGACAGAAGCATCATTTCACCACATCACCTATGCCTGCCTGTGCACAGTGACTGACACCAGCTTAAATTTCACAATAGTGGAGCCATGTGTATCCCAGACCTACTACAAGTACAATCATGCACTTAAAGCCTACATGCTTTTTACTGTGTTTGTAAAACTTTTAGGGAAGTTAGCTGTGGGAGGAAGAGGTTATAAGTGTTTTGTTTCCTATTGTTAGTATTTATTCTATTTTTTAAATCTATGATAAAAGACCCACCATAGGAAAAAAATAATAAAGAGAAAGATAAGGACAAGGCCTGGCCAGGCAATTAAGATATTTTTAGTATTCCCGCAGTGGCTTGGTATCTGTGATAATTCAAAGTATCTGAAACATGAACAAACTTTAACTAGAAATGAAACATTATGTATGTATGAGCGAATTTGGTATTGATTTTTTTGTTGTTGTTTAGAAATTCTGTAACTAGAACCCCATTCTCCTAAAAGTAAGCATCTGGATATTTTTATCCATCTGTTCATTCAATAGATATCAATTTTGCATGATACTTCTCGTTAAGTAGGTCCTTGCTTTCTCAACAGTTATAAATGTGTTTTTACTCATCCATACCTTTTCCATACTTGAGGGAATCTAGGAAAATATTGGTAGGAATTAAAAAGTCTAATTTAAATCTGGATATTTCTCCAGTGGCTCTCAGCACCTCCACCCCAACACCATCAATCACTTACACGGCATGAACGCACCCAAATACAAGGACTGACTTTTTAAAGGCTATGTGAAAGTCAGTGATTTTTACTTGCAAACATGAAGTAAAATAGATGTTCCAGAGGACACACAATTGGAGTTTGGAGATACTTATAAATTTTTCCAGAGGAGGCTATCTTTTTAAGTTACTTGGCCACTTGCAAATTGCCCCTGCAGTTTGCTCCAAGTTGAAAAAAAGTTGCAGCTAGTTTAATTGCCAACCCAACTTGGGAGTGTTGAGTGTTCACACAATGCCATCCTTGTATATGAGCCAGTATTCAGCTGGAGTGATTCTGGGCCTTCAAAAAAAATTTTCCATTACTCCTTTTCCTGAGATAACCCTTGTTCCTTCTAAAGTTTGTTTGCTTTGATAGTCTCTTATCTACTAGGATTTTTATTTAAACTTTTAAGTAGTGCTTACAACATTCTGTGAAAAGGAATCAATCAATTTGTAATACTAAAAAGTGGATAGCAAGTATATATGACTTAAATTTCTGTGCATATATATATATATGTATATATTTCTATTTCTGAGCAGGATAAAAAGTACATTTGATAGCAACTACTTATGAGACAAAGTTAGATGAACTGTTCATAATATTGTCTATATGCACATTGGTAGCTGCAATTTATTATCAAAGTTAATGTAAATTTTGATCATGGCAAGTGGATATGGAATGAAAAATATATTTCTAACTCTAAAGTAGTGGTTCTAAAGAAGTCTACAGTATTTCAATATTTTAACATGGAATTGTTAATTCAGCTTAGTTGTCTTGTATTCAAAGGAGAAAATTCAATACTTAGCAGAGTAAAGAAGGCCTGAAAACTCTCTCAGTGGATCAAGGACTGTGTTTATGAATGCAGGGCTCTTTCCCAGCTACACTCTTCAAGGGCATGCCTGCAGCTCGTATAAAGTCAAGCAGCAGCAGACATTGTCCATTGGCTCCCATGTCCATGTCTTCCTACGATTAAACAAATATTTTGATTCCTTTGTTAAATGTGGTAGAAATTTAAAGAATGTTATTAATTTACCCAGCATAAAATTTAAATATTTTATTTTCCTGGAGAAATATCCATTGGTATTTGTTTTTACTTATTTTTAAAAAGTCTCAAGTGAAAATAACAAATCTACAAATAAGATATAGGCAAGAATAGTGTTAGGAAAAAGAATGCACTGGTGTCTCACTAAATTTTCTCTTCTCCTTTTCCTTCTGGAAATCTATGCTTCCTTTTTATTATGTTTTTCTTTGCCCAAATTCAACTATGTTTGTGCTGATAAAGCACATTGATGTTTAGCACAGTTCAAGGGAGTTTTATTGAGCTCCTTAATGGGGGAACTAGCAATATGAAGAAAGAGCAAGTATGAACAAAGAATGTTTGAGGGAAGAGTTTATATAGTTGGAGGGAGAAATGTTTATGTAATTTGTTAAAGTAGATACAGGAATACTGTTTTTGTAAACCTACTTGTATCACTTGTTTTGGTCACACCTGGGTCATGATTAGCTAGTACCATCAATGGAGATGCCAGGTGCAGACTCCTCATCAGAATAAAGGAATTATGTAGCTGAGGTATAAATCAACTGCCCTATTAACACAATTCCACTCCTGCACCAGTGCCTGAAAAGGACCACTTAGCAGAGCCCCAAGCCACAGAATTCTGTTCTTTCTCAAACAGGCTTCCAGAAAATTATCAGGCATGCTATTAGAAATTCTACACAGTAGAGTTTTGTCTATTTAGGAGGGATAATATGACTTGTTCTTCTTTCACAGAACTCCAACAACTCCCTTCTCCTCCTCCCCACCCCATACTCCTTTTCCCCTTTCTCCTCCTCTTCCTTGTCTTCTTTTCCCAACTATATTAATCTTTTTTCCTCTTCTTCTTTTTTCTTTCTTTTTTTCTTTGGGGAGTAGGGGGAATACCAGGGTAGGAACTCAGGACCTTGTGCATGCAAAGCAAACCATCTAGCTCTGAGCTACATCCCCGGCTGCTATCAATCCATCCTTGATGGTGTGGGAAACTTTGTATAAGTTACATGAAACTTTCTATTGTTGAGTTTGGGCTTTTGGATCATAACCATTGTTTTAAAACTTTAGAATTTGGGGCCAAGGCTGTCACTCAGTGGTAGAGCTCTTGCATAGCATGAGTGAGACACTGGGTTCAATACTCAGGACCACATATAAATAATAAATGAATAAAATAAAGATCCATCAACAACTAAAAACAAATTTTTTTAAACTTTAGAATTTAGGTTCTTTTTCTTCTTTACCTATCAAGTCTTGGATATTCATTAAAAAGAAGAAAAGTGCCTTTGAATTTGGTGTCAGTATCACTCACTATCTATTGTTTAATTAATTGATAACTTTTTTCTATCTAAAAGGCCTTTATGTACATAGTGACAGCTTTAACTCTCCACCATTAAAGAATACCTACAGTAGCCCTGCAAAGTGGCACTCGACTGTAATACCAGCACTTGGGAGGCTGAGTCAGGAGCATCCCAAGGCCAGCCTAGGCAATTTTGCAAGACCATCTCTCAAAAATAGATTTAAAAAGGTCTGGGATTGTATATCAGTTGTACGATGCTTTCCTAGCATGTGCAAGGCTCTGGGTTCAATTCACAGTACTGGGCGCGATGCAGGGGGAGGAATACCTAATACATCTAGAGTTCTTCTTTGAACTGAACTTTTTAATGTTTTAGGACAATTTTGACTATTTTTTCAAATATATTCTTGTACCTTTCTAGGTTATTCCAATGTTGCAAGAATTTATAATCAACAGATTGGGGCGTGCATTCATTGAGCCACCCCCCTTTGATTTATCCAAGGCATTTGGAGATAGTAACTGTTGTGCACCGCTGATTTTTGTGCTCTCTCCTGGAGCAGATCCAATGGCTGCCCTTCTAAAATTTGCTGATGACCAGGTACCTTACAACAGATGAGGTTATGTGATGTTACTAATTTTACAGTAATATTTGCTTATTACTGAAATCTTCTGACATGAGGGAAAGGCAAGAATTTTTCACTCAACCCTTCAAAGACTTGGGGTTCTGAAGGTTGACAGGGTCTCAAGACAATGATACTTAAATGACAACACTGACATTACAAATAGCTCCTTACCGAAATTATAAAGCTAATATTTGGATTTGAGAGGCACTTGCTTTGCTTTTGGGTGGACTGGGAACTCTGTGACATCATTTGCACCAGTTCATGAGCTTGAGTTGGCTTAGTAAGTTCAAATCTGGACAGTGACCCCAGGGTGAACTTTCTTTGAGCTTGCTCTTCTCCAGTCTCTAAAAAAGACCTTTGCTGACTTTTCAGAACAATTATTAATTATAGTCACTTTACCAAATTAGTCCTATTACCTACTTTTTTAGACTTTAAAAACAATTCAAATAAGTTCACTAAAAGTGTTCTTTTGTTATACAGTCTAGAACAAGAAGATAACTATGAACAGGAAGTTGTGCATTCCTGAGTTGTTTTTTTCCTATTTTGGTATAATCAGCATAACTTTTTGTGATAATGCTGCTGAGATATCTAAGATCATAACACTACTTTGAATGTGTAATATCTACTGTTAACTTGGCTAGATCTTGTTAAACTTTTTTTTTCTTTTAATTTTTACGGAATCCTATGTGGTAAGAAGTGGTACCTCCATTTTACAGAGAGGGATACTAAAGTATAGAGAGATGTAGTAGCTTTTCAAAGACCACATAGCTTATAGATTAAAATGCTTTCTACTAGGTCAGTTTATTCTTTAGTAATCCATTTTATTTTGCATAAATGTAATACTTATATCTTAGAAGATTCACTGTCTAACTGCACTTTGCTAAAGAAGTGTTGGGACATGGGTGTCATAATTGAAGGAGATGACTTATGAGATCTGTGAAGGAACAGAACATGCACAGTCTTTTTATGCTACAGTAAGGGCTTTGAGTAATATGGGAAGATGTGGTAGGGTTTTAAGTTACAAAGTGACATGATCTATAACTTATAAAGCCATCCTCATTTGAGTGTAGAGAATTTATTTGAGTGTAAAAAATAGTTAAGGGGGGGTTACTGAAAATTCAAGTGGAAACGGGGAGACGGTATGAAGTGTCAGTCTCATGAGGGACTCACATCTCCAGATCAACATGATATAGATGACCCTTTGAGTTCTTCTAGCTCCTAATTGTATTACTTCCACATTAGACTATATGATTATCCTCTGGCCCTGGTGTAGGTCCTGCTCTATTGCACCCCACCAGGGTAGGTTCCTGCTCAGGAAGTGCGGGCTGTCTGGGAAATGAAAAGTCTGAACTAATTAGTAAGAAATAGAGACAGAGACAGAAATTAGACAAAGCAGAGTGCCTGATAGGTCTTTCCAGTCCTGACAGGAACTAGAACTGAACAACTGAAAAATGGCCCAAATTCTTTATTTAAGGAGGAGTACATCAAAGGGAGGGATAAGGTTTCTGTGGGAGGAAGCCTGCTTCTCAGTGTGGCAGGCATCTTGCAGTAAATAGATCAATTGGCATTTTGGCAAGCCACACCCATCTCTAAGAGGCTGTGTGGCTCCAGTGGGTCATCCCATCTCCGACGCTATGCTGAACTTGTAATGGAGCTGGGTAGAAAGCCACGTTGAACCCGGCATTAAACCAGCAGAGTTGCTGCTGGGAGTTCCCCATACCAGGCTTTTCTGCCTAATGGCTTCAACATCGTTTTAGTTCAGGCAAAGTTCACATACGGGTCATGGATGGCTTCTGGCACTGCTCCATGCGTCGTCTTCACCTGCTATCTCTACTTCTTCCAGAAACAGTATTATGGAGTGACAATGAGCCTTGGCATTTAGAAAGGGCACAGGATCCTGTGCTTCCACTGCTGCCATCGCCCCAGGCCTCTTCCTGAGAGGCAGTCTGCTGGTAGCTACAGTGGAAGGAGGGAAATCCCAGAAGCCACAGATGAATCAGGATAGAGTAGAACTGAATTCCACAGGACTTTTTAAAGGAAATTTTACATGGAAATTGGTGGTTAATTTTTTTACTTTCTTGTTTGTTTTGTTTTTGCTTTTTGGAGTAGCCAAAATAAAATATACTGATCTGAAGGAAATAGGACAAGTTCATTTGTCTATTCATCGTTTTCTTTTCAGCTTTGAATTTTAGGAGTTGTTACAAGAGAGATGTCCCCTTTCGTCTCCTTATATTAAGTCTTAATTTTTTTCTATCTTTTATATTAACAACCAAAGACCCAACAGAATCTTTTGCTTCTTACCATGATTGTTTCCTACATGAATTGATCTGCTTTTTATGTAAGTGATTGCTAGAGTGTATTAGAATTTTATACATTTGAACCTGTGAGGGGTGCTACATAATTAAACTGTAATAGAGTTAATGTTAACATCACTTGTGATAACAATATTGATTCTTCTTTAAAAATGTGGTGTTAAACGACATCTTTACTACTTTTTTACACAGGGGTATGGAGGTTCAAAACTTAGCTCTTTATCTCTTGGTCAAGGCCAAGGGCCCATTGCTATGAAGATGTTAGAGAAAGCTGTCAAGGAAGGAACATGGGTTGTGCTTCAGAACTGTCACCTTGCCACCTCTTGGATGCCAACCCTCGAGAAAGTTTGTGAGGTAAAAATGCAAGTTAATATTTATTTGGTTATATTCCTTCGATCTATTTATTTGGTTATATTCCTTCGATCCTTAGTGATATACATATCATTGAAGGAACTCCTTCCTGTCCTTCAGTTTGGAGGGTGGTAGATTAGTGGCATAGCTGGATTCCAGGAGAGATGGGCTCACAGTGAGGATTCTCTCTGGAGGAACAGAGGAGGGCACACAGTCAGGCCTTGGCAAGTTCCTCTTGGGACAAGGGTTTATCCGATAATATGGAAATATTCTTAATCCAGAGGAACAGGCTAAAGATGAGCTCAAACCATCCATAGGTGTCTCTGCACCTTGTATAGTACCTGGTCCATAGGAGACAATAAATAAATTTGTATTGAATTAGTGATTGAATATTGCTTCCCCACTTGAAACCTTTCAGTGGCTTCCCATTGCATACAGGGCAAAGTTCAAAGCCCCAGAATAAGTTAGAACACCATTCATGGTCTGATTTTGTAAGTATGGTGTCCATCAACTTCTCATCTTGACTTCTTTGCTTCAGTCGTATGAACTTCTTTCACTTTTGTTGGAACAGCATGTTTTCTCAAAAACATAGACCATCATGATAGATATTATGTCTGCCTGAAAAACTGCTCTTTTTATTATGTGTTTATCTTGCCAACATGTCCTCATACTTGAGGCCTTATAGTGGAGGTTGTGTATTTTTGCCTTTTCTCCTGTGGTTTCTCATGTGCCAATCTCATGACCTGTTGAACTGCAACATAAATAGCCATCACAAAGTCATATAAAATGGAGGATGTCCCTAAGGGATGGTGAACTTGGCTTAATGTCTCATTAATCATATTGCTTAAGTCATTGGCTACACATAGGGTAGCCAATAGGGGAAAAACAACAACAACAGTGCATTTGCCCTTAGCCGGGCGCGGTGGCGCAAGCCTGTAATCCCAGCACTTAGGGAGGCTGAGACAGGAGAATCGCGAGTTCAAAGCCAGCCTCAGCAATGGCGAGTTGCTAAGCAATTCAGTGAGACCCTGTCTCTACATAAACACAAAATAGGGCTGGGGGTGTGGCTCAGTGGTCGAGTGCCCCTGAGTTCAATCCCTGGTACCCAAAAAAAAAAAAAAAAAAAAAAAGAAATGACTAACAGTGCATTTGCCCACTATTCTTATTGTTAAAGAACATAGACACCTACATATCCTTCTAAATCACCCCTCTCCTTCACTGTGAGTGCTCAAAAAAACGTTTTTACTGATAAAGATTTGAATTTTCAAGAGATGCAGATACCACTGACATGGACCTTTGGAGAAGGTAGCAGTTGGGAGTAAGATTGAACAGAAAGAATGGGAAGGGCCCTTGATGATATTTCCTAGGCCCTATATAACAGTGCTGAGACTACTATGACCCTCTAGCATTCGGTCCTTGTCCCCTTAAACAAATATTACTAATAGTGTTAAGTTTTGATGCTTTGGGATATATCAGTTCATCTTACTCTTTAAAATACTTTCTTTTAAAAAAATCTTTGACTTTTCTCAGTGTATTACTTACTCTCCCAATCTGGCTACAGCAAGAAGAGATTAGTCTTAATCTAGCTCTGGACAGAGAATTGTTTCTGTAAATATTTCAGCAACATCAGTGCAGATGTGAGAACTTGGAAATGTCTTAGTCTCTATTTTTGCCAACCCTCAACTATATAGCACCTCTGAAAGCCTTGTAGTTCTCTGGGCTTTCCCAATGAAGTATATTGGTTTAGAGGCAGCAACAGATTTTAAGGCTTTTGCTAAAATAACAATCGTGACAATTACATTTCTTATTTTGTAGAAGTGCTTCCTCCTCCCAGCCCATCCCTTGCAGAGATAATCTTGAGATTCTTCTTTGGCTTTTATTTACTCTTTTATATCTGATTTATTTTCTTACAGGAGTTAAGCCCAGAGTCAACACATCCTGATTTCCGAATCTGGTTGACAAGTTACCCATCTCCAACTTTCCCTGTGTCCGTACTGCAGAATGGAGTGAAAATGACCAATGAAGCACCGAAAGGTTTACGGTCTAATATCATTCGATCATACCTCATGGACCCAATCTCTGACCCTGAGTTCTTTGGCAGCTGCAAAAAGCCTGTTAGTAATGGCTAAGTCTTGTTACCGCAGCCTGTAAAGCAATTCAAGTGGCCTCTGGTGATCAGGGATGTGTGTGCTGAGTAAAACTACAAATTAAATAGGCCTCCTGCACTGCAGTGCAGTTGGTTTTGATTACTGATTATTGACTGTGCTGAAGTCAATTTTATTAATATTTTATTTTAATTTTACCACCAGCCTCATTCCTGCTCAGTTGAGATCTTATGGAGTGTCATTAATAATGTAGCTTTCTATTTAGAAAGTCAGCTGTAAGCCATTCCCAGTACAAATCTGCAAGGTTGGAGAATCTTGTTTCAGGATATTAACTGAGCCCTTTGCTGTTTGGAGCCGTGTCTCTAAATTAAAACATAAAAATATTTCCTCCATATAACTATAATGAGAGCCAAAATGATTTTCCTCCTTGATTGATGGGACTCATAAGGGTCTTTTTCAGCATCACTAGGCGAGCAGGGAAAACACCCACTGCTTTCATGATTAGAATTCTACATGAATGTCTGTGACCTAAAATTGTTTCACAATGTTTTTACCATAATTAAAAATGGAAGAGTTTCTTTTTAAGAGGGGTTATGAACCTTAGTAAGTTTTGCCATTAAAAAGCTCACACTCTTGATGTCTGAATATGGTTTAAGTGTACATCAAAAGAAAACATTAGAAATAAAGAAGTGCTTTCATTAAGCATAAGTCCAGGCACTAAAAATAAGTACCTATGTTTAAAACTAAGTCAAAGCCTATCCTGAGCTTCTAAGACCTGTGCTGACTAGTTTTTGCATTGATTAGGCCCGGAGAAAGCAGGTAACCTCCAGACAGGTGGTGAGGGCATTTCTGTGTCTGATAGGCTGAATGGAGATTCTTTGCAAAATGTAACTCAGCCCTCCCTTTCTTCTACATCAAAAGGCCTCACCAGCAATATTCACAGATTTTAGAGGTCCAGACAGTTATGAAACACAGTCCCAATCCAAACCTCATTAAACCTCAAAGCAGCATTTCAGTTTTTCTTTTTTAACTTTTTATTTAGAAATAATTTTAATCTTACAGAAAAGTCACAGGTATAAAAATAGCATAAGGAACACCCTTTATCCACGTTCACCTTTTATTAGTATATTATCCTATTTGCTTTATAACTTCATTTATGTATTCTTTATCTATATGTTAGTCTATATGTCAGTTGTCCCTCATTACCCATGGGGGATTGGTTCCAGGACCCTCTTGGATATCAACATCTACAGATGATTAAGTCCCTTATATAAAATGCCACAGTATTTACATACATCCTCCCGTATACTTTAAATCATTTCTAATTACTTACAATATGTAGTACAATGTAAATGCTATGTCAATAGTTGTTATGCTGTCTTGTCTAGGGAACAATAAAAAGGAAAGGAAAAAAGTCTGTGCATATTGACACAATTTTGACACAATTGTTTAAAATTTTCAATTTTCAATGTGAGATTGATTAAATCCATGAACACAGAGCCAGCAGAAAATATGGAGGGTCAACTGTGCATGCATGTGTGTGTATATGCACATATATATGTATGCGTATATGTACACACACGCATATGTATGTATATGAGTGATGCCCATTTGTCCTTTATTGGTGATACTAATTTAGATCACCTGGACAGGTATTGACTAATTTCTTCACTGTATAATAACTACTTTTCCCTTTGCAACTAATAATCAGTCTGTGGGAAGAATCTTTAGGATCATGTAAATATTCTGTTCATCAAAATCCATTCTCCCATTCAGATTTAGTATTCATCAATGGTTCTTGCCTGATTGAGTTATTCCTATGATGGCTGCAAAGTAATTGTTTTCCAACTGCAGCACTCTGAACATTTGACACTTGACACACTATCGTGAACAACAGCTCTCCTCTCTCTTCCATTTGTTTATTATTGGTGTGGACTTGGGAATTTCTGAGGAATTCATTCCCAGTGTTTTAAAAATCATTACTGAAGTCTTCTGGTGTTCAGCTTGTTCCATATTTGGCCATTGGGTCCTCTTTCAAACTGGTTTGTTTTTACTTATTACAGGTCCCATCTTTTCAAAAAATTATTATCATCATCACCTTTTACTTCACTGGTATAGGATGTTCCAGAATCACCTGTACCCATCTTGCCCTGGTCATAGAACCTGCCATTTTTCTGATAAATTATGTTTTCTTTTAATGGCAAATGCTATTAGAGACCACAATCTGGGGATTAGATAAGCTCATTGCTACTGCATTGTCTTTGGTTCTTGACCTTGTCATTGGAGAGAACTTGGAACTAAATGCATGTACAAACACACACAAATGTGTACACATATATACCTGCAAATAAGTGCATGTGTGTGTGTATGTGTATCCATATCCATATTTTAGAAATGATGAATTCATACCAGTACTTACAAATTGAGTGCATCTTCCCAGGGTTCTTTCTTGCTTCTCTTTATTCCATATTTCTATGTACCTTCTACATTGAGAAATCTGAGTTCTAACAATGACACATTTGCAGATTTGATAATTCTCTAATATGTCTGAAATAATTTTAGAATTAGCCCAATATGTTTAACTTCAATTTCATTGATTAAATTTATGCTATTTTTTCCTTTGTGTCTCACTCTCCTTTTGAAATTTATTTTGTGAAGAAACTTTTCCTCTGCTCTTGGATAAAACTTTGGGTATCCCTGTGACTTTTCTGGTTCTTATTAATTAATAAAATATTCTATAGGCATTTTAAACTGCAAAACTGGTCTTGATTCAGAAACCAGAAAGTATAATGCAATATATTAATCATTACTTCAAATTGTATTTCTAGTATCTTACCTGAATCCTATAGTTGGTGAGTGTCATGCCATCATGGGAAGAGGATAGAGTTGGCATAAATTGGATAGCTATTGATACTGACCACTCAGTTTGGAGTGTATTTGGGGGCTGAGGTGGGAAAGAGCAGAAATTCCTGTTCTGGGTGATAGTCCTTGGAGGTCTTTGAACCAGACAGGGTTTTAAAGATGACTCTTTGACTCTCTTATGATTCTTCGGTGAGTTTTAAGTAGTCTCCATTACTGGCCACACCTGACTGTGACCCACCCACCTTGGCATTGCCTCACTTTCAGATGGCAGCTCCTAGACCCTTCAGCTTCTGGTTCTGTGGTATTCCCCTCAGACAAACTTTTACTGTTGGAATGTAGACTTCTACCCTCTTATAGAAGTCCTTTTGACCAGAGCACTTTCAAAATGACCACTGACTTCCATGCCTAGCACAAGCTACCCATCTGCTCCTTGGGATTCCCACTAGCTTGGCCCACCATCACAGAGGTGTGGTGATTTCCCTCTCTTAGCCCTCTACCCTGCAGCCATAGATTGCTCTCCTTTTTCAGTCATGAGTTTTGCACTTTTCCATCTGCCCTAACTTTCAGGGAATAAGTAAGTATTAACTCTCCAAGCAACCAATTCATTCTTTCTCAGCAACTTCAACTTGGAAGGCAGACCTCATACATCCTTCTCCCTTGGTGGTGGGAGAAGTGAATTTCCAGCACAGCAGTTAGTATGTCTGAGGAAATCTCTTCACAGATCCTCTCTCAAGCTCTATTTTGACCATTTGGTATACTCCTTGTTGGTTTTAGAGCTATTTAATTGGTTCAAATTATGTTCTTTGAAATTTCTCCATGGTAGTCTGGGATCATACATTGTTGCCTTGTGATGCTTCAGTTGGCACTTCCAAAATCCTTTAAGGTAACATTAAATTAGATGAGTTTACTTTGTTTCCTGAAAATCGAGTGTATTTAGCTATGTATGCTAAATACAATACAAATGAGCATGTTTTTTGCCTGAGGAGTCAGTAGAAACACAATTATGTTTTAGTTATGCTTTGGGACGAATACGTTTCTATGCTATTTGTAAGCAAAGGAATTTAATTACTTTCATTTTAAAATATGGTAAGTGAAATGCAATGTTAGGGGAAAAAATAATGATGTGGCACAATTTCTTTTCATTACAGGAAGAATTCAAGAAATTGCTTTATGGCCTCTGTTTCTTTCATGCTTTGGTACAAGAGAGACGGAAATTTGGACCCCTAGGGTGGAATATTCCTTATGAGTTCAATGAGACTGATCTCAGAATCAGTGTACAACAGCTCCACATGTTCCTGAACCAATATGAGGTATCATAAAAACCACACATTATTTATCACATTGTGTCTGTACAGTAAGCTGGGACCTTTGATTAATTCTACTCCTATAAAATAAATAGCAACGTAGTTCCCAATAGCTTATTAACTAGTACTTTATTATAACAGGATATTGTAACTATTCTAGTAGGTAGTTAGGATGTCACTTTGTCTCTAGGAACCTATATTTTATTATTTATTTTGACATATAAGCACCTATAGAGATCTGGAAAGTAACTGTATTTATTTTGAAAAGGACTTAAGACCATAAATCTACCAGTCTCCAAAACTGGGATGGAGGTGGCAAAAAAACAAAGGAGACCAATTTTCTTCTTTTCTAGAGCATGACTTTATTTTAGAGAAATGTCACTATATCTTTGTCCCAGAGTTTGGACCATTTGTCAAGAAAACAAACTATTTTAGCCATTGGTATTAACCTGAAGCATAAAGTCTAGAGAAAAGCCAAACAGCCTAGTATCCCATCAACTATCTTCCATTCTTTACAATTCTGACTCACTGTCTCTCTCCCTTGCCCTCCTTCTCACATGATATGGTGGTAGTCCTTGCTACCTATTTACATTTGGATTTCTAATGTTTATGTCTTTGAAGAACTGTTTGGCAACTCAACTGAGGTGCCTATAAGGATATGAAGCTTTTTTTTTTAAATTGGTCTTCTATATCTTAGAATTTTGTAGTTGAAAATCTTTAATTCATCTAACCAATGGAGTATCCAAAGAGTTAAGTTTTTGAAACTTTTCATGAATTTTATTTATTTTTTAAAAGGTTTACAAACCTTGTAAGGGTATCAAGTTCTATTTCTATGAAAGCAAAGGAGGAACTCAGAAAATAAATATTGAGAGCTCAAATGGAAAATCTAAACATGTGAAAAATCTTTTATCTGAGTTTCTGTGTTTCATTGGACAAATTCTTATTCTGTGTTAAATGCAATAAATTGAGAAGGCATTTTATAGCATCTAAATTGGGCAAAATGTTCAGTGTCTGAGGAAATATTTGAACTAAAACAATTACAATACAAAAATAGAAAAAAAGAAGAATTCTTTTTTTTTTTTTTTTTTTTTGGTATTGGAGATTGAACTCAGGGGCACTTGACCACTGAGCCACATCCTCAGTAGGTTGGTCAAGTTTAACCTTAAATCTAGTTCTACCCCCTCCTGATCTCAGTTGTATCTGCATCACAAAATCCTCTTGGGAGCTAGCTGGTTCATGTGTTATTCTACCTCCTCACTTATTATTTACTTAATCTGCATATGAGTCTTTTTATTTTTATGAGATGGAGCCTGTCAACAAGGCAAGTTCACACAGGGTATGCATTTGGTCAAACTCTTCTCACACTTGCAGCTGGAGAATAAAAGTACTCTGGAATTGTACTTGATTCTATTTCTCCACAAGGTGTTGCTCACTGACACATTCTCCTCCATTCACTGCCTTAGGTTCTAGTCTATGAAATAACAATTCTCATAATTTCCAACCCTAGTTCAATAAGTTTCTCCTCTCAAGTCACTTCTACCTGCTCTTCCAACAGTCAAAATATATATGGACATAAAATAGTGTTGAAGAAAATCAGTACTGATTATCTGTGAATTTTATTGGCTTTGTTTTGTATGTTGCTCAGCAATGCAAGGTTTTTGAGGATGGCATTATGATCTAACTCATTTGTGACTGGCACATAGAAGGTACTCAAATAATGTTGGTTGAAGAGTAGATGAGTTCACAAGCAAATAGGCCAGTACTAGTCCCAGCATTGATTGAATGGAAATGAAATAACACAAAGGAAGAAAAAGATCCTAGGGAAAATTGCGATAATTAGTAGAGAAGTATATAAAGGGAAATTTTCAAGGTGTTTAGCTCAATAGTAAGAGTCAACAAGGAACAATCCCATACAATACGCTACAGATACTTCTTAACTGGTTCACGATTTAAGCTCTCAATTTTAGGAACTACCTTATGATGCCCTTCGGTACATGACTGGCGAATGCAACTATGGAGGCAGGGTGACTGATGACTGGGACCGGCGCACACTGCGCACTATTCTGAATAAATTTTTCTGTACAGAATTAGTTGAAAATACAGAATATAAATTCGACACAAGTGGCATCTATTTTGTCCCTCCTTCGGGTGATGTAAGTATATCCTTCAAGAAATCTAAAAGCAATAGAACATGAAATTCCTAAGGTAGTAGTGATGTTTTTTTTTAAAGTGATGATTTTCCTTGTATTTTTTTGTTAGCCCTTCTCTGTGCTTTCTTCAGTCACACGGGGACAGAGCACACCCTGTGCACAGATGGAGTTAGTAGTTTGCTGTAATGTGAGGAGTCCCAGAAACATTCCTTACCCAAGGAGAGCTTCCTCTCATGAATTCAGTTCTTTGGGTAAAAAGACTGTCTCCAATTAAAATGAATACACACATGTGAGGGGTTACAGAATATTATTAACAGTAATAATATTTATATCACCAGTACTTACAAGTAATTATCCCACTAGAGCATCAAATTAACATTAGTACTATTTTCCCTTTTATAAATAAGAAGGCAGATTCATTAAGTTTGAAATGACTTGTCCAAGGCCACCCAGGTGGACATGTCAGGCAATGACAGAACTACCTGTAGCACAAGGCTAAGTAAGGTTTCCTTTTGCTCTTCTTCCAATCCTATCCACTGCCTTCAGATTATTACACAATAGTTTTCAGGGGACTTCCAGGATAAGTTTGCTTCTCATTTGACCCCGTTATTCAAAGGGCATATACTGAAAGTTAAACACATGGCCACATGCAACAAACACATACTGTCACTCTCCAGCTCTAACCCTATCATCCACTGGGATTAAGCTAGCTAAGGGCAGATGTCAATATGGATGAAGGGAAAAATCAGTCCCAGAGCTTATATCACTGATTGGATGAATTAAGTCAACATGAGGAGTTGGGGCATTAAGATAACCAATGATAAATTGTCAAGTGTGAAAAAGCACAGTGAAGGAAGATTTATGTAACATGGTCCATGTCATAAAACCATTAATGATCAAACCTCCCTTGCTCTGTTTATGTTTGCATATGATTATATTTATATCAAGGAAGGTATAAAATTTTGATACAAGTCCATGTGAATAAAATGTAGGAGCATACATGTAAAAATATATATAATGTTAATGTTAGTAACCTTGGGATAATAAGATAATTTTTACTTTTCTAAATTGAGTAGATCTCCCACAATACTCTTAAGCAAAATAATCAGAGTAAACTAGAAAAGATTATTATTTTTATTCTGATAAGTTAAGAATAGTCACAAAAAAATGTGACAATTCTCTGGAAGAAATTTCTAAATGAAGTTAACCAGATTTCTACTTTTCTTGTTTAAAAACCATTCCAATTGAGTGGGACATTTCCTTTTCCTCTCAAAACATATCCATATTGTTTTTCAAACTTGGGCCCAGACTGAAAGAAAATGAAAGCATTCAGTATCCATTCTCACAGCTTCATCCAACTCAATAACTTGAGTGTTGAAAATTCTCTCTTTTGTATGTGAAGTTCTGCAGTGCAATTGATTTCTAATCTCCCAACTTCTTGTTACTTATTTTTGCAGCACAAAAGCTACATTGAATACACAAAGACTCTGCCACTGACCCCAGCACCAGAAATCTTTGGGATGAATGCCAATGCAGATATCACTAAAGATCAGTCAGAAACTCAACTGCTTTTCGATAACATTCTTCTTACACAAGTATGTGTTGTGTGCAGGAGTTGACTTCTGAGCCTATGGGGGATAGTCTGTGAGCTTCATGTGCCAGTATGCTAGCCGCTGTCAAAGGCATTTAAAGGACAAGAAGAAAACACATACATACCTTAAATACGGATTTAAACATAGAATATATGAACATACAAATTTTTTCATCTTCTCTTTTAGAACCAAGACATTCTGTGAATATCATTCTGCTTCTAGGAATTCCAATTTTTTTCTTACATAAATCTTGTTCAACTACAATGTATGTTTTTTTTAAAACTTCTTTAAGGTGGAAAAGAGAATTTCAAAGATACTTGGGAAGCAGTTTGAAGATAGAAGCTATCTAGAATTTTGCCTGTTTTATTTTCTAGTCTGTCTTCAAAGCAATAGTTTTTAGAGACTTACCTTTAGGAAATATTGCAGAAGGGCTGGGGATATGGCTCAGTGGCAGAGCACTTGCCTAGCAGGTGTAAGGTTCTGGGATAGATCTCCAGCACCACAAATATACATACATACATGCATACATACATATATACATACATACATAAACATCTTACCTAGAGAAACAGATCTTTTCACAGTTATATTTTATCAGGTTATATAATACTTAAAGCACATAATTGGTTGGTAAGTACAAAATAAAAAAAGGTTAGAAGAAATATGCAGAAGCTGATTCTTGGCAGACACGCAGCCCTACTGGTGAGAGCACAAATGCATCACAGCTAGGAGAGTGATCTTCAAAGGCATCAGAATTTAGCATGTCATGGGCATCAGTCGGTATGTTTGAGTGAAATCATTTGTTAGTCTTACTTGTCTGTTAAGAGATCTTCTCTTTTATTATTCTTCCTTTAAATGTGCTCACTTGTTTTTTAATTTTTTGAAAGCAAATTAAATTGATCCAAATGACAAGAGTTCCCATGGTGATTAAATGAAATTTTGATAATTAAAGATAAATGTTCAGCTAGCAAATTATCCTACTAACTGAATTCTAACTTATTTTTTAATTTTTGTGGAATCTTAGAATAAACATGATAACAGTTAATATTTATATAGTTCTTACTGTGTGCTAGCACTGGGAGGTAAGTGCTTTCTGTAGAGCAACATAATACTTATGACAGTCCTATGAGGCCCGAGCTATTATTCTTTCCATCTTACAACTAGAAAACTGAGGCACACAAAAATTCAGTAGTTTTCCCAATGTCAGCTGGTACAGTTTTGAGGAAGGACACAAAGCCAAGTGGCCTGGCTCCCACTAGTTAGACTCTAGAACTTTTGCTCTGAACTGCTATCCTGTAGGTCCCCTTCTAGATTCTAGAAATGATGTATGAAAATCTAAGAATTAGGAGAGTACTATAGTATGTTCTTATTGACAGAAAAGTCCACAAAACTCCTATTTCTAATATACTCTACAGTGACATTTTCTAACAAGGCAAAAAAGGCAAAGACTTTTTATGTCCATTTTACTCATTGATGGCAGTAGTCATTGTTGCCTGCGTGGCCATAAAAGTATGTGAACAAACAGGAACAAGTAAATCTTTAGGAACATTAGTTGCATGTAGTACATAATAGTCTGACAACAGGACATTTACTTACAGTGTCTTTTGGCTTTATTTAAACTTGATGGGGTGTGGCACATTATAGAACACATAAAACAGTAGGCTCATTCCAACAGAAAATGACTCAGAACCAAACAAATAAGTTTAAATTCACAAGGGTATCTTCTCAGTATGTGACTCAACAACCCCTATAATATCCTCAGACTTGGATTGGAAGTACAATTACACTAATGGGTAAGCAGTAGTTCAGTGAATCACAATTCAGAGGCAGAGAGACCAGAACTGCATAACTTGGAGAGCAAGTTAATGATGGTAAGACTTTCTGTATTGTTGTATTTAAATTAAAAACCTTAGAAAAAATGAAAGAAGGAAGTGTCAAAATTGAGAATGTAACTTTTGCAGAGATCTTTTTCTTATGCTTGACTACCATCCTCCATTTTGAGTAGGCAAATTGTTTGAACCTAGAATATTAGAAAACTAATATGGTGCAGGATCTCTAAAAATGTTAAACTCTGTGATGTCTCCTTAAAAAGTAATTTTCTTTTATTTCACTTATCTTTATTAATAAAGAAAAAGTAATGCTTAGACTATTACAGTGGCAATTGTGAAAACTCTAAGGACATGTAGTAAAAAAGAAAAAGCTAAGATAAACAATTACAGATAAATAGCACACAATTGTTCTTCATTCTTATTATCAGTTGTCTATTACAACTTCAAAAACCTACCACCCACCCAAGTTATGTGGTTTTTGTGTATGAGAAATACATATGGGGAATGTCTATGTTACTGAAATATTTTTATTACATTTTTTGATGGGTGATAGGCCTGGGTTTTGTGTGTTTTTCTTTCTATTGAGGCATGGCTATTATTAGAAAATAAGGGTATTTTATTTATTTATTTTTATTTTATTTTTAAATTTTTTCTAATTAGGTATACATGACAGCAGAATGCATTTTGATTCATTGTACACAAATGGAGCACAACTTTTCATTTCTCTGGTTGTGCACAATATAGAATCACACCATATATGCAGTCATACATGTACCTAGGGCAATTGTTGTCCATCTCATTCCACCATCTTTCCTACCCCTATGCCCTTCTGTCCCCTCCCTCCCCTTGGACCTAAGTTCCTCCATTCATCCCATGCCATGCCCCCTGCCCCATTATGGATCAGCATCCACTTATCAGAGAGAACATTCAGCCTTTGGATTTTTGGGATTGGCTTACTTCGCTTAGCATGATATTCTCCAACTCTATCCATTCACCTGCAAATGCCATAATTTTATTCTCTTTCATTGCTGAGTAATATTCCATTGTGTATATACACCACAGTTTCTTCATCCATTCATTTATTGAAGGGCATCTAGGTTGGTTCCACAGATTAGCTATTGTGAATTGAGCTGCTATAAACATTGAAGTGGCTGAGTCAACTGTAGTATGCTGTTTTTAAGTCCTTTGAGTATAGACCGAGGGGTGGGATAGCTGGGTCACATGGTGGTTTCATTCTAAGTAGAAAATAGTAATATTTTAAATGATTTTATAGGACCTTAACATGTAAGTCAAAATGCAAATAGAAGTCAGCATCTGATTCTTTAAGTTCAGTGGAAATAGACATTTCACTAGTTTTGGTCAAATGTTCATCATCTTTTTTGTTCTTTATTTATTTTATATATTTAGTCATAAACCAAGTGTCTTGGTATTACAATAAAGTATTAATATATAAAAATATCTCTTTTTTACTAGACATAATTAAAACTCACCAATTATTTATTATGTAGCTTAATAGGATCTTCTGGTGGTATGTGATGGGTAGGTAGAAACTTAAGTAAAAATACTATTTGTAGTATAGAAACCAGGAAATGTAAAATCTGAAAAAAAAAGACTAACCACAATTTCCTTGGACTGGAAAAATATGTATTTTCTTATATGCTATTCTCCTTCAGTGTACACACAGGCACACGCACATACACATACATTCATTTATTCTGAGAATTTAAAGAGGTTTTCCAAAAAATATAGATTCATTTACACAGTGTCACTGTAAACATAAAAAACAAAAATTGAGTTGAAATTCTCTTTCCTTGCTTCAAACATGAATCACTGAAGTCTGTCTTTTCTCTATAACTCTTTCAAATGCTTAGAGAAGATGAGCTTATTTTCTTTGCCCTGCAGGCTCAAGGAGAAAACTATATTTCTACTTTGGGTGACCAGTAGGCACCAGAGTTATTAGCAGATATATTTTGCAGCAAGCTTTTTCAAAGCAGATCAGATTCCCTCCTCACCATCACTTGGCCACTCTACCAACTTAAATGCTTTTCTCCCTCTATCTGCAGCATCTGATCCTCCTCCTTCATCCAGGCAGCAAAACCTATAACTTATTTGCTTTCTCCAGATCTCTGAACACATCCCATGCCTCTCTTCTTCCTCTCTTACAATTGTTTTCTCTAATAAATTCCTCCCCATGACTGTTATCATTGCTTTAATAAATCTCATGTGAAGGCTCATGGATAAAATAGCAGAACAGTGTTCTTGCTTATGAAGATTTACCTTAGGATCTTTCCTCTGTAGCTATTCTTAGAACTTTATGAGGATTTTTGAGTGATAGTTTGGATTCTTCATAGTCTCGTTCAGCAGGTGCTGGTGCAAAATCATCAGACGAAGTAGTAAATGAGGTTGCTGGTGACATATTGGGTAAACTTCCAAAGAACTTTGATGTTGAATCTGCAATGAGGAGATACCCAACAACCTACACTCAAAGCATGAACACTGTACTTGTCCAAGAAATGGGACGGTTCAATAAGTTGCTGAAGACCATAAGAGAATCATGCATTAATATTCAAAAAGCAATCAAGGTAAGATGAAACACACATAAAATCATTGAGTTAAACATAGCACTAATCTAATAGCAAATATTTATTAGACATAAGTACTGTGCAAGCACTGTTCTTGTATCTATGTATTAAAAGAAATCATGATTTTTGAGGAACTTAACAATTCTGGGAGCAACAGTTAAACAGGTAGGTAAGTATAGAGTGTGCTACATGGAAGTAGTGTACTGGATGAGATACACACTAAAGAGACACGAAATGTTAAGGAATAACATAAACAAAATAAACAAAAGCCTCTGACCTTGCGAACTTCCATTTTAATAAGAGAAACAAACCATAAATAAGTAAATATATTTACAATCTTGGTAAGTGATAAGTTCCATGGAAAAATAAATAAAACAGAGTAAGGGAATAGAGAATGATGGCTGAGAAGCTCTGTCA
Organism: Xerus rutilus; assembly: GCA_028644305.1. Classification (NCBI taxonomy): domain Eukaryota; kingdom Metazoa; phylum Chordata; class Mammalia; order Rodentia; family Sciuridae; genus Xerus; species Xerus rutilus. Next base: position 124,610,426 of record CM053402.1, on the reverse strand, counting down.
GTCAGACTGGGTCAGACCCTTCTGAGGAGCTGATCCTTGCACAGAGGCCAAAATGACCTTAAAGGGGAAGCCAGGGGACTATTGAGGGAAAAATATTTTAGACAGAGTGTAAAGTCAAGAGAAGAACAACCATGGTGTGGTTGTTCTTCAGAAAGAAGACTGGTGTGGGTAGAGCAAGTGAGCATGACGTGGATGGTAAGACAAGATCATGATGGCATTGTCAGCCAATCTTAGGATCTTGAATGTGATTTTAAAATACAAAGGTAAAAGGAAGACTTCAAAGGATTTTAAGCAATGAAGTTAAATGATCTATGTTACATTTTCACAAGTCATTCTGGGGACCAGGAGGAGCACAAAGAAAGGCTCCTTACACAGTTGAAGTAGTCCAGCTGAGCTGGCCTCTTGTAGCGTTAGAGGGAGAGAGATGTGGTTGCTCATGTTATTATTGACTTAGGGTGATGGAAAATGGATGTGGGAGGAAGTGAACAAGAGAGAGGTCAAGGATAACTCCTTTGGCCTAAGGAAGTAGAGGCTTGGGGAAGGAACAGGTTTGAGGGAAAAAGTCAAGAATTGTTTTTTGGTCAGATTAATTTTGGAATGCCTCAAAGACTTAATGGAGAGATGAGATTACTATTAGATACGTGCTTTGGAGTTCAAGAGGGACAAAAAGCCTGGAGATAAATTTCAGAGTCTTATGATACATTGATTATATTTAGAAACAAAAGTTATAAATTATCTCAAATGTTTTGGTGGTACAGATGAGCCTAGGTTACTTTGAAGCATCAATTTCACCCATCCATTCACCCAAATTATATGAACTACTTATAATTTTCTTCATATTTCCCTAATTTGGGAAAGAAAATGTTTCAAATTTGAAAAATCTAACTTGAGATGATCTCTGCAACCAATGTAGCAATGTAAGTACATGTATTAAATTGATCTCTTTTCTCATTATTTCAGTGAAATGGCCCAATTGATCTAATTGAGAAAATTCCATGTCATATTCTCTGGGAAGCTATATTTTAAAAAATCATAACCATGAAAATAATAATTGCCAGTATGCAAATAATAATCATGCAAAAGTGTGACAAAACCTATTTCTACAGTTAAATAGTGATAAATTCCTATAAAAATTTAACCAAAGAGTATATTGAGCCTGTATATATTTAAACAAAAGATCTATTTAAAAAACTTAAAGGAAATTGTAGATAAATGGCAATATATATCTTATTTTTGGATTATCAAAAATTCAGTATTATAAAAATGTCAACTATAGACATACTAATATGGCAGGATTCTATTTTTGGTCAATATCTTAGCAAATATTTACATAATAGTATTCACTGTTGGTAAGGAGATCAGTCATCAGAAATTCTTATATATCTTATTGGAAATGTAAATTGGTACAAATTATTTGAAGTAAAATTTGGAAATATCATTTAAAAAGTGAAATCTCTTTCATCCTAAATATATATTTATACATGTAGTTACATGTATAGGCATAGAAATGGTTAGCACTTCACTGATAATAGAAAATAGCAAATGATTAAAATCTAAATATTTATTCAGTGGTTATGATAGTACACACAATGGAAAGCTCATCACTAGAAGAATACAGCAGACTTATAATTGCTGATGAGGAAAAATGCCAAGACATATCAATAAACAAAAAATAAAAAGGAAAGTGTGTAGCTTTACTTTTTTACTCAATTTGTGATTTTCAAAAAATGTACATATGATCAGTAAAATTATATTCTCCTAAATTTACCATATGTGCTTTATCATTCTTTCTCTTTCTGTATCTATGTACACACACACCTATCTATATAATTTTTTCCTAAGTTATTTAAAAATAATGCTGCTTTTATTGTACTCCTTTGTCTCTTAATAATACAAGACATACTTCCTGAGAACAAGAATATTGTTTTACAACACTACAATATACTTCTCAAACTCAAGCACAATAACCTTAATATTTTATCTAATCAGCAATCAAAATTCCAATTTTGTCAGTTGTTCCAATGATGCTGTTTATAGCTATATATTATTTCTGGCGCAAGTTCCAGACAGCAAAAGGGATCTCTTGTAAGTTCATTATCAGGAGAAATAAATTTTAAAAGCTTAAAAATCAAAGAGAAGGAGAAAGAGGTGGCAAAAGGGAAAAGAAGGGAGGAATCAAGGTGTATAGAAGTATGGGACCACTTTATTCACAAACTGACCCAATTGGTATATATAGAACATGGACTCCAGAAGGAGTATAATGCACTTTCCCTTTTCAAATTCACTTTGAACATAAGTACTGAGCAAATGAAAAACCACAGAATGTATCTCGATTAATTAAAAGATTTGAAATGATCAGAATATATTCTCTGTAGTAGAACTTAGAAATGAATAACAAAAAAATCTGAAATTCCCATATATTTGGAAATTCAAGAAAATAGTCACCTACAATTTAAAAAATTGAATGAAATTTAAAAATGATTTATATTAAATCATAACAAACAAGCAATATAGCAACATTAAAAATTGGGGAATGCATCTTCAAGTAAATGTTAGAAAACAAAAAGCTTAATGAAATATAAGCAGAAATTAATGAAATAGCAAACAAATATATAATAGAGATAGGCAACAAAGCCAGCTAGTATTTTAAAGGACTAATTAGACGTGACCCAGAAAAAGAAGTATCAGAAAACTAATGTCCATACAGGTTGAGCATCCAAAATCTGAAGCGTTCCAAAATTCAAAACTTTTAAATCACTGCCAACAGGAACTCCCAAGTAGAGAACTCCACACACGACCTGACAGTCAGAATGCAGGTGCTCCAAGAACATTGTGTAAAATTACCTTCAGGCTATGTGTATAAGGTGTGTATGAAACATAAACAAATTTTGTGTTTAGATTCAGGTCCTATTCCCTAAATATTGTGTGTGTGTGTGTGTGTGTGTGTCTTCACTTTCTGTTAGCATAATTGTACACACACACACACACACAATATTTTCAAATATTCCAAAATCTAAAAGCATCCAAAATACTTGTCCCAAGAATCTGATAAGGAACACTTAATAGAAGAAAGCTTATTATAATAGATACTATAGTCTAAGAGGTCTGAAGATAGTTCCGTGAAAACATTATGCCTGTAAATTAAAAAATGTAAATGAATGTACAGATTCTTGAGAAAGCATATGTTACCCAAATTACACAAGAAGAAATAGAAAATCTGTAGTCCTCTCTGTGTATAAAAATTGAATTCTTAATTGAAAAACACCTCCTTCAAGCCAGGCGTGGTGGCGCAAGCCTTAAACCCAGCACTTAGGGAGGCTGAGACAGGAGAATCACCAGTTCAAAGTCAGCCTCAGCAACGGCGAGGAGCTAAGCAACTCAGTGAGACCCTGTCTCTACATAAAACACAAAATAGGGCTGGGAATGTGGCTCAGTGGTCAAGTGCCCCTGAGTTCAATCTTCAGTACCAAAAAAAAAGAAGAACACCTCCTTCGGGTTGGAAGCCTTCTTCTGATGTCTAATGATTTGGGTTGTCTACTTTTAAATAAGAATGGAGTGCTATCATGTTGCAGGGACACTATAGGAACACTGATGATTGCTGACTGTGGTCTTCACTGTAGAGGAATCTGGGTGAGCTCTTCAGCAAAGAAACATTCAGTGTCATTATATGTTTCTCCTTGACCTGGTTCTTCCTTTTTCTTTCCTGGAAGATAAAGATTGGTGTATAGCATTTGGGGAGCTAAAAGAGAATAAAGGCCATAGGGATCTCAGCATTTACTATCCATGCATTCTCTTAACACCCTTGATTTCTGTATGATAATTCTGACCTCAACTGGATCTGACATCCCCCACTCCAGGAATTTCTGCATTTTTCTTTCCAGGTTACGTTCAAGGTCAGTGATGTGCAGTTAGGGGGAAGAAGACCTAGGAATTTGTTTTATAAACGAGGTTTCAAAATCTTTCTCATTTAACAGCATCCTCCTTTCCTCACTTTCAGAATTATGTAGGGCTATTAATTCTCAAGACTTTGGAACAGTTCTCAATGTATACCTAGCTGATTCTTAACTTTCCTTTCTTCCAGTTCAAGATCAGGTTTCTTGTGACTACTGAGTCAACCATCAGCAGTCCATATGCTTTCTAGCTCCCTAAATTGTGTTATCATTATCCCTTTCTCTGTTTCCTTTCTGCACCTGTGAGCTCATGCTTTTAAAAAATAAATTGATTTAATATTGTTTCAGTGGAATTTTGAGATGAAGGCAAATGAAATATGTGTGTTTAGTCCATCACATTTACTGCAAAATCTTCTCCATATGTTAGTTGAAATAATATTTCCACTATAGGAAAAACAAAAGATAATCATAACTGGCCCAATTGCAAGATCAAATAGGCAGGAATTTTCAAGAAACTCAAAGTTTCAATATCTGTGCATCAGTGATTCAAAATGGAACAAGGTCAGCTAGACTCCACAATGGAATTCCAGATACTTTAACTTTTCATACCATTTCATGTAATGTTCCAGTTTAATACTCATCACTGTCCCTCTAAGAATACAGAATGGAAATATCTTACTTGTTCATTTATTAGAGAAATAAGTCAGAGTTAGACTGTGATTCTCCAGTAAAATTTTGTTAGCATAAAACTTCATATTTTTCTAAGGACTAGTTCAAAGACCCATGCCTACGTACAAATAAAAACAAATATCTTCGCTTGCTGTTAGCATAATTGTAAAGAAGATATTTAAACGAGGACTATTCATAATCTATACTGTCATGTTAGCAAGGTTAAATGTGTTTCAGGGGCTCGTAGTGATGTCTACAGATCTTGAAGAAGTGGTTAGAAGCATTTTGAATGTCAAAATTCCAGGAATGTGGATGGGTAAATCCTACCCGAGCCTTAAGCCACTTGGCAGCTATGTGAATGACTTCCTTGCAAGACTAAAATTCTTACAGGTGAGTTTATCCAAATTAACATACATTGTTATGTTTCTTCTGACTTAATTTTCTTCATCAGAATGACCAATGTGTGAGTGTTATTCTTTAGTTTCCTGTGAGTGCCAGGCACAAATGGCCACTATTTAGTAATGTTTCATATGCATAACTTGTCTTATTGAACAGTCACAATACTAGTACTGGAAGTGGATGTTCTGCCTTTGGAGTAGGTATTCGTGTTCGATGAAGTTAATGGCATTTGAAAGGAGAAAAACATTTGGCATATTGATTTTCTCTTTAAATATTTAGTATTAAAATAGATGCTTAAAGCAGAGCATCTTATAAAGCCAAACAAGTCACTAGTGAGGAGTTTGATTTCTTCCTTTCCTGGCAACCTTTTTGGTCATGAAATCACTACATAGCTGGTTCAGCACAAGACATCCATGACCTCAACGGCTGATTGTTTTGCAAATATTGAATGGAAAGAAGCCTACTTCCCAATTACTGGCAATATTGGTGATTAATGGTGCTCTTTTTAATAGTTATATCCATGAAGCATCAGTCAATTTCCTAGATACTGTATATGAGGTATCAAAAACTGTGAGGAAATTTCTGCAGGGATAAATCGACTTAATTCCCTTTTTCATAATACAAGCCCTCTGTTCTGTGAGTTGGATACTAAGGAATTAAGAGTGTTCTTGAAAGATGAGGCTCTACTTTGGGTTCTTATAGGAAAAAGCTTTTCAAGTTGATTTGTTTCACACTGGCTCCTATAATTTGCTATTTAAAGTCATTATCCATCCAGCTCACTATTAGAATCTATGATATTAATAATTAAGGAGTCTTGATATTTCTAAAGACCTTAAGCTGTTACTATCCTGCTTGTTTTAGGAGTTTCTTGTGCAGTATTGTGTTTCTGTATGTCAGATTTCATTATATTTTGGTGAAATAGGAGGGAAAACTTCCCCAAGAATAGTCTACTGGGTACTAGTGACTAATTTTACTCTCATTAATTAGAGTAAAAATTTTTTTTAAAGAATGAACAACATGGGGCTGGGGTTGTGGCTCAGTGGTAGGGTACTCACCTAGCACAGGTGAGGCACTGGGTTCGATCCTTAGCACCACATACAAATTAATAAATAAAAATAAAGTTATAATAAAAAAAGAATGAACCACATGACTAGACTATGGGAATTCCTTCTTTTCAAATAATTCACATATTTTGTGCAACAATGCATATTAGATGTTCACTATGGTAGGAGAGTTTTCTGAAGGAACCATTGGGCATGTGTAAAACAGACACTTATATCTGAATTCCCATGCATTGTAATTGCCAAGCTGTTGTGAGAGAAATGAAGTTGAAAGTCAGAACAAGCACTGAATGTGCTACTTATTTTTGGCTTGTCATTTCTGAGTTCATTTACTAGTTTGGATAAAGATAACAGAAGTGTTTGGGGACATATTATATTAAGCAAAGGTATTTTAAAAAAATTTGGAGACTATGATTAGGACACTTGTGTTTTGATCCACCACAGCAATGGTATGAGGTTGGCTCTCCTCCAGTCTTCTGGCTTTCTGGCTTCTTCTTCACCCAAGCCTTCCTGACTGGTGCCCAGCAGAACTACGCCAGAAAATACACTATTCCCATTGATCTCCTTGGGTTTGACTATGAAGTGATGGAAGACAAAGACTATAAACATGGTCCTGAAGATGGTGAGTGAAGTAAGAGAACAAGTTTGCACTTATCTGGGCACTCAGCAAAAGTGTAACTTCTCGCTTGCCTTCCTCAGCTATTAAAAAAGTAAACATCAAGTAGGTAACTTCGCCTCAAAATGGTTGAGAAAAATTTTATGGAGGCAGGATATATGATAAAGTAAATGGAGCACAAATACTAGCAATAGGTGAATCTGAAAAAATAAAAGTATATGTCCCTGTATTTTTTTCAAAATTATGTAAGTTAGAAATTACTTCTAATAAGTTAAAAAAAACAATCATCAAATTAACAATACATGTGATAAACAGCCATAACCTTATTTTGACCTTGGGGAATCAAGATGATACAGCATTGAAAAAAAGGAGGTTTTTCCTGATCCCTCAAAGAACATACTTCTGCAGAGTTCTAAAATATGAAATCCTTCCTGTTACATACAGCATTCTAAAACTTATAACTAATAGGAGCATTTGTTTTATGATTGACAGATTGGTTGTGAGGAAATCGTTTTCACCAGTTGCCAACTTGGTCTCTAAAGAGACATTCTTTTTCCTTTGCTTCTAGAATATCACCTTCTACTGATTTTTCCTTCCTTATTGGCCACATTCATGCTTCTTTGGTGGCTTATGTTCCTCTAAATACTGGAGTTTCTGAGGATTCAGTCCTGGGATTATTTCTTTTTTCTAATTGCATCCTCTCCCCAAGTGACCTCATCCTGTTCTGAATCCTTAAACATCTCCTTGCTGATATTCCCCAGTCTGCAATCTTGATCTTTTCTCTGTGATCCAGACAGCTGTATCCAACTTCCACACTAACATGTCCGCTTTAGTGTCTCCTGGATATGTGAAAACTTATAATTAATTTTAATAAATGTCATTGACATAGAGTCAAAATCCAGGAATTCTTCATTCTTCTGCCCCCTCATAGCTCTCACATCAGATGCAGTTGCTCACCTACAGTCTTATTGTCACCACAATTTTTTATCCAGACTTCTATGTTAGCCTGTTATCTCCCTACTACTGTCATTACCTAGTTATAATCCTTAACTTATACAGAAGCCCTGGAAATTTTTAAAGATGTAAGAAAATCATGTTAGCTCTAGCCTCCTTTGAAAAATCAGTGAACTAAATAAGTCCATAATGGTATTTTCCCAGATTTCTTACCACAGCTTTAAGACCAGGCACATTCTGGCTACTCCTCACCTACATGAGTTCATCAGGTGCAAGCACTGACCTCTCACTGTCATAGAATGCCTCAAGTTTTGTTCTCTTTGGGATCTTTGTATGCACTATTCCTAAGCCCAGGATCATCATGGTGGCCACTTATCAACTTTTGGGTCTCCCTTTAAAAATTATAGGCCATCAGAAAATAACCTCCATGAAAATTCCATCTATTGAGGCTCCACTCCCCTTGTTTCCTTTTTAACTGCTCTGCTTATTAACTTCAGAGCATTAGTCACACTCTGCAATCACATTACCTTTTTCCTTCTTTATGGCTCTCTTCCATTGATAGTACCAATACTGAGAGAACCATGGCCTTGTTTGTCTTCAACCTTCTTTATTTAGTGCCTATCAGTGTCTGGCACATAATAGGCCTTCAAAGGCTGTTGTAGAAATTCTAAATTGATGTTGCTTAATTTATACAAATGCATGGAATCTAATCCAATCTTTTAAACCACCTCTTATTCCATCTTTAATACTTAAACAGTTTTATTATAGATACACATTTAAGAAAAATAGACATGGGGGAAAGGGGTCCTTAAGACACACATTATCTTATTGCTAATCATTTTCTTCCCAGCCACAGATCTAGCCCATCATTAACTTATTTGTACAGAATCACTTTACTCTTAATTTATTCAGAATGGGCATATTGCTAAATACCTGAAGGAAGTTTAACAACTTTGTTCTGGCAGGTTTTTAAAAATTTATTACGTCCTTAATTATATAAGCTTTTAAAAATTCATTTTCTGTACAGCTTATTATATTACATACTGTAAAAGATACTAATAGAGTTTGAGCCTCTGACCTCATAAAATTCAACATATAATTATACAGATTTAGTAACATATCAGGAAAGATAAATAATTTGGCTCAAACTAAGTACTTAAGAAGGAGTGGTTATGTAGCATTTAAGTTGAATAAAGAAAATTCAAGGGAAAGGCATGGATACCTAGCATGGAGTTGCTTTCCTCTACTGCTGAATTCCAGAAACTTTCCAATCCTTTACATTTAATCCCCACAATAACCCTACAGCACAAATATCACTACTATTTCCATTATATAGAGGTGGAAACTAAGGCTCACAGAGGTTAAATAAATTTCCCAATAACTCAGGGTAATCATGGGCAGAGTTGAGATTTAAAACCAGGCCATCTGGCTTCCAGGCTTAACTGCTTTCTTTATGGCCTACTGAGTATTTAACAGAAATTTGAACACATCACACTTCTCGAGGAGTTTTTTTGAAAAAGATATAGTTAATTCTTAAGCATTTAATTCCAGGAAAGGATTGTTGCTCCTATTTTTCTTCCCTATGATATTTTGATAAAAGGCAAGAATGTATCATTTGGATTGAAGTCTGAGCAGTATCAGTGATGTCTCTTGGAGTTGTGTGTTCTCGAATTTCACTAACAGACTGAATTTATAAAAGTATTACATGCTGTTTATAAACTAGCTAATATCTAAGGTCAAACTATTGAATTATTCATTCTTATACATTGAATTTACACATAGTTCAAAATTCCTTTCTTCTTTTGTCTTCCATACCTAATTTTAGTATTGCTTTACTTTACTAGGCAAAGTGTAGATGCCTTTGAAATGTTAATGTTAAAACACTCAGAAGATTGCTTTCATTTTAGAACAAGCCTTAGATTGTTAATCTAGCATCACCTGCATAATATTCACATGTAGGAATTTTAGATTGAGAGCTCAGTCAATATGAAATCAATCAATAAAGTGTTATATGAACATTTCTTTTATATTTAGGTGTTTTCATTCATGGGTTATTTCTGGATGGAGCTTCCTGGAATAGAAAGATCAAGAAACTTGCAGAGTCACATCCGAAAATTCTTTATGATACAATGCCTGTGGTTAGTATTTCCTAATGATATATACATGTACAGCCAATTCTTGTTAATTTGGGGTAATAATGCTCTATAAAGTTGCTGCCAACATTGGATTAGCAAATTCATGGACCATTCGTTGTTCCCAGGGGAAATATGGGGTTGAGTTTCCTCAGTCTCAGTTTTGTTAGTTGATTGACACATAATCCTGTTTTGTTTCTGTTTAAAGCCATCTTATTTAACACTTCTTGGGTCAGTAACATAAGCTCATAGTCAACAGCACATAACTTATTCCTGAAGAAAGCTCATGGTAACCTCTCTGCATCAGACAACCTACATGCACTTAGCTAACATCGGACTGCACTGCAGCGTGCATATGGGAGTCATTTTAAACAATGAAATTATAAAACAAAAACAGAAAGGGTAAACAAGATATACTAAATAGACTGTGAAAAGGACACTTTCTTATAGTTATGAAAGCTGAAACAGAAAGCAGAGCTTCCCCTGGTTCACCCTTAGCTGAGAACATGCACATCAGATATGAATGATTCAAATTTCTAATGCTCTACCCAGGTCTGCCAATGACCAAAAAAGTGCTTTGTCTATTCCAGGGAATGTCTATTCCTCCAGCCCCTTATTTTGTGTTAGCATCCACATATCAGAGAGAACGTTTGGCCTTGGGATTTTGAGGACTGGCTCATTTCACTTAGCAGGATACTATCCAGATCCGTCCATGTATGAGCTAATGTCATAACTGCATTCTTTATTATATTCTATTGTGTATATGTACCACATTTTCTTTATCCATTCATTTGTTAAAGAGCATCTAGGTTGGTCCCATAGCTTAGCTATTGTTAATTGAACTGCTATAAACATTGATGTGGCTGTGTCACTGTAGTATGCTGATTTCAAGTCTTTTGTGTATATACTGATTAGTAGAATAACTGGGTCAAATGGTGATTCCATTCCAGGTTTTCTAAGGAATCTCCATACTGCTTTCCAGAGTGGTTGCACCAATTTTTGGTTCCACCAGCAATGTATGAGTATACCATTTTTCCCACATCCTTGCCAACATTTATTGTTACTTGTATTCTTGATAATTGCCATTCTGACTGGAGTAAGATGGAACCTCAGTGTAGTTTTAATTTGCATTTCTCAAATTGCTAGAGATTTGAACATTTTTTCATATATCTATTTGTATTTCTTCTGTGAAGTGCCTGTTCAGTTCCTTTGCCCATTTATTGAGTGGTTATTTGTTTTTTGGTGTTAAGCTTTTTGAGTTCTTGGTATATCCTGGAGATTAGTGCTTTGAGTTGCAGATAGAACATTAATCTTCTCCCATACCATAGGCTCTCTCTTCACCCTCTTGATTGTTTCCTTTGCAGTGAAGAAGCTTTTTAGTTTGATGCCATCCCATTTATTGATCTTGATTTTACTGCTTGCACTTTAGGAATCTTGTTGAGGAAGTCAGTTCCTAAGCCAACATGATGGAGAGTTCAACCTACATTTTCTTCTAAGATCAGAGTCTCTGCCTAGGTCCTTGATCCACTTAGTTGAGTTTTGTGCAGGGTGAGAAATAGGGGTTCAATTTCATTCTGCTACCTATGGATTTCCAGTTTTCCCAGCACCATTTATTGAAAAAGCTATCTTTTCTCCAATGTATTTTGTGGCACCTTTGTCTAGTATGAGATAACTGTATTCTTGTGGGTTTATCTCTGTGTCTTCTATTCTATTCCACCAGTCTTCATGTCTGTTTTGGTGCCAATACCATGCTGTATTTGTTACTGTATCTCTGTAGTTATAATATAAGGTATGGTATTGTGATGCTTCCTGCTTCACTTTTCTAAGGATTGCTTTGGCTATTCTGGCCCTCTTATTTTTCCAAATGAATTTTGTGACTGCCTTTTCTATTTCTCTGAAGAATGTCATTGGAATTTTAATAGGAATTGCATTATATCTGCATAGCACTTTTGGTATTATTGCCGTTTTAACAGTATTAATTCTGCCTGTCCAAAAACATGGGGTATTTTTCCATCTTCTACGGTCTTCTTCAATTTCTTTCTTTTGTGTTCTGTAGTTTTCATTGTAGAAGTCTTTCATCTATTTTGTTAGATTAATTCCTCAGTATTTTATTTTATGGAGGCTATTGTGAATGGGATGGTTTTCCTAATTTCTCTTTCAGGTGTTTCATCATTGGTATATAGGAATGCAATTGATTTCTGAGTGTTAATTTTATATCCTGCTACTTTGCTGAATTCATTATGAGTTCAAGAAACTTTTTGGTGAAGTTTTTTGGGTCTTCTAAATATAGAATCATCTCATCAGCAAATAGGGATAGGGATGGTTTGAACTCTTCTTTTCCTATTCATACCCCTTTACTTACTTTCTTTTGCCAAATTTCTCTGGCTAGAGTTTAAAGACTATGTTGAATAGAAGTGTTGAATGAGGATATCCCTGTCTTTCTTTCAATTTTCCTCCATTTAGGATGATGTTGGCCTTGGGTTTGTTGTATATAGCTTTTACAATGTTGAGGTATATTCCTTTATCCCTAGTTTTTCTGGTGTTTTAAACATGAATGGATAATGTGTTTTGTCAAACACTTTTTCTCTATCTATTGAGATAATCATGAGTTCTTAACTTTGAATCTACTGATGTGGTGAATTATGTTTATGATTTTTGTATGTTTAACCAAACTTGCATCCCTGGGATGTTATTTCTCCTTTGTGTATCTACTCTTCTAATGAGCTATATACTTTCACATGCTACTCTGATGTAATTATCTTTCTCTCACTTCTGGATATAGACCTCCCTTAAGCATCTTTTGTAAGGCTTATGTGAAAATCTTTAGTTTTTGCTTGTCCTGCAAGGTCTTTGTTTTTCAATTCTGAAGGATAGTCTTGCTAGGTATAGTAATCTTGGATGGCAGTTATTTTCTTTTAGGACATGAAATATATCATTCCACACCCTGCTGTCCAGTATGACCTTTGCTGAGAAATCTGTTTTATATTTAATGAGGTTGTGCTTTAAATGTGACTTGGTACCTTTTTCTTGGAGACTTTAAAATTCTTTTTCCTGTACTTTTGACAGTTTGACTATAATATGTTGTGGTGAGGATCATGTTTAGAGTTTTATAGGCTTCCTGTAGCTAGATATCCATGTCTTTCCTAAGATTAGTTTTCTGCTATTATTTCATCTAATACATTTTCTTTGCCTTTACTCTTTATTTCTTGGGTATGCTAATCATGCAGATTATTTGATTTTTTAATTTTCTTTTTAGTTTTAGGTGGACAAAATGTATTTATTTTATTTTATTTTATTATGTGGTGCTGAGGATCAAACCCAGTGCCTCCCTCGTGCTAGGTGAGCACTCTACCACTGAGCCATAACCCCAGCCCCCAGATATTTGATTTTTAATGATATTCCAAATATCTATGCTATCTTCATTCTTTTGATTTTTTTCTTCATTTCTGTGTGAATGTGGATATTCCAAAAGACATGTCTTCAAGTTTTGAGAATGTGGATTTCCAAAAGTCAAAAGTTTTGATATTCTTTCCTCCATTTGATCTACTCTGCTATTGAGGCTTTTTAACTGGATTTTTTTTATTTAACCTATTGACCTCTTCATTTCTAAGATTTCTGATTAGTTCTTTTTAACAGCCTCTATCTCTTTATTGAACTTCTTATTCATATCCTGCATTATACTCCTAATTCCACTTACCTGTTGTTATGGTTTGGGTATGAAGTGTCCCCTAAAACTCATGTTTCGAAAGTACAACCCCAATGCAGCAATGATTAGGGCTCTGATCTCATTAATGGATCAATCTATTTGCTGGGTTAATCCATTGATAGCTAAATGGTAATCACCTAGGTGGTAATTTTAAATAGATGGGGAGTACCTAGAGCAAGTAAGTCACTTGGAGGATGCCTTTGGGCTATGTCTGTCCCCACATCCTTCCTGCCCCTCTCTCTACTTCCTGACTGACATGAGCTGAGCAGCTTTCCTCTGCCATACCTGTCTGTCATGGTGTTTTGCCTCACCCCAAGCCTAGAACAATGGAATCATCCATGGCTGATTCCTCTGAAACCATCTGCCAAAATAAACTTCCACTCCTCTAAATTGTTCTTGTCAGATATTTTGATCACAGCAATGAAAAGCTAAGTAACACACCTGTTTATCTGTATTCTCTTGGATCTCATTGAGCTTTCTTAAAATCTTTGGAATGATCTTTATGTTTTTAATGTTTCTTGTGATCCTATGTTGGGATTGTACATCTAATAGAATGGTTATCTCTACTACTTTAGGAGATAACCTTTTCAGTGACTTTCTGCTGAAAATGTGTGTTGGGGTATCAACTTTTTAGGCAATGTGGACTTTATTTCCAGCTTGGTACCATAGTAAAATATCTCTATTGTTTCTTCACTTTGATTTGTGAGTTTGGGCACAGCGTAGACTCTATTGTATTGGCATTATAGGGAGGATTCTCTTTGCAGGTTTGCAGGAGTGGAGACAGTACAAATTCAGGTAGGTATAGTGTAGACAACAGAGTATATAGGATGCATCCTGTGTGGTTACTCCTATGATGGGAGGGGTGACCCCTATCTGGTGATGGGTGATATTGGCTATTACTTGAAAGAGTATTTAATGCTGCTGTTCCAGTAGTTATGAAAGGCCTAAAACACTTATTCTCTGATTAGACATTGGTGTAGGTCCAGGTAATTCACAGGGAAAGGTAGGTACAGGAATCACAGCTTTCCTTTTTGACACATCCAGTCTTGTCAGCAGTACATTATCAGACAAGGTGCAGGGGTGACCCAGGCTGAAGGCCCATGTACATGTGGTGGTTAACAAAAATTCTCTTTGCTTCTACGATGGGAGTCCCTGTTCAGGAGTGAAACCTCAGATCCTCTGTAGCTGTGGATGCCCAGGGATGCTGATGTGGTACCTGCTAGGGATTGAGTGGGAATAGGTCACAGCTGGAGCTGGGCAAAACTCCTCTCAAAGGAGGTGCTTATAGTACAGGGAAAGCAGTGTATCTCACACTGGGCAATGTTTCTCTCTTACTTTCTCTCCAGACTCAGATTTTCTTCCCAAGGGCGACAGCTGGGGGCTTTTCTACTTCCAGTTTTTCCAATTGTAGTACCTGTCAAGGATCAAGTGAGAGTTGGTGACCAGAGCCAGGCAAGATTTCTCTCAGTTGAGGGGCTTTCAGGAGAAAGAACAGAAAGCTGTTAGGCACCAGACTATTTATCTATAGATGTCTTAGGCTCTGTACCACAAGGACAGGGCAGCCTCTGAGAACTTTTTTTGCTTCCTCTCCCCCATTTCTTTGATTTCTAGTACCCTCCAGGAACTATCAAGTGGGAGTGGATCACAATTGGAGCCTGGTGAAAATGGCTCTTGGCTGAGGTGCTTGCAGGAGTGAGGGAGTGTGGAACAGGGCTGTCATTTAGTGACGTTTCTCTGGCCCTTCCTAGGCTGCACACATTGTGGGCAGAGCCACAGCGCTGCAGGAGGCTGCCTTTGCTGGGAGCCATGGAAATTGCCTTTCTCCTCCTAGTTATGTGCCCACACAGTGTTGGGAGAGGTGGTGGAAACTTTGGTAAGTGCCCTTAGTTCTGGCACCCTCACATGACTGGATATGCCCCAGGTCTTGGGGGCACGTGCCCCCAATCTAGTTCTTGTAAATGGCACATTCTGCTCCCCTCCACTTCACATCTGTCCCCTACATGTACCACTCTCAGTGATTTTGTCAGCCTGTCTGCAGAGCTAAATCTAGCTTGTGAGACATCTACCCATCAAGCTAGTGCAGTGTGATCCAGATATGGGAATATGCAGGGATTTCTTATCCCTAACAGTCCAAATTGAAATAGATCCCATCTCAAGACTGCTCTGGGCTATAGCACCCCAGTGGCTTGCTTAGAGATGAAGTGAATTCTTTTTCCTAAGCCAAATACTATGTATTTCAGGTCCCTAATTTAGGGTGTCCTCCTGCAAGGGCTAGGAAACTTTCTAGTAGTTTGGATTGCCAGTTTCTGCACTGGTAGAGTTTACTGGGACTTTCACATTTACCCCTATGAAGGAGACTCCCCTCCCTCTGCTATAGAGCAGGGGCTGCAGTGCTGGGATATTTTCTCTTGCTTTGCCGCTGTCCTGGGTCTCTGGGTTTTGCAAAGTTTGTCTCTAATGTTGCATTCCAGTGTTATCCTGTGTGTGTTCACTCACCTTAATATGCAGCTATACACCTATTGCTTTTGCTCTTTGTAGAGTCCAATTTAGTGCCAGGTACCTCTGTTCAGTCATCTTGCTTACCTCACAACAATGTTCGAAATCAGCACAATATACATATTATCCACTTAAAAATAGTCTCCTAAAATGAATAGGTGATTTAGTTATATAGTTGTTAATAAGAGCTCCTGAATTTTTTGAGACTGGCTTTAAATTAAGACATATGGCTTTTAGTAATAATTTCCTTCTTTCAAAGTAAATATGACTTTTGTTTTTTCAAGTCCCAGACTCATCCCCAGGTAAGTATGGAGAGATCATAAATAGCTGTTTTCAAGAATAAGTAAAAACTATTTTTTAAACTGGTTTTGAAGTTAGTTGAGATCTTTAAAAAAATTTTGTCAGTAGTGTTATGATTGCTCAAAATATAAGATCTATTTGTGCCATAGAAATGTGCAGATTTGACTAACCTTATTCTGAGAATACCACAGTAGGCTCAAATACACATAGGTATAATAGCCTTGACCTAAGGAGTGTTATGCAATTTCTTCCAGATGTGGCTAAAGCCCTGTAAGAGAGCAGATATACCAAAACGACCAAGTTACGTCGCTCCACTGTATAAGACAAGTGAACGGAGAGGAACACTATCCACCACTGGCCATTCCACGAACTTTGTGATTGCCATGATTCTTCCCTCTGACCAACCCAAGGAGCACTGGATTGGACGTGGTGTAGCACTGTTGTGTCAACTTAACTCATAACCCAAAGATGTCATTTTCTTGTTCCTATTTCTTGTTATTTAAATAGAAAGTACATTTTATTCTGTTGAAACAATTTTTTTAGTTTAAGTACATTTGACTAACATTATTCAAAAGTATGAATTTACCTATGTGCAAATGCACATAAATTTAAAACTATTCACAGTTTAATACTGTGATGTAGACACTTAAAAAAACACACACTGGTATATATTTATGTGCTCTTTCTGAATAACTTTATTTTGGGAGAGTTCCATAAGCATTAGGAACATACATAAAATAGACACACCACTGTTGACAATGAAAAAAACAGCATTTGATCATTTCCAGCTTTATAAATTTTTTTTTTTTAAAAAGTGATTCAGTTACAACAACAACAAAAAAAGTTTAGATATTTTAGCAAGTATCACCTTGCAGGACCATAATCACATTTAAGCCACTGACTGTTAATGGAAAAAATTCACACTGCATCTAGTTACTATAGTATTTCTAAGCATAATCACAGCTGATTGACTGCAATGTGATATACACTAAAATTCATATGGATGTCACACAGTGACAGCATTGTACAAGTAACATTAACAACCTCCAACAAACACATGTTAAAATTAGACTGGTCAAGCTAAATGGAATGTTGGAGCCAAACAGAAATGTAGTGGAATTAAGATTGTCTAGTAAGACTTGAAACTATACATTAGAATGATGTGAAAACTAAATACTGGTGGAACCCTATCAAAATACTAGCAGCAACTGTTACAGCACTCTTAAAAGGTTAAGAAAATCTAGCAAATAAAGATAATACCATTTTTGAGAGAATATAAAACTTTAGCATAACCGATTCGCTTTAAATGAGGCATTTAAGACTGGGAGTATATTCCAGCTGTTGCTTTTAAATGAAGCAGATTTAATGCTGGAATGCAGAATGTTCATTAGGTATCCAAAACCAAAAATGAACTATAAATATCTTGGTTCAGAAAGCAAGATATTTCAATCACTAAGTTGGCAGTACTAAATAAAATATCAGCACCTTTTAGCTAGGTTGCTTGAAGGGCCAAGCAATGAGATGAGGACTGTCCTAATTCAGTGCCCATTGCTGAAAACAAACTATGTATAAAACTCCTACTTATTACAAGGAGGCCACAAAGAAAGCCAGAAATGATTTTTTAAATTCAAGAATAAATTAAAGATGTAACAAAGCCTAATCTCCCCTGCTTATAGCATAAAGAAGAAACACTGGCAATAATCTAGTAATACCTCGATGCATGTGCTGCTCTCAAAGTTTTGTTTTTGTTAAAAAAATTCATAGAGTAAGAGGAAAGGAGAAGGATTAAATAGAGGCATTTAAAATGGAATGGAGAGTTTGGCTCTTACATATTTGAATAGCAAGATCTCTTTTTAAAAAAGTTACACTGGTTGCCAAGCAGATTAAAACAAAGCTAACTGCACACAGTTCAAATATAGTTTACCTGGCATAAATGAAGACCATGTGGCACAAGATGTAAACAGAAAGCTACATGCGTATGACTAGTACTACAAATTATTGAGTCAAAATTTAGGATAAACATGGCTTGCACTTCTCACAAATCATTTACAATTATGGGAAAACCGGACACCTAAAAAAGAGACTAATCCCTTGCAGGCACAACAGCATATCTTGGCACAAGATGATCAAGTGATTTCAGCTTAGTCATTTTCTTGGTACCATGATAGCCATGGCATCAGTGAGTTTACCCTGGAAACTGTTTAACTGATACTTCACATATAGATTACAGACATGGTAAACTTGGATTTTCTGCCTTCAACTTTATTGCCAGCCACAGCATGTGCTCCACTTGGCGTTGGTTCCAATGCTATACTGTTTACCGAACATTCAGAACTTAAATTTCCCATTTAACCTAGTCAGTACTGTAAAGTCGAAAAATTGAATAGTTTAGACCATGTTTGGGTTCATATTTTCTAGAGAGTTATAATTTTAATAAAAACACATTTGACCACATGCTTTGATCCCCACCTCCCCCACAAAACCTCAGAACAAAAACAAAATTGAAGTTAAAAAAAAAAGAAAGAAAAATACCCCCAAACACCAAGTATTATAATAATACAAAAAACCATTATGAATCTTTCATTAAACTGAAGCTCACACAAACATACAATCACAAATTTCAGTAGTTTAGGCTGCAAGTTTAAACACTATGCAAATATATACAAAAATAGTAACTCTAGATTCAAGAATAAGGGCTTTTCCCGATGCTAAATTCATATTCTAATGCAGCCTGAGCTTTCCTCTAGTTCCTATAGTCTACTTTAGGCGGTTTCAAAGTTGTGTCAAGTTGATCCCCATTACCATATGTATATATGTAGCTGAATTAAAGGGCACTACAATTCATTCTTAGCATACACAAAAATGTCTGCTCAAAGTCCATTTAAAATATTTTTAAAGTTTAAATGATTTTTTGGTTTAATTTCTAGTTCTGCATAGCCACAGAAGTTTCTACTAATAAAGAGACTACTTTAGTGTTTTATATGATTATTTTTTAAAAAGTTTTTAATCAAGCCTGTATCAACATTGGTTCATGGAGTCCCATTTTCTCCTCTTTATCACCAACTTTGTTTTTAAAAGACCCTTCATATAGGGAAAACAGTACTGAGCACCAGTCTTTTGTGGTTAGGCTCAAATCTATGGAACTTGTAAGTAGTGCAAGCCACTGACTTTTCTTTGAGCAATGTGCATACAGTACAAGGAACAGATGCAAAGCTGAATGGTAACATTCTCGTAATCAAGTGATTACTGGGAATGGTCAGAACTGGATGTCAAACACAATTTTGTCTTCATAGAGGGCAATCACCAGCATGATGGCAAATCCAAACAGCAACCCTAAATTCTGAAGAATGAACTGCCCCACTGGACAAAAGCCATGCTCTTCATTGTCACCATCACCATGCAACATTTCTGGAAGCTGGAAACAAACAAAACACCAAATCTTTATAAACAATTTAAAGTTTTGAAGTTTATAAACTGGCAATTTCCAATATCTAGCTCCAGTAAGACTATTTCACAACATCTTTTCTACCTTCTCCTAAGTTTTTAAAAAGTTTAAAAACTTTTCTTTTTCTTAATATTTAATCATAAACAACACGGAGGACATTTCACACAAATACCCCCTCTAGATATGCATGCATACTAACCAGAACTTCACCACATTCAATTGTACACTGACTGCCAACACCCATAATATCTGTCACAACTACAGCTAAGAGCCAACCAATACCTACTGGTAAGGCCATACTTGATAAAATACAAAAATGCTTTCCTATTGCTTGATAAATAGTACTGTACAAAGTCCCCTAAGACCAGATATTATTTTCAGTGGGACATTCGATAGGAATGTCAAACTAAAGCTGACTTACTAAATGGCTTTAAAGACATAAAATCTTCCTATATAAGCAAAGTGGTCTTTTTAAGTTAAAAATGCAATTATGTCGTTCTACTGTTTAAACCCTGTAATGTTCCCCCCAAGATTTACAAGATAACTCTTTTTATCATGGCAAATTGTGTGACTGTCGTGTTCTTGTGAACACACATTCCTGATGACAATATGGATATATTTTTTCTTTTTAGTTGTACATGAACACAATACCTTTATTTATTCATTTTTTTATGTGGTGCTGAGGATAGAACCCAGTGCCTCACATGCAAAGCAAGTACTCTACCACTGAGCTACAGCCCCAGCCCCTGGATGTAAGTTTTAATCCATTTTTTCCTACTTAACCTTAGAAAATACATAATTTTAGAGTTGTTGAAATCTGAGAAAACATATGTAGGTAGTTTCTCTTAAACATTTAGTGTTTTCAGTACAATTGTGGTGCTGCAAAGAATACTGCAGTAAGGTTTTACCTTTGTTTGTTTGTTTCATTAGCAATAATTTTAGGTTATTTCCTCAGAATACAATTCCAGCAGCAGAATTACTGGCCAAAGAAATGTTACCTTTTCCACTCATCTTACTCATTCGCCCTTCCTTCTTGCTTCTAAATGAATTTTTCTATATTCTTTAAGACTTAGATTTCCTGTTACAGAAAAACTTTCTTAATTCTCTTTGATAGCCTGCCTCTGTATGTTATCATAATACATATTTAAAGAACTGTAATCAATGGCTATTTTCTTCTTAGACTCGAAGTAAAAACTCTCTTTTACAGCTTCATAGGACAAGAATCAGTTCACTCATTTTTTATTCAGTACTTAGTGTGAACTATATTTCCAGCAGTGTGTGAAATAAGACAACAATCCTCATCCTTGGGGATTCCTCGTGGGGTACACAATGAACCCATAAGTAAAATGCTTGGTGTGTTAACAAATCAAGATACAGGTACAAAGGGAAAAAAGTAAAATGAGGATTAAAGGATGAGAAATGTTAGGAAATGAGACTGACATTTTAGGTAGGACACTTCACAGAAGGAAGTGAGGGAGCTAGCCCTGAGGTCTACAGAAAAAGCAAGAGCTGCAACCTGGACGCACACTGTGCCTTAGGGGCAAGGTTAGGAAAATTAAGGATTTAGAGGGCAAATGTTCAAGAATGATGAAAAACCATGCAGAGAATTTGGGGACTTTTACTCCAAGTAAGATAGTACTGAAGGTCTGAAGTACAAAGGGTCATGAATGATTTCCTCTCTGGCTTGACAGGATCCTTAAGCTGAGGTGCTGACATAGGGGTTTGGTGGGCAGGGTGAGGCAGAAACAGGGACAGCAGTTAAAAAAGGAAGATGGTAGTAGCTGCATGAGGGTGGTGGGGTCAGGTAGTGAGGAGACAGAGGTCTCAGGACTCACAAAGCACATGTGGTGAGGGCAGACAGTGGAGACAAAGCATGACACACAGGCTTTTGCTCTGAACAAGAATAAAGTTAACATTCATGAACCGATGCATATGAACTGAGAAAACATGTGGGTAGTTTCTCTTGAACATTATGTAAGAAATGTTTATGCAAGGAGGGGGGCTGGCAAATATCAAGAGCTGGATTCTGAACATACTGAGTTTCCAATGCCTTTAGACATTCAAGTAAACACCTAAATCTAGAGTTGAAGGAAAGGTCTGGGCCAAAGATATAAATTTAAGAATCATCAGCCAATAAATATTAAACCTATGAGATGAGATGACTCAGAGGGTGTTGGCCAGCATTTGAGGTAGCAGAAATGATGGGTATCCAATAAAAAGGACTGAGAAAAAGATCAGAAAGGTGGGAAGAAGGTCAGGAAATTATGGTCCTATAAAAGCCTACTTACAGAAAAGTAATTTCAAACAGGAAAGGAGGATCAACTGTCAGATGCTGCTGTTAAGGCATGAAAAATGAAGACTGGAAAATGACCAGTGGCCTTAATAATGCTGTGGTCAATGGTACACCTGACAAAGCAGTTCTGGCAGAGTAGTCAGGGAGAAAACTGATGAGGTCAGACTCAAAAAAGAGAAAACATAGATGATGATTTTCTAAAAGAGGAAAGAGAGCAACAAGATGACAGCAAAAGCAGAAATCAGAGCTGAGAGAGTTTCCTGCCCCTTACCTTTCCAAGAAGGGACAAAGTAATGTGGTTTATATGTCAACAAGGATGGTCAGGCAGGGAGGGTAAAGTGACCTGGGAAAAAGAGGATAACTGAAGGCATGTGGCATGAGGGAAGGTTCTGGGGAAC
Source organism: Xerus rutilus (assembly GCA_028644305.1). NCBI lineage: Eukaryota > Metazoa > Chordata > Mammalia > Rodentia > Sciuridae > Xerus > Xerus rutilus. Next base: position 124,588,067 of record CM053402.1, on the reverse strand, counting down.
AGTTCAAAGAAACTGGCCTTAGCTAGAACATGGACATTCTTCACAATAAAAGGAAGGAAGATAAATGGTCATAAATAGAAGAGATGAGAAGTGGGAACAGGAACGTGGGAAGGCGTCTTGATGGTTTCACTGTGTCCACAGATAAGAAGCAGGACTATCCGCCTAGAAGGCTAGGGAAAGAGCACTGAGAAAAGGAAAACAGCTACCTCTGGTAACACAACAGCAACTGTTTTCTTTGTTTACAGCTTTTAAACTTTATACAATAAATAGGCATTAATATTTTGATTAAAAATTTAGACATGGGGGTGGGGTTGTGGCTCAAGGGTAGATCACTTGCCTAGCATGTGTGAGGCACTGGGTTCGAGCCTCAGCACCACATAAAAATAAATAAAATAAAGGTATTGTGCCCATCTATAACTAAAAATATTAAACAATTTAGACATGTAGCTGTGAAATGAAGCTATGTGATAGAAGTGGATATAATATCAAGTTACAAAATAAAAAAAAAAATGAACCAAATTACTAGTTCTGTACAAACACTGTCATATGGGATATAAAGCTAAATTAAAATTATTAACTTGAAGCTGAAGTTAGAAATGAGAAGTTATATAAATCCCATGGCATATGAACAGCATTTTCTACAGAAGACTGGCTCATCAAACAGGTATAGTAGTTCCTTCTTAATTGCCATAAAGCAAGCTCAAAAGATTTTAACAATGTAGCACTTTACCCCAATATCACAAAATCTCCAGAATAGTATAATTCTTTGGTAATGTTACCTCTAAATACTACTGATGATTATTTGAATAGTAACATCATTTTGTCACAAATTTTAAGCAGCTCAACTGGTTTCCACAAATGGAATCCTATTTAAATGACTTTCCCTAATAGGTTATTTATGATATCACCTATCTTTAAAGATGTTTTATAGTTTTAAAAAGTTTGACTTCCAAAGATTTCTTCCATTTTTGTAAGCTACGTTCTGTTTGCAGGTTCTACTACAACAACAACAAAATATATATGCATATAAAAAATATCTTACCATATCCACCAAGGCTACATAGAGGAACATGCCTGCAGTGACTGCAAAGATCCAAAGTGTGATGTTATTAGCATACTGGCCAACAGCTGTGCCTATGAGCATGCCAATGTAGGCCATCATGGCAGAGAGGAGGTTGTACACAATCGCTTGCTTTACAGTCATGCCTGCTTTAAGAAGAACTGCAAAATCACCTGTAATTAAGACATTGGGAGTTTTAAAAACACAGGATTTTAAAAAACATTTGGAAAAAAATTAATAATAATATTAAAAATATATGTCTTTAATAACATTGTGTTGGGGTAGGAGTTTGGGGGTGATAGAACTGTTCTGGTATTCTGATTGTGGTGGTTATACAAATCGTATACATGTTAAAATTCAAAAAATTGTATACACAAAGCCACTTTTATTTTATGATAACTTAAAATATAAGATATTCTTACAAAAGGAAAAAAAAGAACCATTTCTGATCTTTTTGTAACAAGAGCTTTCTGCTTTGACTTTTGCTCTTTCTTCAAAGGGAAATGGCCTAAGTAAGAACATAGATAACAGGTTCAAGTACATTTTAAGCTGTGTTTCCATTTCTGCCCCTCCCTCCAGTAAACCTTAATTCTGAAAATCCTAGAAGTGGAAGAATAATGAACTTTCCCCATCATCTTCCTTGCTGCCATAATGTCCTGCACATGAATGTCCTGGCTGATGCTCTTTAAAGCATCAACAATGCCTACAAGAGAATAAACACCAGGTTCTTAGAAGGCTGTGTCCCAAGTCACTGTGGGGTTCCTGTGATGATGAAGCATGGGTTGACTGTGTAATCATCCATGATCACAGAGCTGAAGCAAGACAAAAACAAGAGGGAAAATCCTAGGATTCTTTTTCTAGAGAGGTAAATACACACAAATGCCTCAATGGATCAACAAACAAAATCAAGCTGATTTTTTTTTCCTTCTTCACTGTAAAAGTCCCAAACTGGAAACAATCTCAGTGTCTTGCAGTGGGTGAATGGATAAACAAAGTAATATTCATCCTAAATAAGCAATAAAAATTAATTTCCTGATATATATGGTAACAGATGAATCTTTTAAAATTTTATTTTGGTAAATTCCACTAAAATAGTGGAATTTATGCTGCCATATTCATACATGCACATAAGCTGAGCAATCTCATTACATGGATGAATCTTACATGCATTATGCTAAGTGAAAAAATCCAGACTCAAAAATCTATGTTTATGTATGATTTCACTCATATGCTATTCTAGAAAAGGCAAAACTTTAGGGATACAAAGCAAATCTTTGTCCAGGGGCTGAGGCCTAAAGGAATTTTGGTTGGTAATGAAATGTCTAACGTTGGAATATTAGGGGAAAAATGACTAATTACTATTCAGGGAGATGTTAGTAGAACCCCCAAAGGCTGCTAGAGATAATACTCTTCAAGCAGAAGGGTCAAAAGCAATGGTTTTAATTATAACAGGTTTTTCTTCATTTTAGTTACTAAATGTACAAATATTCAACCTATTTTTGAACACTTAGTATATACAAGGCATATAGAGAGATCTACATATCTAAAAATGCATGATCTATTTCTTCTGTAACTTGAGTTACAACTACGAAGTCCAGGTCTAAGGACAGCAAAGAAATTAGTGCAAAGCATTATTTTTCCATACTATAACAAATTGCTACAAAACAAAAAGCAATATTACTTTGAAAAGCCAAGATGACACACCAAAAATAACATCTTCCAATGACTTTTAAATTGCCATTCTCTAGTTTCCATCGAATACTGTTCTTACATCTTTCCCCCTTAGATCCTAAATACTACACCGTTTTTTTAATTTCTTTTTTTGTTTTAATTAGTTATACATGACAGTAGCATGTACTGATACATCATATAGAACAGACTGTAATTTCTCTAAATACTGCACCTTAATTCTCCTGATGAGACCTGGATTTAATATCAGCTTTTACCTCTTCTCTCCCCTGGCATTTGGTTTAATTTCTTCCTGTCTTTTTTTTTCTCTCAGCTTCCTCCAAGCTACCTCTTTCCTCCACAAACTTCTGTTCATATTTTCAGTAATTTGACAGTGCTCAAGGGTTAACTTCATTTAGCAAGGGATTATGTAATATAAAATGAGACTACAGAAGTGTTCGTACAACACATTTACAAAATACATTGCTTCCTTTTAGAGTTTTCATAATGGGGTTTAAAAAGGAGCATGATTTAATTCTCAATGAACAACACTGTCAGGACAAACTATATCAACTTTGTTGCCTTCACTGCTATTGGATGGTATAGTACAATGATTTACTTCATTCTTAAGTGGCAACCAAACAGCATGAATTAACTACTCAAGATGCAGATCTAGTTATAGTTTTAATACTTTTAAAAATTAAGGCATAACCTATATAAGTTTTATTGTGTTTTTTTGATGTAGAATTGTATGAATTTTAACCAACACACATACCATTATACCCATAACTACCATCAAACTCTGGAACTGTCTCATTACCACCCTAAATTCCTTTAGACTTCTCACCCCTAGACAACCAAGGATTTGCTTTGTGTCCTTAAATTATTGCCTTTTCCAGAACATCACATGAATGAAATCATATACAATGCAGTTTTTAAGTCTATATTTTTTCACTTGGCATAATACCTGTAAAATTCATCCATGTCTGTCTATCTATCTATCTATCCACCCATCCATCCATCCATCATCCATCCATCCATCTATAGATATCAGGAAATCACATTTCATTACTCAGTAATATTCATCCCATAGGTGAATCATGCTTTGTTTATCCACTCACCAGCCGAAAGACATTTAGGTTGTTTCCAATGTTGGGTCCTTATAAAGAAAATCACTATGCATATTCATAAACAGGCTTTTATATTTTCATTTCTCTTGGGTAGATACTTAATAAATGGGATTGCTGGGCCATACAGTAAGTGTATGCATTTCCATCAGCAATGTATGAGAGTTCTAGCTGTTCCACATCCTTGCCAGCCAATAATCACTAATCCAGTACTGAAAACTCATGTTTATTTGCCATCTGTTTACCTTAAGTGAAATACCTATTCAAATCTTTTGCCTATTTTGCAGGAGGGGGGCTGGGTTGTTTTCCCATTACCAAATTGAGAGGTCTTCAAATATTCTGGCCCTAAAGGCCTTTTGTCAGATATGTACTTTGCAAGTAATTTTTCCCTGCCTGTGACTTGTCTTTTTATTCTCTTAATAGTGTCTTTTGTGAAGCTGTTACTTTGTATGAAGGCAGTTTGTATAACTTTATTCCTTACTGATCTTGCTTTCAGTGCCTGGAACAGTTTGCCTAACCCAAGAACACACTCGCATTCTCCTACACTTTCTTTTAGAAGTATTCCATTTTTAGACTCTCCATTCAGATAGATGATCTATTTTGAGTTTGTTTTTGTCTATGGTGCAAAGTGTAGGTCAAAGGTTTTTTTGCAAATGGACATCCAAGTGTTACAGCCTCATTTGTTGACAAGACTTTCTATATAGAATTTCCTTTATGCGTCTGTTGAAAATAAACTGCCTATATATGAAGGCTCTATGCTATTCCACTGATTTATGTCTCTATTCTTTTATAATCCCAACTATTTCAAAATTACCTTATTTGTCCTTTTATAAAATTTTCTGGCTATTCAAGTCCTTTCCCTTTCCATACAAAAACTGTTAAAAGCTCACATACACTCTGCAAAAAAGTATGCTGGGTTTTTGACTGGGAACGCACTACGTCTACAAGAATTAATATCTCAATGATATGGAGTCTTCTCATCTATGAACTTGGTTATCTCCTTCAACAGCATTTTGGTTGATTGTGGTTTTAAATATACAGATTCTATGCATATGGTTTAGATTTGAGCCAAATAATTCATGTTTTTAGAGCTATTACAAACAGTATATTTTAGAAAATTCAATTTTCAATTATGGACTGCATAAACAATACGCATATTTTTGTATAATAAAAATTATTATAAATTTCACTTAAAGTATTCATCCTAGTTTTATTTCAGATTATAAATTCTCAAAGGTTTATGCATATCTTCTCCACTCCCTTGTCAGTAAGAATCTGTGTACACATTTCAAAATTAACTCAAAAGATCCCAGAACTGTAATTTATACTTTAACATGCAAGTTTATTCACCATTTTGATAAAACAAACTTCTTTCTGCTGACAAGGGGAATCATTAGGACAATGAATGAGGTTGTCTGCCAAAGCTGTTGAATTAACATGATCCTATGCTATAAATACATTAACATTAGTTATTGAGATCTTTGAAACAAGTATATATTTTAAGATTTTTATTCTTATCTTTTTTTTAAGTATTTTTTTAGTTGTAGATGGACACAATATCTTTATTTATTTATTATTTTATGTGGCGCTGAGGATAGAACCCAGGGACTCACACATGCGAAGCAAGAGCTCTACCACTGAGCTACAATCCAAGCCCCTATTCTTATCTTAAATAATGCTTATTTGTATATGTGAGAATTCTATGTAAATCTATACAATGACTGCTTAATTATCCCTGGACAATTCAGCACATTATGGAAAACTTATTTTGTATTTCAGTTTAACTCTTACTATACTTGAGAGAAAAAGAAAATGTTATGGCATTCTAACTCTGTGCTGTCTTAAAAATATGACATTTATTATCAAAATGTTATTCAAAGCTGAAACACATTGTGCAATATCAAGAATAGCATTTAGATTATATGTTCTTCTGCATTAACCCCAATTTTGTTGCCCTTTATGTACCCTTTTACCGGGGTTCTTATAAATGACTTTTCATATGCTTGTTACAGTTGCTTACTGAAGGAGTGTGTAAAAAAGGGGGAGAAAATGCAACAAAGTAATATTGTAACTTAAATTCAGCAGCAGTTTGGCAAAAATATAAGAGTAGATACTTAGAAAGCCAGCCTATTTCACCCATTACCCCACTCAAGGGTAACATGGAACAAAAGACATGGGCAGGCTTCTCCTCAATGGTTTCAATTTCTTCATGCCTCTTAGAATGAATCTCCCTGAGCTTTCTATCATTCTAAGATTCTAAGAATTCTTCTTTGAATCATATTCCTAAACACAAAAACACAGCTGGTGTACTACCGAGAAACAGCAATCTGTTTAGAAGAGAACATTCAAACTTGGAATCACTGACTGAAAGCAGGTCTCCAATGTACAGCATTGTAATTTAAATACAGTTTTTATTCTTTGGGGTCTGACATTAGTATGAAAATCTTGGAACAGTTTTAAGAATTCATAATCAAAAACACAATTAGAGCAAAACAGGTTTTAATTAAAGTTTCCTGAAACGTGATTACTGCTTTGTCAACATCTTAACCTATTAAGTGAATAGACAACTTCTTCCTTATTAACCTGCCATGCTTCTATTTCAGTCTCTAAAGGAATGATTTTCCCCATGCTTGGTTGGGAGTTCTGAGAAAAATGTTTCTCTGTCTATATCCACATCTTGTTCTTCCCCAAATAAATAAAAACAGATGATCTGATCCAAGTAGGGACCTTTACCTGGTCCTATTTTATAAAAATGCCCCATTACTGTGCCTTCAAAGGAAAACATAGGCTTTACGATCATGTTTTTACTTCCTTTATTTACAGTTGGTGCTTCATTTCATGAAGTCACACTTCTTTCCTTTTGGAAAAATTCAGTAAACTTCATGCTAATTTTCTTCTCAAAGCACCAGCAACATCTCAATGTCTGGTTTGGTGGACAAAACAGGTAGACATTTGGGGTCTGAATGGTTGAGTGAGAGATCCTGACCCAAGCAGGTTCTCTAATCTGGCCTTTGTCCCAGAGTTCTGCATTGGATTTCAAGGGCTGGCCTATACATTAATTGATGTAGTGCATTTGTTCTTCACATAGACTATTTCATGTTATTCCTTCAATGACAAAGGAGTAAGTAGTAAGAAAGCAACCATCTTTCATCTCTAAAATTCATTGTTTTCAATTCTGTGCCAAACTACACTCCTCTAGAGCTAGGGTGATTCAATAAAACCACATTTAAAGACAAAGTGGCCTGTCAGACTCCATTTAAGAGGCACTAGGTGGATGGCCAGGAAGGTAAACTAGAGGTTTTCGTAGTATACAATGGATATATGTGTGACAGTACAAGTCTATTACTAATAGGACTTTTCTAAACAGTGAAAGATTGAAATATGAGGACAGATATTACTCATATAAAAAGCTGATAGAAAATCTTGATTTGTTTTGCTATGGAGTTGGGCTGAAGTCAGTATCAACACATTAAAAATCCTATAGCTTAAGAAATGGACATTTAAAAGGAAATACACTAAGTTCCAAAAGGAAGATCATGCAGAGAAAGTGATTAATTTTAGAGAGAAGAGTAATCTAAGGTATAAGGTAGTAGATGACAGGTTATATTACCTAATTCATGTGGCAGTTCATGACAGAAGACAGCTATAGAAGTACTGATTCCTCCTGTCAACCCAGCACTGAAAGCTGCTCCTAAAGGAGATTTAAAAAAAAAAATTGATATTTACAGATCTTGTTTTTCCTTTTTCCTTTTTTTTTTTAACTAATGATGACTGGTTGTCTCTTCTGCATATCTCAATTAATTTCACATATATACATAACTTACCCATCTTATATACTATAGTTTTTGAACATATAGTGAACATATAATCTGAGTGAGTCTATCCTAAGAATCCTTTATTCTTTAGTATGAACAGCTACTGTGGATGCAAAAACACAGTTTGCTTTCTGAAAGAAAGCAAAGCCTGCTTTTGAGCAATTAATAGTCTCTCAAAGAAAATCACATATTGATCACATTTAATGTTCTCTGAGAATGGTAATAGAGTTTACATTAGCAAGATTCTAATGTATTTGCCAGGTGCAATGGTGCACACCTGTAATTCCAGTGACTCAGAAGACTGAGACAAGAGGATCACAAGTTCAAGATCAGCCTCAGCAACTTAGCAATGCCCTAAGCAACTTAGTAAAACCCTCTTTAAAAAAAAAAAAAGGCTGAGGATGTGGCTCAGTCATTAATTACCTGAGTTCAATCATCAATACCAAAAAGATAATGTATTTGAATTTAGTACAATGATTTTTCATGTTGTAAAAATATTCTTCACCTTTTTAAAATGTAAAAAATTAACTCCAAGATTGAAATTAAACTGTTTTCTTTTAGGGAACACACAAATGTATTTGAAAATGTAACATTAAAATAGCTGACTATTTTAAGGTGACTGTGCTTTGGGAAATCAAGTTATTTAAGAAGTATATTATACACATTTGTTTAATTTCTAAAAAAATTAAACAGAAATTTTACCTTTAACTTCCAAATACATCTATCAAACATAAAATCACATCCTTTAGAAAAACTAAATGATATAGTAATGTGTAGTAGTACATTTGTTAAGCTCTAGATAAATTTTAGTCTTATGAATTACAGTTCATAGGATTAATATGGATATACTAAAAGAAGAAAAACATCTTTAAAGAACAAATTAGCCAGGTGCAATGGCACATGTATGTCATCCCAGCTACTTAGGAAGCTGAGGAAGAATGATTGGAAATTCTAGGCCAGCCTGCTCAACTTAGTGAGACCCTATCTCAAAATTTAAAAATTTTAAAAGGGCTGTGGTGCACCTAAGTGGTAGAGCTCCTGCCTAGCAATATGCAAGGCCCTGGGTTCAATCCCTCAATACTGCAAAAAACAAACAAAAATTATAACTCAAGTTTCAAGTCCAGTCCACTTACCAATTGCCAGACCATCACTGAAGTTGTGGATGCCATCCCCCATGATTACCATCCAGGCTATATTGGCTATTCCTGTTTCTTTCAGATCTGATCCAGAATGACAGGGACCATGTGAATGATGAGAATGTTTGTGGTGCCACTGATGATTATGCTTTCTCAGCACAGTTTTATTCTCATCATGGTGGTTATGTGCAGTAGCATGGAGATCATGCTCATGAATGGTATGTAATCCATCACTGTGAGAATGGTCCATGATTTTCTCCTCTTCTATACAAAGGTAGTTTTTAGGAGGGGATTCTTGTTGGCCTTCTAAATCTGTCAGTTCAGTTTCATTAAGTCGATCTTCAGAAACAACTGAGTCATCAGTTCCTAAATTATAGGAAAGATGCTTTATCAGTAAGTAAATACATGAATATTTGCTCATTTAAATCCAGACAGAATAGCAATGCAATGAATAAACTTCCCTAAAATTACTTAGGAACAATTCCCATAGAACAATGTTTTTGGAAACCCATCAAATAAATAACTACATAGATAAAATAAACCCAAAATTCTCAGAGAAGGGAATCTTAGTGGTAACCCACTGTAACCAGTTTTAAAAAAAAAAAAATTTACGAAACTTTCCCAAGTCGTATAGTCATATAGTTAGTTGATGGTGAAGTTTTTTATAGCCCTCAATGCTCCACCTATATGACACTGCTACTCAGAGATCACTGCTAGAATGAAGTTTAGAAGCCCATGCAGGCGAGAACATGTGATAAGAGATTTTTTTTTTTTTTTTTTTTAAGCTAAGGATGGCCTTTCAAATAGTTTTTCAAAGCTCTTTTTTCTTTTTGGTACCAGAGATTGAACTCAGGGGTACTCGACCATTGAGCCACATCCTCAGCCCTATTTTGTATTTTATTTAGAGACAGGGTCTCACTGAGTAATTGCTTAGCACTTTGCCATTGCTGAGGCTGGCTTTGAACTTGATATTCTCCTGTCTCAGCCTCCCGAGTTGCTGGGATTACAGACGTGCACCACCACGCCTGGCTGATTCAAAGCTCCTTTCTTATGACACAGACCTTGATACTTCCCAATTGTATTATGGGGCATAGTTATACCATTATATTCCAGGACTGCTGATTTTTTTGCAGAAAATCATTGATACTGTCAGGGAAACAAGTTGAAACAGAAAATGAGAAAAATTAGGTTAAAAAATATTTTTATGTTCCCTGAAAACTAAACTACCTCATTACAACAATCAGAATATGGATGGAGCAGATTATAATAAAGACTAAGGCCACTCACTCTCTTTTAAGCACGAAGGCAATTTTCCTTTTTCCATATTAAACCAGTCATATTAGGAAGATAAAGAAATTTGACATTGTTAATTCACTACCTACAAAGACTTTGATTTACTCATATGTTCTTCCCCCAAGCTAGAAGTGCAAAATGTTTCTTGTCCCATAATGTTCTTGGCCCACTTCCAGCACAAATAAGGCTGAAATTAACTAAGACAAATCATAAGACACATTTACATTTAAGAAAAACAGTTTAGAAACTAATATTAGGGAAAACACAAGACAAAAAACATTCTAAACAACACAGGTGCAGTTTAGAAGAAATTTTTATATTTTAAAAGTTTCCCTTTATTCAGAACTGTTGATACCAGCAAGAGGCTTGAGTTGAAGCCAGTCAGCATCTGGTGTATTGTTTAATTTATGATCTGAAAGCTTCCTTCCAATAGTTGATTCTTCTGTGCTCTGCTTGATAAACCATTTCTGTTTTCCCTGGGGAATAAATTCTGATATTAGTAAAATCTATATCCACAATTAGAAATGATAGTTCCTTGTTAATACCTATCAGGGACAACTGGTGTTAATTTTATACATAAATCATTTCAAAAAGGAAAAAAAGTTTTAGAAGTTAATCAAGGGATCTAAACAGATGAAAAAAATCACACTAAATGTATGTACTAATTGATTGATTTTTGTGGTATTAGGGATTGAACTCAGGATTGCTCTACCACTGGGCTATATCCCAGATCCTTTTTATTTTGAGACAAAGTTTTACTAGGTTGCTGAAGCTGGCCTCAAACTTGGAATCCTCCTGTCTCAGCCTCCTGAGTGGCTGTATTACAAACATGTGCCAAAATGCCTGACTTAAATTTTTATATTTTAAAAAATACTAAGCTGGGGTTAGGGTTGTAGCTCAGTGGTAAAGCACTTGCCTGGCATGTTTGAGGCACTGTGTTTGATTCTCAGCACAGCATATAAATAAATGAATAAAATAAAGGTCCACTGACAACTAAAAATTTTAAAAAAATACTGAGCTAAGAGGTTCAGTTAATCTAAAGAATACACTGCACAGTACTAAATTTTTATATGCAACCCAAATGCAATGTATGAAATATATATAGCAGAAATTTTCAAAAATTAAAGCTTATTCCTTTGAATTTTATTCTGTGCATAATGCAATTTCTTATTTCCCTGACTGTACCATAATGAAAGGAGTCAAACTTCAGGTAGAATCTTGAATTTGTAGTTTACTTCTTTGGGAGGTTCTAACTGTATAGTGTGACATTTTCTTATTGGTTTTGTTTACAGGCCTTAATGATGGGTCAGGCATTTAAGCCTTCTAACTGCTGCTTAAATGAGCTTATATGGCTAGCTGGGCATGAAGCAATCTCCAAGGATGGCCACCACCCACTTCCTCTTTCCCTGTGTGACCATTCTGCTGTCCACATATTCCACTGGAGTCTATCCTTCACCCTAGACTTTGGCTGTCCTTCTGACTCACTTTGATTAATAGAATGAAGCAGAAGTGATGCAGTGCTAGTTCCAGGATTAGTTTTAAAAGAGCCAGGAAGCTTTTTCTTTTGCTCATTGAGGCCAGTCACAAAACCTGTGAAGTAGTTCAATCTTGACTCTGAGGAGAGGACAGGTGGAAGAGCAGTAAGATGCAGACAAGAGTGAAGCACCTTTCAGCTCTGCCCTGACTAGCCCAGCAGCCAGTCTCAAAGCTCCCTTTCAATACAGTAAATGTTTCTTTTGGGCAGCCTGTCAAGTGTCTGTCCTATTCAAATACAATTAATTCTCTTTCTTCAAAAAGCATCATACCCTTTTCCACTTTAGTGTACTTACTGTCCTGTTCATCATAAAGAAGAGGCACTAATTTATCTAGCCAAATCTTTTTTTTTTTTTTTTTTTTGATATATTTGAAAAGTTTCTTGCTAGATCTGGAGACCTCTCCCAGTCCCACCCCCAACCAAAGGTGTTCCTTTCAGTATTTTATTTTCCACAATTTCAAATTTACAAAAAAAGCTGTCATGTTTTGGAACTTCCATTCTCTTACATCAAATTTCTTCCCTTTTAAACTGTATTTAACTTCACCAGTGAGCTGAGGTCCAAAATAAGATGGAGAAGTATAATTATAAAAAAAACCTTATTTATCCCTTGAAGAAAGGATTATACTCTATACTTATGGGTAAACTACACAGTCCCTAATATGCTAGCTATATATATTAAATACTCTGTGCTGCTTCAATGTTAGAGGTGTACACATTTGGAGAAAATTAGGACTTCACAGTAATTACAAAACTTCTTTACATATATTGCAATATATACTTTATTACAAGGATGAGTTTTTTTCTACTAATATGTATTAATAGTACAAATTAGTGGGGTTCAGTTTCAAAACATGCACACAGTGCTCTCACTGATCAAATTGGGGTAATTAACCTTTCCCTCTCCTTGTTTATGTTTGAAGCCTGTGAGCTCCTCTTTTCCAGATCTTCATAAAATGTATATTAGGTTATTGTGAACTGCAGTCACCCTGTGTTGTAGAATACAGTACTAACTCCCCTATCCAGCTGTGTTGTGGTACCTGCTATCCTACTCTCTGCCACGCCCAACATCTGACAATCACTATTTCACATTCAGGCAGGTGTTTTAGTTTCCACAACAGAATGTGTGATACTTATCTTTCTGTGTCTGGTTTATTTCACTTAATATCATGTCTTCTAATTCTACCCATTTTGCTTCAAATGGAAATTTAATTTTTTTCTATGGCTTAACATTCTACTGTGTGTACATACATTTTCGTTTTCATTCATCTGTTGATGAGTACCTAGGGTTATTCCACATCTGAGCTATTGTGAATAATGCTGCAATAAACATGAGTATGCAGGTATCTCTTTAGTAGGCTGATTTCATTTCCTTTGTATAAATGCCCAAAATGGGATAGCTGAATCATATGGTACATCTATTTTTAGTTTTCTGAAGAACTCCCATATTGTTCTCCATAATGACTGTCCTAACGTACATTCCCACCAACACTGTAGAAGAGTTCCTTTCTCTCTACATTCTCATCAGAAATTTTGATTTTGTTTTTTGGATGATAGTCATTCTAATGGGATAACTCATTATAATATATATTTTTTTCTTCTTGGTGATTCTGGAGCTTGAACCCAGGGCTTCATGCATGCTGAGTATGCATTCCACCAATGAGTTACATGCCCACCCTTCAACATAATTATGATTCATATTTCCCTGGTGACTAAGCTGAGTATTTATGTATTTCTTGAGAAGTCTACTCATGTCCTATGCCCATAATTTACATTTAAAAAATTTATTAAAACATAAAAATTGTATATATAGGATATCATGTTATATTTCAATACATGGATATGCTGTATAATGTTTAAATAGGGTTAAGTATACTTATTTCCTCAAGCATTTATCATTTCTTTATGAAGAGATCTTACAAAATTCATATGCAGTACATTATTTATGATCACCCTACTGTGCAATAGCACATCAGAACTTCTCATTCCTATGTAACTGTAACTTAGTATTCACTGGCCAACATTTCCTCATTCCACTCCTATCCAGCCTCCACATGAGTAGACTCTGAAATTCTACTTGTCTTTCTATACCTGATTTATTGGTTTATTTCACTTAACATAATAATCCCTAGCTCCATCCATGTTATCACAAATGACAAAATTTCATTATTTTTTATGGTTGAATAATATTCTGTTTTATATATTTGCCACAATTTCTCTTTTCACCTAAGTGAGAGACACATAGGTGAAAATTTGTTTCTATTTCTTGGTGATGATGAATAGTGCTACAATGAACACAGGAGTGCAGATATCTCTTTGATTTACTAATTTCATTTCCTTTGAATACATACCCAGTAGTTCAATCACTGAATCATGGTAAGTTCTATTTTTAATTTTCTGAAGGACCTCCATATGGTTTTCCCTAATGGAGGAAGATTCCCTTTTCTACACACATCCTTTGCCAGTATTTATCTATAGTCTTTTGGATAGTAGCCATTCTTCCTGGGGTGAGGTGAGATCTCATGTGTTTGCGTGCTAGGGATCAAACCCCGTGTCACACATGCTAGGAAAGTACTTTACCACTGAGCCACACCCTCAGCCCTTCTCACTGTCGTTTTGATTTGCATTTCCTTCATGACTTGTGATGTTGAGCTTTTTTTTCTTTTTCATACTGGCTCTTTTTAAAAACTGGATCACTTCTGTGTTATTGTGAGTTCCTATGCATTCTGGATATTAATATTTTGTCAGATGAATATTTGTAAACATTTTCTTCCATTCTATAGTAATCTCTTCTGTTCACTGTTTCCTTCACTGTGCAAAAGCTTTTGTTTGTTGTAATCCCATTTTTCAATTTTTGCTTTTTTATGCTTTTGTTTTTTGTGGTTTTTAGGGTCATATCCAGAAAAAACAATGTCTATACCAATGTCTTCAAGTGTTTCCATGTTCTCTTCTGATAGGCTCATACTTTCAGGTCTTACATTTAGGTCTCTGATCCATTTTGAATTGATTTTTGTATAGGATGAGAGATAGGGATCGAATTTCAATCTTCTACATATGTATGTCATTTTCCCAGTACCATTTATTGAAGAAGCTGTCCTTTTTCAAATATGTGTTTGTGGTACCTTCATCCAGAATCAGTTGAGTGATATGTAGGTTTATTTCTAGATCTCTATTCTGTTCCAATGGTCAATGTGTTTTTATGCAAGTACCATGATGTTTTGGTTACTATGGTTCTGTAGTATGCCCTGAAATAGGTATTATTTCTTTTCCT
>CM053402.1:124542174-124573066 GCA_028644305.1 Xerus rutilus | reverse complement strand
ATTGAGATGCTATAAGCATTGATGTGGTTGCATCACTGTATGATTTTAAGTCCTTGGGTATATGCTGAGGAGTAGGAGGAGTGGGATAGCTGGGTGAAATGGTGATTCCATTCCAAGTTTTCTAAGGAATCTTCATACTGCTTTCCAGAGTGGTTGTACCCATTTGCAGTGCAACCAGCAATGTATGAGTGGGCCTTTTCCCCAACATCCTTGCCAACATTTATTGTTCACTGTATTCTTGGTATTTGCCATTCTTGTTGGAGTGAGATGGAATCTCAGTGAAATCTGAATTTGCATTTCTCCAATTGCTAGAGACGTTGAACATTTTTTCATATATTTTTGACTACTCATATTTCTTCTGAGAAGTGCCTGTTGAGTTCCTTTGCCCATTTATTGGTTAGAATTATTTGGTGTTTTTTGGTGTTAAGTTTTTATATATCCTGGAGATTAATGCTCTATCTGAGGTGCACATGGCAAAGATTTACTCCCATTCTACAGGCACTCTTTTCATGTTCTTGATTATAAAATTAGGTATTATGGTGCCTCCAGCTTTGTTCTTTTTATTCAATGTTGCTTTGCTTATTTTTGTGCCTCCATAGTTTTGTGAAGAATATCACTGTTATCTTGATGGAGACTGCACTGAATCTGTATTTGCTTCGGGTAGTATGGACATTTTATTAATATCAAGTCTTCCAATCCATAAACCTGGGAAGTCCTTTCATTTTTGTGTGTGTGTATCTTCCTCAATTTCTTTCATTGTTTTCCAGTTTTCATTGTAGAGGTCTTTCATGTCCTTGGTTAAATTTATCCTGAGGGCTTTTTTAGGTTATTTTTATTTTTTTTCAGCTATTATAAATAGGACATACTTTCTCAACAAGTTCATCACTGATGATTTTGTATCCTGAAACTTTACTGAATTCATTTATTAGTTCTAGCATCTTTTGGTGGGATCTTTAGGTTTTTCTATATATAGAATAATATTACCTGCCAACTAATTTGTCTTTCTCCTTTCCTACCTGTACACCTTTTATTTCTTTCTCTGGCCTAACTGCTCTAAAATGTCCCTACCTCATTATGTTATTCCACCTTTTAGAGGAAACACTTTCAGCTTTCCTCCCTTCAGTATGACATTGGCTGTGAGTCTGTCATATGTAGCCCTTATTATGTTGATGGAGGATCCTCCTATACCTAATTTGTTTATGATTTTTATCATGAAGGGATGTTGAATTTTATTCAATGATTTTTCTCCATTTATTGAGATGATATGATTTTCAAGTGATTCTTAAATATTTTTACTTTATATTTCTAACCAACTATTAAGTCCTCTTACTGATTCTCATCTAAATAATTCTCTTAATCTCCTTCTCTTCCTCCACTCCTTATGCCCATGACCCTAGTTCAAATCACCTCTCTTCTAATGCCATGGTCTCCTTAGAGAAACCTTGTGTCCCCCCAGCCATTCCTGCCTTGGCATCCTTCTCACCCTGTTTTATTCCCCACAATGCTTTAGAGATTATTTCACCACTCAAATGACCCTTCAAGAACAAAATGCTGTTAGATCTCTTTCGCTTTTTTCTAAATTGATCCCTCCCAGTTCCTTTTGTCATTCTTTTGGGCTCACCACCTCAATTATCCCTCCTTTAGAGGCAATGAAATATGATGTCCTGACTAAAACATGGTAACTAAAATTAAGTACACAATCTGAAATATGAAGTGAAAATATAGATATGAAATAAGATTTACTTCCTATGATTTAAATACCTACTGGAAATGGTGGGGAATGAGCTGCAGTCACACAGCTAGCTGTGTGTAAACTAGAATTACTTCCCCAAATCCCAATGCGGAGCTCTGTTCAAAACCTAGTTTTGTCTCATGGGGATAACAAAATACATATTTATGCAAACAAATCATATCCACAAAAAAAGCATAAAATGAAGAGTGAACCATGACTATCCAGTTTTTGAGAGGGAAAGATATATTTGGAGTTAACAATATGTTAAGTTTCTTTTTTCTTTTACAGAAAATTTTATTTAATATACTAAAAGATTAGGGTTAGTGTTTCAAACATGCTAGTGAGTTGTATGCAGGACAAAGCTTTTGAGGTAGAGATGAACCAGTGTAAACAAGGAAGAGCATAAACCTCAGTAAATGGCAGTAGCCCTGAACTTCTTTTCTTGGTGGAAAAATTCTTTTTAGATATTTATGTTATTCTCATAAATGTGACATCAAACACAGAAGCTAACTGCATGACAGGGTATTTAATAAATGGTTCAAGCATTTTCTCCCTAGTGGTATATCACCCTTGAAAACAATTATCATTTTCATCATTTCATCCTATTTCTCTCCACAAAACCCCCTTATTCTGACCTCTTCTTACCTCCAGCATTTTTACTTTTTTTGAGGTATTTCTAATGAAATGTACTGTGTAAAAACATTTTCACTAGAAGATATTATAGTGAAAGTCATCATTGAAAAATATTACTGAGACAATTGGTGAAATTTGTCTAATTATACATTTTTGTAGTAAGCATAAATTGGTGAGTAGCTTTTACCATCCTATTTAAATCAATTAGATATGTTGAAAGAGAAATGAACAAATTGAGACTGCTATATCTTGATTGTAAATCCCAAAATAAATGTAACAAGAAAAAAGGGCATCAAAGTCAGCCTTTTCTTTGAAGATTAGCTACTAAAAGATATAGAAGAGGACTGGGTGTAGCTCAGTGGTATAGCCTCTGGACAGCATGTGCAAGGTCCTAGGTTCTATCCCCAGTACCACAAAAAAAGCAAAAGGAGAAAGATATAACACAGAACAACATCAGAATGAAGAAAAGCACACATCCAGAAAAAGATTTTTGTTTTGAGGTATTTATCTCAGAAAAAAAATAAACAATTAAAAAGTACTTACTCTCTGTTGTTTGTAGTGCTTAAACATTCTAATGCAGTGTTCAATGATAAAGAGCAGGTAAATGCCTCCTAGAGCGACAAGTCCTTTCAATACAGCATCATATTCTTCCAAAAATTTCTTAGATTCATGTCCATGAGAATGTCCATGTCCATGTGCATGCTGATGACTGTGATCATGTCCACCCTGAGACTATGAATATGAATGAAGAAAACTTGTAAGCAAATAACTGAAATGGCATTTCAACAATGGAGATTACAATCTTAAAGAGAACATAGAAAAATGTTTTTATTGTTTCTAATTTTATTTTTAATTGACAAAAAAAATTGTACATAATTATGGAGTACCATGTAATGTTTCAATTACATGTACAAATTATGTAATGTTCATATTAAGGCAAACATATGTATCTCCTCATTTATCATTTCTTCATAGTGAAAATATCTGAAATATTTTCTTCCAGCTTTTTAAAATTATACAGTACACATTACCCTTATTTATAGTTCCCTACTGTGCAATGACACACCAGAACTTCGTTCTCTTATCTAACCAAAACTTAGTACCCATTGATCAACCTCTCCCTATCCCTTCCCTCCTTTCTATCCTCCTCAGCCTCTGGCAACACTATTTCACTCTCAACTTCTATGAGAGAGAAACTGTTTCAGATTCCACATACCAGTGTGATCATATGTGAGTACCTTTTAGTTTTCAAAGTGCTCCCCTAGAGATTATCTCACTTTCATTTAATTTACTTTACGTGATTGCTTGTCCAGAAAGTAATATATTTCATGGTGAAGCAAACACCATGAACTCAAATGTCTGTAAGATACTATAGTCAAAGAATCAAGCCAGAAGTAAAAAGAGGACGTGATAGGTCCTTTACAAATGGGAATAGTGAATGCTTAAATGCCTCAAATTTAGTAATAATAAAACAAAACACACCAATTAATCCACCAGCAGGTCACCACTTTGACCTCCTGGCTAAATGCACAATCATTACAGCTCTTATACATGTCTTCTAAAGGCTTCCTTAGTATACTACATTAATAGAAAGTATATCATTCCTTGATGCTTCTTAAAAACATAATGATTCAACTTATTTCAAAAATATTGCTAGTTAAACTGTGAAAATGGAACAGAACTTCATCCAATAAATAAACAACATATCATAAATACTAGATTAGTATTGGAACAGCTTGCTACTAAAGAATCCTTTTAATTTCAATATTTAAAAAATTTTAGAGGTTAACAAGAATTCTTACATGGGGCAGTAGATGAAGAAGGGCATCTCCACTCATTGTTCCCACGGCGAGTGCAACAAGAAATGTGAGAAGGAATTTAAAGCATCCCTGGTTAATGATGGGAACCAAAATCACGCCTAGCAAGGAAAGCAGGCTAATGACAGTGATAGAAATGATACCACAAATCCATGCTGTAGGGAAAAATTGTCAACATTAGTATGTTGGCATGAAACAAAAAAGTCCTGAAGAAGAAAAAACATAAACTGAACCAGTCATGGAAGATAGATTATCTTTCCCAGACTATGCTTTTTAAGAAACTTTGTGGACTGTTGTTCTTAAAAACAAACAAAATCATAACATTCAGCAGACCTGAACTCTTAAAAAAAGGAAAAAATGCAAATCAAGTTATAAATAGTACCTTCAATGGCCCACAATATTAGAAACAGTGACTTAAAATGACACAAGGCTATGATTTGTTCTTAATGTCCAGACTGTAAATAAACTTTCCACTGTCTGAAGGCAGTCATAAATAATAAAACTGTTTATTTAAAGAATATAATTATAACACTCTCCTGAGCATTAAAATGAAGCAAAGTATCTATCTAATGTGTATTTTTATAAATCTTTTTAACAAAAAGTTTAAGAAACTACATGTCAGCCAAAAATGGAAGTATATTCACATGAGGAGGTGATAAGAAAGCATTACTGGTTGCTTTATGGTTACAAAGGATAATTCTGTACTCATCCTCTTAATTTCTTCTCTCTATACTTGGTGTAGAATTCCCTTTTCTTCAATTTGGCTTCCTGTACAATTTACCACTTTCTAAACATCTCACTATATATAACTGGCTAAGAATATGAAAAACATTTTTACAATACAGCTTTTGAAATAAACAGGTGTTGTGGTGAAGGAGAATTTGTGCACAATTCTTTACCAAGGTTAAGCAGATAAGTTACCAGAAATAAATGCAAATGTTTGGGAAGCTGGATATTTTGATTATAACTTGTATTAATAGGCTAAAACAAAACAAATGTGTTTCCTTTAAAAATTCTTTACTAGGACTGAGGTTGTGGCTCAGTGGCAGAGCGCTTGCCTCGCATGTGTGAGGCACTGGGTTCGATCCTCAGCACTACATAAAAATAACTAAACAAAATAAAGACACTGTGTCCATGTATAACTAAAAAAATATTTAAAAAAAATAAAAATTCTTTACTAAATTTATCTATAGAAAATTTCACTGAAGAGTGACAATTTTGTGAAATTTTTAATCTAAAATATTGTTTTTCTAATCAAATCTAATATAAGACTATCAACCTTATTATAAGTGAACAAATGGAAAATGCATCTCTTCCTCAGATAACTTAAAAATTTCAAAAACAAATAGATCAGTGAGGAGATGAAACTGGCCTAAGTGATGAATTTTATCAATAAAATTGTTTATCCACTGGACACTAGTCACAGTATTCAGTGACATTCACACGACAGCCAACACTCATTAGCTAAATTAGGAATTAAAACAATAGGTCATCTATTACTGATGGAAGCTTTGTGGGTCACTCTATGTGTGAACAGATAATTACTATCAGATAAATAAATCCAGGAACCTAAGGAGGCAAAAGAAAATCCAAACATACAACCCATATTTGAGGGATGAAGTTCTAGCCACTGAACTTGAATTCTGTGGCTTCGATTCTTGCAAAGATTCCAAAGTAAAGAAGGAGCAGGAACTCAATTTCTGAGGAAGCAGGGTCAGAGAAACATTACCAAAGTAACACTTTTCCTGGTTGGTGGAACTGAAGGATAAGAGGGAGATCCCCCCAAAACACTTACACTATGAGGCACAAGAAGTAAAACCCTATCCAGAAAGAAAAATACATATCAAATAAGGTTTAAAGGCTCACTTAATAAATGGCAACCTGTTTACAATTGTCAACTAATGTTGACAATTTTTCCCTACACCATACTCTGCCCCCTGTTCACAGGCAGGAACAATAAAATTGATGAGAACCTGGTAGTATTAATAGGTCAGAGAGGTACCCATAGGTACAGATTTCGGACAAGAGAGTCAAGAGTCAATAAAATTAATGGCCAACTAAACTACCCAAGGTTTGTCAAAACTGCCATAGCTCTCTAGTTCCAGTTATATTAGGGAAAAAAGGGAGATAAAAGAAGTTACTTGAGCCGGGCGCGGTGGCTCAAGCCTGTAATCCCAGCACTTAGGGAGGCTGAGACAGGAGAATCGCGAGTTCAAAGCCAGCCTCAGCAAGGGCGAGGGGCTAAGCAACTAACTCAGTGAGACCCTGTCTCTACATAAAACACAAAATAGGGCTGGGGATGTGGCTCAGTGGTCGAGTACCCCTGAGTTCAATCCCCAGTACCCCCCCCCCCCAAAAAAAAAGAAGTTACTTGAACTACATAGGACAAATTGAGGCTGGAAACAAAAAACATTAACCTGAAGATAAAATGTCTCATACTGTAAATACATAACTCTCTCTTTCCAAATATATATTTTCCTTAGTTTGGCAATAATCCAATCTAGAAGAAATTTATCTCAAAGCAATTTAAATTAAGATTTTAAAGAAAAATGCACTAAACTTATTGGGAAAGCCAGAAATGTATATATACTCCAAAATATTCTATAAGAGAATAAACAAGTAACTATATATACTTATTAATGTAAACACATGTGGATGAACACCACCAAAACCACAAACCATATATTCAGAGCAAATGCCTCATAATTACCAGAAATTCTTATTTAGAATTATTTTAACCAAAAAATATACTTGAATTAGTTATCAAAATTATCCAATAAAGGTACATATTTTATAGCTCTGTCTATACCTCAACATCCAAAAAAATTCATATAAATTAAAATCCACATTTGCAAATTTCTAGTTGGGTGAACCTTGTTACCCTGATTTATTCTTTTTTCTAGGGCTATATTACATTCTATACTGGACCTATTTATTAATACATCTACAAGACAAATTAAATATTTAAATCTGAACATATGGAGAACGCTTTTAATTTGATGTATTATACAATCTGAGACAATTTATACAATATAACTTTGCAGACTAATAAAATATTAGAAGTGTATTTCAAATTTTGAATTTATAACATTCTCAAACTTAGAACCATATTAAAACTACATATTCTTACAGTAATTGAAGAATTGGTAAAATCTATTGCCTAATCATAAAAGTAGTATTACCAAAATGGGCATTACTCTATGCAAATATTTTTTTCTAAAATTCTCATAATATCAGCTTGTAGCTAGGAGTATCTTAAATGTGAAACCATCTCTAGTAAGATTTCAAGAAGCCAAATACATATTGCAACGTTCTGAGAAAACAATTATAATTTCAAATGCCATTTGGTCAATTAGTCAAAGGCCAAGTAACCAAATGACAAATTAACCAAAATCTAATTTTAAAAAATGATTTTTCAATATACTAACAGAACACAGTAAGTACATCAAAATGAAGACCAATCATCAGCAGACCGACACATGTTGAAACTAGCCAAGTGCTTATACATTTATTTGGGAGAGGGTGTGTTTGTGTGAGTTCATGTATATACAAATCAGGATATATAATATGCATGTAGTATCAGTTGTTATATAACTACACAGTTCTTTCTTAGCCATGGACTCTTTCTTAGCCATGGATTTAAGAATTGGCGTAGGAGAAAAAAAAATTGCTTTGAAAGAGAAAAGTCTGATGTCTAACCTGATGATTAGACAATTTTTGTCATTTGTAATATGTGACATCTGAAACTTGGAAGATACAATCTCACAAATAAAGCCTTACACAAATCCATTTAGGGTTATAACATTGCCCAATTTAAGGCACCATGCTCACTGTATCTTTAAGGGGACAACATTTACTTAGTATACAATGTGAACAATACTTGAAGTTGTTTAAGAAAATGGTACTTATATTGAGCTTGTAAAGCTATTCCTCCAAAATGTTTTGATAAATACATAAATGCATACATATGCATGTACTTAAAAAAAACTTTTTTGGTGTATTGATCATTATAAAATGCTTGTTGACAAACTAACTATCAAGCAACAATGAAATGTCAAAAATCACAAAACTCTTGCTCTTAGACTGAATTTAAATAATCCATATGACTTTAAACATTTAATTCTTTAAAAGAAATTCTTCAACTAAAAGAAATACATATGATTGATATACAAAGGGCTTACTTCAAAATATTTTTAATTGATTTTTTAAAAATTCTAGGACTAAAAATGATCCTATATTGTTCAATGACTTTTCCCCCACACAACTGGTAGTCCACTCCTTCATGTATGCATTTCTCTGACTAGCAGAGATGGAAATTTTAAAAATATTTTTTAAAAAGTCAATTATTCTGTCCCTTTAAAAAGACAATTTATCTTAATTCTTGCTTCCTACTAGCTATCTGAACTGGCAATATACTAGCTATTGTCATATTATATGATTAGAAAGGACTCATATCTATACTCTCATTATTCAAACTGTGTCATGAGATAGAGGGTATTTCAAAAGGAAGAATAGAGATATTTAATATTTAAGTAAGCTGCTAGACATAGTGGCACACACTATGGGAAACTGAGGTAGGTGGATCAAAAGTTTGATGCCATTGTTGGGCAGTACAATGAGACCTTGTCTCGAGATAAAATAAAAAAGGGCTGGGGATGTAGCTCTCCAATAGAGCGCTTGTTAGCATACACAAAGCCCTGGGTTCAAACTCCAACATGGCCAAAACCTAACCTTACAAAAGAGAAGAAAAACAAAAACAAAAAAGTTTTCCACAAAACCAGGCAAGTATTGCACAAAATGGGGAAAAAAAACAAAAACAAAAACAAAAAGCTATGGACATTGTCCCTGGAAAAGCTGATGGTAAATCTACTAGACAATGACTTTTCAACAACTGTCTCAAAGATGTTCCAAAAACACCCCAACTGAATGAAAACATGGAGTCAATCAAGAAAACAATATATAAACAAAACAGGAATCAATAAAAAGACATAGAAAGCCTTACATAAAATTCAACCACCAACCAACCAACCAACTTCTGGAGTAGAAAAATACAATAACTAAAATTGAAACTCTAGAGGGATTTGAAGGTAGATTTGAGCAGACAGAACAAAGAACCAGCAACTTGAAAAGAGAACACTGGAAATTAATGACTCTGAGGAACAGAGAGAAAAAAAGACTCAATAAAAGTGAACAGAGCTGACAGAACCCATAGAGCACCATCAAGGGGATCATCCTAAGTCCCCAAAGAGAAAGGGGAAGTGACAGCAAAATATCTTAAGAAATGATGGCTGAAAATGTTCCAAATTTGTTAAAAGACAGGAATATAAACATCAAAGGAGCTTAAATGAACTCCTTGTAAAATGAATTCAAAGGGAGCCACACCAGGACATGTTATAATCAAACTGTTAAAAGCAAAGGACAGAAGGAATCTTGAAAGCTACCAGAGAACCAACTCATCATATACAAGGGATCCTCAACAAAATTATCAGAAGATTTGCATCAAAACCTAGAGTTCAGAGGCAGCGGGCTGTTCAAAATCCTAAAACAAAATAAAAATAAAAACCCTGAAAACCAAGAATTTGTTAAAAGACCCAGCAAAACTGCCTTTTAAGGGTGAGGGAGAAAAAAAGGGGACCTCATGAAAACAGAAGGGAGACCAGAGGATGGGAATCAGGGGATGGAGGACAAATTATGTGTGTACAAATATGTCACAATAAATCCCAATATTATGTGTAATGTACCATAAAAAATGTTCACCAAAAAATAAATGAATAAATAAATAAAAGTGAAGGAGAAAAAGCCATTCCCAGATAAACAGAAATAAAGGCAACTTGTTACCAATAGATCTGTGTGGTAAGAAATACTCAAGGATTTCTCTGATATGTGAAGTCTAATCCAAAACAAGGGGGGAGGGATTTAAAAAAAAAAAGAATAGAAGAAAGATCAGTGGAGTAGACAAAGGGGAATGAAAGGAAGAAAGGAGGAATGGGATAGGGAAATTCACTGGAATGAATCTGACCTAACCTTCCTATGTACATATATGAATATACCACATTTGAAATTGCATAGGGCAATGTTAATGGTTTGGATGTGAGGTGCCCCCAAAGCTCCTGTATTAAGGCAGGAATGATCAGAGGTGAAAATGATTGGACTGTGAGAACTGTAACCCAATCTTATCATCCTACTTTGGATGAGCTGACTGGGAAGGTGGGGGTGGGGGTAAACTGTAGACTGGTGGGCTTGTGGCTGGAGGAGGTGGTGGGTCACTGGGAGTGTGCCCTGGAAAGATGCATCTTCCCTGTGGCTCCTTCTCCCCTCCCTCTCTCTGCTTGTAGCTGCCATGAGGGAAGCAGCTTCCCCCATGGTGCCCTTCCCCCATGATGTGCTGCCTCATTCCAGGCCCAGAGCAATGGAACTGGCTGCTGTATACTGAGACCTCTGAACACATGATCCCCAAATAAATTTTTCCTCCTCTAAGTTCTTTTTGTCTGGTATTTCTGTCACAGAAACATAAAAGCTGACTAAAACAGATCCCAAATACCAAAAACCATCTTGACAAAGAACAAACCTACAAGTTTCACTTCCTGATTTCAAAACTTACTTACCATAAGTCTATAGCAATCAAAACAGTGTAGTACTGGCATGTGAATAGACATATACACCAATGGAATCAAATAGAAAGCCCAGAAATAAATTAACCTCATACATGGTAAAATGACTTTTTTTTTGGTACTGGAGCTCTAAACCAGGGGCACTTTACTAATGAGCCTCATCTCAGTCATTTTTATTTTTTTAAGGTCTTACTAAGTTGCTGAGGGTCTCGCTAAGTGGCTGAGGCTGGCCTCAAACTTGTGTTCCTCTTGTCTCAGCCCCCTGAGTTGCTGGGATTACAGGCATCTGCCACCTCACTTGGTTGGTCAAAGGATTTTTGATAAGAGTACCCAGACCAAGCGAAGAGGATAGTTTCCTCAACAAACTGTGCTGGACAAAGTAGAATCCACAAGTAAAATAATAGAGTTGGACATTTAAATCTAGCACAAAATACAAAAATGAAGTCAAAATAGATAAAAGAACTAAGTTATACGCAAGGTCTAAAACTATAAAACTCTTAAAAGAAATTGTGACATAAAAGCGTCAGAACAGTGGATTTGGCAGTGATTTCTTAGATAATACCTACAATACAGGCAACAAAAGAAAAAAGTAGAAAAATTGAATTTCATGAAAAATTTTAAAAATTTATGCATCAAAAGACAACATCAAGAGAGTTAAAGGGCAACCCACAAAATGAGTGAAAATATTTGCAAACCCTCTATCTGATAAGTGATAGATAATCTGATAGGTGTGGCTATCACAGGTTCCTTGAAGAATTGAAAACAGAATTACCATAGGAATTAGTGATTCTACTTCTGGGCATATACACTGCCAAAACTGAAAACAGAGTAGAAAGGTGGTTCATGCCAGGAGCTGGGGACTGGAGTAAAAGGGGAATTACTGCTTAATGGATATGAAGTTTCAGTTTCATAAAATGAAGAGTTATGGAGATAATGGTGATCATTATATAACATTATGAATGCATTTATTACCACTGAACTATATACTTAATAATGGCTAAGATCAAAAAATCCATGTTGTGTTTATTTTAATAGTAAAAAAAAGGAAAAATTTTTGTTAAAAGAGCTAATTTTACATTATATATGGTGTGTGTATATGTACAACTTTTGAAAGTTAAATATTTAGACAAAATGGCTAAGTGAAAACTAAACCCAAAGTCCTCTCACTCTTAAGCCACATTCCTATGAAGTCATAGTATTTTCAGAGATTTCTTAGCCAAGTGTTTTATTTAGCACTCATATATTTACCTCATAAAGATGGCTTCACAGAAAATATTTAAAAGAAAATTAAATACAAATGAACATAAAAGCATTTTTAATCTAAATATTCCAAATTAATCTAAATATGCTTTCAAAAACTTTCAAACTTTGAGTTAATTAAGGGCTAGAGATACAGCTCAGTGGCAGAAGGTGAGGCTCTAAGTTTGATCCTTAATACCACAAAACATGTTAAAACTGAACCTATGTTTATTAAGATAGTGATCAAAAAAGTACTACAAACCAAACGTGTAACTACATAAAATTCTCAGAAAATACTTACACTTATTTTAATGCCCCTAAAAATATACATAAGCAGGTCAATTATTTATTTCCCATCTAACATGAATTATCACTTATTTCTGCCATTCTTAAGAAATAAGGAAATAACTCAGAAAATTTACAGATATTTTCTACAGATTACAACTATTCCATTACAATTGTTTCATTAGCAAAACAGCCCTACCATTCCCCTATATGTACACTACTCTAAACATGTTTTCTTATTATCAATTATTTACACTTAATTTTTAAAAATTTAATTTCAGCTGTCCGGCACTACAAATGTGACAGTTCATTGTTCTAAACAATCTTTACAGGAAACAACTATCCTTCTAACCTTCAAGAAGAGAAGAAGTGTGAAGCGGTTTGAAACATACTGTACTTGAAATACTTTTCCATGTTATTTATTTACTTTTAGAATTTATAACATTTAAATTTATACTTGCATAAACTCTTAATTCCCCAAGTACAGGAAAAAAGCAATGCAGGTAATAAAATTGTTTGATTTCTAACCAATTTGCTGGGGTTTTTTTCCAATCACAATTTGGTGTAAAAGGAAAAACCAAAACAAAACCAAAACCAATAAAAGGTGTCTTTTAAGAAGCTGATACCAAACTTACAATATGCAAACTATAAAATACAACTAGCAAATGTTTTCTTTATTTGTACCCAAGATACCATATGCGATAAAAAGCACCAAATGTCTGAAACAAGCTTCACTAATTCTGCAAATTAGGTCGCTTAAAACATCAAAGGTCTTCAAGCTTAGTTATTCACTAACTCCCTTCCTCATTATCAAGAGAGAAAATGCATTCTTTTAAAAAGAAGCGCTCGTCTGTGGAAACTTTCTAATTAACTTGGTGCAAAGCATGTGCAAGATGGCAGTTTTCTATACTGTTTCAGCATTTTAATTGGCAGAAAATGCTTAGCGGCCTATTCGCTACCCCACTTGGTAATTAGCTAGGGTCAACTCCGTGGCTAAATGGGCCGATCTTGTGAAACAAACGATTTCTACCATCACAGTACCCAGCATATTTGGTTTACAGCAGTCTTTGAACAAAGTTAATGAGGTAGTAGCTGTGTCACTATGGCAGATTTATATAGAACAAGTTAACCTTTTTATAATGGTGCAGCAGTCATTAAAAATAATTACTAGCAGGGCATTCTCTCTTAACAATTATTAACATCTATCAAGACATAATTAATTCAAGCTGCATTTCTGACAATGCTAATAACCACCTGCAAACAACTAATCAATATTCACTATTAGTAACATACTTGTTTTTAAAACAAGTACAATTTCCTCTAGGCTTTTCAGATTGAATAAACTGTAACTTTCAATATTACTACAGTTAAGCATCTGTCAACAGCTTCATTACAATATATGGATTATGGCAATATTACAACAGAGACAACTCTAATTAAAAGTCACAATTCACAGACGTAAAAAAACAACTAGAATTTTTTAGAAGGCTTCAAAATAAACAAGCTATTGGCTTTAACTTTAGATGAGATAATCCTGTCAGTCTCCATTTTTCCCTGTAGAGAACAAATGTATTTTATTTTTAATTAAGTTTAATCTCAGCTTCCCATTTTCTCCTGCCACAGTGAGGCAACTATGAGTAACTGTGCCTCTTAAGGTACTTACTCATTTTACAGAGCAATAAGCATGAAGAAAGAGGACAAATCTTATCTATTCCGAGATGAGGATTCAAGTCCAGTTTGTGGATCCAAATCCACTTTCTGTTTTTATACCACTAAACAGACTGAACCCAGCTTGTCTACCACCAGAAGAATCGTTCTTGAGTTTTGTCTTTTCCACTGACTAATCTATACTTTGAACAATACACTGACACTTTGTATTACCTTTTACCCATGTTTGCATTCTGTCAAAATGCTACTAAATATGACATATAACTCCTCATTTCTCTGTCACATTCTAGCAAAGTACTCTTAACCTTTTTCAGCAGGAAGCATCAGAGCAGAAAGCACAGGGGACTGTAATAAGGATTATAAGCCTCAGACTGAGAATCTATGGTTCAAATACAGCTCTGCTAACAGGGCAGCTGGGTAGCCTATTTAACTTCTCTAAGCCTCCTTTTCTTCATCAAATGGGGGAAATAATGCCTATCTCACAGGTTTAACAAATTAAAATGAGCTGGGTGCAGTTGTGCATGCAGAGAGTCCCAGCCACTCAGAAGGCTGAGGCAGGAGGATCCACCAAGACCAGGAGACCAATGCCAGCCTGGGCAACATGGTGAATTCCATCTCAAGTAGAAACAAATAAATGAATACCCTTGAAAAAGTGTTTAGTTCAGCACATGGTAAGGTCCCAATGAATACTGTTTATTATAATTAGCTTATCTACTCTAAAGTTGTTTTCCTGTTGAACAACAACCAGAAATAAAAATGCAGGTGCCTACAAGACTTACATTTATGCAATGATGGCATCTCCTTCTATTTGTAGTCTTTCAAAGCTCTAATATCTCTATCCCAAATAGAATCCTTGTATATCAAAATCTAATATTCTTACACATGTCTGCTTTATTCCTATAGTATGAAATTATTTTAAAAGCTACCCTTTCAATCCTTTATTATGCCAGAACTCAGTTTTTAGTTCATATTCACATATATAATTCTAGTCACTTTAATTACTACCCCTAGGTCTTCTATATCATGGGCATTTCAATCAGAACTGTGTTCATTATTCTAAGTTCACAGTAATTCCATCATGATTTTGCACATGGTGAAACCATTCGTGAAAATTCCATTTGCTTTGAGAACATTTTATTATCAAAGTATACTCAGGCCAATCAATACATCTGATGATCTTCAAAGATGCATTTTCAACAGGTGTCTTTCCGGGATTATAACTAAAAGCTTGAAGACTAATATTAAACCATTTACTCATTCAATCAACATAAATGCCTACTTTTTATCCCATGTTTTCTTTACCTGAGGCACTAAGAATAGAGATAAATTTCCAGTGACAGCCTTTAAGCAACCAAAGTCCAACAAAAACAAATTAATACAATTATTAAGATTCCTCAAGATTCGTACTACAACGGCAATATCTAAAGGTGTGTCGAGGAAGGAAATTCAACTAAGCTTAGGATGCTAAGTTGGCCCAAACAGGCTAATGCCTAAGCTGAATATTTGAGGACACACAAGAGTCAGAGAAGAATGAGTAAAAAACAATGATTATTAGCAGTTTGTTAAGGCTGAGAAAAGAAAACAGAAATGAACGGTGAGGGATAAGGATGAAAACATAGAGAGGCATGTATCACATTATGGAAAGCCAGTGGGCTAAGTAAAGGAATCTAAACTTTGAGACAATAGAGCATACTGTAGTTTTGCATGAGAAAAAAAATATAACTAGCACATCATATCAAATCCATGCTCTCAGGGGAAAAAAAAAATTATATATATATATATATATATATATGAGATATAATGAAAAGTATTAAACAGTATATAAAAGTACATGGTTAAAAAATAACATAAAGGTTGTTATGGTTTAGATCTGAAATGCCCCCAAAAGCTCATGTGTTAAAGACTTGGTCTCCAATGCTGCAACCTCTTGAAGTAGGGCTTTTGAGAAGTGACTGGATCATGAGGGCTTTAGCCTTATTGGTAGATTAAACCATTTTGCGGGTTAAAAATTTAAATGGACTACTAGGAGGACGTAGAAACTGTAAGCAGTTTGGGCATAGCTGAAGGCAGGAAGTCACTGGGGCTTGTCTTAGAAAGGCTTAATTACGTCCCTGGCTCCTCCTCCTCTCTCTGCTTCCTAGTTGCCATAAGCTAAGCAGCTTTCCTATACCATGTCTCTCCACCATGATGTTCTGCCTCACCTCAGGCCCAAAGCAATGGAGTCAACTGACCATGGACTAAAACTTCTGGAATTATGAGCCAAAAACTTTTCCTTCCCTAAGTTGTATGTGTCAGGTACTTTGATCACATCAATAAAAGCTTACTAACACAAAGATTTAAATACATGTGAAGAAAATAGCATAGGGATTAGATTCCCAGAAGTTTTGTCACACAAATGTTAGGGTCTGGGGACTTGGGAATTGTGGGCAAGTTGCCTCAATTTCCTTATCTATCCAAAAAACAAAAACAAAAACAAAAAACAAAAGAAAAACCAGAAAGAAAGAAAAGAAGAAATAATCACAAAATACTTAAGATTGTTGCTGAAATGTAGCAAGGGGGAAAATAACAATTCACATACCATATTCAATACATGGATGGCAAAATGGCTAAGCTACACAGGCTTGAATCACAGTACTATCACTTACTATTTCTGAGATTTTGGAAATGCTATTGGAAGAATAACATCCCCCTTATAAAACTATTATAAGGAGTAAATGAATTGAGTTTAGAATAGTGCCTGACTTGTGTGTATATGTGCTAGATAAATAAAAATCATGTATTAACTAAATGTCAGCTCTAACTATAAAAAGAAAAACTCCTATCAGAAAGTATCATTTGCATTTGAGAAAGACAAATCTACTTTAAGTTCTATAGATGTCTTGAAAGGAGGATAAAATCCAGGGTGGAAAGGTAATGAAGTTATTTCAACAATCAAAAAAACCCAAGATGGACATGAACTAAGGTTATGATGAAGTGGATGGAGTATGAAGATATATGAGACAGACTCAAAAGGACTTCCTAACTAATTACAGAAGGGAAAAAAATCAGAGTTCCAGATTATTTTCAAAGAATCAATTATAATAGCATTTAAAATCCAATAAAAGGTACCAACTTTTATGTAGAAGTTTTCAAACATTAAGAGGTAAATACCTGTGACCATCACAGTTAAACTATTCAGCCAACTGGATATGATGGGGAAAAAAGTCTAAGAGAAATTCAGAAATGTTATTGGCTTTACCCCGGTTGAAGCTCTCTAAAAGAAATTGTGATGAATGAAGTTCCTAAGTCAACCACCTGGCATTTATTTCTGAGACACTCCTACAGTTTAACTACACTAGCTTTCCTTGCTACTTCTTTAGGGGCCTCATTATTTATATTTGCTTATCAAGAGGAATCCATTTACCTAAAGCTTATATTTCCCCTTTAATTTAGTTCTTCATCCATAGCAGGACATCCTCTATAATGCCAGAAGAAATAAAATGTACTGTCACTTCTGTCTTTCCCCAATATTTTTTAAACAGGTATATCTAAACCTGATTGAAACATATTAAGTCTGACACAAAAAGGAAGCCAACAATTTGGAATTGCTTGCCAATTCAACTATAGCTTAAAACATAAATACAAATATTAAGGAGAAAAAACTTGAATCTCTTTCTTACCTGATGCCCCTACATTTGCCTTATCTTCAGGAACCAGATTTTTATCCTTATTTATATCTTCAACTAAAAGTTTGTCAAAATGCTCAATACAAAGTCTGCTGTCGATTTGATATAACAATGCAGGGCAAAGATATGTAAATAGATCACGTGAGATGGGAGAGTTGGCACCATGACCATAGTATTTTAATAACTGAGTGACGTTCAAACACTGCAAGGAAATTGATAAAAGAAATTAAGTAAAGGAATGTCTTTAAGAAGATTATGCAGAAAAACAAATTATTGTATAATAAAAATATTCTAAGTATTATTGAAAATTATGTGCAATACACAGACATCTCATACAAATGAAACGTTTAAAACAGGAATTTATGTTAGGGATACATTCAACTAAACATTTTAAGGATTTCAATCATTTTTCCACTTCAATACATGAAAGATAATGACTCACTACTATATTCCCAAGATTCTTACAGGATGAAGTTAAAAATTATTTCCCATCAAACTGTAATCATTAGTGACTTAAAATTCATAATACAAATATTTTCCTAGGCAAACAATTCCAAAAGAACACTATATAGGGGCTGGGACTGTAGCTCAGCAGTAAAGTGCCTGCTTAGCATCCATAAGGCCCTGGGTTCCATTCTGAGCACAGCAAAGATAAAAAAAAAAAGCCATAAAAAAAGTGAAAATTGTATTGTGAAACTCAAACCCAATATGTTAAGGAAGACAACACTAGAATATGGAAGAAAAAGAAAGCGGAACCTTCATCCACTGGTATTTTGAAAACATACCAGAAAACAAGTGCAACAAAATTTGGAGCCATAAGATACTAAAAATGAGTATCTATGATTAAGGCAACATAGATGGCCCTGGCTCCCTTTCACATAGATCCACTCTGGTCTGCACACTTCTTTACTAACCTACTCCTGTACTGTCTGCTTTTATCTTCAGTTACCATGAGGAACTACCCTATTCAATGCATGAACATTTTCAGAAATCCTAAGAGAATTTGCAGTTTGCATGAGAATTGTAAGGACACAAATAACAAGTTTGATGATGCAGATTTAACAGGTCTGATAGAGTACACATGAGTAATATATAGTTATTATCAACAAAATATTCTAGGATATATTATCCATAATAAATTCACATTATGTACGTTTTTTTCAAATCAGTAGTTATAACTGCTAAAAATCCAATATTTGATAATTTTGCCAGGGAAGAAATTCAAAGTTATTTTGATGCAAAACATATCTTAATGACAGTGACAGCAAAGAGTAAGTTCATCTTTCCCATGTGATACTGTGGCTTTCTATTCATATGAACAAAACACAAATTTAACAAATTTTCTAAACTCTAATATGAATGCTGAAAATAATAAACAAGGGTATCTATACACCTTTAATGAAACAGAAATAAATGTGCTTAAGGCAAATAGTTTTTTAAAAATTAAGAAGGGGGCTGAGAACATAGCTCAGTTGGTAGAGTGCTTGCCTCACTTGCACAAGGCCCTGGGTTCAATCCCCAGCACTCCCCAAAAAAAAAAAAAAATTAAGAAGGAACCAATCAAACATGAAAGTATCTAAGACCACAGAAATTTAGAAGGAAAACAGGACTATCCTACATCACTGGAGTTTCCTACTACTGTATCTTTGCATTCACTCCAGGTCTGTTTCCGAGGAAAGACCAATATCATGAATAAGTAAGCATTCTCATAAAGCAACAGAAAAAAATGAGGCTTCCACATGTACAAAACACCTGACTCTGGAGCTAGAACAATGACTGGGAACCATTCAATAAATTAATAATTATGAAAAAGAAACTGTTCTAGCTACGCCCCAGGAGGACAGAACAACAACAGAAAGCTTTAATTTTCAAATATCCAGAACCCAGCTAACAGTAACAACAATGAAACTAACCTAGGGAGTCACATAATTCATAAGCAATCTAGTGTGTGTGTTCCTTTCTCCCTTCCTCCCAGTGCTAGGTACTGAACTGTCCAGACTGAGCTACATCCCCAGCCATTTTTAATTTTATTCTGAGACAGGTCTTATTAAACTGTCCAGGCTGACCTCAAATTTGAGATCCTCCTGTCTCAGTTTCCTGAGTAGCTGGGATTACAGGCATACATCACCACACTTGGCTCAAAAAATTATTTTCTAACATTGAAACATTTAGATTTGATGATCCCATATTCAAAAAACAAATAATATAAATAACAAAAGAAACAAATAATACAAGTGAAAATCTGGATAAGAAATCTTCATACTAACTCTGGATTCCTTAATGTTTTTTGCCAGAAATGTTACCCAGTATTCCATATGGAAGTAAGTTTAAATATGACTGACTATTCCACTTTTAATCTTATCTTTTATCTAAAATGTTCCACAACTATCTGAGAACTACAGAGCAACCATCAGACATCTTTTTATACTTACTTCATGTTGACGGTCATCTTCATTATGATCTTTGTGATTAGCAGCTGAATAAATTGCACTTTTTTTAACATGTGGTGCTTCTCGCTTTCTAGTGTGTCGAAGTTCACCTTCATTATCAGGATCAAGATCTTGGTGTCCATGACCAGGATCATGACCATTATGTTCTGGAAGATGTACATGAGAATGAGCTGGGTTATGTACGCGATCAGTTTTGTGGACCCGATTATGCTCATACTGTTCACCCTGATCACGGTTTAGGGGGAAACCTGGTGTGATGACCTCAGAATTCTCATCACTTTTCTTTCCTTTCTTCTTCCTCTTTCCTTTTGGTGGCTTAACTCCAGACTGTTCTTGTGTTTTATTGGTCTCTGTTGAAGGTTCATGGCGAGGCTCCCCACGCTCACCGTGAGTAATGGAATCGTTGTGAACATGGCGAGTTGTGTTATGCTCAAGGTGGTGATGCAAGCGATGATGATGATGATGTAAGCGATGATTACGGTCATGCACATGTTTGTCATCGGATTTCACAGATACTTCAATTGTCTCTTTCTCTGGATCACATTTGTGGTTTCTTTTTGTTGATAAACTGGTCACAGTTTGATTTTCCGAATTTAAATGATTGTGGGAATGCTGGTGGTTATGTGAGTGAAAATGCTTTCCCTCTTGAACTGCCAAAATATCTAAGTGAGAAACATGATCGTGGCCAAGATCCTCATGATTAATCTCAACTACTTTTATCTCTCCAAGGCCCAAGTTTGTTAAAAGTTTCTCCAGACCAAAAAAGGATAATCTTCCATTTTCACCATAGCGGTCAAAAAGTTTTTCAATATAGTATTTTTTTTCATTTTCAGCATCCTGCTCTGAAAATTTGCTTGGCTCCAAGTCTGTTATTCCACGATGGTGTCTGTGAAGCTCTTCAGGGCCATGGTCATGTTCTTCATGGCAATGGTTGCAGTGATGGAAAATAAATGTCAGCAAACAAATGAGGCAAAATTTTGTGTGCATATGTACCTTCATTTCTACTTTTCCTACAGGGATTTAAAAAGACAAAAGCATTAGTTGATACCTAGGCACACTGAAAATAGTTACAAACTCTCTACCAGCTGCCAACATTTTACCCCACTTTTTCAAGGCCCTGAATCATTCTTTCCCTCTTCAAATCCTTACAGAAATGGCCCCTTTTAATCATAATATTGTACATTCCTTCAAATGAATACCAATTGCTCAAGACTCAAAGATAACTGGCTCCCTTTAGATAAAACACCAGAGTCTACATACATTTATACAGGCACTATTGGATTCCTTCCTATCTGATCCTTTAAAAAAAAAAGGACAAAAAAGTAAGTAAAAAATAAAACTTATTACTTATAAATGGCAGAATTGCATTTGTAGAAAATCCAAAAAAATTAACAAGAGTAAGTTAATTTCGTAGAGTTGCTGGTTATAAGAACAAAAATCTAAAATCAATTGTATTTACGTGTACCAGGAATAGAGGATGAAATTAATAAACAATACCATTTATAAAAGCAAATTCCTAGAAATATATCCAATGAAAGATGTACAAGACCTTTACACAGAATAGGATAAATTATTAGAGAAATTAATGGCCTAAATAAACAGATGGCTATTATCATGTTTATGACAGCATGAGCTACAGATTCATTAGAACCCCAATAAAAATTCTAGAAGTTATTTTGTGAAAATTGGTGAGCTATTTATAAAATTTATGTGAAAACACAAAGGACTGAAAATAGCCAAGACACTCCCACAAGTATATAATGGTTACCATTTTGGACAGTGCAGATGTATAACATGTCTATCATTACACAGAAAGTTCTACTGGACAGCAGACTTATAGAATCTAAAAATATAATGTGAGTCTAGTATATACATTAAGTTTTCTAAAATAAACAAGTTAAGCTAATTTCATATCATATTCTAATTTATTGTAAATTTATTAATGAGATTATTAATTTATTAATGAGATATTTTTAATGCTATGGCTCTGGAATTAGAAATTCACATTTACATCATCTCTTAATTAAGACTAATTGCATGAGGCTAAAGTCTGTTACTGAAAAGTGTAGATCTATATTTATTTAGAAAACTAATTTTAAGACCTTTAAGATAGGATACAAAAGACATTATAAAGAAAAAACTAGTATCATGTTCCGTTAAAATTAAGAATTTTTTCAGAGACAACACCAAAACACACAAAAAAGTATCTGGTTGTGGTGGCACATGACTGTAATCCCAGGTACTTGGGAGGCTAAGGTAGTATCACAAGTCTGAGGTGAGCCTCAAGAATTTAGCATGACTCCATCTCCAAATAAAAATCAATCTGACCTAACTTTTCTATATACATATGTTAATATACCACAATTTCACCTTCATGTATATCCACAAGGCACTAATTTTTTAAACAATCTATAAATATATAACAAAAATCAATAGAGAGAAGAGAACAGGAGTAGTAGAAGGGGAGAAAAGGGGGAAGTACTGGAGACTGAAATAGAACAAATTATATTCCACACTTGTAATAATTATGTCAAAATGAACCTTAACATTATATATAACTAAAAGAATTAAAAGGAGAGGGCTAGAGCTGTAGCTCAGTGGTAAAGTACTCCTGGGTTAAGCCTCCAGTACTACAAAAACAAAACAAAATAAAATGGCAAGCCATAGATTGAGAGAAAAGTATCATAATGTACAATCAAAAGTATATAAAGAACTCTTACAAATCAATATAAAAATTATCAAATAACCCAACAGAAAAATAGGAATCTTGAATCAATACTTCATAAGAGAACACAAATTACTAAGAAGCATATAAAACATGTTCAATCTCAATAATCATCAGGAAAATTTAAAATCACAATTAGATTACTATATACCCATAATAATGATTACAACATAAAAGAATGCCAAACGAAAGTGGGAAAGAGTATGGAGCTAACTGGAATTTGCATATGTCGCTAGTAAGAATGTAAATTTAGTATCTATTAGGAAACCTGTTTGGCAAGACTTGCCAAAAGTTCAGCACATGCATATCTACTTGCTCAGTAATTCTATTCTTGGGTATATGCTCAAAAGAAATGCATGTGTGCTGGGGTTGTGGCTCAGTGGTAGAGCACTTGCCTAGCGTATATGAGGCACTGGGTTCAATTCTCAGCACCACATATAAATAAATAAAATAAAGGTCCATTGACAAATAAAAGATATTTTTAAAAAAGAAATGCATGTACCTGAACCCCAAAAGATATTAACAGGAATGTCTATGCAATATTATCACAGTTCAAAACTGGAAAAAAAAAAAAAACCCAGATGCTCATCGAGAGTAGAGTGAAAAAATAGAATAACCTTATAATGGAATACTACATAGGAAATGAAACTGATAAAGATGAATTTCACAAATGATAGATTGAGCAAAAGATGGTGAATAGCAGAGAAAACCATATTATATAATTATGTGTATGTAATGCATGGTTTATGATACTTTTAATGTGTTGCTGATTTCTGTTGCTAGTTTTTTTTAAGAACATTTGCATCAATATTTGTATCAGGGATATTGGTCCATTGTTTCCTTGTAATGTCTTTGACAAACCCTAAAAGGGATAATTAAGCACAAATGTTGACTTCATAAAATGAGTTTGCAGATATTCCTCTTCGGTTTTTTGGAAGAATTTTACAAGGACAGAGGTTAGTTCTTTAAATGTTTAATAGAAGTTGCTGTGATGTCATTGCCTGGGCTTTTCTTTATTGGGAGGTTTTTGATCACTGATTCTTTTTGATCACTGATTCAATCTCCTTATAGGTCTCTTCAGATATTTTATTTCTTCATGATCCAGTCTTTATTAGTTGTACGTTTCTAGGACTTTATTCATCTCCTCTAGACTATCCAATTTGTGCATAATTGCTCATAGCCGTTTCTTTTTGCTGAATTTTCACTCTTTAATCAGATATTGATATTTGAAAGTTTGCTTTTTCAGTTGTTCAATCTTACTAACATTTAAGCTCTCAGCAGACCCCCAAATAATTATTTGAAAAAAATGACTAAATTGGAACCAACATAATCACTACTTTTTGAAAGGAAGTTAAGAGATAATAATCAGAATAAGACTAGAGTGAGGGGCATTCCAAAGTGTGGTAATGTTCTCTTTTTTAAAAATATCTTTATTTTATTTATTTAGTTTTATGTGGTGCTGAGGATCGAACCCAGTGACTCACACATGCGAGGCAAGTGCTCTACCACTGAGCCACAGCTCCCGGTAATGTTCTCTTTTCTAACCTGAGTGGTAGTTACACAAATGTTAACTTTGTGATAATTCAAAGCACTCATGCTCTGTGCACTTTGTGAATACATTACATTTCAACAAAAAGGTTTTTTTTTAATTTTTTTTAGTTGTAAATGGATATAATATCTTCATTTATATTTTTATGTGGTGCTGAGGATCGAACCCAGTGCTTCACACATGCGAGGCGAGCACTCTACCACTGAGCCACAACCTCAGCCCCAAAGGTTTTTTATTTTTATTGTTTTGTATGTGTGTGTTTATTTCAGTACTGAGAATTGAATACAGGGCCCTGTGCATGCTAAGCACATGGTCTACCACTAAGTTACCCTCCTAGCCCTAAAAGTTTATTGAAAAATCCGATTTTCTCTAGTGAAAACCAGTAAGAAAATATAATTATATACAAAATAATATGGCTTCTTAAATAAGTGGAATAAAGTATATAAACTCATTAATAGCAAAAATTTGTAAGACATTACTGAAAAACAGTAAAGTAGAACTGCAAAAACTGAAGAGAGAAACTACCTAGGTGGATGGGATACATTATATAAGATAGATAGCCTTCCAGGTGTATATACAAATTTACATAAATTCCAAACAATGGCTGGTAACTGTTTAATTTTAGATGCCGCAAGCAAATTCAAAGTTTCATATAAAAGAGCAACAATTAAGACAATCAAGACAATTCAGAAGATTAGTAGGTAATAAAGACTTCTTTTTCTAAAGTTACACTAATTAAAATAATACAACTGGCACAGGGCCAGACATACAGGGCAGTCGAACAGAAAAGAGTCTAGAATCAATAATACTGATGTAAAAACAGTCCTTCGCACCATACACAAGTCAATTCCAAGAGTCTTAAAGACCCATATGTGAAAAGTAAAATTCTTAACTTTTATAAGAAACTTTAGGAGAATATCATTATGACTTGAGATAGTGAAAGATTTTCAAGACCAGAAATAGAAAGCATATGCCATTAAAAAAAAAAAGTAACAGTTGATTTAATTAAATGCAATTCTTTAAAACATATGATAAAGAAGAACACCATAAAACTAAGCTTACATCAAGCCATACATTAGAAGATATTTGCAGTGTGTGTGTGTATAATATATGTGTATAAGTAAGATGAATATCCAAAATATGTAAACAATCATCAGTTAGGAAAAAAACTCCTACACTATATAGACAACTATAAAAGGATATAAATACGAAAGCTGGTTACTAATAATCTTGAGAATGCAAATCTAGATAATATTCCAAGACACTAACAGACAATACTGACAACAGCATCACTAACATTTGACAACACTAGGCATTGAGCAAATATCTAATGTAGAGAAATTTAAACTGCTGGTAATACAACTGTTTGGAAAAGCAAACTGACATCTACTAAAGTTGAATATAAACTTACTTTATATCCTCCAAATTCTACTTCTACCTATCTTGGCATTTAGGCACAAGGAGACAAATTCAAGTACCTTTATCACAAAATTATCTTAATGTGAATTACCTACAATGTTTTGGTTCTAAATAACAGAACAATCAAAGTAGCTAAAACAAAATAAACTTTCACATAAGAAACTAGGAGACATGGGTGATTCCAGGATAATTACAGTATCAAAAGTCCAAGTACTTTTTGTGTTCTCCCATGAGAACAGTGTTCATTTTACAGGAAAGGGATAAAATAAAGTCTGTATGATTATACATTGTGTAATTTCTTTCTTAGAATCTGACCACAGGAGTGATAAAGAACATGAAATAAGTGTGCATGAAGCAGGAAAAAAAAGGTCCAAGTACTTTTTACCCTCAGATTTGTCTTCACAGAGTCTCAAGATAATCGCTAATCCCACAATCATGCCAACCTTACACACCTTACATACACAACCACATTCCACACGTTTTGTTTTTTTAACAGAGAGAAAACACTTACTCTCAAGTCCCTTCCAGATTTTCCCTTACATATCTTTGATCACATCTATACCACATGCCCACGCCAAAGCCAATCACTTCCATTGCAGTGAGTGGCTTAGACAAACCAACATTCATTACTCTGGGACCAAGAGGCTATCTTTTCTAAGCACATACATGGGGAAGAAATAGGTGTAGAACCTTTCCTTCAAAGAAAAAAGAGATAAATAAGGAATGGCAGCTGATTATATATCATTATTTTAGAATATACATCCTAAATGCATCAGTGCAAGAATGGATAAAATAAAGTGGTATATTACGTAATGAGAGATAACACTACAGTTACAATTGTATGTTTGAAGGAACATATATGCAAAAAAATCTCAAAAACAATTAAAAAAGTAAATTACAAGAAGATGTATCATTTATGAACAACTTTAAAACATGCAAAATATCTCCCTTTTGGGTAGATATGCATGAAGTTAAGACTATATAACATGGGGATGTTTACATTCTGGGGAGTGGTTATTTTTTCAGGAAGGACCAGAATTAGTTGACGAAAGAGGTATACACATATAACTGCATCTGCAGTACTTTATCTAAAATAATGTAA
Source organism: Xerus rutilus (assembly GCA_028644305.1). Lineage (NCBI taxonomy): Eukaryota > Metazoa > Chordata > Mammalia > Rodentia > Sciuridae > Xerus > Xerus rutilus. The sequence goes on along the minus strand of CM053402.1, from coordinate 124,546,171 downwards.
CAAAACTTTTAGTATTTGTTAAAACAAGATAATGAGATTCATGTGTAAATTATTGTCCTAGATGCTTTTAAGTTTGGAAAGGTATTATAGAACTTGTACCAGTGGTTAATCAAACTGCAGTTGTAGGAGTAGCAGCAGTGGCATCAGGATCATCTGGGACTTGGAAAGGAGAATTATTACACCCAACCACATCTACTAAATCGGAAACTCTGGGGGTAGAGCCCAGCAGTGTTTTATTCAGCTTTCTTAGTAAGAACTGATATAAGGGGCTGGGATTGTAGCTCGGTGGTAGAGCGCTTGCCTCACATGCATGAGGCCCTGGGTTCGATCCTCGGCACCACATACAAAGCAATAAAATAAAGACATTGTGTCCATCTACAACTAAAAAAAATATATAAAGAACTGATATAAGCTTGCTAAAGTTTATGATTTACTATTTATACTGATAAATAACCAAACACTCCTATTAAAATAATACTTCAGTCACCTGAATCTTATGATTATCTGAATAAATTCAGTAGAATTATTTCAAGGCTAAAGTTTGAGATTTGTTTTTTTTTGTTTATTTTGTTACTGGGAATTTCACCCAGAGGTACTTAACTGGCAAGCCACATCCCCAGCCCTTTTTATTGTTTGAGACAGGTTCTCACTAAGTTACTTAGGGCCTTGCTAAGTTGTGAGGCTGGCTTTTAATGTGAGAGCCCCCTGTCTCAGCCTCTCAAGCTTCTGGGATTACAGGTATATGCCACCATGCCCAGCTAGCTATTTGTTTTTAATTCAAACATTTCAATTTCTTACAGTCTCATGAATAAAGTCACTTTAAATAGATGAATTTTTATGTCATTTGCAGGAAAATGGATGGGATGTGACATTATATTATGCAAAATAAGCCAGACTTAGAAAGTCAAGAGTCATGTTTTCTCTTGTATGTGGAAACTAGAAAGAAAAAAAGGACAAAATGTGTGGGGCATCTTATGAAAACAGAAGAGAGACCAGTAGAGTAAGGGAAGGGGATCGGGGCAGAGAGAGAAGAAAAGGTACTGGGGAATGAAACTGATCAAAATTATTATTAGTATGTACAAATACACCACAATTAATCTATTCTATGTAATTATAATGTGCCAATAAAAATTAAATTCCTATATATCAGTTGTACACTAATGAAGATGTAGGGGTGTGGATGATTCAGACAAATTACTACGAAGCAAGAGGATACACATTCCTTTACTTCTTAAATGTTGTATTTCCTCAGTTACCCTGGTTTTCCATTAAAAGCTGCTAATGAAAGTTGATGTTCTGAGTGTTGTTCTACTCATTTGATACACAAATGTCATGAGGTTTATTCAGTGCATACTATCTCACTGTCAAATGAATAGGTACCAGTGGTGGAAATAAGACCATATGCAACATATACATATGTTGATAAGATAACATGAAATGAATGACTCCACAAAACACAAATACTATGGGTGGTGTACATTAGATTTAAACTGCCATTCGTCTTCCTTTTTTAAATGCATAGCACTCAACTATGCAAAATACTCAATTTATTGCAAAGATTCTAAATATCTCAAGTCCACTAATCCTTTACATAAACAAGAACACAGGACTACAAGGACACAAGTGACATCATAAGGGTAATCTTAAAACTGGGCTAAGTATTTTAACAAATAATTCACAAATTTGCAACTTATAAATAACAACTATAGTGGGTATATTCTTAAGAATTACTTGGAATCACAGGAGGCATCACAATACCAGACCTTAAATTATACTACAAAGCTATAGTAACAAAAACGGCATGGTACTGGCACCAAAATAGACATGTAGACCAATGGTACAGAAGACACAGAGACGAACCCACTTAAATACAGTTATCTGATACCAGACAAAGGAGCCAAACATGTAAACTGGAGAAAAGATAGCCTCTTCAACAAATGGTGCTGGGAAAACTGGAAATCCATATGCAGCAAATTGAAACTAAACCTCTATCTCTCACCATGCACAAAATTCAACTGAAAGTGGATCAAGAACCTGGGAATCAGACCAGAGACCCAACACCCATTAGAAGAAAAAATAGACCCAAATCTTTATCATGTTGGATTAGGATCTTACTTCCTTAACAAGACTCCTACAGCACAAGAAGTAAAATCAAGAATCAATAAATGGGATGAATTCAAACTCAAAAGCTTCTTCTCAGCAAAAGAAACAATCAATGAAGTGAACAGAGCGCTGACATTCTGGGAACAAATCTTAGCCATACGCACATCTGATAAAGCACTAATCTCCAGGATATATAAAGAACTCAAAAAACTTAACACCAAAAAAAAAACCAACCCAATTAATAAATGGGCCAAGGAGCTGAACAGAAACTTCACGGATGATGATATACAACTGATCAACAGACATAAAGAAAAAATGTTCAACATCTCTAGCAATCAGAGAAATGCAAATCAAAACTACCCTAAGATTACATCTCACGCCAGTCAGAATGGCAATTATCAAGAATACAAACAGTAAGTGTTGGCGAGGTTGTGAGGGAAAAGGCACACTCATACATTGCTGGTGGGACTGCAAATTGGTACAACCAATCTGGAAAGCAGTATGCAGATTCCTTAGAAAACTTGAAATGGAACCACCATTTGACCTAGCTATCCCACTCCTTGGTCTATACCCAGAAGACTTAAAAAGAGCATACTACAGTAATGCAGCTATTTCAATGTTTATAGCAGCTCAACTCACAATAGCTAAACTGTGGAACCAACCTAGATGCCCTTTGACCGATGAATGGATAAAGAAACTGTGGTATATATACACAATGGAATATTACTCAGCAATAAGAATAAAATTATGGCATTTGCAGGTAAATGGATGGAGTTGAAGAACATCATGCTAAGTGAAGTAAGCCAATTTCAGAAAACCAAATGCCGAATGTATTCATTGATAAGTGGATGCTGATCCATAATGCCAGGGAGGACAGGGGAAGAGTGGAGGAACTCTGTTCACAGGGGTGGAAGTGGGGAAGGGGCAGGGAGACAGTAAAAATGATGGAATATGATGCACATCATAGCCCTAGCTTTATGTATGACTGCACATATGTTGTGATTCTACAGCACATACAACCAGAGAAATGAAAAGTTGTGCTCCATCTGTGTACAATGAATTGCACTCTGCTATCATATAAACCTAAATAGAACAACAAAAAAAATACTTGGAATCAGGCATGCTGGCACACACCTATTATCCCAGCTAGTCAGGAGGCTAATCCTAAATTTAAGGCCAAACTGGTAAGACCTGGTTTCAAAATAAAATAGCTGGGGATGTAGCTCAGTGGTAAAGCACTTGACAAGCATGGGTGAGGCACTGGGTTTAATCCTCAGTACTGGAGCAGAAAAAAAAAGCACTTGGATGAAGTATGCATCTGTTAGAAACATCGGCTAAGCAGCTATTGCAAATACCTCTCCTGTGGCAGTTTCTTAAGAAATAATCAAGTTTCAAGTTTTCTGTCAAAAACGGTACCCCCAAAACAACTTAAAAAAGCAGTCCAAGATGATTGTCCAGGTCTGAAGGCAACTCTGCTCCAGTTATTCAGACACACATAAATTAGATGGTTACGTGCTAGTCTAGACAATGGGAAAACAAAAAGAAAGGAAGTCAAGTTTCAGAAATTTTCATCTTCAGCAACAAGGGAAGCAGAAATTACAGTTTCTCCTCACATTCCACCAGCAGGTGCTTAGCTACATGCCATCAATCAACCAGGAATCTAGAAAATACAGTCTCATCCACAACTTAGAGAGTTTCCCAAGCATTTCACAAAATCCTTTTCTATTCACAGCACAGAGCATCTTTGGGGTGGAGACAGGAAGGGGGAAATGCTGCACAACTCCATATACCATTCAAATCTAAATACTGGCTTTTACAGAAATCAGCTTTGCCCTAGCCAAAATAGTCTCCTATTTTGGAGTTTTCCAGCTTTTTTATTAAAAATGTTATTTTT
>CM053402.1:124496121-124541674 GCA_028644305.1 Xerus rutilus | reverse complement strand
CTTCACAGCTACCTAATCTACTAAAGTTATATTCACAGTTTAGAATGCCAGTGAAACTCCTCCAGGAAAATAAAGGGGGGGGGGGGGAACAGTTCAGGCAACCTCCTATCTTTCCACTGAAATTCATTCATATGAAAACAGTAGATGCACACTAATTGAGTTTTGAGTTGGGTATAATTCAGTGTTTGTCCTGTTTCAATAACTTAAAAGTGAGAGTCTAGAAACATCTATGCTTTAAGGTACAAAACCAACAAATTGAATCCATCTTTACTATATTCTAAACATTTACATGCAAACCTACACTTTCTCAGTAAATGTCTGAGCTACCTGCATTTCTGCTTTTCAACCCTTCATTCAGGAATTCTGGAACCATATTATAGAAAGCTACCTATAATTTTGCTATGTCTATTCTGCCACGTGTAAATACACAGATCTGAGATTAATAAATGCACTGACTGGGATGCCTTTATTAGTTACTAAATATTGAAATTCCTTTTGAAACTAATCAAATATTGATGATTTTACTCCTTCAGTAAACAGACTTCAATCTTTTTCCATCCCAGATGCATATGTCTACAGTAACATGGATGATGAAGATGAGTTGCCCCCATACTTAGAATACTTGCTGCCACTGCCTCAAATCTTTACCACTCCACCATCTTCACTCCTCTGTGTTTTCTTCTTTCAATATCCTATAACTGTTAACATATCCATAATTCTGACCAGCTTGCCATTCACACGAACTGCCAGTTAAAATTATCCTTAAGAGGTCAGGAGGTAGGCAATGATCACAGAATCTCCAGGACTATCTTTTCATCACATAGACATTTTCTGATGCTGCACATAGACATTTTCTGATGCTGCTGACAACATAGAGGCTTTTTCTTCCCTACCATAGAAACATTCTGCCCAACTAATTTTAGCTGTTCTTATAATTAGTTTGAATCATCAAGGTCCTCTTAATTGCTGAACAAAGTAAGAATTCAGTTATTTAGCAGGCTCTTACAAAAATGTAACCCAAGTATCAAAGCTACTTAATTTTTACAAACTACCAATTATCCATCCAATTACATCTTTATTACCAAGTTTAACAATTTCTAATATATAAGAAAACTATATAAATTCCCTGAACATAGAATGTTCCTTTAAAGAGCTACTTTCCAAAACAGAGCTGGTGCAGATTTTGATATACATACAGAAGAGTTACAATGAAAAAAAATTAAGAAAATTATTAATGCCAGGAGAAAGGTATTACAGGAAAGGAAAAGGAGTTTACTACAAAAGAGCAATTGTAAGTAACATTTATACAATAACTTTACACTAAATAATATTCTAAATTTTAAAGAACTGGAGTACCGGAAATGTGAAGGTAGAGAAGTGAGAACACTAAATCATCCTTCACTAAATAGATAATGACTAAAATTGAAAGTAAGCAAGAAATAATGAACATGTTATTTGGGGATGTGGTAGTGATTAGCCAAAGCAAAGGAACTGAAAGGGTTCTGATCTCTCTAAGGAGATACAAAAGGATTCAGAGGACTGGCTTCTCTCTCCCCCAAAGTCCTTCACATATAACTATTTGATTCTTTAAACCATATTCATATTTAAGTTTGGTTCAAAAGCAAAGGATGAAGAGCAATTATAAGAAATTTTAGTTGATAAACTAATAAAATCACATCACAGGTGGAAGAAAGTCACATACAGTTCAAGATTTTCAAAGACATTTATTAGAAGAGTTTTAATCACAATATGCAAACACTGTAATTACATTTTACATAATTTTTAGTAATTTCCTTACAATTAATTTCAAAATGTGGGAAAGGCTACAAAAATTTTAATTCTTTTTAGGTTTTGCCACGTACCTGGAAAGTAATTCAAATTGTTTTCTAGAGAAATTAAACTTGGTTATACTGCCACCAGCTGTATGATCACAGTACTCTCATTAACACTCAGTATTGATAATTTTGGAATTTGTAAAAGATCTTGCCTTATTTTTAATGTATATTTCTAAAATTATTCCTGATGTTGCAATATTTTTATCAATATATGAATTTTTATATAACTTGGTCATATTTTCTGCATTGTTCAGTTCTGTTGGAGTGCCTTTTTAGTTTGATTACAATATTTTCCCTGACATTACAGGTGTTTTCATGTCAATACAATGAAACCTATTAAGCTTTTTTTGTAATTTTTCTATGATTTCTAAATTTAAGAAGCTCTTCCTCCCCCCAGATACTTAATCTTTTAAAAATTGCAATTAAAAATAACATGACCCCTTAAAGAATTAAGACCTCTACTGTCCATTTCCTTTACAGGGAAAAGGAAAATTTCCATTGCTAACATCTGACATTTACACATACTTATGAGTTAACCAAGAAACTTTACATCTTAGCCTTAAAAATACTTTCAAGTACTTGTTTTTAGATAAAAATCTTCATGGGAAAAGTTTTAGCAGTTGTTTTATAAATGATGTTACGTGGAATTATATTTACAGTGAATTAACAGAACTTTTTTTTCTTAAAATCCTCTCTCAGTGATTTATTTTTAGCCTAACTTTCTGATTTCCTTCTTCAGTTTTTGCACATTGGTATAATATTCTTGAAAATAAACTTTATATTTACACTGGTTATACACTCACTTTATGAATTACTTTACTTGAGAAAAGTAGAATATCTTAATTTAAACCCAAATTCTTAAAAAAGAATGAAGAAAAGTTTATCCCAAACATTAAAAAGTTATGAAGGCAAGTGATATTCTACACAAAGAAGGGCCCATGAGAACAGAAAACCTGGCCTCACTGCCTTATAATATACATACATACCACAAATTATACATATAGTTTATATATAATGCTATAATTAAATACTACCTTATAATTATATTAGATATATTTTTCTATTATGTTGTTTTACTGATCTCATTTTATAATGTAACAACAAACGATACATTATTCCATTTATATAGATAAGGTATACAAACCAAATTTTCAAGGTATACAAACCAATCAAGAGGTTTATCCCTCAATATAATGCAAAGTATACTTATTCACATGTAAACAAAATGACATAATGATTCACCTTCAATACAGTGCACAAAAATGTAGTATACCAAACTATTTGTTCTCAGGCCTGTCAGTACACAATTATAAAGTGCTTTATGAAGTGAGTGAGAGGAGAAAAAGGAGAAAGGGAAAGGGAAAAGAGAGGCAGGGAGAAGGCATAAAAATGATACATTTTCTGTTGTGAAGAAGTTACAAGACACAACCAACTTTTCAATTAGAGAAGATAAACCAGCATGTTATATAAGTAGTAATAGGAAACGGTATGGCAGAGTTAGTTGGCAGCCCAAGGTTGAAGACCCAGGGTTCTACAGTCCTTTCCCAACTCCATGCATGAAAAAGGTCTATTTCGCCAGTAGAGGAAAAATGGAAAGGGGGAAGAGAGGAAACATTTCTGTGCCATTTAGGTTAAGAACACCTGAGAGCTTACACTATCACCTATGATCATCTGACTGAACACTTTGTTACACAAGTATTGTACTCAGATAGGTTCCAAAACAATGTAACTATTTAAAATAAAAGCAACATGTGTAATAATGCAGAAAATGAAGAATTACATCCAAGGAGCCAGCCTGGACAATGTAACGCCATTGTGTTTCAAAATAAAATCAAAAAAGGTTGGGAATGCAGTTCAGAGAAAGAATGCTCCTAGGTTTGATCCCCAATACCATACATACACACACACACACACACACACACACACATATATATATATATATATATCCAAGGGTTGGCTGACTTCAAAGGGTCAGATACTAAAACCAAAAGGTTGGTAGTCCTGAATTCTGTATCACAACTTACTCGAGTCTGACAATTACAGCACAAGAGTAGCCACAGAAAATACATAAATGAATGAGAAAGTTATGTTCCAATATTCACAAAAAGTTAAAGGGCCATTGTCTACTGACCACTGATTTTACCTACACTCCTTTAAAAAAAACTAGTTCAGCAAACAACTGCAGGAGAAGCTAATACTTTAAAACTCAAAACATTTCTTATCCCTAAAAGCCTTTTCTGAATAGGATGTGTGCCTCTCCAAAACTAGGTACAATTTAAGGACAAAATTATGCTTGTCAGAAATGTTAATACAAAGCCTCACATCATCAATACTTCCCTTTCTTTCAGCAACAAAATCTAAAAAAATGAGTAATAACAAAATTATAAAATTATGTAATTATAAAATCATCTACTCTTACCTTTTGGATTTAAACACTACTTGAATGAGATTTTATCCTTATACTTGCACAAACCTGTAACTATCACTAATATCCTATTCTAACATTTTTAACATTAAAAATCTATTAAATACCCAATCCCTATATCTGGGCAATCTACAATACTTATGTTCTGATAATAGGAAAGTAACATTTCACACCGTTAATGTGATATGACAATATTAATAATTATTGTGTAAACATTTCAGAATATTAATATGATCTCCTAAGCAGACAACCTGAAATAACTTCAGTAATACTGTTACTTAAAATCTTCTGATTTCAGTTGTAAATTGTTGCATATCTAATGAACACTTTTGAATATTCCAGTACATTTTTATTACTTGAAAATACATTTAATTTAGAAAAATCTAAAAGTCATTGTGTGGCCAACCCGCAGAATTTAGAGAATGAAAAAGGAAAAAAAATACTTTGGAATACTGATAAATGGTATAATATGAAACCTTTAGAGTTTATATAAATGACTATAGGAAATTCTATTTTTTTTCAAAAATAATTCTATACAAATCATAGCTCAAAATAAATTTTTAGAAAGCTCAAAATGTGAATTTGACATTTTCAAACTTTATTATCAGTACAGTCTAAGCAATACAAAGTTATATGAGATTAAAGTAAGCCAGAAAGCAGATTTTTATAATACTCTTTCCAAGACAAGCAGCGGCCCAGATTAAATGAATAAAATTGCTATCATTCATATACAAAGCTAACGTAGAAGATAAACATATTACTTTCTTCCTTTTTTGGGAAAAAACATACTGTTGCAAGGTAATTCGGTGACATTATATAGTTCTACCTCCACATCCAATTTGTTCCGTATTTGGACTAGGGTCTAAAAGTAATCAAAATTAACCAATTTTAAAAGATTATGTCCATTTTATTAGCAATACTGATTAGCTGAAGGAAAACCAACAGTAGATTCCATATATGGCACTAAATCTAATTGTAATTCAAAGGATATCTCATTTTGGGAGCTTGTGTAGGTGAAACTTGTTCAAGAAAACTAAGGGAAAACAAACACTAGGGGGCAGCATCAAACCATATGAGGTTTACTTTAGCAGACCAGGACTTATGAACGTGTCGATTTTTTTTCCCTTTCTTTTTTGCTATGATGGGATGTTAAGAGTTTACCACTGAGCTACATCTTCTCTGCCTAAAGTATATTTTTAATACAAATTACACTATAATGAAAATGGCCTAAGATTATTAAACTTATTATAATGCAAGAAATGTTTTGACTGCCTACTTTTCGTTTTCTGCTTAGTTTCTTTTACATCCAACTTGTGAGTAACAGTTTAAAATGCACCAGTGATAATGTCCCTTTGATATAAAACAAAACTCATGGCATTTCCATTCTTGAGGGAGGCACTATATAAATAATGGCTGGCATCTTAATCTACAGTTTCTCCTTAGGTTAATGCTAAATTTAAATTGTTTCAATTAACATTTTAAACTTGATTAAAGGTTTTAAATTTGCACATACACTGAACGTATCATGAACACTGTGACAAAAAGCTTTTGGAGTATACCCCCCCTTAAGGAATTTAGTATGGCAAGGGAAATAAAATGTACATATAAAATTACAGAATAGAAACAAAGCAGGAAAAATTCAAAAAAATTAAACTAAAAATTCTAAAAAATTCTAACTGTATCCTCTCAAAGTCCCAGCAGAAACTATCAAAACTCATTTTGGGGGGGTTATTACTTATGAAGGTAAAAGAAAAAGAGAAAGTAGTTCTTCAATCACTATAGATCGTAGGTAAACACTTGTGTAGAAAAGGTAAAATGAATAAGTGTTTATAGCCCTTTGGTCGATCATCTCTTTTAATGGTCACTGTAAACTCATAAGGTAAATTTTACAGTAGTTGGAAGTTTACAGATAAAAGATTAAGAAAACTTGCTCAGGGTAAACCAAAACAAGTTAACAGCAGAACAAAATTCTGAACTTTTAATCTCACTCCAAACCCCTAAATTCGTTCCAATGCTGGCCAATATCGAGTGGGAGAATAAAGTAAGATTTTCTTTAATTAAAAGCAAATGTGAGCCAGATGGTATTACACCTGTAATACCAGTGACTCAGGAGGCTGAAGCAGGAGGATCTCAAGTTCAAAGCCAGCCTCAGCAACTTAGCAAGGCCCTAAGCAACTGTCTCAAAATAAAAAACTAAAAGGGCTGAGAATACAGCTCAGTGGTGAAACTCCCTTGAGTTCAATCCCTGCTGCCAATTAAAAAATAAAAATAAAAAAAGCACAAACAATCTGCCAGGTATGGTGTTGCACACCTGTAAACCCAGCTACTAGGGAGGCTAAAGACTGAAAATAAAGGAAGCATGGGCAACTTCTCAAGACCTTATCTCAAAATAAAAAATAAAAAAGGGATGTAACTCAGTGATAGAACACCCCTGGGTTCTAAGCCCACTATTATTAAAAAAAAAAAAAAATCATACCAGCTGTTGAATAATTTCCATTGCCATAATATTCATATCCTGTCTTCTCCATAAAGCACCAGAGGGGGTTGGAAGAAACCCCCAGAGCAGTACTCACACAGGAAACTCAAAGCCTCCTCAAAGTACTTCAAATCAGGTGCTCAAAAATGAAGAAAATTTGTGTCAGCTTTGAAGTTGTTAGTGGAATATAAAATGGTAACAGGAAAACCTAGTACAGGCTGACCATCCCCAAGATGAAAATCTACAATGATCTGAGCATTAATGTGACAGTGTATTCACAAATCACCTCATGTTTGACAGGTCCCAGTCAAAATGCAAATACAGAAAAATATTGTATAAAATTACCTTTAGGCTATAAGGCCCATATGAAATATAAATTAATTTTATGTTTAGGCTTGTGTCTCACCCCAAGATATTATGTATAAATATTTTTTTAAAAAATTGAAATCTTTAGTCCCAAGCATTTGGGATAAGGAATACTTGACCTACGCAGCTTATTTTGCAATATTTCTCACGTCACATCAAAAGAGCTCTTCCCTAACCACTTTTGAAAAAATGTAGCACCAAAGTCATTTTGCACAGGGATTCTTAACAAAGAGTCCACTGGCAGAATTCAGGTTTGTGAATTTGGGTAGGGTAAAAAGAATCACTAAAATACAGTCATTCCTTTAGTATTCATGAATAAGGCAAAATTATAGCAAAAGGAAATACCCGGAAAAAAAATCATTTAAAGTTCTCCACGAGTTTCAAATTCGTCATTAGCAGCCACTTCTGTTGATATTTTACTAAAACATGAATTACTTCATCATAAATATTTAACATCTCAACTATTTCCATGCAATTGGTTTCTGCTGTAATCCTCTGTATTTTATTACATTTAAAACCATTCGTCTTGAGCTGGGTATGTAGCTCAGTGGCAGAGCGCTGGCCTAGCATGTACCAAACCCTGGGTTGAATCCCTAGCACCACAAAAATAACAAAACAAAAAATACATTATTCTGAGTTTCACCACACAAGAATGTTAAAAATGCCTGCCAGCACATCATTTTATTTTCTTTACAGGATTTATCTCCCAGAATTTATATTGTTAGTTTCTCTCCCTACTGGAATGTTCAGTGCATGTAGGATGTGTTGTCCATATGGATTCCCAAGGACCAGAAAAAAAGGACTGACTCACGGTAAGGTCCTCAGTTTGTAGAACAGGGAGTCCTAATATAAACCGGTGCACAGAAGTCGAGTTAAATCTTTCAGTTTCATTACTACCATTAACTAAACTCTAAGTCTCTAGCTTTTCCAATGTATTATTTGCTTTTTCTTACCCATATACAATTTAGATACACATCCAAACTGAAAACAGAACGTAAACCTGCCACATGCTACTTTTGCTCCAAGGATGACTCAGTTGCAAGGTAAACTGGAATGCAACAATGAAAAAGACAAAGTTAAAAAAAAAAAAAGGTTTACTTTTTTTTTTTTTTTAACTTTTGTGTCACTCTTTCGTTACTTAGAACAGGTACTTGAGTAAAGGACCCCTTCCAACTGAGGGCTGTGATATTTCTTCCACGTGCCGGGCTCCTTAAAGGCAGCCCACGAGGACAGGCTCCCACGTGAACGTTTCTTTACAGAAGCCACAGGAAGACCTTCAACGTCACGTCGCCCGCGCCCTCAGAAAGCCCCCTTCTTAGCTGGGGCATTCTGAAGATCCCATAGGAGAGGCTAGGCGTTCGGCAGGATCCTAGCTGGGAGAAGAGAGTCCCCAAAGGTTCTCCAACCGCGCCCCACACCGCCCTCCACCTAAGAGTTTTCAGGAACAAAGCCCCGGCCGCTGCGCCACCTCCGCACCCGCCACGGCCTAGCCCCACCCGAGCTCTCAGCTCCCAGGACCCCAACAGACTGAAATCTTCACTCCCCCGCGCCCCGCCTAGGCTTTTCGGTTGGTCGGGGAGAAAACAAGCCCCCACGAGGCCCCCGCGGTAGAAGCGAAGACGCTGTTGTCCGTTAGTCTCCCGATGCCGGAAGAGTGGCGCGGAGGCTCCATCCCGGGGTCCCCTTGCCCAGCCCTTTTCGGACCAGAAGGAAGGACTGCAAAGAAAGAATCGGGGGCGTTCGTTGCCAAGTCCCCCGAAGACAGCCTGCAGAGACTCCCACCCTCGGGCCACAGGGTCCCCTTCTCTGCCGGCGACGCCACCGCGGCCTTAGGAAGCCCGCGCGCAGCCCCCTAACCGCCGCCGCCCGCCCAGCGGTCACTCCTCCGCCGCGGCGCGGGCCGCGCGGATCCCCCAGCCTCCGCAGGAGGCTGAGAGAGACTCGGGTCCAGCACGCGGGGCGGACGCTTCCCGGCCGCCCACCCCGCGGCCCGCAGCAGCCCAGAGCGCACACGAGGAGCCACGGCGCCCCATGCGCTGCCCACCGCGCGCTCTGCTCCAGCTCGCTTTCGCCGCCGACTGCAGCTGCTGCGGGAACCCTAGTGCCCAGATCCCAAAGGGACCCAGCCCCGACACCCCGGTTCTGTTCTCCCTTTCTACCCCCCACGCCGTCCCGGGACTCGCAGCCTCCGCCGCGCATGAGGCCGGTTCTGGGGGAGGGAATGTAAACAAATCGGGGTTTTATAGTTACCTCACACTCGAGTGCCGTGTGCATCTCCTCTCCGCTCGGTACCAAACCCCGGCTGCACCAAATCGTGTATTCATCAAAGCCGGCTGCGCTAAATGCGTCGCGGAAGCCAGAGCGTCAGACGCCGCGCTACGCTAGCGGCGTACAAGGCCCACTCAGGTCCCTGCGCAGCCGCACCCCGTCCGCCTATGGGTGCTACGCTACGGGCGTACACGCACCACCCAGTCATTCACTTCGGAAACGCCGCTTGCGTAAGGGAATTGCACCACTCGCGGATTCCACACTGATGGTCCGAGCAATAGAAATTCGAGTCTACGCAAATTGCGGAGCTCCGTGGCTCCGTGCTAGTTTTGTTCCAAGAAAGGACGCTGTGGGGGAGTTGGGGCGGCTTCTAACGCATGCGTGGAGCGCCCTTCACCACTTGCTTTTCCTCCCCGTGTTACATACAGATCGGTTGCAGAGGCCTTGGGCAGGCGAATGAGAAATGAAAACTCCTGGAACAATCGCTTTAACCAAAAGATGTCAGACTGATAAATTAGGACATTTATATAAATAAAATCTCTACGTTAGACTAATTTCTCCCCATCTGTAAAAGTAACTGTTTCAGTCTCTTAGGGCAAAAAAATGTGAACTTGGTGCTAAGTGCGATGATTTTTGCATAGCTGCCCCTACCCCTGCCTCGCCCATTTAAAACGCACTTACTGTGGACCTTTTAAGACTAAAAGGAAAGTTGAGTGCAGAGAACATGTCATGCACTTAGAGTCATTTTGAGACTTTTGGCAACTTTAAAATTTTTTTCCTACTCCTTAATCGACCTACTGTGTGTTAACACCCAAGAGCGGAAACTCTTGATCCAGCCAAGCAGTTTCTAGGACTGCTGCGTGCATCGCCGCCCATTCTTTCTGCTATTTCTTTGCTTATCCCATACCTCCCGTTAAAATGGTCTCTGCACTGCCCCCCACCCTCATCCTAAGCAAATAACAACCCACATTTTCTCAAAAATTAGATGAGGATATTTTATCTCTGCTTCATTACTGTTTCTTGTCTCTTCACATGTTAAGGTTTATCTGTATTCAACCATAATCTACTAAATAGTGAATTATGGCCTTATTGGTATGTAGCTGGGTGCATATAACCATGATTAATAATAATTGCAAGATTTAGTGTGTGTTGGGTACTTCCAAAGCGCTTTGCATGTGTATTAATCCCCATAACCCAGTAAAGTAGGAATTATTCAGGAAACTGAGGCACAAGAAGTTAAGTAACTTGCCCAAGATTACAGAACAGGGGGAAAGGGGAATTGGGGTCCAAACCCACTCAATATGGCTACATGGTAAAGAAGGTTGTTTCTCATTTTTTGTTTTCTGTATATATTAGGTGCCCAATTAATGCCCACCTACTGCCACAGTATTAAAAATCTCATGTCTTCTCTTTCTTGTTTAGCGAAGCCATTCCAGGGGCCTTACTCCTGCTGGCAAAGAGAGAAGTCCTGAGGTGTACAGGAAGGAGTTAAAGGTAGTCTCACCATTGCCACTTACTGTGGGAGACAATGGCCATGATCCTCAGATCCATGGATAAGTTGAGAGGATTAGTTTTAAAGTATTCTAAGGTTCATTCTAGACCAAAAGTCTTTAGCGTTCATAAAGTCATTATAGTACATCCTTTGGGTCCAAAGCATAAAAAGTAACCAAATTACCCTGTTATTTTAAGTCTCATAATTATCTGATTGAACACATTATCAGTACCCTTAAAATATACACATCTTTTTTTCAAACAAGATAGAGCACTTGCTTTTCATATATTTTAGGGCACCTACTCTGCTTTTTCATTTAAATACTTACAAGGCCAATGTTCAACTGGTACATAGAGATACAGTTGAACCCTTGACCAAATAATGAAAACTACAACAAATATTGAAAACTGTGGACAGCTACAACTCAGAATGGGATTCCCCCATGCTGTGCCTCCCAACCCTTAAACCTTCCCCTCAAGACTCCACACATATCCACATTTTATGAACCAAAAGGAACCTGCTAAGATAGAGGCCTTGGGATCTAGTCTTATTAGTGACTGGTATGCTAATTTGTTCTTGGCTATTCTTTATTAATTGTTCTAACTTTTAAGTATAAGACTATATAAGCTACTTGAAAATAGAGACCATGTCTCCTGCCTTTATAAACTCATCCATGCATTCATATTTATTTAAGTTTATGCATACTGATTTGGGCAGGATTTACAGCAAATTTATTAGATAGCATAAATGATCAAGCTACAACCTACTGCATTGCTTTTCCTACTAGGAAAAGGAATCTCACAAAACAACTTTCAGACTTATGCAAAATCACCTGCTTCTGGGATTTTATAATATATCAGAATCACAGAACTTTCTTGAAAGGGTAAGACTTTTATTCCCCCCCTCCCCAGCTATATCATTTGATTTATAAAGAAGCTGATTTGAACTATAAGAACAGTATAAATGATTTCCAGGATCTGGGAGAAAAAGATACTATTGAATTATGTATACATGGCTTACCTTTCATTGTTTTGCTTATTCACACTGCTTCAGTCACAATATTATTTCACATATCTAAAATCTTAAATGTGACCAATCTCTTTGGGAATCACAATATAATAATAAATCCAGCATCTTTTTTGTCTTTCCAAGGATTAGAAAAGAACCAGCTACAGTAGAGTTTAAGAATCACACCTCATACCTGGATCTTAGCTGCAACTGAAGGAAGTCCATGTCATAAACCTGGCTTTCCCTCTAACAAGAAAAAATAGTCCTCATCCATAGTGAAGATACGAATCTTTAATGGAATCTCTAAAGAACATGACTGATTTTAAGAAATCAGACCTTTCAAATTCCATCATTCTTTTTATGAATCAAGATTAGCAACAACCAAAAATAAAGAAACCTCCTTAAATTCTTCTTTAGTTTACAGGCGAGGTGGTGCAAGCCTGTAATTCTAGCACTTAAGGATGCCGAGATAGAAGAATCGCGAGTTCAAAGCCAGCCTCAGCAATGGTGAGGTGCTAAGCAACTCAGTGAGACCCTGTCTCTACATAAAACACAAAATAGGGCTGGGGCTGGGGCTCAGTAGTCAAGTGCCCCTGAGTTCAATCTCCAGTACCAAAAAAAAAAAAAAAAAAAAAACAAATTTTCACAAGACAAAAAAAGTTTGGATTAGACAAGATTATGTCTAAGAGGCCATTGGACAAGAATATAAGCAAGACTAAATAATACTGATATCATGTGGGTAAGAAGTGGGGGATTAAGTATCAGCATGGTTATTAAAGAGCTGGAAAAGGAAGGCTTTAGGAAACTGTTGACCTTAAAGTTAATAACTACCTATTTATTTTAGATACCCTGTGTTTCAGCCTGGAGTTTGAAACTCCAGTTCTGGATCTGATGCCAGAGAAATGTAAAAGATACATCCCATCCTTGTTCCTTGGGGCCTGTGGCACTGTATCTAATGAAGCAAGCCCATTGTCAAGAGGAGGTGGTGAGACCTCTAGGGCAGTCTTTTTCAAATTCCTTGAGAAATTATGACTCCCCAATCTTGCTATTTTTTGCATAGTCTCAAGACTTACCATTCCTAAACTTAAGATATATAGATCTGGGGATCTAGTTCAGTGGTAGAGCTCTTGCCTAGAATGTAGGAGGCCCTGGATTCAATTGCCAGCAAGGGAGGGGAGTGTGAGGGTGGAAGTGGTAATGAATGGACTTTGAGATGTCTGTGGAAGTTACCACTAAAGGACCACAGTTGCCCTTCTGCCCTATTCTAAAGAGCAAGACTTGTATATCTGAGGCCATTGTCTTCCACAGAGCCCACTACTTTGAGATGCCAGAAGAGATAAACAAATCCTCCCTGGTAAGAGATAGATTTGACTAATGTGCCTGTCAAGTGAAATCATTCTGAATTGGTAGGCTTATTCAATAAAACAGAATTTCAGGGTATCTGCAGAGACAAAAATAGATTGGAGAAATGAGATGCTATAACACAAAACTTTAAGCAACTTCCCACCCAAAGAAGAAAAGTTAACTTTTATCATTTTCCTAGATGATCCTCACATGAAAGTAGACAGACCTCTTAGTCTCTGAGCCATGGGAATGCAAACAAAAGACCTGTAGCATGAGGCATATCTACTGGGACAGAGACAATAACAGAGAGGCTTGAAAAACCTCCCGTTCACTATGATGAGTTCTTTCATAAATAGAAAGTGTGAACTGGCTCCATAGAAAGAGGAAGACCCATTCAGAAGAATGAACAATAGCAAAACAGCCAGACCAAGAGGCAGACAGCACATTTGCCCACTTGTCTCAGGAAGTGTTCTCTCCCCAAACCTAGCTATTCACCAATGCTTGGAATTCCATGTTTAGCCCTTCATTTGTGGGTCTTGAAACCAGAGACTTTGAGAAAAGTTATTGCCACTTTGTTATTTTTACTGCTAAGGGAGTATCCCCCCCACTCCATTCCCCGCCCAGGTCTTTTCTGAAGAGGAAGTTCTAAAAGAAGAAAATAGGGTTATCCAGATTCCTAAGGGTAGTGTGGTGCAAAGTGAAAGAAGGAAAACTGTAGACAAATTGCCAGCCTCTCAATCCTGCTTCTGGTTAGCTTTGTTCACTCACAGACTGTTAAGATAAAGAAAAACAGAAGGCTTGATAGACAGCCACTAGTACCAACCATGAGGACCCAGATGCTACCAGGCAGCCTTTTAGATCTTTTGGAATTCTAGCAGCACAGCAGAAATTAATCTTCCAAAACTCGACTCTAAGTCCAAAGGAATTAGAAAATAGTGGCATGAAAATACCTACATTAATATTACAAATTTAAAAAGTATTTAAGATGGTTACACTTCAATTTAAGGGAAGTTGTCAACATGGAAATGAATTAGCAATAAGTGACTGTGTAAATTTATTTGTTAAAGTCGTTAAAATTACTAAATCTATTTTTAAACTCCATTTTAAAACTGTCATTACACAAGAATAAATTTCAAATCTTGCCTAGGGCTTCCAAGATAATTAATAAGGAGACTCATTTCACAACTGACATTTATGAAAACAATCAAGAATATCTTTTAAAATCAAGACATACTTATTTTATCTTAGCAAATATTGCTTACCTTTGTTTATTAAAAAAATCTCACAGCAAGAATTCAGCAAAACTCTAAATATTAGGGAAGGCAAGAATATATTGTCAAAACAAGGGTGATTTGTAGAGATTTCTGAATTTTTCTTGTACTGTTTCTAAGTAAAACTCAAATCATACTTTATTCTTAATAAAATAAGCCACTTTTCCAATCTTCATAGAATCTCATTAACCAGCACTTCTTAACAGCACGTGTTTTTATAGAAGTTTTAGGAATTTCCCAATGTTTGTGGGGAACAAGGTTTCTGGCAATGCCTAACAGTCCATGACCCACCAGGCTTGGCTGGCTTTCCTTCTCATAGTGATCTCACCTACAGCCTCCAATGATTTCATCCTATCCAAGTTTCACCCTAATTATGACAGTTGCCTTGTCTAAGCAGTTACATTTCAGTCTGTCTTCCCATCCTGCACACATGAAATTGTATGGTTTAAAATTTGTCAGGCACTATTAAATGCTTTAATATGATAACTCATTTAATTCCTACAACAATGCTGTGAAGTGAATATTATGAAGTAACCACATAGCATATGGCAGAGCCAGGACCCCAGCCCAGGCAGTCTGGCTCCTGAGGCTGTTCTCAATGTGTCTCTTCTGTTGAGGCTGTGTGCAGGTCCCTATTTTTTTTTTTTTTGATGATAACTACTACTTTAAAAATGTTGGCAATTTTAAAAACATAACAGATATTAAAAGAACTATAAACTGGTAGCTTCCCTGTCTGCAAATGCTGAGGTCAATGGGAAATTTAAGTGTAATATTAAATGAAAGAAAAAAATCAAGATATTTATACTGTGAACATTTTATCTTTTTTGTTTTATCTTTCAGCCTGTCAAACTTAAATCAATTCTAAGGGTGATATTTATTCCAATCTTTTATTAGCCAACCTTGTTATACATCCAGTTGAAAACTTTCCCCCTTTCACAGTGTTTTGATCCAGCTGTTCAAGTATTTATTTGTATTAGTAAAGTTATACTAAAAATTAAGCAGAATCAGGTGTATGTTGATGACTTCAATCCTAGTGATGTAAATATGAACAGCAAATGTGCAAATCAATGAGAGTAAATTAGATGCAGGAAAATATATTCCAGATTTAAAGTGAAATTCACTTAGGAGATAAAAGAACATTTCCATCCTCAGATTCACATGACTATATCCTCTACAAGTCTTCCTTGGAAAAATAGACCCGTATTAAGGGAGGAGAGGGACATATCTTCAAGCAAAAGTTTGTGCTTCTGGTATATGCAAGCCGTTATGTAAAGTAGCTAAGATGCCTCTGAACAAAATGAGATTATTGCTCTTAAATAATCCACAGTGGAAGGTTATTAAGGAGGTAATTATAGAGTGGCAAGTGCTAGGTTAGAGATAGGTATGGGTAGCTATCACAGTGGGCTGCCTGAAGGAAGTAACATCAGGCCTCTGATTTAAGGATGAGTAGAAGAGACACAGGTAAAGGGGTGTAGGATGGGTTTTCCCACACAGATGAATGACATCAGTGAAAGTATGGTTTTTAGTTTAGGAAACTGAAACAACACAGTCTTGTGTGTTTTTGGCGTCAGAGATTGGGAGAGATGAGACAGGACTGGTAAGCAGGGCCTTTGTGTACCATCTTAAGAAGTCTGAATGCTACCCTGAGGGCAGTAAGAGCCTCTGAAGAATTATAAGCAGGCAGGTGGCATGATCACAGGCAAGAAGGAAATTGAAGGATAGGATTAGCATGGTAGACAGACTAATGTCCTCTTGTGCTCCTGGAGATGCCCACATCCTAATCCCTGGAAACTGTGAATATGTTAAGTTATATGGCAAAGGGGAATAAAGGCTGGAGATGAAATTAAAGGTCCAATTTAAAACTCGGGTCCCTAAAAGCAGGAGATGGATGGAGAAGAGGAAAAATCAAAGAGATACTGCTGAGGTAAAGGAAAAATGGTCAGAGCAGTGCTGGAAAAAGAAGCCACATGCAGATGAAAGGAGGGCAGTCTGGAGAAGCTAGAAAAGACACGGAAATGGATTCTTCCCCAAAAGCTCCAAAAGTAAGGCATCGCTACTGACACCTGAGCTTTGACCAAAGAAGACCTGTGTCAGACTTCTGACCTACAGAAGCATGAGATAATAAACTTATAAAGTTTTAAGCCACCAAATTTATGATAACACGTTATAGCAGCAATAGAAAACCAAAACAGTGAAGAAGCTATTATGGTAATAGCCCGTGTGCAAAGTGATGATGGATAAAGAGATACTGTTAAATTTGAGAGGCATCAAGGAGATATAATCAAATTGGAAACAACTTTTAAGGAAAGTTGGAAAGATGGAAAATAGAAAAGGTTATCAGGAACTGGGGGTAATGGGTAGCAGAAAGGGAGAGGGAATGGGAAATTAATGGTTAGTGGGTACAGAGTTTTGTTTAGATGATGAAAAATAATGAAAGTAGAAAGATAAAGCACTGCAACAAACACAAATTGAACAAATATACTTCCTAGTGTCTGTAATGTTCAGAGGTTTGGACTGTATGATGGCCCATAAATGATTTTATAATTTTTGTTTTGTTTTAGGTGCTGGTGATTGAACCTAAGGCTTTGTGCATGCTAAGCACATGTTCTACCAGTGAGCTGCACCCCCAGTCTCTATAGGGTTTTTAATGAAATTTTGGAAATAAGTTTCCAGAAGAAATTTGTAATTTTCTTCCTATATTTTAAATAAGAATTCCAAATACAAAAATGGTATCTTTGTAACTGGAGCCGTTCTGAGATGACCAAAATGTATATAGGTAATTATAAAAAGCCAGTATAATGTGGTTTATACCTTTGCCTAATACTCATTTTTTTAAATGAAGTGTTAGACTGGCCATGGGTGAAGCCACTGGACACACTTTGAATGTGATGCAAATATGATTTTAAATTATTTGGCTCCACCATCTTTGGAGGAAATTTTAAAATAACCATTTACATTTATTTACATTTACCCAATTAAACTTCCAGCTTAAACATACTTATTTATGCTCTAACACTCTTATTTATCTCTCTTTTTTCCTAATTTTTTATATTTTGTAGCACTCCACATTCATGTAGAAAGCAAAGTATATTTTTAAACATCTAAGCTAATATTCAACAATGTTGAATAACAAGTTTAGTAGCTGGTCAGCCAATTATAGGTTAACATGTAATGGGGTGGTGCTGAGACGTAGAGAGAAAACTACAGCTAAGTCAAAATGACTGTAACGATAAAGTCCTGATAACTTCTTATTTATTAGAAATACATGAACTGATTTATGGAATAGTCATGGTTAAATGATCTTACCAGTTTGGAGCTGGGGTGGTGATGTCTGCCAATTATACATGATTGGTCAGTTTAGGACAGCTAAGAAGGTGACTGAGAAATTCAGTCAAAGTTTCAGATTTTTTCTTTTTTCTCGTTGCCTTCATTTAACTCCAACCTACTGTAGCTTGGTCCAATTTGGCAGTTCTTTCAAACCATCAGTAAACAGCTACAGTTATTCTGCACAATGGTTTATCCATTCCAGTGATTAGCAGAAGAGGTGATAGTATAAGTAAACATCATTGACTGGTTCCAAAGTATAGATGTAACATCATTTAATAACTACATTCTACCAGAGTATGGTTTCACAGAATTGAATCAACCCACACAATAGAAATGAAATCTGGTGGGCAGACTCAGAAGGAGGGCATGCATCTCTTAGCATTTCCTAAGTCAACATCCCTGTAGAGACTCTACCTTCTCTTTCCTCCTTGTCATAATCATAGATACTTCAAAGACGTTTCTACACACTTCCTTGATCCCCTTTTTCAACTCACCTATTGAAGTTGGGCTTCCATCCCTACTAGGTAACCCAAATTGCCACCATAAGCCTTAGTAACTAAAGCCAATTGTGGCTTTCAACTGGTATTCTATTTGATTTCTTTGCGACATTTGAGGCAGTTAACTACTTCCCTCAGATCCTCAGAAAATTTGATGTGTTTCGTGGTGGGCTGAGAAGACATGCCCAGGACAGACACCTTGGGAAGTAATCAAAGGGTGATGTCTTTTCTTCCCCTAAGCTGATTGTTCCACCAAGTAAGACTCCTGCCTAGATCTCTCACCTACAGCCTTGCTCTCCTTTACATAAGAATCTTGCAAAGTGCCCACCCAACACACACACATTTTAATCGCAGATAGCATTCTTCTGGTTTTTCAACACCCCTTCAGTAGCTCATTTGCTAGTTTCTTCTAGAGCTTTTGTTCTACAATCTTCCATACACATGGACAACCTCTTCTAGTTCCTCTTATTTATCATGCTATATCAGTGTTTATAAACGAGTACTTCAAGGACCACTTGCACCAAATTCTCTAGGGGCTTTTATTAAAAGTGCAATTTTCCATTGTCCTCCAAGACTTACCGAACCAGCATAATGAGGAGTAAAGAACAAAATCTGCATTTTAAATAAGTTTCCAGGTACATCTTTTTTTAAAATTCAGATTAAAGGAGCCAAATGCTTACCTAACATGCTTGAGACCCTGGTTTTGATCCCTAGGACCATTAAGGAAGGAAGGAAGGAAGGAAGGAAGGAAGGCAGGCAGGCAGGAAGGAAGGAAGGAAGGAAGGAAGGAAGGAAGGAAGGAAGGAAGGAAGGAAGGAAGGAGGAAGGAAGAAAAGTTGGACAACAACTGCTAACATAGTCAATAAACTCATCTTGGGAAATTTTATACACTCCCATATTAGTTCATTTTCTATTGCTATAATAAAATATATGAGGTTGGGTAACTTTTAAAGAAAAGAAGTTTATTTAGCCCACAGTTTGAAGCTGAAAGTTCAAGGTCAGGCAGCCCCATTGACTTGTTCTCTGGTGAGGGCTGCATTTGCTGGCTCACTATGTTGCAAATTGATCATGACAGGAGCACATGCACACACAAGAGTTCACAAGGTGAACTGGACAGCTGGAGAGAACAAGGAGGGGCCCAGGGCCAGTCTTGCTCTTTCATAACAACACTCCCACAAGAACTAATCAGTCTCATGAAAACTACCTTTTTCATGTCTCTTGAGGACAATGCTCCAAAGACCTAAAGACCTACTACTAGGCCTACCTTTTAAAGGTACTATCACCTTTTTAAAACTTTTAAATTTTGACAGTATGGGGGATCAAATCCAGGGCCTGGTGCATGTGAGGCAAATATTCTACCTCTAAGCTACATCCTCAGCCCTTTTTATTTTGAGACAGGGTCTGACTTAGCTGCTCAAAATTGTATAATCCTGCCTCAGCCTCCCAAGTAGCTGGGCTTATAGGCATGGGCCTCAGGCCTGGATTTCACCTCTGACCATCATCACACAAACTTCTAACACCTTTGGTTTGGGGCATGAACTACATTATCTCTATGCTGGTAACATCTCTCTCTCTCTGGGATATGAACATTACACTTGAATATCTCGTAGGTGACTCACAATTAAAGATGCCCCAAACTGATCACATTGTTTCTCCATCTTCCCACTCTTCCCTTGTTTCCCCTAGTTCTAAAAAAAAACAATCTTTAAAAAAATTGTCCTATTGGGGCTGGGATTGTAGCTCAGTGGTAGAGCACTTGCCTCGCATGCCTGAGGCACTGGGTTCGATCCTCAGCACCACATACAAATAAACAAATAAAGATATTGTGTTCATCTACAACTAAAAAAATATTTTAAAAAAAAATTGTCCTATTATATTTCCTGGGAGCATCAAGGAAGAAAAGCAGAAACAAGGTAGTCATTCTTGTCTCCTCTCTCAGGACACTGTCAATGCCTGTAGGTTGTTTCTCCTTATGACTTATTAGTTACATTATTTACTTATGTATTTGTTTGTTTGTTTGTTTTAGAGACAGAGTCTTGATGTTTTGCCCAGGCTGGCCTGGAACTCCTGGGCTCAAGGGATCCTACTTATCTCAACTGGGACTACACATGTGCAAACTGGTGACTCCTACATCTCACCACACCCTTGTCACTCCCCTAAAGTTATGATCATTTATTGGCAGAACTAGTTGAATCCTAATCAAGCTCACCTCCAACCCACTCTTCACAGTGAAAGTCAGAGTCATCAGTAACTTGTTGAGTAACTCTCATGCGTAAAACTTCCAAAGCTTCCCATAGCCCATGGGTTAAACGACTTTGCTGACAAACAGTATTTGATCTAACCTCATCCCATATTATCTCTGTGAATTTACATCTTGTTACTTTACTCTAGAATTATGCTTTCCAATAATATGGCAGCCACAAGTCATATGGTTATTTAACACTTAAATGTGGATAGTCTAAATTGAGATGGTGATTTAAATGTGAAACACACAATGGATTCCTAGAATCTAGTGCAAAATTATATAAACATCTCCGTAATAATTTTTCATATTGATTATATGCAGAGATTACATGATTTTAAATATATTGGGCTAAATAAAAATATTAAAATTTCACTGAATTTGTAATACTTTCTTGATGTAACTACTAAAGATGTTTAAATTACATACCTGATTTGCACTGGTTTTCTTGCAACTTATGACCCAACCATACTGAGTGACTTGTTATGTTTCTTCAAATGTCATGTGTTTCCTTGCTTAAGGTGCCTCCTTTCTTCTGCACCCTTTCCCCATCCTTCCTCTCCTACTTGTCCTTCAGGATTTCATTTAGCTATCACTCTGAGCTTCCCTGCCCTTTCTCTTCCCAGACCAACCCTGGGTTAGGAGTCTTCCTCTGCACTGACACAGCACATCATTTGCAATGCACTGTACTTGTGTTTGCTAGTCTACCTGACTCCCTGTACCAGGGATTCCTATACTCACTGATCCCTTGAGAGCAGGATTGTGCCAGTAGTATCCCTTCAGCCTCTAGTCCACTGCTTGGTATAAAGTAGGTGCTCTGTAAATACTAGTCATGGCTGCTGAGAATGGCTTCCCTGGACCCAAAGCATGAAACATGGCTGATAATAATATGTGCAGCAGGAGTTACAAATTAATATTTTCTCTTTATCCTTCACCTGGCTACATCCTATCCAACAATACACCCAACTCACTCTCACTTCTTTTGCCCCCAGCAGAATAACTTCACCATTTATTGACTGAGGAAATGATCAGAGAACAAAAGGAACACAAATTTTGTCTTCTAAATATTTTTAAATGACCTTACCACTGGAAGATATTCACTGTGAGAAAAATTACCTATTCATTGGGAAACACTTTTATATCATTTCTAAAGATCAAGTCTTTGCAGGAATTTAAATAAGACCTAAAATCAAATCATATAATTCTGCACTGTTGGCATTCACAGAAAAGTTTTGAGTACATCAAAAGTATTCTGGCATTCTCACATTGTAATTAACGTTTACCACTTTACTCCCTGTTTTTTTAAAAAATTAGTATATGCCAAATAAAAAGCAGTAAAAACAGACAGTGATGGTTTTCTTTCCTAAGTCTCATGAGATATAAATTTTAAGAGGCATCCTTGGAGTTCATTTAATTTGACTACTCTGGGATTTTTTTTGTTTTGATTGGTTGTCTTCCTTTTCCTTTTCCTTTTCCTTTCCTTTCTATGCTTTGGAGTTTTTCAAAGTATGGCCAGGGCTGTTCTCTACTTGTGTTTTTGTGTGATTAAAACGTGTTGAGGAGCCGGGCGCGGTGGCTCATGTCTGTAATCCCAGCACTTTGGGAGGCTGAGACAGGAGAATCACAAGTTCAAAGCCAGCCTCAGCAACAGCGAGGTGCTTAGCAACTCAGTGAGACCCTGTCTCTACATAAAACACAAAATAGGGCTGGGGATGTGGCTCAGTGGTCGAGTGCCCCTGAGTTCAATCTCCAGTACCAAAAAAAAAAAAATGTGTTGAGGACTTATAAAGATAAATCTTAAGCTTCCCCTTGCTGTGAGGTGCTTTTGAAGCATCTTTCTGCTCTCTCTTTTCACACTTGGTTACTCCTCAATTCACTGTCATGCCTGTGTTCACCCCCTGGGGTGAAGCTGCTCCCTAAAAAGTCATCACTGAATGAAGGTGTGTAAGAAACATGGGAGTCCAGAGACCAAAAGCCCAAACCTGGAATACTGTGAGCAACAACACAAATATCATTTTGGATTATAACTCGAGTTTAAAAGAAATATTCATTCATCCATACTGACAGAAACAAATGATTAAAATAAACTAATAGATGAGGAAGAACAAACAAATATTCCATGTGAAAGAATTTCAAATAATTTATGTAGATTTTCCAACCTTGAAGAGTGAGAGCATAACTTCCCAGTCACTAAGTGTGGGTTATGCATAGAGACTTCCTTTCAAAAAATACAGAAAAGAGGAAGCAAGACTTAACTGTATGGTAGAGAAACCTGACAAGACTTAACTGTATGATGGAAAAGAGGAAACAGGACTTAACTGTGTGATGGGGAAATGTGACAAATGCTAGATTAGCCTGGTGATGAAGGTCAACATTACCAGTGATAAATCATGATAGCATGTGATAAAAATGGCACCTCAGGTCTGTGGGAGAGGCTCAGTGGTAGAGCACACAATTCATATGTCAAAGGTCATGGTTTGATCCCCAGCAAAACACACACACACAGGAAAATGACATGGTTCCTCTGTGGTCTTCCTCTCCAAAGCCCATAACCTGAGACTAATCATGAAAAGAATATCAGGGCCATTCTACAAAATACCTGACCAGCACTTCTCAAACTGTCAAGACCATCAAAAAATAATGAAAATTTGAGAAGCTGTCATAACCAAGAGGTTGAGACATGATGACTAAAGGAAATAGGGTAATTTGGATACAATTCTGGAATAGGAAAAGAAAATTAGATTAAAAACTATGGCTGAGTGTGGTGGTGCACGCCTGTAATCCAAGCAGCTCAGAAGGCTGAGGCAGGGGGATGACAAGTGCAAAGCCAGCCTCAGCAAAAGGCGCTAAGCAACTCAGTGAGACCCTATCTCTAAATAAAATACAAAATAGGGCTGGAGATGTGGCTCAATGGCCAAGTGAGTGCTCCTGAGTTCAAACCCTGGTACCCTCCAAAAATGAAAATAAAATGACCATGAAAACTATGGACTATAGTTAATAAAAGTATATAAACAAGAGCCAGGCACAATGGCATATGTCTGCAGTCCCAGCTACTAGGGAGTTTCAGGTGGAAGATCACTTGAGCCCAGGAGTTCCAGGCTAAACTGAGCAACACATAAGACCCTGTCTCAAAACAAAAACAAAAACAAACCAAAAAACTCCACATTGGTTTATAATCATAGAAAATAAATGAATGTAAAAAGTTAATAATAGGGTAAACTGTGTGTGAGGCATATAGAAACTCTCTGTGTTGTCTGCAATTTTTCTATAAATCCAAAACTGTTCTAAAACAATTTTATAAAGTAGTTTACTTTTTTAAAGTCATCATTGACTTTTTACTCATCAAATTTTACTTTCAAAATTTTCTTCCTGCATTGTAGGATAATACCCTCCTTATGGATTCTCTCTGTTTAGCATCTTCAATAAAACCGTCTTGTTCTGCCTAATCCACTTTTCCAGTCCCTTTTCCTGTGACTGTCATATCACTTCAGATTATCTATCAGGTGGAAGGAAATCTCAGTGACTCCTATAGCTTCAACTATGTCCTTTATATTCAACATTACAAAATCTGTATTCTAAATCCAATCTCGCTTTTAAAGGTCAGAACATATTTCCAGCTATCCAATGGACATCACAGACCTCTAGGGATATTAAATTCAATATGTTTAAAGGAGAAATCCCTGTTTTAAACCTGAATCCTGTAGCTCCTATTGTGTCCCCAATTATAATTGGTAAGAGTGAGCAACATAATTTCCCAGTCATCTGACAGGACCCTTACATATAACTTTTCTTTACTCTCTGATCACATACACAAATTGTTTAAGTCTATTTCTGTCTGTTCCCTTTATAGTCACTGTACTAATCTTCTTGAATAGTTACCAATCCACCATTCAAAACAGCCTTGGCTGACTTGAGGAGCCTGGAGGTGAGTCCATATATAGCTGGGACAAGGGTATGGAATCACAGTGTGTTGTGTTCCCTGGGAAAGAAACAAAACTCGTGCAGTTTAGGAGGAAAATCATCATGGCTTTTGAGATCCAGACCAAAGACCCAGGTTGATTCCCAACAGGCATCAAAGACAACTCACTACCCCTGTCCACTTTCTAAGTGCATCTTTTAGAGGAAGTCTTCCCCTAGGATCTGGTAATACAGGAGCTTGGCATGTGAGGTCTTTGTTCCTGAGATCTGATAATCCTTTGCCAACAATTTCCAAAAGATCCCACAAGCTTATTGATTGCCAAATGGTGCTGGAAAAATTCTCCTTCACCTCAGCTGTGGCAAATGATTGAGTCTCATCAAGCCATTCACCACCCCTCCTGCTTTTTCTTTGCCAACAGAGTCCTGATTTTATTGAGACAACAGAAAACTATGTACACAGGGGAGGCCAAAGCCAAGCTCCAAATGGCATATCTTTAATCAGTCTAAACTAGGTAGTTCTCAAATATTCTGGTTTCAGCACACTTTTACATTCTTTAGGACTGCTAAGGACTATAAAGTACATTTGGTTACATGAGTCATATCTACCAATATTAATCATTTTGGAAACTAAAATTCAGATAACTAAAAAATACAAATAACCAATTTATTATGTATTTTATGAATAAATTTTATGGAAAAATAACTATAAAGAAATAATAAAATTTAGAAAAATAAAGAAAATAAGAAAAATTAGAAACAAGAAAAATTATTTGTCTTTTTAATTGCAGACATGGATTCTCATTTTCTGATTCTGCATACAATATGTTGTTTTGGTCTCAATCTGTTGTTTTGATCTCTTTCTCAGAAAGAAACAGAGAAAAAGGAAGAAAAATCATCTCATACAAATACACAGTTGAAGTATTTTAATGTCTTTTCAGATAATTTTGGATATTCTTCTTTGATACTACACTAAAACTCAAAAACACCAGTTTCTTGGTGGTCATTTGCAATGTAGAACATGGAATAGAGCAGTGACATTTTGTACTAACTAATTAAGTTATTAATCTTTTGGTCTATTTTGCTCTTTAAAATGGATCGTTTTACGTATGCATGAGTTTGTAATATTCATCAGTCATTGGGAAAATATTGGTTCAGTGAGTTACACAGGACTGTCCAACGCTAGCACACTTTACCATACTATGTTAAAAAAAAAAAAGTAAACCACTTTTGTTGATATCACCACCAATCTCATCATCTCATCAGAAAAAATCTTTTAAGTCCTAGAAAGCTGTCAAGCTCACAGTGGTGGATACAAGTTCTCCAACATTCTAATTTTCACCTGAAAGCTTGAATTTTTATCATTTGCAACAAATACTGTCAGTTGTTTTCCTTGAAGTGACAGGCTTACTTTGTTCATTTTCAAGAAAATGTCTGCAAAATATCCAAGTCTCGATAACCATATTTTGTCAGTCTTTTGGGTAAAAACAAAAGCAAAAATAAAAGTTTCATGAAAAAAGTGGACATTTCAGCTCAAAATCCAAACAACTACACAAGGTATACTGAGACAGAGATAACTAAAGCCCTTCAGCATTTACCAAGTAAACAACTAGTCAAAAGGTGAAACTTCATATGACTTCCTGGCAGTGAAGATATGACTGCTGTACATTTTGGTGCCTTTCCTTCAATTGGTGTTAAACTACTGGCAGAGCTATCTACCATCCCTACTTCTGTTTTCAGTACATGGGAAAAGACACATACTATATTAGCATTATTAGGAAAAACGATTTTAAAATTCCTAAAAGGAGGCCAGGGTCCCTAGGTTTTATGGACCACTGCTGGATTAAGCTGATGTGATATTCAATTTCAGTTACCAGTTAATTCTGGAAGAGATATATGGGACCAGTCTGGCCAGTAACCCAAAGGGGCCTCTGGGAAAAGTTCTTCCTTGTAACAAGAAATGTGGAAAGAGGAATTTCCTATTTCTGTCTGTGGACTATGTCATCTATGCAAAACACCTTGAAATAACCCATTCAAGAAGACAACACATTGAATTTGGGAAAATTCCAGATGGAAAACATTTGGCCAAACTGATGTCAGTGCTGAATCCCTGAATTATTCAACTCTGGATATGCTCTATCTCTGCCCAATACTTTACTGACTTATAGATGGGTTTTTTGTCCCTTGAAGTTGAAAGCATCTTTAGTTAGACATATTTTTCTACTTCCTGAGCCCATGAAACTGATCATCAGTTTCTGGTACCTCCCAGACTCCCCGAAAAGAACACGAAAAATAAAATGATGGCAAAGCATTAGGCAACTTTGTCATTGTCTAACGTTAGATTAAACCAAGCTGAACACACAACTAGAATGTATGGCTAATAAGGAGTAAGTCTAATAAAAAAGATGAGATTCAATTTTAACAAAAACACAATGAGAATCCTTAAGGGGATGAGAATGTAACACCAAGAATTTGGAGACTGAGAATATTCCTCCATTATAGAAGAATCCAGATCAGAGGGTAACCAGGTGTTCAGAGGCAAAAACCTTGGAGTACATCCAAGCATCAAGAAATCAAATCAGACTCTATAGTACATCAATAGAAAAGTATTCATTCTTCTGTGTTAACACAACTAATGTCCTACCACCAAGGCAGGACCAACCAAGATGTGGTCATGAGTAAGAGAATTTTTTTTTAAAAAGTATATTTGTGAGTTGTTAAGTTACAGTAAGGAGTTCTTTACAAAATAAATTAGACCTGTCCTTTGATATCTGGATATAAGTTTGAAGCTTTTAAATCCATTTTATTTTTTTACCTTTAATCTATCACACTATGAGATTCGGAAAATAAAAGGCTTAAGTCAGAGAAATACGAGGGGAAAAAACTGACCTTATAGACAGAAAAAAATATTTTTTAGCTCTCCTATCCACTTCCCCTTTGTGAGTCAATGGAAAAGCAGAAATGGCTCATAGCTATTTGTGTTTTTCAAGATCTGAGTACCTGTTTCTACAAGGAGATTTGAGTTCACTTTATGAGGAATGGTTTTAGGAAAGTAGCAATCTCTGTCTATAAGAACAACTTTCATTTCTCTAATGAACAATAATTCTAAAATCGAAGAACAATGACGTTTTAAGCTTGCATGTTAAGTATCATTGAATTGCTTTCATATTTTAACTTGTGCTCTGGAATGCGTAGATTTTGTTACATCAGAATTAATTATTCAAGGGCTGGGAATATAGCTTAGTTGGTATAGTGTTTGCTTCGCATGCACAAGGCCCTGGGTTCAATCCCTAGCACCACACACACACACACACACAAAATTATTCAAGAGATTTTAAAATAAAATAGTGCAATCTCTTTATCACCAGAAGAGATCGAATTCTCAAGTGAAATGAGTCTAAACTCTAGAAGGAAAAGATGAAACCAATAATCTCTATTCATATTAGCAGATCCAGTACCAGAATTGTTTAAGAGGAAATACTGGAGCTTAGGACAACGCTTCATATTTGCATTACCATTCAAATCAAATTACTCAAATGCAACTTCATGGAAAATGTTTTTTTGGGGAGGTGGGGGGGGCAACATCTCACTATGTTGCCCAAACAGGTCTTGAACTCTTGGGCTCAAGTGATTCTCCTGCTTCAGCCTCCCAAGTAGCTGGGACTACAGGTGTGCACCTCCACCCTGGCTACATGGAAAATGCTTTGATAAGAGCAAAATCATGAACTTCTTTAGAAGTAGCTTACATCAAATCAAAAGAATGGTGAAATGTCTTCAATATCAAAACAAATATGGAAAATGCAGATCTCTAATATCTTTCAACAGAGTGGCTCTGCAATGAAAATTATCCAAATTAAGAGTTACAGCCAGCTGGGCGTGGTGGCTCACACTTGTAATCCCAGCACTTAGGGAGGCTGAGACAGGAGAATCGCGAGTTCAAAGCTAGCTTCAGCAACGACGAGGCGCTAAGCAACTCAGTGAGACCCTGTCTCTACATAAAACACAAAATAGGGCTGAGGATGTGGCTCAGCAGTCGAGTACCCCTGAGTTCAATCTCCAGTACCAAAAAAAAAAAAAAAAAAAAAAAAGAGTTACAGCCATCCCATGATGGAGCAGTTTCAGTAATTGTGCTCTATAAAGACAATAAGTGGTTATATATATAGTAGTAATTGTGCATTGAGTGAAGTTTTCCATCCTGTGTCATAAATACATTCCAGTTTCCTTGGCTTTGATTAACAATGATAAGTATATCCATAAAAATTTGCATTGCCTTCTACCTTAGAATGGAGTAAAATTGATCTTGTGGTAAAGTCAATACTTTCCACACATTTCTGTTGCAAAGGGACATAAATATTCTTAATTACAAATTGAGACTGCATTCAAGGTTTTTTCAGAAATTAAATATCCAGCAAGGATTAATACATTTCCATTCAATTGCATGTTTCTTGGACCATCTTGAAGCACTAACAGAACACAAGGCAGGTTATCAGCAACTTTTAAGTTAATTATGGTTAAATGATTCAAGGTACAATTACCTACAATTTGGTGTCATCAAAAAATAAGTTCTTAGGCCAGGTATGGTGGTGCATGCGTATAACCCCAGGAACTCAGGAGGCTGAGGCAGGAGGATCGCAAGTTTCAAGCCAGCCTCAATAACTTAGCAAGGCACTACTACTACTACTAATAATAATAATTGGGCTGGGGATATAGCTTAGTGGCAGAGTGCTTTGCCTAGCACGTGCAAAGTTCTGGGTTCAATCCCCAACACTGCGAAACTCTGAAATAATATTGTATTTTGAGGGTGTTGTATATAGTAGGTTTTAGTTTGTTTGTTTGTTTGTTTTGTTTTTTAACTGCTATACACTTTAAGTTATGTTGGGTGTTTTTTAATCAGTAACTGGTTCAATTCTTCCAGCAATAGTATGGAAATATTTCTTCTCCAAATTGTCCCTTTCATTTAGGTGTCACAAGGAAAAAAATTAATTTTGAGTTGTTGATAGCTTCATTAGCCAACAGAAAAGGAATTTTGCCTAGTCATTTGTATACGTGCACAGCTCTTGCCATGACACATGCTGGAAAATAACAGGTGATATGCTATGTCTGTGGCTCCCTAACTGTGGTTGTATTCAAATAGTAATGCTGGGTGTATTGAATGGTACTATTACAGTAATCCAAGGGGAAAATGCAGGTGTACATGCAGTGGCAAGAAAAATAGACAAACTTGAGATATATCTTAGAGATAGAATTGATTAAGAGTTGGCTATTGATGGGGCTGGGGCTGTAGCTTAGCGGTAGAGCGCTTGCCTCGCATGCGTGAGGCCCTGGGTTCGATCCTCAGCACCACATACAAAGCAATAAAATAAAGACATTGTGTCCATTAACAACTAAAAAAATATTAAAAAAAAAAAAAGAGTTGGCTATTGATTAAATGAGTGTGGCTGTAGACCATGAATAGAAGTATTTTTAACTGAGAGACGATTGGGGCTGAAGGTATAGTTCAGTGGTAGGGTGCTTGCCTAGCCTGCACAAGGTCCTGGGTTCAATCCCCAGAAGCACAAATAAAAAAAAGTTTTTATGATTTTGAGGAGGAGGAGAAAGAGAAGAAGAAAGGGCAGGCAGGGAGGTGAAGACGGGAATGAAGACTTAATAGTTTGAGATGTTTTCCAGTTTGAGGTAGGGACATCTCCATGGAGATATGAGGTGTAATAGAATATTTAGGTCAAGCTCCAAAGAGAGAAGTCTGAGTCATATTTTTTAAAAAAATGGCTTTGTCAGCATTTAGATCATACTTGAAGCCACAGAGTGGATAAAATTGCTTAGGAATAATTGAATAGCATAGAAAGCAGGCTCAGGACCTCTGCCTATAAAACTCGAGGAATTAACTCACTCTATTTTCAGTAGGCTAACTTCTATTTTTAGGTCTTGTCTTGTTGTTTTTGTTGTTGTTGTTATTGAAAGAAATTCCTTGACTTCTTAGTTTAAATTAGGTCACATTTGCTAGTATATGTTCTTAGTCTTTTTCTTCAAAGTGCTTATCACAAGTTGTAATTAATTATTTGTGACTATTTTGTCTTTGTCTCTCCACCAGATATGTGCATTTTCATAAGCGCAGAAGCTTTTTGTTTCAATCTGTATCCCTATGCCTAGTGCAGTGCCAGATACATAATACATATCATGTAAGTACTGAATAATGAACTAGAGTGAATATGGATACTGGTTGATATGAGCCCACTAATGTGATACTAGCAATTTGCCAATTATTAGCAAATGTAACAGTTTAAAATGTTAACCAGTTATTTATCTTGATATTTCCTAAGGGAACAGAAAATTATAGAACAAAGAAATAAGACTGAGGGTACAGCACAATGGTAGAATGCATGCCTGGCATGCACCAGACCCTGCATTCAATCCCCAGCATGAGAAAAAAAGAAAGTAAATAACAAAGAATTCAAGCAGTTTAGTTTACTGTTTTTCTCCATGGAGGGTCTGTGATATATGAATATTTACAGAGATTTTTTTTGTGTTCCAAGTCCAGACAATTCATCAGCCTTATAAGTGTTCACTTACACACTCTTAGGTTGGAAGGAGCATCTTTCTCTCTCTCCTGGTTCTCTTATGTATTATGAATGTCTACAAATGTTTAGTGTTTCAGTGCATGTTTTAATTATAATATTAAAACATCTTGTATGCCTTAATTACAGCTTTGGCAAATGAGTTAGAATGACACCAATTGTATTGCATTTTGTTGATCTTACTCAAAATGGCCATTTTTGTAAATGGTCTTATCAGAGGTCTGTTTCTAAAATGTATTTTAATATGTCTTTATAGAGAGAGCTCTTCCACAGAGGACTTAGTAAGTATGAGGTTGGCAAAGTTGAATTTCAACAGCAATCTACTTTGTAATTCCTTTTCTTCTCCAGTGGATTTTTGCTGCCCTTCAATATTTACAGATTCCCAGCTTAGCACCTGGTCATTCAGTATACTATACATACATCTTCCTTCCCTCAGGTTTATCTGCCTTGTTTCTAATTCCTTCCTAGTCTCATTTCCTATTCTACAAGGAAATTTCTGGTTGTGGATTAATAAAACACACATAGCATGTTAGAACGGGCAGATCCTTAGAAGTCTCTCTTCATTTTTCAGCTACTCTTTGGGGTATGTTAATTTGGGTAATACAATTTTTCTTATGGTGTGCTGCTAATGGTGGGAATCTCCAAATCACATCACCAGCCCTCTAATAACATGGAATAGCATATATTTGGCATTTATTGAAATAAGTATCTTCATGTTTACTCCATTTTAAAATGGAAGAATGGACAATTGTTAAAGCTGTGTCTATTTTGTCTAAATTGCTGATGTAGGTGTGAGTCGCTAAGTGAGAGGGTTGTTTTCCTCTAAAACAGATTTCTAGACCTACTGTTTCAAAATCTTTTGAGAGATACCACAGGACTAAACTCTCCAAAGTCATTAGAGCAAATTGTAACTTAGGCATATGACTGATTAAAACCTCCTGATGTAGATCACTTCTTAGGTAATAGTGAGCCTTTCATTTAAAACAGAAAGTAATGTTTTAAAATACAATTTTAAGGTAAATCTATTAGCTGCTGAGAATTTACTGATGCATCATCATGAATATATTTTCCCCAAGAAGCATAGATTAATTCTTTGAGATTAAAAATTGCCAAGGGACATGGGAAGACAGTTATGTGTAAGGAGAGAAACTGTATCTCCAGGCTACAGCTATTTATCAATTTTCCTGCCAATAAAACTTGCCAGCCAGTATGTGGGTCTCGGATACATATGAATAACTCTACATAGAAAAATCAGATCTTAGGGGAAAATTTGCTCAGGCAAATTATTACCCATTGATGATATTTTACCTGACATCCTCTTCACTCTTATCTGCGCCTTACACAGATTCTGTTCAGCTGACTATAACCGCAGTCCATGCTCTGCAAGAGGAATCCCTAAAGTCTTCCCTAACATCTAAAGATGTGCTTGTTTTTTAAAAGAAGGCTATTCTCTCATTTCCACAGAATTATAAAAGTCATGTTAGTAATACACATCTTGCAACTAAGAAAAAAGTATTTGAATTATTTTTATTTATATGTCTGATGAAAACTGTGCTTATCATTCTTTTTTTTTAATATTTATTTTTTAGTTGTAGGTGGACACAATATCTTTATTTTATTTTTATTTATGTGGTGCTGAGGATAGAACTCAGTGCCTCCCGTGTGCTAGGCGAGCACGCTACCACTGCGCCATAACCCCAGCCGTGTTTATCACTCTTATAAAGCTTTAGGAACAAAGCTATTGAGGAAGAAGAGGTAAATTGGAAAGTGGCATATGTATACACATACACATATATATACACACATACATGCAAATATATATACAGTCAGACCATCAAGACAGAATTGTATTCATTGCTATCAATGTCCCCCAATATCAATCTAAGTGAAGACTTCTTTTTTTTTTTGGTACTAGAGATTGAACTCAGAGGCACTTGACCACTGGGCCACATCCCCAGCCCTTTTTTATATTTTATGTAGAGACAGGATCTCACTGAGTTGCTTAGCGCCTCGCTGTTGCTGAGGCTGGCTTTGAACTCGTGATTCTCCTGTCTCAGCCTCCCTAAGTGCTGGGATTACAGGCTTGTGCCACTGTGCCTGGCGAGAAGACTTCTTGTTCTAAGAGGAACCTAAAGTTTTTAGGGTTTCTGGTCATAAGACTTCTATCTCCAACAGGGGGCTGGCAGGTGGAGAGGGAGTACAGAGCAAAAGAAAATCTCAGAGGCTTTTAATCTCCCTAAGATTAAGAAAGCAAGGAAGGATCTTATTTAGAAGGGATCTGAAGTTCTGAAGAAATTGTGATTCCTCATCAAATAACATCACAGTACCAACCTATAAATTGCAAAACGTAAAACTTACATGCAGATTTAAAGAGCTTTTTCACAGGTTTTTTTGTTTGTTTTTGTTTTTTTGTACCAGGGATTGAATGAATCCAGGAGTGCTTAACCACTGAGCCACATCCCCAGCCCTTTTTATTTTGTACTTTGAGACAGGGTCTTGTTAAAATTCTTAGGGCCTCACTAAATTGCTGAGGCTGGCTTTGAACTTGTAATCCTTCTGTCTCAGCCTTCCAAGCACTGAGATTACCAGGTATGTGCCACAACGCCTGGCTACCCATGGATAATTTATAAAACATTCTTGAATACAGTGAAACTTTTGATTAAATGGATCTCAAATTCTACTTTAAAGGGACATCATTCAATTAACTGCAAATTTTTACCCTTCCTTTTCTCATACCTCTTTCAAACATATGTTGCAGGCTTAGGTGACTAAGCCCAGTTAATCGCTATTTTGGTGACCCTATCTGTGTGGGATTTCCACTGTTGCTTTTTTTTGCTCTTCTTCAAGCCCAGACATCAATGATGTCCAAACTTACATGTATTGTTTATTCACAAGTCACTCCACCATATTTACCACAATTTTTCTTTCAAATACCTAAGTTCTGTTCAAATACCCTGCCTGCAAGAAATTACCTTTAATTCTGCCTGCAAGGCACAGCTGACTAGTAACAGTTTGGGTATTCACATCTAGTTACTGTGTTTCCTTGGTCTTTCCCCGAAAATGTTCACTTTAGTAGGTCCACTTAACCCAAAAGACTTCTGAGAGTGTTGGAATGCTTGAAGGAAAAGGGGGTATCTAAACTGCTCATTTTCCAAATCAGTACAATAGGCACCATAGTAAGAGGGAATGTACTATCATGAAAAGGATTCCAACTTGGAACCAGGTAGATGAGCATTTGAATCCCAGCACCACCACTTCTTCCTAAGTAGAGAAAATGATTTAACTATTTGGGCCTCAGCTTTTTCATCTGTGAAATACTCCTTACCTTACAGGGTGTTTATAAAAAGTTCATGGGAAAATACTTATAAGGCACCTAGCATAGTTCCTCTGCACGTTCAGTTGATCATTGGATTTATGATTATAGATAATTGTTCTACAAAAAATAACTAATTTCAGAATCACCTGGGTTTCTCCCCCCTCTCTTAAGACTTCTCTCCTTAAAGAATCATTAGTTTCAGCCTATTCAATTTCAGTTCCAAAAATCACCCTTTAATACCTACTTTCCAAGCCAAACTTTGTTAAAATGTGCAGTCATGTCATACTTTACCACAAGTTTATTCTGGCTGGTTTGCACATCTCTGAACTGGTGGTAATTTTATCAGTAAAACTGTCTTTTCCAAGTGTGCTGGCTTTGTACTTTTTTTTCTTAATCCTACCTTTTGCTGCTGTCAGCTCTTCTTTCTGGTGACTTGGATCAAATGATATCAGGATGCTTCAAAGTTTCATTTTGTTTTGTTCTGTTTAATTGTTTAGTGGTGCTGAGGATTCAACCCAGGGCTTCATGCTTGCTAGGCAAGGGCTCTACCACTGAGCTATGCCTCCAGCCCCGCCAAAGTATTTTGAGATAGTAATTACAGGAAAAAAAATGACCCCCTATCTACAGGTAGCTTCTAAATTGCCATAAACTTCTACAAAGATGTAAACAGTCTTTGTTCCTATGCTGAATTCAGTACCAAGAAAGCATATTCCATCAAACACTACCTTCAAAGAAATCAAAGAATTCACAGCTCATATATAGCAATCAATTTCTACATCTAAATTTGTTTTAAAAAACATTCAGCTAGATTCTCAACATGTACCCTTGTAGTAGTCTCCTTTCCAAATATTTTATATTATTAAGCATCTAGAAATACATCATATATGTATGCATATAGAATGATGCATATTCTAATATTTCCTGCCCACTCAATTAAAATCAGTCACTATGTCTCTAATAAGCCCCATTACTGATCATCATGCTGTCTTGTTCACTAGTGGCCATCAAAAAGCAGATAGCCAAAAGGAAATGATTAAATACAATGAATAAATTACACCTTGAATTAATTTGATACAAATTAAGACTACAGGTAATCCATGTTCAGTTTTTTTAATATTTAACCCAGCTAGGCATGATGACGCACGCCTATAATCCCAGAGGTTGGGGAGGCTGAGGCAGGAAGATTTCAAGTTCAAAGCCAGCCTCAGCAACTTAGTGAAGTCCTACGCAACTTAGCAAGACTCTGGCTAAATAAAATATAAAAAGGGCTAGGGATGTAGCTCAGTGGTTATGTACTCCTGGGCACTTGGAAATATATATATATGTCTCCAATATGTATGTAACCTTCATCCCAGGAAATTTTGTCCTGTATCTCATGCAGATCAATTTAGAATTCAATCCCTTCTCTTGCTCTGAACTGTGGAAAACTATTTCTAGGGGGCCTTCATCTATCTGTTGTGGATAGAGTCACCATCTGGTCTTTTTTCCAGGTTAACTCAAGTATACTTTCATACCTCAGTTCTTTTATTATAACCCTTTAATTATCTCTGTTGTTCTTTGAATGTTTTCCAGGATTTTAATGTCTCAAGCCCCGGAGCCCAAGCTTGGATATAATACTCTGGTACTGGCAGGTAGAGACTAATGCTAAACTATTATTACAAGATCACCTTATGCTTCCTATTTCAATTTATATAAACATATGCTGATTATTTTCAGTTTTAGTGTTCTTTTTTCTTTCTTTTTTAAAATTACATGCTCCTTTTACAAGTTCATCCCTTCCACCATTGCTGAGACAATCATCTTTTATACTGGAAATCTGTAAATCTAACTTGTCACTCTCTAGCTTCTGTATATGCAATTTCTTTCCTCAAGTACATTCCTTGTGTGTATCGAACTAAATCTTCTCTTTATTTCTAAATACATTGCAATCTCAGTTTAGTGCTAGGTAAATATAAATAGTCCAAATACAGTACCGATATATGAAATCCCAAACCAAACTCTTTTTCCTTATTTCATTTCCATCCCCAAATGTGTTCCTCCAAATATATTCTCTGTCTGGTTTCTTAGCACCACTACTTGCCCAAGCTAGAGGGGGTTGATCTTTTTTTTATTCTCTTTTCTATCTCACTACCTATAGCCAATTGGTTACCAAACCCTGAGGATTTTAATTCTGATATATTCTGTTGGGTTCCCTTTTGAATATGGTCTTTCCTCTTCATTTTATTCCACTACTTGAGTTCAGGTCTTCAGTATCCTTATATTGAACTACCATAATCGTCTTTGGTTTCTCTTCATTCAAACCACCTTTTGCTCCTTTCTCTACACACATACCTTATCAGGCTCTTTCTGCCTTAAAAAGGAAAACCACATTGTCCCCTTTGTTCAATATGCATCCAAGACCCTAATGTCACCTGCCTTTTTAGTCATATCTGTTGGCACTTTTTTTTTTTTTGGTACTGGGGACTGAACTCAGGAGTACTAGACCACTGAGCCACATCCCGGCCCTATTTTGTGTTTCATTTAGAGGCGGGGTCTCACTGAGTTGCTTAGTGCCTCGTCATTGCTGAGGCTGGCTTCGAACTCATGATTCTCGGGTCTTAGCCTCCCAAAGTGCTGGGATTACAGATGTGCGCCACCACGCCTGGCTTATTGGCACTTGTTCTGCTACCATTTCTTCCCAATCAAATCCTTCAACAAGAGTGGCACATGTGGCAATTTTGATTAATTGGAAGTGGCTGCCTGAAACAATATGTTGTAAGGAAAGACACCATGACAGATTGACTATGTTTACCCAAAAGGGGAGTGATGGCAGCACCTATGTAATATATTTGCTGGCCATCTCGCTGCACAGATTGAGTAGTTAAATTTCCCTAACCTTTCATTTACCTTGATAGCTCATGACTTTTTATTTTGCAAGAACTGTTCTTCTAGAATCAACTCTTATTTTTCCTTCGCAATGTTCTTCGTTAGTTTTTTTAAAAGAATTAAAAATATGATATGTGGACAGCACATGGACATGCCAAAAAAAATTGGACCACTACCTTATATCATATGCCTAATGTATACGAAAGATCAGAGACTTAAAAGTAAAAAGGTTACGCTTTCAATGTCCTAAAATATAATATAGAAGAATTGATTTATAATCTGGAAATGAGGAAGGACTTTGTAACTATGATTCAAACTCTTGACAACATAGTAGAAAAGATTGATAAGTTTATCAAAACCAAAATAATGGGGTTTGGGGATGCGATTTAGTGCTAGAGTGCTTGTCTGACGTCTGTGAGGACCTGGGTTCAATCCTCAGCACCACACAAACAAACAAAATCTTCTATAAAGCAAAGACAAACAAAAAACCCTAAATAATACTATAAGAAAATACCAAAAAAAATCAAATTGGGAGAATTATTAGCAACTCATCAGAAATGTATAATATATCTAAAGTATAAGATGTTAAAGATTTTGGAAATTAACAGGAAAATTATCAACAACCCAATATTCAAAATGGGCAAAACATTGTGAGCCTTCCTCATTGGTTCTGTTTTTCCTATTCAGTGCTTTAAAATTCAATTCTTGGTCAATAAATCGGATCAATAAATTAGGTTCTAATTTTTTAAAAATCATAAAAGAATATGAAAACAGTTTACCAAAGGAGGGAATACAAATGGCTATTAGACATAACAAAAGCTATTGAATTTCACTTATAATAAAAGAAATCCAATTTAAAATATTGATGCCTTTTTTGGGGCCTGGGGCTGTAGCTCAGTGGCAGAGCACTTGCCTAGCACGTGTGAGGCACTGGGTTCAATCCTTAGCACCACATAAAAATAAACACATAAAATAAAGGCATGCTGTCCGTCTACAACTACAAAAAAATAAAATAAAATATTGATGCCTTTAAGTTACTAAAATTGAAAAACTTTCAAAATGTTGGTAATACACTACTGAGAAGGCCATAGGAAAAAAGGGGCTTATTTTTTGGCGTATTGTAAAATAAT
This sequence comes from Xerus rutilus, assembly GCA_028644305.1. NCBI lineage: Eukaryota > Metazoa > Chordata > Mammalia > Rodentia > Sciuridae > Xerus > Xerus rutilus. The sequence continues at coordinate 124,503,325 of CM053402.1, read as the reverse complement.
ACAATAACTACAGCAAGCAAATTAGCAATATCATTCAAATTATAAATGTATATATTCATGATCAGTAATTACTTTTTTTGACCCTCACATCCCAGCCCTATTTTTTTTGTGTTTTATCTTTTAATTTTTTTTAAATATTTATTTTTTTAGTTGTAGGTGGACAGAATATCTATATTTTATTTTTATGTGGTACTGAGGATCGAACCCAGTGCTTCATGTGTGCTAGGTGAGCATGCTAGCACTGAGCCATAACCCCAGCCCATTTTTTATGTTTTATATAGAGACAGGGTCTCACTGAGTTGTTTAGCACCTCGCCCTTGCTGAGGCTGGCTTTGAACTTGTGATTCTTCTGTCTTAGCCTCCCAAAGTGTTGGGATTACAGGCATGTGGCACCGCACCTGGTTCAGTAATTACTTTTTTGGAAAATTATCTTACAGATATATTTCTGTATGCGAAAATGTCTAAAGTGCATAGTTGATCATTGTGATATTATATGAAATAGCAAAATACTGGAAGCACCCTAACCATAGGAAGTATGTTTGTTAATACATCCATACAAAAATTTTTTAAAAATCATATGCAGCAGCTTTAAAACACACTTTTCCCATGAAAAAATACAGAAGTTTATAATGAAATTAAAGGAAATACAGAATGAATGATTCTGGTGAGGGAAGCATGGTTCAGAGCTAAGAATTCAGTGTTTAGTATGCCTTTGCTTGAGCATGCTTAAAAAGACACTGAAGGTGGCACGTGCCTGTAATCCCAGCAGCTCGGGTGGCTGAGGCAGGAGGATCACAAGTTCAAAGCCAGCCTCAGCAACTTAGCCAGGCACTAAGGAACTTAGTGAGACACTGTCTCTAAAAAAAACATAAAAAGGGCTGGAGATGTGGCTTAGTGGTTAAGCACCCCTTAGTTCAATCTCTGGTTCCAAAAAATAAAATAGACACTGAAAGTTCACAGACACTCCTAATAGTTGGCACTTCTCTGGAGACCTGGCTAGATATATGAGGTAAGAAGTAGATTTCTGACTGAAAACTTAATTTTTTTTTCCCTCCTGGTGCTGGGGATGGAACCCAGGACCTTATGTATGCTAGGAAATTGCTCTACCATTGAGCCACACTCTCAGTCCCCAAATTTCTTCAAAAAAATGCAAATACATGAATAATTAAAAGTTAAAATCCTTTCAGTTTGATGTTCCAGGAATTTATGACATTCTCTGAGAATAATATGCAATTTTTAGTGTCATTATCACCTTCAAATTGTAATCAATCAATGCAATCAAATCAGCCAGCTTTCCTGTTATTTCTAAATGCTATGACCCTATCAGTCCTATAGCCTCCTTCTTATTGGTTGAAGCTTCCTGTTTCAATCATTATATAATTGAATTTACCACACCAGTATTTGCCTTCTCTGAAAAGAGGAATTCATTGTTCTGTCATTAACATTTACTGAGCTTCCTCTAGCTTCCCAGGATTTCTGAATCTTCTTGATTAAGTGAACATGATCACAAAGGATGCCCTTCTTCCACTTCAGTGCTGGGTTCCTTCCCAAGAAAGGGGTTTGTGTGTACAGATGTCTCCACCTGAAGACATCTCCTCCATCTCCACCTTGTTTCATATTCTTCAGATATGAAACAACCATTTCCTTAAAAAGACGCCTTTTCCAGTCTGGAAAAGTTCAGATGTCCTCATGTCTCATTGAAATCTTACATTTGTTTTTATGCATTATTTGTGGATTATATCAGTCTCCCTCAATGGAGGTAGAGCTCCTACAGGTACATAAGGAAGGCATCTGTTTTTGCACACCACCAGAGCCTGACCTGCTTGGCACAGAGAATCTACATGAATGTTTGTTGAAAGAACAAATGTATGCTCAGGGCATTGCATGGGGGCACTGAGTGGGAAACCACAGGGGAAGATAAAAGAAGTGAGATAATCTCTGCCTTCAGGTAATTTATCAACTAGGGAGGTTAGGATAAATACACATAATTATAAGACATAAAGTGATTATTGCCTTAGGAGACAAATAAAATTGTAGGAAATTTAGAACAAGGTAGCTGCTGGAAGAATTTTTTAAATGTATTATATATCTCAAAAATGCAGTATTATTTGAAAAATGGTTTTGAAAGAGTAATGTGATTTCATAAAGAAAGGGCAGGGCATGTAATTCAAAAAATCACAGGTTTATGGGGGCCAGGCAATTGGTGCATATAAATGAATGGATTGACGGGATGAACTTGAGATTAAAGAAATCTAGAATTCCTTAAATCTGGTTGCATATGGGAGATTTTATCCTCCCTGGGATAGAACATCCATTACCTAGTATCAGCAATCCAGGTTTCCAGGGGCAAATGCAGATCCTCTGACTATAGATGGTCTACTTTTTCCATGAATACTGCAGGCAACAATGCAAATGGTTGAAATCAGGTACAAGATACCAAAAAATGGTCAAGGCATCCATTTGCTAGCAAGGGAATGATGAATTGGTGGAATTTGTCTAAGCTTAGGTTTTTTTTTTTTTTTTTGGTACTAGAGATTGAACTCAAGGGCACTCAACCACTGAGCCACATCCCCAGCCCTATTTTGTGTTTTATGTAGAGACAGGGTCTCACTAAGTTGCTTAGCGCCTCGCCCTTGTTGAGGCTAGCTTTGAACTCGTGATTCTCCTGTCTCAGCCTCCCAAAGTGCTGGGATTACAGGCCTGCGCCACCGGGCACGGCTGCTTAGGTTGTTTTAAGGGGGAAGTTAATATGGATTTTCTAGTACTTTCTTAAAAATTTCCTTAAGCAACTTAAGCATTCCTACCAACAATATTTTATGTCAGAGTTCAGTAAGTGACACTACTCTCATTTAAGTGGGTAGAGGGTTTGGGGCACTACCAGCTCAGCAATTCCTTGCCCACAACTCCCTTAAGCAAAATTTAAAGGGTATATTGAAAATAAAGCTATAAAAGTTTGCAGGGCTTGAAATGCTAAGTATGCTTGTAAGCTTAATTTTGGCAATGTGAAGTCACTCAATATTTTTAAAGCTGGGATTATAACTGCAACACAAACAGTAAGGAAAACTTGCTCCATCATGATCCAGTTGGAGATATATTTGGCATAAAGGAAATAGTTGGAGACTTTTATGCAACAGATACTTATCAAGATCCTACTATGCATCAGATGCTATTCCAAGTCCTTTAACTTCATCTCTTTAATGGTCATGGACCTTATCCCTAGCCAGCCAGCCTCCTGGAAAATTGATGTCATTACTCAGAGAATGAATGATCTCACAAGATAAAAGGGGGGATGACTCAAAGCAGTTCATCTCTTCAGCTAGAGACTGTCAGCAGGTAAGAGGCTTTGTCTTTGAATATTAAGGATCGCTGAGAGTGGGGACAGAAAAAAGGGAGGAACAGAGCAGGTGAAAATATAACTCTCTACATTGCTAAAGAGTTTGGCAACAGTTAACAAAATTAAAATGACAACATAGAATGTGGCTTTCAAGGAATAATAAATATTAACAACCATTTCTCTTGCTCCCACAATGCCTATATTCCTCCTCTCCCTCCTCCTCCTCCAGCTCCTCCTTCTCCCTTTTTTTTCAGGTGCTAGAGATTGAACTCAGAGCCTCACACATGCTGGGCAAGTGCTGAACTACTGCAGGACACCCCAAATCCTGTTAGCCTTTTTAAAAGTTAAATTGTTACACTAGACAATGTTTTATCTACTGAAATATTATATAAAATCACATATATATATATATAAAAATAGAACTGATCAATTGCAAAGAAAAATTAAAAATTAAAAATCAGTCAAAGGCTTTAACCTGCTGAATTTCCACTTCACTAAAGTAGGCATAGCTAATTCTGAAACACATTAGGTATTTGTGAACAATCCATAAGACCAAAAACCAGAAACTTTACAAAATGAGCTTTTGTAAGAACTTTGTTGGTAGGTTTATTTTTTTAAAAGGAAAACTAAGCATTTTTCAAAATTTTAAATGCTCTAAGACTATAATCACTGAGAACAGCTGTGTTATTCCTTTATAATGTTATAAAGCATGCTTTACTTTGTTTTGATACAAAGCTCACATTTGGTTTTCAGATGTGCACAAGCATGGTAACAAAAGAAAAGAAACAATGGAATGTATTAGATAGGCAAGGCACACAGAGGCACACTAACAAAAAGGAAAGAAATCATTCTCCTTTGGAGCCAAAAAGAAAGAAAAATAGTATTATCATCAAGGAAGAAGGAAAGCATCACTGAAAAAGCAACATTTTCCCAGCTATGAGCTTGGGAGATACGGGGATGGGGTGGGGGAACAGAAGGTACCAGGTGAAAGAACACTGTTTATGACCCCAACCCATAGAACTTCGATTCATATAACAAATCAATCCACTTACAGGAGGAGCTTAACTTCACCTGTGGGAGGATAGTTCAGTCTCTTTCCCCTTCTTTGAATGAATGGAGAGGGCTCTGGCTCACCCTCTTCCTCCCACCACAGGAATGTGTGCTATCTAGAGTTGTTTGGAAACCCAGGGTACTTAAAGGAGCTGTATCAACAGGTTTTTCCTTCTCCCTAACACTGAGCCAATTGTAAATGTTGAATGAGAACCTTGAACAAGTTAAACACGATCACAGGAATTCAAAACCAGCTCTAGCTATGGCTTCTTTTTCTTTCTTTTGCAATAGAATCACAATTTATACTTTCATTACTTGCTTTTTGAGCCCAGACCATCAAGTTGACAAAGAGTTATTTCCTGACAGTATAATACAAAGCATGTTTCAAGGAAAGCCTCAAAGTTGACTTTGAATTGATAGAGAACAGTGACTCTCTGCAGATGGAGCTGCTAATGTGAATCAAGCAAACCCAGGAGACTAAAACATGCCCTTTCAAGTAATGCACTAAATCCAAAATATTTTCTATATGTATTATCTATATGCATTTCCATGACCCTTCAGCACAAATATTTATCTTCTCTCTCTCAACTTTGGCCTATAGAATTTCCATTCTGTGTTGACATAAAACTGCTTCCTGTGCATGGGTGGAAAGTAAAATTCATCACAGAAGCTTTGCCCATCCGGCACTAAATGCTGAGGGGGAAGTCATAGGCAAACTTGAACCATATTTTAAACATCTGCCTATTATTATGAAAAATTGGAAATTGAGAATATATATAGATTATTCATCTATATATTCATCTATATATACTTTCAGATTAACTCATTTTGATCTAACAGTTGATGTCCAGAACTTGGCTTGTGGTGCCATTTTTTGCTATTTCCACATCATTTGCAATTTATTCTAAAGTACCAAATGACTAATTTTAAAAGATTCTATGGCTTGATATAATTTATCATGAAGTCTCTCAAACTTCATCTGGCATGAGTGCCATCAAAAATGACTATAGTCTGATATCAACACTGAACAATGATGTTACAAAGAATATGTATTTTCCCCCTATAACTAAACAAAAGAGATTACAATTAAAAAGAAGCCAACATTCCCAAAACGAACACATAATGACAAAGACTATCCTTAGTCTCAATGATAGACAGAAATTTAAATGTCTGTAATTAAAAAATAAGCTGCTGTGCAAGTAATTTGCTTATTGCCACCAATGCTCATTTGAATTAACTGGTTTCCTAGATGATCTATATATAAAATTTTTAAAAAGAGGAGAGTGTCTAAGTAATTTATTAATGTGGTAGATTCTAGGGCTCAAGAAAACAAACTTGGTTGTCTAATGATTTGAGGAAGCAAAATAAAGTAACAACAAAAGCAAAAAAATTAGGAGAAGTGAAATAAGGACAAAAGGTAAGAGTTAAGCCGGGCGCAGTGGCACAAGCCTGGAATCCCAGCACTTTGGGAGGCTGAGACAGGAGAATCACGAGGTCAAAGCCAGCCTCAGCAAGGACGAGGTGCTAAGCAACTCAGTGAGACCCTGTCTCTACATAAAACACAAAATAGGGCTGGGGATGTGGCTCACTGGTCGAGTGCCCCTGAGTTCAATCTCCAGTACCAAAAAAAAAAAAAAAGATAACCTTGGAAAGTTGTTCAAGAGTTTTGGACTCTTCATTAAGTCAAAAAGACCACCGCAACAAAACCATTTTAAGAAAAATACTCAAAGTCAACCAAACTGCCTACGGAGCTTGGTCCCAGAACTTGCACTTGACACTGTGATTTTATCACTTCTTAAAAGGATATGATGCAGCTCTTTAAATAATTTCCAGAGGGCATGGAGTGTTTCCAAAAGTGAAGTAAAGAAGTCTGTAATCATGTAAGCATTACTTATTTAGCCATTGCAAATTAAGATGATCAGATATCTCTATAAAAATGGGAATTATGAGTTTTAAGATTTATACTAACATGCCCATACATTTTCTTTTCCTCCCTTCTTCTCTTTCTCCCTCTTTCTTCCTCTCTCCTCTCTCTCTCTCTCTTTTTATTTCAATTTTGGGCAAGAGTGGAATTCTACTTTCTTTTGAATTTTGCTATCACTAAAATAAAAAATGTGGAGTAAGATCAGTGGGGTGCCACAAGGACTTGTGGCTCATGCCTGTTTCCCTGCTATATGAACATGTGATCCTGCTACTCACAGGCTGAGGCAGGAGGATCCAAATTTAAGGCCAGCATCTGAAATTTAGTGAGACTCTGTTTCAAAATAAAAAATAAAATGGGCTAGGGATGTAGCTCAAAGGGAGAACATTTCTGGTATCAATCACCAGTAACACATACACACACACACACACACACACACACACATTAGCAGGGTACCTGTAAATCCTCTCTAGAATTTTACTTGTTATAATTTTATAGGGAGAGAAGTGTTTAAAAAAAAAAAAAAGAATCCATGTGGAGATTTTCAAGGAAGCTTTCCATATGATATCCAAATACTGAAATCAACACAAATATTCATCAACAGGGAAAGATAAATTGTATTCATGAAATGGAATACTATATGATAGAAGAACAAATTATGGACATGTGGAACAATGTGAATGAGTCTCATTGGCTTCATCTTGACCAAAATCCACTGGACCCAAGAGAGTACATATGTAGTTTATGATTCCATTTATATGAAGTTCAAAATCAGGCAAGGTGTTTACCGGGAGGGATTATTGATTGGGAAGGGGTATCAGAGAGCCTTCTGTGTACTAAAAATAGCCTAGATTTTGATTTGAGTGAAATACCTCACTATGTAAAAATTTGTGAGGGTT